>OZ034969.1:2631493-3281493 GCA_964030785.1 Siderastrea siderea
AAAGAATACGAATTCGTAACAATGGAGTCGAATTGGCAGAAACGAAAAAATGAAGCGATAAGCGAAGATTGGAGTAAAAACATGCAAGAGCTCGCTAGGTTAAGCTTAGTAAATTGATAAGCAAAAAAATTAGGTGAAAGAGAAAATAATAATAATAATAATAATAATAATAATAATAATATAATAATAATAAGCAAGAAAAGAAAAACAAAACAAGTGTTCAAAAATCCTTAATCGGTTTGAGTCTTAAGTGGCTAGGAAGTCGAAGTAGGGTTTGTAAAATTGCGTGGCATCATTAACCGCCCGCATCAAGGAGAAATAGCGATAATTAAGACAGTTAATCATCTCCTTCAAGTGCTTTTCCAACAGGCCAAAAATCTCCGTTGATATAGAGCTTATCAGGCTGACTTCTGCTGAAGGAAGCTCTCATGCCGTTTCGTCGTGCTTTCTTCAAAACTGCCATCTGATCCTTCCTACGTTTGATAATCTCCCGTGGAAGATCGCGGAAAATCTGAAAGTTTGTCCCTTCAAGGCGCCGTCCTAAGGCGAAGATTTCTTCAACATCTTTGTAGCGGAGAAACCTGGCAATTATGGGGCGAGAATCTGTGTCGTTTCTTCGATTTAGACGGTGTACACGTTGGATCTCGACACTGCGAGCGTTACGAAAACCGAGTTCTTGTTCCATAAAATTTCTTAGGGTTTCTTCAGTGTCTTCGTCGCTATTTTCAAAAATATTGAAGAATTTGATATTTTCTCTTCTGGAGTATGACTCGAGGTAGAGATTCTTTGAGATGAGGTCATCAATTTTGTGGTTGAGCTTTTGGTTCTGCTCGTCAAGTATCTTCTTTACATTTTCCTTGTATTCTTTGAGGTTGTCGCCATTGAAACTGCATGATTTCTTAAGATCTTCAATGTCCTTTCTGGCTCCCGCTTCGAAATCTTCAAGCTTCGCGGTGCGAACTTTAAGGTTCGCTAGGTTTGTTTCAATGTTTTTATGGATATTTCGATGACGTCCAGTTTGTTCAGCCTGTCGAGAATAGCATTAAGTTGTTCTCCAATAGCTCCTATCTTGTCGAGAGCCTCCATGACTTCGTCTTTGTGATCACAGTCACTCTTGTCGTTCGAAGTCACTTCGAAGTCTTTGAGCTTTTTGGCTTCAGGAGACACAGACTTTTCGCCTTCAGAACTTGCAGAAGATCTATTTCTACGTTTTCGTATGAAACTGGAAGCAAATTCGGCCATGTGCTGCTTTCTAAGATCGTTGAAAAGCGGACGGTCAGTAGCGTGCTCCTTACTCCGCCATCACTCGACCCAATCCCCAAAACTAAGCTACAAGTCCAGCTTGGTAGCTGCCGTGGGTAATTTGACAGTTTCTATACGTTTTTACCCGTTCCCTGGAGTAGTACACAAAGAGCAACAAACAACGAAGCACGGGCAGAATTTTAAAAAACAAAACTGATCATAGGTGTATCCGTAATTATTAATACAAAATTAAAATTTAATGATATATCAATTTTGAAAGAAAAAATATCAAAATTGATACATCAATTTTGGTAGTGAAATTCATTTTAGTCCCAGGTACGCAAGGACGGAGTACTCACGCTTTCTTGTTGTGTGGTGTTTGCCACAAGAGGCAAGATTAAACCCAGAAAAAAGAGTAGCAGGTCGCACAAGGGAAGATGTACACTTCGAGCCATCCTGACACAATCTAATTCTTCTGGCACAATTGTTAACACTAATCAGCTTTTCTTAGCTTTTTCGGTATTTGGATTACCCAAGCTGAATCCACTGTATAATTCCGCAAAATAAAGCTATTTTGCAATAAACTTTGTGTTGACAATCAAAAGTCTAGTGTTTTCGTGTTTTTCAATTACAATATTTTTACCTGATCAATCGCAACCAATTGGTGTGATCTGGTTATCCAAATAAGTTTCTTTTTGACATTAATTTGTTTTGCTGAGAATTTCACTTTACTGATTCCGGACAACCTCGCACCCATACTGCATGTTCGTTATCGCACCCAAAGCTTTAAATTCGGCTCACGGCCGTGTAATGCCAAATGAAATGAGCATTCTGGTGATCGTAAAAATTACCCAACAAATTTTTTTCTTTTGACCTCTTATATGATAACATATGATCACGAGGAAAAAATTAAAATACGTTTAGCTCAAATTTCTTCCAAGCTGATTGCAGAACCTAGCTTAGTTTACAGAAATTTGACTTTTTCCCCTTCCTTTTCAATCACAAAAAGAAAGAAAACCCCCCAAAATAATTAGAAAGCAGTTTAATTGTATATGCTTTTAGCAAACATTTGTATGCTTCTTGCAAACATTGCGAAACTAGCTAGTTCTAACTAATTAACCGTGTATTGGCTAAGTCAATCACACGACTGCAAAAGCAGAATTTTAGTCACGTAATTATCAAATCGCTAAAATCTCGTTTTTTCGAGGATTTTCTAACTCGAAACATATTTTACAACTTATCCGTCCATGCCATTAAATTATTGCACTTTTTGAAATGAGTGTTTCAACACTTTTGTCTCTCATTACGCGACTGCTTTTAGTTTTCCGCATAAGGAAGCCATTATGGACACCTGTATTTGAAAAAAAGAGTTATCGTTATACTCTCGTGCTTGCAGCACTCTACGCAAGTAAGCGCCATTTTTCATATTTTTTTTTCGTGTAGCTTTAATATCCAGAGAGAAGTAAACAAGTGTAGATATGGCAGAAATGTCGCAACAGCTGTAAGACCCTTTCGTGTCAACAATCGGAGGATAGATCTCCTGACAAATCAGCTCAGTTCAATCGCGATCGGCTCCAGCACGACCAGGAAGACGATTAAAAAAAGCACAAACAAAGAGCCAATGCCATGCATTCTTATTGCAAAAGTCATTTCTTCATCATCGTGATCATAACAATGATGATGATGATGATGATGATGATGATGACAATGATAATAAAAAAAATTACTTACGTTAATTTATTTTACTAAGTACATTAACTAATTTACGTCTTACTGCTTGAACTACTTTGCGTTTCTTGATCCGTGAAATATTCTTCACGGGTTCTGTTCCCGGTAATTCTCACTTTCTCTTTCTCTTTCTACTCTCGTAATATCACATCTACCCTTTACAGAGAAATCCAGTGGAAACCTCATTACTTAGCCATTCATGGATCAACCAGGACAAATTCCATTTTGAGAATGACATGCTGCAAATCCCACAGCGTGAAAGCTGGGATGCTGAACGCATTTCTCATACCCAGATCTATCATCATCAAGCTTCGGACGTAAAATATGCTCGAAGCTGGGAAAGCTTAGCAAGTTGCAAATAAAATGAGCAGAGCAATTAGTATATGTAATCGCATGAGACCGACTAGAATTAAGGATAAATTTTCACGCGTATTTTCAAAGTTTTCACAAAATTTGCGAAAACTTTGAAACTACAAGTGAAAATTTATCCTTAATTCTACTTGGACTCAATGCGATTACTTGTTTATAACACAGAGGGTAAAATTTTCTGAAAATTTTCCGTGCACGTCGAAACACAATCAGCCGGCCCTGGAATAAACAATTCTCCACATAAGCAGTTTATTAAACTGCTGCTCAGCGTACAGAACAAAAGACAACTGAAAAGAAACTATCTGTTGTGCATATGTTCATCTTATGAGATAAGTACAATTCTAGTTCATTGACAAAACACACTTAAAACTCAAACTAAGTAAATTAATTTTAAGTTACCTGAGTTGCAAAGCTTCCCGTCGCTCGCTGAATTAACCAAAGTTTTCGATAGTTTTAAAACAGTCAAATAACCATTTGCTGTTTCCCGTAAAACATTCAGGTTCTGACTTTCTGGAATTTCTCTTCGAGCTATCACTATCCAATTCAAATCAGGCTTTCGTTTCAAGACGCTTACAAAATGCAAATGACGAGCGCTCTTACGCTCAGCCAATCAAATGCCATTATTTTGGCGCTTAGCCAATCAGGAGTCAGTGATTTTGCCCTCTATGGTATAAAGGTCTTTAAGCGATAGGAGGCAGTGGGTCTTTTGCAGCGGTACTATTTGTTACTGAATTTATGTAAACAGGGGTAAAACGCAAGGAAGTGTTACCGGAACTTATTTATGAGTCCGATAGTTCACTTGTCTCCCCCCCCCCCCCCCTCTCTACCATGAGGTTTTTCTTGCATTTTTCCAAGATGATTTTTCATCAGCACCTGCCTTTTCCAGTAGCTGTACACATTTTGACACAAGTTTCGTAAGAATCGGTTACTACAGTCACGAGATATGACGCTAAAGTAGCAGGTGGTTAAGACTTTTTTTTAAATAAAATGCGTGTTTTTCGCTTTTCTTAAGTGAGAAAAGAAACACAAAATGTTGACAAAAAGAAGCAAAATGCTTGATTGGGCATTGTGGCGTATTTTGCGGGCTATAATGGGGAAGTCAGCGGGCTAAAATATATTTTAGCCCGCTCAGATCATCAATCAGGAGCGCGAAACTTTAGCTACCAGCCAATCAGAAAGCTGGAAACCATTCCGGCAAATGGTCGCGTTGTTTTTTCTGTCAGTTCTGTTTACTTCACTCGCTTCGTTGGAGCTCTTGTGTTTGTGAAAAAAAGAAAGATGGCCGATGAACAGCCAAATTCTCAGTCTCCCCAGTTGGATGAAGAAAATTTAAGGTAGCCCCATTATATTTATTTGCGTGAGGGGCAACTGTATTGAAGTCAGATTTTTGGCTGCTCAACAGCATTCGATTGCTGAGATATTTTAGACGCTGAAAAAGGAATGCTTGAAGTTTATCAAAAGCGCACTTTTTTTGAGATAGATACGCATATACGAAAATTTTCAGCAATTTTCTTGACCGTGGTTTTCAAAGAAAATGCGTATTATCGGGAAAATGAAAAGACGTTTTTCCTTCATATTACTCTGAACAGGTGCTGGAACCTCGAAGATTTCAGGGACCAAGTTTCAGATGAATCGGCTCCACACAACCTTTATAGCGAACGGAGATTAAAATAGTTCGCAGAATATTATGTACACGCATTTAGCCATAATTACTACGCATGCGCAAAGGATTAAAGCAACAATGAATTGCACTTACTAGAACAAAGGTAAATATGTCTTGTAACTTATGTATCAGAGTCAAAGCGATAAGGAACGGTTTTGTCGACATTATACGGTGAAACGAGAGCACGCCTTGCTGATAAAAATCATGGCAACCATGTTGTTTTCCAGGTTTCGCTCAGTTTTATGCTCTTTTTGTCTTATTTCGTAAAACCGTCGTGAGCACCTATAAAACAGTCGATAACAAGGCTCCTGACCAGATTTTGCCGTATTCTGACAATACGCTTTTCAGAAATAAGGCAGCAAATTCGGGTCAAATTCGGAATGAATCACCAACCTAGATGTAACGCGTTTCGAGTAACAGAATAAACATATTCAGTGGCTATGATTTGTCGTGTGGTCTTCTCCAACAAAGTGTGTCCATTACCTGAGAATAGCTGACAAGTGAAAAAATTCTTTGTAAACCAGAAATATAAGCTTATTGTCTACAAGACTCGTTCTAAAATCTTCATTCCTATATTAAGAAAATGTTTTAAAATCTTGCAGCTAGTGAAAAAAGAACAGAAACAAAACGAAATACGTCTATCCAAAGACCGATTATAAACGCTAAGCTACGTTCCTGAGAACCAATAGAGGTATAAAATAATTTATTATTTTATGACGGTGTAGCCGCGTAGACGCGTAGCCATTTTGCAGCAATCTTAGAGAGCTATGAATTTATTATAACGACGTAGCTGCGTAGACGCGTAGCAACTTTCCAGAGAACTTAGGGACCTTTGACTTTATTATAACGGCGTAGCCGCGTAGACGCGTAGCCACTTTCCAGAGAACTTGAGGGCTATGAATAAATTATGACAGTGTAGCGGCGTAGACGCGTAGCCACTTTCCAGAGAACTTAGAGACCTTTGAATTTATTATAATGGCGTAGCCGCGCAGACGCGTAGCCACTTTCCAGAGAGTTTGAGGGCTATGAATAAATTATGACGGTGTAGCTGCGTAGACGAGAAGCCGACTACGCCGTGTAGCTAGAGATGCGGGGTATTCTGCAATCGCTGCAAAATTTGATTTCAAAACAGTTGCCCCTCACACAAACAAATAGTATTGGGCCACCTTAAACAAGCTCAAAGAAGCTGTAAGTGAAAATAATTCCTGTAGTAGCTCCATGCAAAGCGGAGAAGTTTATGTCTGTTTGTCGTCGACGAGCTAAACTGATCCGCTTTTCCGTCCAGGCAATTATGCCAATTGTACAATTAACATCAACACTGCTAAGTGACTTATTTTCTGCTGGTTCTGCTGAGGTTTATATCATTTTTCTTTGAAACACTTTGGAGCAGAATATTTAAAAAATATATTTTCCGGTTGTATTCTGCCGTGTTTGTTTTGTAAACATTTGCAATAAAGTTAAACGTCGTGTCAGTTTAGTCAACTCATCACTCGATATGCTGCTGATAATTTCTTTTCTCAACACCCTCTCAGAGCTCATTTTAGTCGGGCCAAAAACATATTTACGCTCAAGAACATCAGCTCTATTGTGTTATATTCTACATGTCTAGCCTAATTTCTAATAGAAAATTGTGGATTTATCAACTGAGTTGATAAGGTAAATTGGCCACCGTAAAGAGATTGAAAGCTGACGTTTCGAGCGTTAGCCCTTCGTCAGAGCGAATCAAAGAATTGTGGGTTGCACTTGGTTTATATAGGGAGTGGTGGAGCTACGCTATTGGTAAGAACATGGCAACGTGAAAAACAAGAATAAATTAGTTGAATGAAAAGCGTTCGTTGATACCGTGGGGATTAAGTGTGCCGATTTGAAAAATGATTTTTGTTTTAGATTCTTACGGCTTTCCGAGTTACCCTGTTATAGGGAAAGGCCACAAATCGTCATGTGTTGACTAGAACGATTAGGGAGATTGAAATGTCGGGCGACTAGTTTGGAATTGTCCTTGTCATTTCTTTCAACGTCTCGTAGGTGTTCGCGGAAACGGTCCCCTAATCTCCTCCCGGTTTCACCAATGTATATCTTTTTGCATAAAGTGCATGTTATGCAATAGATAACATTCGCAGAGGTGCATGTAAAACGGTAGTGATTTTAATCGATCGCTTGGGTCCTGTTATTTTGTCCGCATTGTCAATGAAAGGACAAGTGTTGCATCGTTTGCGCGCGCATTTAAAAGTACCTGGTTGATCATCAGATTTAAGTACACTTCTAACTAGAAAGTTCCCTATGTTTTTGTCGCGTTTGAATGAAACCAATGGGGGTTGTGAAAAGATTCTTCCTGTTTCGTTGTCATTTTGGAGTAATTTAAAGTTCTTTAAAATGATGTTTTTGGCTGCGAGGTTATGTGGATGATAAGTGAGTGTAAATGGGATTCTCTCATTCTTTTCCATCTGTGACGTTTGCAGTGCTGACTGTCGATCAATCTGTTGAACACGGTGTTGAGCTTTGTTGACAACAGAATCAGGATAGCCACGATTCTTGAAAAATTGACACCTTTACCTTATCAACTCAGTTGATAAATCCAAAATTTTCCGTTTCACGTCCCCACCGACGCAGCACCACACTTTCTAACCCCTTTGCTAATTTCTAATAGGCCATTTCCGAATTGTGTTGTGTCTCTTTTTCAAAGCGAGGCCTCGTACAAATCCTTTCATATGAACATCAGTTTTATCTGCATGTGAATGAAAACTCATTTTCATATGAATGGCTATGCACCAAGACTTGCTTTGAAAAAGAGGTACAAGGCAACCTGGAAATGTCTTCTTCTGGGTAAAATCCAAGATGGCGGCAAAGATGGTAGCCATATTGGGTGACGTCACAAGCCCCCAACAGCACCACAACCCGTAATATATACCTCGTCTTGTAGAGCACATCACAGGCTTTCTAGTAATATCTTCTCAAAATATCGTAACTTATCAAAAACCTATAGCGGGGCTCCATCAACCTACCCCCCCCGTACCATTTTTCAGAGTTAATCTAGCTTAAATTTGAAAAGAAATTGCCATACATAGGTTCTTTGCATGTTAACGCTTTTTGTAGAATTATGGTTGCTTAATTATCTCTGAAAAATGCGTGGTTACCCACATTTTTCTTTTTGCATCCCAATAAACCTTGCTAAGATCTGCTTTTTCCCCAACGTCATAACCTTTGCAAAAACACATCTTTATTAGGAGTCACCGTCCTTAATCCGGCGAGTGTTTCGGAAAATAATTTTATGGTCACCTATGTCTAAAGTTGTGTACAAGGCAAGCTCCTGGGAGAGTGATGATTTTTTTACGTTGGGAAAAGTCAAACGCCGATTGCATGACAGAAAAACTGAAAATTTTAAAGAGCATATGAAAAGCTGTCATACATCTGACATTGCAGATCATATAAACCTCAACAGGTCACAATATTAAATTAGATTACCTTGACATTTTAACAACCGAACATTCAGACATTCATTGTAAAATAAATAGGAGACTTTATTGATTCGTGATTTACAACCTGCCTTAATGAAAACGTTGGCAATGAGAAACTCTTTATTTACTAGCTAGGTTTTGTTATGTTTCATAAGGTTAAGTGTGTTGACGATTCTATTCTAATAATTCCAGTCTGAAAGGATAGAAATACAAATAAGGCTATAAGTACTGTGCAAACATTTCATGGGCTGGGCCAATAGGAATCACCGGAACTGCAATTCCTTTAAATGCAGAGAGTAGGTTCTTCGTAAGAAAGGGCACAGTGATTTATACGACAACGTAGAGAATATTCAGCAATGCATTGGGCTACCTATTTAGAGGCAACATTTCAAGAAAAGTGCATGCCACGTTAAGGATAAGCTGATCGCGGCCAACAAATGTCTGCATGTTTTAACTGACACTAAGAAATGAAGGTTACGGTCAAGCTGAGATGGATAAATCATGCTATAGTTATGCCTAAGATTGTGTACAGTGATATCGGTTAATGGGTGATCGCTACCGGAGCTTTGTATAATCTAATGTTTCCTGGGTCGTAGTTTCAAAAGACGTTACACATCTACACCTTCTCTATTTATGATCTTTTAGAGAAATCAGGCAACGTTTCTTTTAAGGTGGCTCGAAAGGGTTCTTGTTTTTTTCGATGCATTATATTTGGGAGTTAAAATATTTCTGTTAGAGTTGGCCAATCATGATCCAATTTTGCTACAAAATAATGATAATATCATCAAAGTGCCAATTTTTGGTAGATTCCTTGAGAAATTTGTTGCCATGGCAACGCAGTTGGGTTTCGAAGTATGATCATAAAATAGAGATATCCTAAGTTTGCTTGAAAATTTGACGGTGAAATTTCTTTAAATTTTTAATACGGCCTTTGATTCTAGTAAGCTACCTAAGGATTAAGTTAAAGAAAATTCTGTCGAAAACTTTCAGCAAAAAACACTTTTTTACGAATTTACCTTTAACTTTTCTCCCGTACGACAGAATTTTTTAATCTCGCTTGAAAAACTCTTTGGGCATATAAGAGTTAACATGCAAAAAATCAAAGAAATTTACCGAGCGGAAGCGAAATTATGTTCTTCCTAAGTTACAAAATTTTGAAAATTTCGACACGACAAGATACGCAATTGCGCATGCGCAGAAATTGTCACACCACTCTCGGCACGCGGTTTCAAGTCTGTTTATTCCAGGTTTTTTTCGTTGGGCGTTTCTTTCGCCCTGATGACTTTCTTTACGTTTGAAAAGGTGACGTTTTGAGTGGATCGGTGCTTGTCAAAGAACATTACATCATTTGTTTTCAAATCATTGGATCATTGGCACCAAATATAGCGGAATGTTTTCCTCCTCGTGCAGATTGATTCTATCTCAAGTGAATTCATCGGCACTTTTCTCAGAATGGCGACTAATGCTTCTTTTACACCTTGGGAACAAAGATTGTCTTAATCCTCGTAAGACAGGCTGCTTTCTGTACTTGTTTTGATTTACCGTCTGCCTGAAGAGCCTATTTGAAAGCCGTGAAACTGAACTTATCTCTAGAAATGTTTGCAAACGTTCGCAGCGTTCGTTCGCAAACATCATGTTTTCGAAAGCGGTGGTGGACTTTAGCTTACTGTTTATACCACTGTACAATTATTTACATGTCAACGATTCTTAACCTAAACGAGGATTGGAAACGTATGCAATGGAGAGCAAGTACTTCTACCAAAGTGGAATGTGCTTGAAAATCTTAAAAACAACGGAGTTTCGAAAATACTGCAATCAGGCAAGGTTGTCCTTCAAACGGAGTTCAGGATTGAGCAACGCGTACATGGACACCACTTCGGGATTATATGTCTTACAGGAGCACAAGGACAGAATTAACAAAAAGACAACATTTCCGACTATAAAAACAATACATTGAAGAAGTCCCTTATATAGAGGTATGTACTCAAACGAGGACAAAACTACCTTTGATGATCTTTGAGATAAGTGTCAATGTTGTCAAGAATTTTCTGTTGATGAAACTTGTTCGATTGATTGATCAAAACTCAATTTAAAGAACCGCTTTGAAGGTTGTTTTCGCCCCAGGAAAAACCAATAACAGTCAAATTATCAATATTGCCAGTTCGGCAAGATAGAAACCATTTCTTTTATCCGAACATTTGGAGTATTTCGTACCAAACGAATTTACAAAGATAGCGCGGTAATGTTTTGAGATTATTCTACAGGTCGGTTTTTCTTATTGCATTACGGAAAAAAAACGTATTACCACCAAACTATCGCACTATCACTTAATTAAGCAAATAAGAGAGCACTTCTTTTATCTGGAAATGTGGAGTATTTCCCAGAAAACTAACTTGAAAAAACTAACTTGTTTTTAGCGAGCCGACTGCTGATTAAAAAATATAGCGTGCGATGAATTGTTTTGCTGATTCTTTTGTACGCTTTTTAATTTTGTTTCGCAAGTAAACAGATTTACGACAGATTGAAACTACCACTTCAGCAAAATAGAAAGCGAATCTTTCACCTGATTGTTTGTAATATTTTCTTTGTAGCGGCTGGTTTGTCAACATTTCGACATGAATAAGTCTCTTTATTGAATCAAAACTGTCTGCTTCACAAGGTAATATTTTCGCTCACTGCAAGTTCAATTTTGTTTCACTAATTTTTTCTTTTAAATTCTTGCCCTGTTATTTCATGATGTGAAGACAATAAAAACCTTTTACCGTAGTCTACATTGTTTTTGGTAACAACACCGTAAACGTGTGTGTGTGTGCCTGTTTTTGTTTTTTTTTGTCTCTTTTCTAAATGGGAATGTTTTCTCAGAAACACGAATTGGAGTTCGCGAAAAATTTGCCCTGGCACGGAAACGGTGCCAGACTTTTTTCCTGCGACCTGGACGTAGAAAAGGCTTCCGTGGTCAAAACAGCCAGTGAAAGAAACTAATGGTAAAAAGGCAAATATTCTAGGGCCTTTATACGATTTCACTGGAGATGAGAGAGTTTTGAAGTCACCGTCCTCTCCAGCACAGTTCAGTTGCACAGCCTCTGAGTATAAGCTTACTGCGCTTCATATGAAGCTGAGTTGACGATCGCGTTGATAACATTGAAGAGGACATGATTCAAGTGAATTGTCACCTAAGTTCCAGTCGTTTTCAACCTTGCCTACAGGCAGCTTTTAAAAGACCGGCGCAAAATATTAAATGCAGACGAGAGCGCGACGCCATTTTTGTTTGTTCCTTTTTTATTTTTGAGACTCACGGGTACGCAATCACTAAATGCAAATTAGCATTAAAATATCCTTCATATAAACTGTCATAGTTTGTCTACATACAGTAGGAACAGCTATCTACAGTGTCTACATTAGGAACAGCTATCTACAGTGTCTACAGTAGGAACAGCTATCTACAGTCTCTACAATAGGAACAGCTATCCACAGTGTCTACAATAGGAACAGCTATCTACAGTGTCTACAGTAGGAATAGCTATCTACAGTGTCTACAGTAGGAACAGCTATCTACAGTGTCTACAATAGGAACAGCTATCTACAGTGTCTACAGTAGGAACAGCTATCTACAGTGTCTACAGTAGGAACAGCTATCTACAGTGTCTACAATAGGAACAGCTATCCACAGTGTCTACAGTAGGAACAGCTATCTACAGTATCTACAATAGGAACCAGCTATCCACAGTGTCTACAATAGGAACAGCTATCTGCAGTGTCTACAGTAAGAACAGCTATCTACAGTGTCTAATGTAGGAACAGCTATCTACAGTGTCTACAGTAGGAACAGCTATCTACAGTGTCTACAGTAGGAACAGCTATTTACATTGTCTACAGTGGGAACAGCTATCTGCAGTGTCTACAGTGGGAACAGCTATCTGCAGTGTCTACACTAGGAACAGCTATCTGCAGTGTCTACAGTAGGAACAGCTATTTACAGTGTCTACAGTAGGAACAGCTATCTACCGTGTTTACAGTAGGAACAGCTATCTACAGCGTCTACAGTAGGAACAGCTATCTACAGTGTCTACAATAGGAACAGCTATCTACAGTGTCTACATTAGGAACAGCTATCTACAGTGTCTACAGTAGGAACAGCTATCTACAGTGTCTACAGTAGGAACAGCTATCTACAGTGTCTACAGTAAGAACAGCTATCTACAGTGTCTAAAGTAGGAACAGCTATCTACAGTGTCTACAGTAGGAACAGCTATTTACAGTATCTACATTAGGAACAGCTAGCTACAGTGTCTACAGTAGGAACAGCTATCTACAGTGTCTACAGTAGGAACAGCTATCTACAGTGTCAACAGTAGGAACAGCTATCTACAGTGTTTACAATAGGAACAGCTATCCACAGTGTCTACAGTAGGAACAGCTATCGACAGTGCCTACAATAGGAACAGCTATCCACAGTGGCTACAGTAGGAATAGCTATCTACAGTGCCTACAATAGGAACAGCTATCCACAGTGTCTACAGTAGGAACAGCAATCTACAGTGTCTACAATGGGAACAGCTATCTACAGTTTCTACAATAGGAACAGCTATCTACAATGTCTACAATAGGAACAGCTATCCACAGTGTCTACAGTAGGAACAGCTATCTACAGTGTCTACAATAGGAACAGCTATCTGTAGTGTCTACAATAGGAACAGCTATCTACAGTGTCTACAGTAGGAACAGCTATCTGCAGTGTCTACAGTAGCAACAGCTACCTACAGTGTGTTTTTTTAGGAACAGCTATCTACAGTGTCAGATAAAAAGCCTTAAGTTTGAACTGTTGTATTTATACTAGCATGAAAAAAAAAACGATAGATTCTCTTATACTCCTTATATTCTTAGCTGTAGACGCTGTTTTTACTGTCTGAATAGCGCTGACCATTTCAAAATCCTTGTTATTCTAAGGTGATTCCCGTCTAGAACGCATGTGATTCACACAGAGAGCCCATATGTTTCACATTGGATTCTGATACCTCGAAGATTAAAGAGAGTTTGAGGTCAATTTCTGTGTGGAGTTCGCAGTTCAGTTGTTGTCAAGTTCCCATACGTACGTACGAGGAATTCGTGACCAGATTCAGTTCCCGTTAGCTACAAAAGCGAGTCGCCGAGCTACGTTCCCCAGAGTCAAGTGCTCAGTTTTCCGCCATTTTTTCACTTAGAAGTCTAAGGTTTGCCCTGAGTAGCTTTTGAGTGGAAACTCTATCATCCCATAATTAATTTTTAACGAATTAATTAATTGATATATTGTCGCAGAAACTGGTTAAAGAGTAAAAATCCACAAGAAAATTGTTAGCGTAACAACTTTAATTTCAAATATCTATTTTATCGAACAGTACCAGAAAAGCAACTGATCTGTAATAATTATACATGCATCCCGTAAAAAATTCTGTTAAGAAAACTTACTCTCATACTAACATTACGGAATTCAAATTTTCGAAGTCTATACTTCCTTTCCCGACACCAGTAGTGATGCTTATACAAGGCTAAAAATCACTCTCCAATTCATTGAATTTTCAATCTCTTTCGTCCCGGTTTATTTATAGTTTTAACTGCAAAGTCGAACATGCCTTTGACAGTACTAAATGGTCAGTTATCCCTTTGGTGGTTTTTCTATATACGTGTAATTGCATTGTCCAATTCTCTCTGAGAATGCGAAGAAATTGGAAGCAACATTAGACTTTCATGCTGAGTGATAAATTCCACGATCTCATTGTAAAGTTGTGATATCTCTTCGCTTGTGTAGTTTAGCCCCTTCGTCATGACGTACTTAACGATTGCAAAAATAACAAAATATTCAAGCGCATTAAGGGAACCTGTTTCAGTCCTTGCTGCTTTCTTGAAACCTTTCGTTGGCGTTGAGACTATCGGATGTTTCCATCTTTTCCAAGGTGATCGGTTCTTTTTTGATGACTTGTTGGACGATGTGATGTTCTTTTTGCATTGGTCGTCTCCACATTTGCCAAGACACTTACACCACGAGGAGCACTCTGAGTTGATAGTAATACATCGACAACGGCTCTTGTGCGACCTTTTCTGCGGTGTCTTAATTCTACTATTTATTCCACAACGACAGAATAAATTTGACGATTTAGTAGTACCGGCATTACTTTCTTTGCAAACTGGTTTAGTACTTAACAGTTCACTTTGTTGCTTTTTGGGTACTAGTACGTTATAATGCCCCGGTCCAGTGTAATCATATGCTAACATGATAGGCTGGAGGGAGTCCGCGTGTTGGCGTGGAAATACTGATATGAATGGTGTTAGGTAATGAGGTGTCAGAATACAAATAGGAACTTGCAACATATTTGCCATGGCTAGCGGCATCGCGTCTCCTAAACTACTGGAAAAATGACCTCTTTTTAAGAACTCCGCTGCCTCTTGTTGGATGTTTAAACCATCAAAGAATTGCTGGTAATCTTCAAGAAAAGGACCTGTCCACTCCTCTACAATTAATGCCCGCAGCGTGTCAGCGAGTTCTCGAACAGGTGCGTCGAAGCTTCGACATTTTGTTTTCCTCTTTGAGCTTTTTTATTAGGAACGCTATTGCGGAGAAGAAACAATTTCCGTCGCCCTCCATTTCAACAACTTCAAACCCCCATGCGTTTGCTAACGTTTCAACAGATGAAGTATCAACCTCCATACTATCTGACATAAGCGGGGTGTCTTCGTCGTTCGTCTGCATGCCCACTGATCGGGAATCGTGTATCAATGACTGAAGAGAGACAACTTTTTCCCCAAATGTTCGCTGCAAATATTTTTGTGTTCTCCAGAGGCAAATTGAATCGTGTAGGATATGCAGCCGTCTCCTCAGTTTCCCCGACTCACCTAACTCATACGAATGCCGACTTTCCGGCAACTGCAAAGTACTGTTATTAAGAAGAATTTGTAAGTAATTTGGTACGGCTTCCATTGCTTCCTCTTTGACATCATTTATGTTCCACCTTTTGACTGAATTTTCGTCGATCGTCCAAGGTATTTCGTCAATGCTGAACGTTTCCATACGTTCGGTGCACACTTTGTCATTGGTTAATTTTGCCAAGTTGCTGAAGTAACGTGCGGTTTTTTCCTTCATGCTAGGTAGATGGGCAAATAACTTAAAAGCTCTCGCATACGCTAGAGAAACACCTATCTTATTTGTCGATAAAAACTCGTTAAGACGTTTATTTAAACGCTCATTTCTGTTTGTTCCGCATCCCGGAGGGATGTCTGACAGGCACCCTTTGAGAATGTGCACTTTTATATTCTTAATTTCCTTTAGAGCATCACTGTTTAAAACAGAATGACCGTTGCCGTCTTTAAGGTCCTTCCACTCTCTTTCAAACTTTTTAAAGTTCTGCATAAGTATTTCTGGCTCAGGACTGTTAACCATACGTTGATCTCCTAAATCTTTGGGGTCCCTAAATACCTCAGCATGGTATTTTGTTCTTTTTGGGATCTTGCTTGTTAGACGCTGCACTGCATGGAATAGGTCCAACTTAACCGGTACTTCCGGGAAAATATTGTTCAATTTCCACGCCCACTTGCAACAACTGTCCGTATAAATGCCACTGATTTTTTTCCCCTGTCTGTTAAACCGCTCAGATAGTTGCTTAAAAACGTCTTTTACTTCATCGAATTGCTCTGATTTCGTAAACTTCCACTGCATTGGTTGCCCTTTTTCGTTTGTTATTGTAAAGAAACCTTTATTTAATATTGTTTAATCCACTTTCCGTCCGTAGACCTATGGAATCCAACGTTTGCGACGGATTTGTACGTGTGGTCACAGGCGAGCCATTCAGCCGCTAGCGAAGAAAATAATTTCTTGAAAGTGTCTTCCTCTTTCTTAAACTTCGACAAAATAGCACTCAAAAAAAAGGTTCCGTGATGGAACTGGCCAATCCATTTCTGTGGACGATATATGTTTAAAATTCTCCGGACATCCCGGGAGTTTTGGAAACTTTTTTATAGAAATGTATGTTAGGAACCTTCGTTTCATTTCATTGTAATTGTGCTCATACCGTTGTCTTGTTATTTCTTCGACAGAACAAAGACTTAAACCACTATTTAAAAGCTGATCACAAAGCTGCAGTAAATGCATTGTTACACCAGACTTATGACTTGTAAAAAATTCTACATACGCATCCGGCAGCTGTTTAAGAATATCCGGATCACAGGCAGCAATTTCTCTGTGTTCACCAGAACAACGGTATAGTTTTGGAATAAGTACAACAGGATTTCCAACGTCGAAGATTATGCGAGGCATCAATCTATTCGTTTTAGCATCTTTCCAGTTCATCGTGTTAATGATATATTGCTTCTCTCCTTTCCTAGAACATAATGGGCAAGGGATCCTTCTCGAGCCATCCTTGAATAGAGTAGGAAACTGATTCAGCGGATCCCATAATATATAAGGCATGGTATCCTGCAATTGTGACGGGTCTCGAAACGAATCTTCCTTCTCGTGAACTAATCAAATTGTTGAATTTGAGGCCGGGTGTAACACTCCAGTCTTTCTTATCTCATCATTGGCCTCTTCACAGATGTTTTGGAGAACTTTTTTAAATTTGTCATTAAAGTTGTATGTCAAAACTACTTTGAAAAGAGAGATGACCCAAATGAACTTGATCACTACTGACATCTTTTAAACGACGTGGTGGTCACCTTAAAGCGCCTGAAAAAGGCTCATACTTTATAATGTATACTGGAGGACAGCAAGCGTCCTCGTGTTATGTAATGTGTAACAGTATTTCTTTATCATATCAACTGTATCAATCCATTTACGGCACGGCTACGTGTATCACAAAATCTAGCGGTTTTGGCGTTAACGTCCTGTACTTGTAGGTGTTTCCTTGCAACACCGACAGCTAAATGGATTTTATGCGAGTTCCTATAGCTAGGGTTGAGGTTTTGTGATAACAAGCAATACTCTCACGAAAAGCGAAATTACACTAAATTTAGTAAATCAGTAAACAATTTTAAACGAGCTCTCTGTTTAGCAACACGCTTTCATTCTGGACAGGTACGCTATCAGAAGAGATCAACCAGAGTGTAAAGAAATAATTTTGAACCTCGCACGTGCACTATTGTTCGGCTTCGACACTTTTGCTTTTCGCAATAGTTATTGACAGGAAATGATCTAATTGCTTGTTTTCTGCCTACTTTGTCACACAATCTTATTGTTCCAAAATAGTTGTTAATTTTAATACTTATTTCTTTCTTCGTGACAAGCTGCCTATCAGCATGAAAATGCTGGTGTTTTTCCTGACAAAATGCGTTGGGACTGCCGTAAAAACCATGGTTGTGGACAGAAAAAACCAAAAAGCACTAGTTCTGCCATATTTGGCGTCGAACCGCTGCGAAAAGCTGCAAACTCAAGCGGTGTGCCGACCGAGTTCGAACAGAACCGACAAGGCAAATTTGAACTTTTCGCCTGGACTTTATCGCCTAATCTTTTTCGCCTAAATTGAACTTTTCCCCTTCCACAAAGAAGACAACTGAGTATTTTTTTGAACTTTTTTTTCAGTTAACAAATTTGTTTTTGACTCTGCTTGTTTTGCTACAACGCGGGTCAACATGCGATTTCGCGCCAAAAACACATGGGATTCAGCACAGGGTTATATCCAGTGTATGAAGTGTATTGGTAACCATGTGGTGCGGACAGACGGACGGACGTACGTACGGACGGTCACGTGTCTATAACGTCACTGCCAAAATTTCTTGGCTTGATAGGTTACCAAATTTCCTTAACAATGGAGCTCTGCTGACGCGCTAGCGCGCTGGCTCCGCTAAAATCTGAATGTTAAATATGTCATATATTGTTCAGGCCTCCCAGAAAAAGTTACTTGCCAATTTTCATAACCATTGATCAAAACAATCTGTCTTAAACGCCACTTAGCCGAATAAGCAGGTGACCCGTGCCTTAACTTGCTTGAGCGCTACAGCAGACACTTTGTCCTTAACTTGGTACATGTCCAGCGTTACACTGAGAGTCCATACGTGAGAGATCAATGAAATTGTATTTTCAGACAGGGGTCAATGACATATATTTACAACAGGAGATATATATTTATGACAGGAGGGGCGGATGTTTTTTTGGGAAAATGTGTTCGGACCGCCACCATGTTTGTGGACAGAAAAAACAAGAAGGCACTAGCTCTGCTATATTTGGCGTCGAAACCACTGGGAAATGATGCGAATTTAACCGTTGAGCCGACCGAGCTCGCAGCAGAACCGACAACAAAGATGAAGTTTTCGAAGGCAAATTTTGTAACTTGAACATTTCGCCTTCCACCAAAAAGACAACTCAGTATTAGTTTCCATTTAAAGATATTGGATGTTGTTTCTCAAGTTGTAAACTTCACTTCTGTTGAACTGAATCGTTTTGCTAACCAAGCTTAAAGCTTTAAAAAAAAACCTTTTTCAAAAGCGACGGTGGTCATGCGATTTCCCGCCAAGAAAACGCCGGTTACCCACTGAGCAACGTGCGATTTCCCGCCAAGAAAAAATGGAATTCTCCACCCCCCGTTGGGTTGTGTTGGGACTCCCCTCCCCCTCCAAAGAGTCTGTAAGGGCGGGCGGGCGGGCGCACGTACGCTGACGTCAAAACCAAAATTTCTTGGATCGATAAATTACCAAATAAGCTTTGCAATAGTGCTCCGCTGGTGAGTTACGCGCACGGGCTCCGATATAACTATTCCTGATACGGACACTGGATACTAGCTGTGCGCTTTTAATACTGTACACACTGTAGATAACTGTAGATAGCTGTTCCTATGTAGACAATGTAGATAGCTGTTCCAACTGTAGACACTGTAGGTAGCAGTTCCTATTGTAGACACTGTAGATAGCTCTTCATATTGTAAACATTGTAGATAATAGCAGTTCCTATTGTAGACAATGTAGATAGAAGTTCCTACAGTAAACAATGTATATAGCTCTTCCTATTGTAGACTGTAGATAGCTGTTCCTATTGTGGACACTGTAGATAGCTGTTTCTTCTGTAGACACTGTAGATAGCTGTTCCTATTGTAGACACTGTAGACAGCTGTTCCTGTTGAAGACACTGTAGATAGCTGTTCCTATTGTAGACACTGTAGACAGCTGTTCCTGTTGAAGACACTGTAGATAGCTGTTCCTACTGTAGACACTGTAGATAGCTGTTCCTACTGTAGACACTGTAGATAGCTGTTCCTACTGTAGACACTGTAGATAGCTCTTCCTGTTGAAGACACTGTACATAGCTGTTCCTACTGTAGACACTGTAGATAGCTGTTCCTATTGTAGACACTGTAGATAGCTGTTCTTATTGTAGACACTGCAGATAGCTGTTCCCACTGAAGACACCGTGGATAGCTGTTTCTACTGTAGACACTGTAGATAGCTGTTCCTATTGTAGACGCTGTAGATAGCTGTTCCTTTTGTAGACACTGCAGATAGCTGTTCCTACTGTAGACACTGTGGATAGCTGTTCCTATTGTAGACACTGTAGATAGCTGTTCTTATTGTAGACACTGTAGATAGCTGTTCCCACTGAAGACACCGTGGATAGCTGTTTCTACTGTAGACATTGTAGATAGGTGTTCCTACTGTAGACGCTGTAGATAGCTGTTCCTTTTGTAGACACTATAGATAGCTGTTCCTATTGTAGACGCTGTAGATAGCTGTTCCTTTTGTAGACACTGCAGATAGCTGTTCCTACTGTAGACACTGTGGATAGCTGTTCCTACTGTAAACACTGTAGATAGCTGTTCCTCCTTGTAGACACTGTTGATAGCTGTTCCTTTTGTAGACACTGTAGATAGCTGTTCCTAGTGTAGACATTGTATATAGCTGTTCCTACTGTAGACACTGTAAGTAGCTGTTCCTTTTGTAGACACTGTAGATAGCAGTTCCTACTGTAGACGCTGGAGATAGCTGTTCCTATTGTAGACACTGTGGATAGCTGTTCCTATTGTAGACACTGTAGATAGCTGTTCCTACTGTAGACACTGCAGATACCTGTTCCTGTTGTAGACACTGTAGATAGCTGTTCCTACTGTAGACACTGTAGATAGCTGCTCCTACTGTAGACACTGTAGATAGCTGTTCCTATTGTAGTCACTGTGGATAGCTGTTCCTATTGTAGACACTGTTGATAGCTGTTCCTATTGCAGACACTGTGGATAGCTGTTCCTATCGTAGACACTGTGGATAGCTGTTCCTATTGTAGACACTGTAGATAGCTGTTCGTAGTGTAGACACTGCAGATAGCTGTTCCTACTGTAGACACTGTAGATAGCTGTTCCTAATGTAGACACTGTAGACAGCTGTTCCCATTGTAGACACTGTAGACGGCTGTTCCTACTGTAGACACTGTGGATAGCTGTTCCTATTGCAGACACTGTAGATAGCTGTTCCTATGGTAGACACTGTGGATAGCTGTTCCTACTGTAGACACTGTAGATAGCTGTTCCTATTGTAGACACTGTAGATAGCTGTTCCTATTGTAGAGACTGTAGATAGCTGTTCCCACTGTAGACACTGTGGATAGCTGTTCCTACTGTAAACACTGTAGATAGCTGTTCCTCCTTGTAGACACTGTTGATAGCTGTTCCTTTTGTAGACACTGTAGATAGCTGTTCCTAGTGTAGACATTGTATATAGCTGTTCCTACTGTAGACACTGTAAGTAGCTGTTCCTTTTGTAGACACTGTAGATAGCAGTTCCTTCTGTAGACGCTGGAGATAGCTGTTCCTATTGTAGACACTGTGGATAGCTGTTCCTATTGTAGACACTGTAGATAGCTGTTCCTACTGTAGACACTGCAGATACCTGTTCCTGTTGTAGACACTGTAGATAGCTGTTCCTACTGTAGACACTGTAGATAGCTGCTCCTACTGTAGACACTGTAGATAGCTGTTCCTATTGTAGTCACTGTGGATAGCTGTTCCTATTGTAGACACTGTTGATAGCTGTTCCTATTGCAGACACTGTGGATAGCTGTTCCTATCGTAGACACTGTGGATAGCTGTTCCTATTGTAGACACTGTAGATAGCTGTTCGTAGTGTAGACACTGCAGATAGCTGTTCCTACTGTAGACACTGTAGATAGCTGTTCCTAATGTAGACACTGTAGACAGCTGTTCCCATTGTAGACACTGTAGACGGCTGTTCCTACTGTAGACACTGTGGATAGCTGTTCCTATTGCAGACACTGTAGATAGCTGTTCCTATGGTAGACACTGTGGATAGCTGTTCCTACTGTAGACACTGTAGATAGCTGTTCCTATTGTAGACACTGTAGATAGCTGTTCCTATTGTAGAGACTGTAGATAGCTGTTCCCACTGTAGACGCTGTAGATAGCTGTTCCCACTGTAGACACTGTAGATAGCTGTTCCTACTGTAGACACTGTAGATCGCTGTTCCTAGTGTAGACACTGTAGATAGCTGTTCCTAGTGTAGACACTGTAGATAGCTGTTCCTATTGTAGAGACTGTAGACAGCTGTTCCTAATGTAAGCACTGTAGATAGCTGTTCCCAAATGTAGTCACTGTAGATGTTGGTGAATAAGGGGATAAAGTAGTGTTCGTTATATGAAGTGTACTAGGTGAGTTAATTTGCATTTGGTGACTGCGTGTCATGAATTTATAACCGGTAAATTGGAACCCAGTCTGCGAGCGCCCAGCAAAACTGTTTCGAGCCTCCTTAAGAAGATTAGTAGCCGTGTGATTACCACCTATTGCTTTCTTTGCCTTTCTAAGATTAATCCTACCATGCATACGCTTAGACAAATTAAGCCAGTATTTCCTAGGTGTAACACTGGGCGTTTTAGCCCTTTAAGCCCTAACATTGACGAGAATGAAATTTCTTTTTACGTCATCACCACTTGTTCAAGCATTCAATTGATGAGAATAAAGGAAGTGATCGCCAAGGATGAGATGTCTTGATTGTTAGACAAATTCTTCTTGTTAGTTCCATAAGAATATATGGAGAGCAGCAAGGAGAAAACGCATTTTTCCAATATCAAGGCTTAAAGGGTTAAAAACGCCTTTGTAAACAGACTAAGTATAATTCAGTTGTCTCCAGTTAGCATGCATGCTAAAGTTTCTTGACACATTAAAACGATATCACAAAATTAATAAAGTCCAAGGTTTTCTAAGTCAGTACCCACACTGCACCACTGAGGTCAGACGGATGAACGTCATTCGAAACAAAGACCTGTGCACAAGAATACGCCATTAGAGGATGCTTAATTAAATCAGAAGGAAGCAATGGAAGTGGACTGGCCACGTTTTGAAGAGACTGCATAACGGAGTAAACAGGAAAGCTCTCTTGTAGGTAAGCCGAACAAGGAACTGCGGTTTTTAGTTCGCAAATGACAAACATAGCAGCAAGGCTGATCTGATGACTAGGTAGAAAGATTACTTTGCAAGACATCAACACGACACTGATAGAACTTCAACAGAGCAGGGTTGCAGCCGTAGATAGCTGTTTCGCTCTTCTAAGAGCTCATCAGTACGGCATAGAAATACATTTAAAATTCCCGTACACTTTGTTAAAGCCCTAAACTGAGGAGGGACGTCCACCGAATCACGCCATCACCTGTCTCGGAAAGGTCTAGAGTCCAAGTGTCGTGTTGATGTCTCGCAAAGCCAAAGACTTGACGGAAAAAGCCGACCTTATCAAGGAACATTGATAAAACCATGTTTAATGTACAGGATATCGGATCTAAAAAGACCTACGATCCAAAATAGAACAATATCAGTAAAGGACCGCAAACGAAAATGCTGCACGTATACGTAGGATCTAAAACAGACCTAATCAGCCGAAAAAAATAATACCAAAATGTATTAGTATAAGTTAGGATGAGAAGTTTTTTTCGAGCCAAAGAACAACTTATGTTATTTTCGAAACAAAAAAGACACGAAGCTTTTCTAAATAAAAGGATTTATCAAGATAAACCCCTCTTTGCTTCTGAAAACCAAACGCGTTCAATTTTTGCTTGTAGGAAGGGTAAGCGTAGCGAGGAACCGCGATACGTTTTGAACAGTTTTTATTGACCAAACTGACCATAATATGAAGAATTGGTCAATGAAAATAAATATTTCAATACAAATGTACAATCAAAAATGTAATTTACTTTGGCATGGATAAAGTCAACAGCTTGAGTGATGTCTCGCAACGGCAGATTTACCTATAAAACAACCGTTTGTTCTCAAAGAATAATTTCTTCGCTTTTAGTTCTATGAATTCCACTGTGTAAGCTGTCGAGCCTTCCTTAGGGCTTCTTCCGATTTATAGTTCTAAAAAGGCGAGTCTTCATTCCGATATTAAACAGAATATTTATACTGCCTTGAAATTCACGCGTGAAACAGTGTAATGCTTTTAAGAAATCTTCTCTGACAGTGACAAATTCAATTCTCTTCTTTCTAGGACAGTATTCCGTTAGCAAAACCGCTAAACGAGCATCTCTTCCCTTTAGAAGAACTCAAACTGCCGTTTCTCGCTGTGGTTTTAAGACAATTTCGCAACCTGCCCCTGCCGCAACCAACTTGAAATCTAACAGCACCTCCTCGTCAAATTACTTCAATCCCCGTGGGTCTTACTGTGTGAATTTTACGGCCGCTGGTGGCCGCAGAAATGGAAAAGCAGGGGTCTTTGTAGCAGGCCTTCCCTCGTCCCTAGCTCCCAGATCCCCATTCTTCTCCCGCGTTCTCGTCCCCTTCCCCTTCCCCGTTTACGCCTGCTACGCAGGCTAGGTTATATCAAGTGTATGCCACCTCATATTGGTGACCCTGTGGTGAGAACGGACGGACGGACGGTCATGTGGCTATTACGTCACTACCAAATTTCTTGGCTTGATAGGTTACCAAATTGGCTTAGCAATGGTGCCCCTCTGATCTATATTCTTTATATTGAAACAATATGGAACGCAGAGCACAGGATCGGGACGAGTTCAGCGCAGGGGGAATCTATAGTTGCTACATGCTTCTCTTAAGAGTGATGGAGATAAAAGGACCTTGCTATTTACTATAGTATCAAAAGGGGAGGGAACGTCTGTAATCAGGAAGGTTCTTCTTTGGTCAGCCGGTACGAGGATATTTTGGCTTGTTATGGTTAGAAGACTGGTCAGTCTGGATCCATCGTTTTAAGACGTGTAACACAGACTAAAAAGCCAACTCATCCTAGACCTTCCTTTTTATAAGTACTTTGAGACCTACTACTTTAAATGAACTTAAGCCACTAGGCCGGACTAATTCGCGTTTGAATAATTGGCCCTAACTGTTGACTATGACTAAAAATGGCTATGGCATAATTAACAATTATTCTAGGAGGGCGCGCTGGATATCAGATAACCAACGAGGCGCATGGCGCCGAGTTGGTTATAATCATTTGATATCCAGCAAGCCCGAGTAGAATAATTGTTTTATTAAAAACGAAATCACTAATTACTATAGAATGAAAATAAAAAAAGGAAAAAAAGAGACAGAAAGAGACTAAAGGGAACAAGCATCGATCACATGAGTGCACGAAAAAGACGCCAGAACCTTGCTAAGTGCTGTAGTGTTTCTTTGCAAAGGTGAACGAATCAATGAAACTGCTCTGAAGTGAACGTACGAACACAAGTTTTGGGAAAAAATCTTCCAATTATTAGCTTTGAAATGTGGGAAGTGTTTGATCAGTCTCCTGAAAAATTGATGTAATCATCTTTCAGAGCGAATTGAAGCTTTACGATCTCACCGTTGTAGATGCTGGAGTTGAAATGAAGCTGAACAAGTTTGTAATTCATTCGCACAACGGAGCCATCATGTGTTTGTTTGCTTGATCGAACTGAAGACAGAAAAATATTTTAACTTGAACGATAATTTCTATGCAGCTCTCTGAAGCAAGGCTGCGGAAGTGAGGAACATTAGAATTGACCAGCTTACTTTTTGAACGCAAACCAAAGAACGCAGTTGTTCTCCGTTTAGAGGCTGCGGACGGAATGGTAAAAACAACACTCCAACACCCTAGAAAGCGATTCAACTTATTTTACATGGCATCCGATTTGTATCTGAACATTTGGAGCCGTTGGAAAACAGAGCTACACGAGTGCAGGTAAACCAGTGTCAATTTTGCGTGATATAACCAAAAAATGTCGTCCTTTCTGGTAGCTAGCTTGTTCAGTGCTTGTTTTATTAAGCTTATAGATTGCTTCATCCATGATTTTTGAACTGACTGGCCATAAAAGTGTGGCAATTTTTACTTAATGTTTCTCTCGCATTTTGCTGTGTTTCATTTTTACGTCTTGTCTTGATATTTCGTCGAAAGCCTTTGGTATGAAACCTACTGTTTGCTTTAATGATCGACGTCACGACGAAAGACATTGTAAACACAACGCTAAATGCTTAAGTTTCTATTTCTACAACTTCTTGTTGTCCAAAGAAATCAAGCACTCCCGAACAATTTTGATTTGTGTCTCAGTGACGTTCAGTTGTAATTTCTGGTTAATTTAACTTCGCTGCAAAGCGATTTTTGTCGTTCATTTCTCTCGCCGGGTTGCTCGCGGGGAAAAGTCTTTCAACTTACTTTGTTGTTGAGTGTTCATTGACCATATTTGGAGAGCATGGTATAATGGCTCAGATGCCATGGCCGCTGAGCCAATCAAAACTCTAGAATCGCCTTATACCATGATGCAGTTTTTTTTAAAACCTGAACATTCTCACACTTTCCTACATCTAGATCTGCGGTTTTTGTTATAATGTCCGCGGTAGAGTTCTTGTTATACCGGAACTCTGGCATGGACTGAAAACGTAGTTCTTAATCTCCAGGCATTATTTTTAGCTTAAGTTTTCAGTGGCGACGCTTGATCGAGAAGCATTTCACCATAAGCCATGGCCGGCGCCAAGGAAGACTCTCTTCTGTCAGTTTCCGATCAATTAAATTATCTTAAGTCCCAATTAGCTTTACAATCAGCCTCCAAAGATAACGGATTCTGATTGTCCAAAACTTTGTCATTCTCTCTTTGTACAGAGTTCATTCGATTAATGTTTCTTTAACTTGGAATGACTTAAGTAAAAACTTTTTCTATGGAACTTAGGTGGATACCATTTTGATTTTTAGCACCCTTAATATAACAGTCAATCATAGTCATAAGATGTATGGTACGATAAGTGTCGGTATAAAACTCTTCTCAAAGCGCCTCCCTGACTACCATCTGATCATAATCGAACAAAGTTGCAATTAAACAACAAATGCTTAAAAACTCTTTTGGCGTTTTGGTTTACAAGATCAGGCTTCGATGTCATCTATTCCCAGCCATCCGTTGTGACTACCAAAGAACGCTCAGTCATGTCACGTTACGACTCAACATCACATCGCATTGTTTTAGCTGAAGACTCTCGATTTTTTTTCTACGAAATGTCTCTCTCATTTTCATAACTAAGTTTAATAGTAGCTCATGTTTATTTTGTATTGTGTATCTGACTTCTAATGAGGAAAACTTTTTAAATCAAGCGAATCAGTGTTGTCCTTCGTATTTGGCGATGCAAACACAAAGATTTAAAATGATATCTCATGAACCTTAAGTTTGTGGACTT
The DNA here is from genome assembly GCA_964030785.1 of Siderastrea siderea. Classification (NCBI taxonomy): domain Eukaryota; kingdom Metazoa; phylum Cnidaria; class Anthozoa; order Scleractinia; family Rhizangiidae; genus Siderastrea; species Siderastrea siderea. Next base: position 2,658,530 of record OZ034969.1, read on the forward strand.
ACAAATGAAACTGCATAAACAAAAAATAGCTATAGGCTTAAAAGAAACTGAATTTTGGTAACAATAAGGCTTAAAGTTTTTCCCTTTGTAACACTGAAACCTGTTTCATGTGAAATATATATTGGGTTATGCTTGTAGGCTTTAAAAGAACTTCGTTTTGTCCGAATTCGTTGCCATACGGTTTTTTGTGGTTTCTGTTATCTCCATTTGTCAAACTTTTTCGATCACACATCAGAGTGTTAAAGATGTTTTCACAAGATATAAATAAAACGATCTTTTAACCAGTTGTTAAACTCATACAACCACAAGGGTTTCTTTTTTCTCTCTCGCTCTCATTTTCTATCAATAGTGAGCTGACCTAAGATGCCGCATTAAAGCTAATTTTTAGGAAGACCTTATAGAACCTTACTCTCAATTCTTTTTAACCTTTAACTTTTAAGTCTTACGTCTGATTCGGTAGAAATTAACGTAATTAATCTCCAGCTTACTTAGGCAGGTATGGTGAACAGTTCAGATTTATATTATGTAATTTGGAAATTGGACGCAGAATTTCTTGTTTTAAATTGTATCCTGACAACCAAATCTTTGTGTTTGAACTCATGAATAATACAGATAATTAGCATGCGAAATCAAAATGATCGTGCAAGGAACAAGTCCTGAATACAGTATTTTACGGACTATACGTTTGATTAAACACTTACGGACTATACGTTTGATTAAACACTACCAATAAAATATAGCAATGGGATCTAGATAGATCATTATTATATAACTTGTGGTTAAATCAAAACTTTTGTTGTAAATTGCGTGAATTCTCACTATTCGCTAAATAATTTGCATATCTGATTTACATTCGACTCAAAACAACGTTTACACGTTGTGTGTTTTTATCTTTCGACCTCTGTTGGGCATATCTTGTACAGGAGACCATATTGCTTGTGTCAAAAGGATTTGGGCCTGCAAATCTTTGTTTCAACCGCTGGAAAATTGACCCGACGGCCATTATAAATTTCCCTAAATAATTCGGCGGTGAAATATTTTTGCTAAACTGTGTTGTTTTTTCAAGTTCTTTGTTTGCTTCGGCTGTACACCTGTTTTACGCTTCTAGACGCAAATTTGAATATTATCATATCGCATCCTGGCGCTAATGTGCGCATGCGCCAGAGGTGTACAAAAGCCGGTTTTCATTCATCGCGGATGCTATTTTGATCTTGCAGGCAAGCGACATGGAAGCTGGAAAAGCAACTTGTATGCTGCATTTTAAGAGCGACGCCAAACTCACGTCGGAAGAATTCGTCAAAGTCTTCAAGGAATTCGACAAGGACGGTAAGAATATTTCCCACCCTGTATTTCAGATACAGTAGTTTATCTATCGATCCCTCGATACTTCTTTATTAAGAAACAAGGCACTTACTTTACTTTACTGTTCCTCGTTTAGGAAATGGTTATATCGAAGCAGATGAACTGAACAGTTTTTTGGTCGCTCTTCTGCAAGAAGCAGGAAACGAGGTGAACTCAGAAATTGTATACAGCAAAAACTATGGATATATTTTGACTAATCAGTGTCGATATAAGAAAATCGGATTTCACTGGAGTTAATATTTTCTCTTGATTTACTAAGTAAATTTTAAAAGCAACCTTGCGTAGCTCGTAGACTTTTATATTAACATGTACGTTAAATAAATCTTGCTTATAGCATTTATAATTTACCTCCAAACACTGTGCAGCATATATGTTTTCTTTCTTATTCAATAGATTCGGTACAATCGAACGGATGGTTCTTTTGGGCTTGTTACAAACCGCAGATCACACAGTACGTTAGTTGAATTAAAGATCATATGCTTAGAAAATTGTGAAAAGTTGCAATTTTCCTCATCCTTATCGCATTTTTTTTTCCGGTTTCATCGAACAGTCACAATCACTTTAAGCCAACCCGCGTTTGCAATATTTAGTTGGACTGTGAATATTACATAGATTTACTCCGGCGTCAAGAAAAAATCGTATTATTTATAACAGCTTGTAAAAAGAAAATTGTTTTGTTTAGGAAATGCTAAATGATTTAAACGCTAAGTTTGCGTTCATGCATTTAGCACTCGCACATGATGCGTACATTTCTAAGGCAGTATTTTGTTAACTTTTTATTTGCTTTGGCAGATATAAAGGGAAATGTTTACAAAGATACCTGCAAGTCTGTTGATTTCATATTTTGTAAGAGCTTCTGTTTAAATAATTTTTTTTCACCTTATAACTTTTTAATGAAATGAAGCGTCTTGTTGCGAAAATTGATTTTCTTAAATTTCCCATGCAAACGCACAATGGAAATTCTAGACCGACGGTTGGTGTTAAGACCGTCGCATTAACATAAGTTATTTACTGAAGAGAATTTCAAGCCGAACTGTGTCACGCAAAAATATGATCGTAAGGTGTTGTAGCATTGATAATTTTCTACGAGATAATTATATTGGAAAATTATATTAACGTTTGTCGTCTGATTGGGCAAAAAGCTTTTTCATTCGATGCGCATAATTTATTTATAGCCTAAAGAATATTTACACTGCCACCTTTGCAAGTCTTACTCTTCTTTAGTAAAGGAGGGTAGCGAGAAAATCACTTCCTACGTTATTGAAATCGTCTGAGTTTTTTCGTTGAGCAATTGATTTTACCTATCAACAATTAGTGTGCATAAATGTAAAAGACTATACTGATAAAACGTTGGTCAACTTTCTCTTTCTTGCGGCTTGAACTCATCCTTGATAACGACTTTGTTTCCTGCCAATCAATCGGCGAAGCGCGCGCCTTCCTTTTAAACTTCAGCTTCCATTTGCTGAAATATAAAGTGATTAAACAAGACCAGTAATGAATATCGTGATGCTGTCACGTCAGTGAAGGAGGCTTGCTTTCAATTATTTAAAGACAACTTTCAATTTTGCCTCCCTGGGAGTAGAATCTCCTGTGTCGATAATGAGTATATTTGTCACTTGCAAGGAAATTATCGCAAACGGTAACTGTCATGTTGGTTATTAATATTTTAAGCAAGTAAGACCACAAAATTATTTTCGAGGTCCCCATAAAAATCTCAAATATTATTTATCTATCTACTTGTTTTTTGCCGACGCGTGCACCATAAATATTAGATCAAGAGTGTAAATTTTCTTTACCATTTGAAAATTTTCCGGTATCGATTGAAATTTGTTTTCTCCGTACGGTTTAAACATTTCGGAATGTCAAAAAAAACATAACTTTGATGTTATTTTGATGTGCCATCACATTCCTAAAACTAGCAGTAAACAAGATGTCGGGAAGGCAGTAAGGAGAATTTAGACTTTGAAATTGTGTCTAAAAGCGGGCAAAGCTAACAAAGGCTCTTACATAAGTAATGAATAAACAAAGAAAACACAATCACTTTTAACGATATATTAATTATATCAAATCTTCAACACATCTATACAAATTGATATTAGATAACTGATAAAAAATTCTCATGTTAAATCGGTTTAAATTTACAACTTATGTTATCATAGAAAAATTAACAGCGCGTTATGAGATCTCTTGTCTTAGAATAGTGTTTTCTTTCTGTAAAGAACTATTTAACTTTCCCTAAGTTGATAACCTCGAACCCATTACAAAGGTTTTGTTTTGACTGTTTTACTCCCTTACGGTATATCTTGAATGCAAGCTTTGTAAAATTACATAATAGATAACTTGTAAGTTTTATTTGTAGCAATTCATATTTCAGCTTAATTTTGTCAATCGGGTAAACCGTCCAAGTAAAGCGTGTCAATAATTTATTCACGACATTCGTGAACTTGAACACATAATCAAAATTATAAAGAAAAAACTCGCTCGACCAATTGATGTTATATTACAACTGAACGTATTAACATCGTGTTCGCTGGTTTATTTGAAATCCCTTGTAAGGCAAGTTTTGGGATTTGCTGTTTTACGGTATTGGCCTTCTCTTTGTGGTATCTCGAGTAATACTAGCGTGAATTATATCCCAACTGACATTCCGTGTTCTTTACGATGAATGGAGTTATTAAATATGTGAAACATACACCGGCTGTCAAACTGAGTCACTCTAAGAAAAACGGCAAATAACAGCGACACTCATGTTCTACTGCAAAAGGTTTTCCTTTGGTTTGTCTTTAACCCATAAAAGAGGTAAATAATCGGTAAATTTCACGGAAACACATAGACTGAGCTTCTAGCTGCTTCTGGCACAACTAACAGCATCTCGTTATCAATTCATGCCATCAAAATTATTTCAGTTGTGTAGCTATAAGTTAAGTAGTTCTCCAGATTACTAGAATATCAATTTCTGTGTGAAGAACAAGATTGCGTTTCGTTTAGGGTTCTGTTCGACTAAATATTTACCTTTGAAATCTGAATATTTGCCTACTAGCATGTCCCTCTAAAAGCTCCAAGTGAACAGAAAGGATTTTCTTTTAATTGTTCTGTTGTCAGCACTAAAAACTAATTGCGATTTTGAGACGGCAATACTACATTTTAATATTGACGACTAGCTGGAAGAGAATATTTCCGTATTGGGCGGAGTCGCAAAGCGACAGAGCCCAATACGGAGAAAATGTTTTCTTCCAGCGTCGTAAGTATAATGCAGTATTGCCGGCTCAAAATCGCAATTACTTATGTATAACGACTCAATCGTTTTTCGGGCAAAATAAAAATCAAAACCCAGCATTGCTTGTACTGACTAAAAGATAAATTTCTACAAGTCGTCAAGTGTTGAACAGGAATGTTTGTACGCGTAATCATGTATTTGATTTGCGGAAATATTATGAAAATGCGGACGTTCCTACAGTAGCCATAAATCGGTGCTGGACACAAACAAATTCAAATTTGTATCTTTATCCAGTTTTCGTAAGTTCAAGATGTCGGCAAAACAGCCAAAATAACGCAATCTCGGCGACTTTTTCATTCAAAACTTTTCAAAAACATGATTTCGTGATTATGGCGGGCACAACGAAACCTTGATAAAAATAAAGTGTTAAAATGAATAAAGAAACGCTTCAAACGTCTTCCTTTCTTGGCTTTACGATATAAGGGACTATAAAGTTAAATCTCGCTTTCCTTTAACTTTCAGATGATTTTCTTTCAAAGCAATTTTTTTTTGATCAGCACCTGCTGTTTTAAATGGCGGTAAGCAAATCCCTAAGACACACTTTGGCAAAGTTCGGGAGAATCGGTTGCTATGGTTACGAGATATCACGTTATAAGTACCATGTGGTCAAGCTGTTTTCATCTTTTTTAATAAAGATTAAAATGTTCATTAAAAAGTAGCAAAGTGTTTAATTATGTCAAATTCACACTTGTCTAGCATAAAAAATTTCAATTTCTGCCTGTTTTGTTAATTTTTAATTTTAAATAAATCAGAATGGCGACCATCTTGGCCGCCATTCTAGATGACGTGACAGGCCCCCAGCAACGCTACAACCCATAACATTTACCTCACCTTTTGAGCACATCACAGGCCATCTACCAGGTCTTCTAAAGGTAAAATCTTTTCTAAATGCTGTAGCAAAACAAAAACCAAGATATCAAGTAGTTAAGTAAGATATTAACAAAGAAACATTGATAGGTTCAGAGAATTTAAATGATTTTCAGTCATAACTTAAGTTTTGAGTACCTGTGATTATGCAACGAACTTCTTTCTGTTTCTTTTTTCTTAGCAACCATCGCCCGAGGAAATTGAAAAGTTCAAGGAGTATATTCTGGAAACTTACGATGAAAACTTCGATGGCAAAATTAGCATGACTGAGGTAAGTAACACCGTTTAATTGGAACAACAAAGGGTCACATCTTAAACTCACTAAATTATTCTGGAAAGCTGCCCTCACTACCCTCACTCTCGGTGTTCTTCTTCAAAATACAAATAATAATTCCCAATTATCTATGTTCGGGACTTAGCAGAACAATTTAAGTCCCAAGGAAACGGACATATATTTTGATCACAGTGCGAATGTTAGATTGCATGCGTTGCCAGTACTGTTGCTCCTCCCACAGTTGCCATGTGTCAGAAACGAATAACGCTCTAGCTCGTATGACACCTGGCAAACTAACTGAAGCATGGGCACAAAGTTTGGAAAGTCGTATCTATACTCAATCCCGTAATTAAGAGCGACTTTCGGTAAGAATCGAGCATTCGGCAGCCGACAGAAGATGATCTCATAAAAGGTAGATTGAAAGAAAAAAAATTAGCGATACTGGCGTTGTCGTTATCTGTAACCACTCTTTTGTAACGGCGACGTTACGTGACATCGAATGTGTCAATTACTGATACCATATATCCAAATTTGGTCAAACAACTGCGTCACAGTATCCGGTAACACAATGCCAGTTATCGACAAAGAAAACTTGCATTTTGTACAAACGTTTGGTAAGGTGAGAAACGTCCATTTTGGGCTTTTCCTTCCTCCTTTTAGGAAAACAAAAAATGTTGAAGCCAGAATTCATGTAAAATAAATGGACCCGTTTGCTTAAAAAATTTCCGTTTTTAATTGTTGTATGTGTGTATGTGTGTCTGAAATCTGAATCTGAAATCTGTTGGGAAATTTCAAGATTTAGTTTAATAGCACGATGCAAGTCCATAGTACTGATTTTCAAGATGCATTTCCCGTGATTTTGTCCCCTCAACGCGAGAATCGATTTTCTGGTTTTTAGCGGAGCCTGCGGGCAAAGCCCGCCAGCGGAGCTCCATTGCTAAGGAAATTTGGTAATCTATCGATCCGAAAAATTTTGGTTGTGACGTCAGCGTACGTCCGTCCATCCGTCCGTCCGACCGTCCGTACAGACTCTGGGGGAGGGGGAGGGAAGTCCCAAGGTAACCCGACCGGGAGTGGAGAATGCCACCTTTTCTTGGCGGGAAATCGCGCGGTGCTTTTGGGCAACCGGCGTTTTTCTTGGCGGGAAATCGCATGACCATCGTCGCTTTTGAAAAAGAGGTTTCTTTAAAAAGCTTAAGTTTATTTAGCAAAACGATTGTTCGACGGTACTGTAGTTTTAAACTTGAGAAAGAAACATTTAATACCTATGATGGAAAGAAAAAATTCAAAAGAATACTGGTAGTAGGCGAAAGTAGTAGTAGTAGTAGTCATCGCTTTGTTTTCTTCACGGCGGAGAGCTTGCCTTGTTCTGAAACACAGCCGAGTAAGTGAAGTTTTTAAAGGGTTTAAGGTGCATGATTTTGAGTATTACGGTCAAAGAAATTACATTTTGAAATTGAATTTATGTCATTAGAAATGTGTCATTTACTTTTGACTTCAAAAAATTATTAGAAAACAAGCTCAGATTTGTGACAGATGTAGTCTTAGAATATTTTGCCAAGCTGGAAGTGTAATGCGAATTGCATTTAAGTATAAACTTACGGGTTTTCGAATAAACTTTTTCAAAAATGATTTCTCTGTTTATTATTTTGTGTTTGTTTATTCATAACAGTAGGTCAAAGCAGAGTCGCAAGGCAACTGCACAAGCATCACTTACGGCGAATAATTGCTTTCAATTTTAACTGTCGGATCGGTTTGTGCAATTGGCGATTTTCTTGTCCTAGAACTTTTCAATAGTAAGCGAAGCAGTTGTCGGTTTAAGGCTATTTTATCCGAAAAGCTTCCGAAAAACAAGTTGTTTTGCGTTCCTCAAAGCGCCTAACTTTACATAGGCTTACTTCGCATCAGCAAAACTTATGCCATAATTAAAAGCGTGTTTGGTGTTTGCTCGTTTTCAATCTTGATGGTATAAATTTTGACCAGACTAATAGGGGCAGTTCATGTTATTTGTTAACTGAACATCCGAACGCGATGAAGATAACCCATTTACTTCAGAATAAGTTTTATTTTGTTGTTGTACATGAGCGCCGTTTCAAGTTCATTCAAGCCAACAGCCAATAATCCAAGGAGATTTGACAAGCCTTGACAGTTAATGACAGGATATGGAAACATTTAAAAAACCAAGCAAGACTGCTCCTGAGTAAAATATGTGTTCAGTTTGATGCCCGAAAAAAAATTAAGCTGTGCTCAGCCTCTAGAATGACCTTTCGAGCTTGGTTTTACAGAACAGATCCTCAAAATCTTGGAGGACAATTCGGAACACTTTCGGGCTTTTTGAGAAACACTTTTCGAAAGGGAACGAGCCAAAGAAAGCCCCGAAATATATTTCAGAGCGAAAAGTTTCAGGACTATTTTTGAGAAAAGAGCACCAGTTTATTCCTTGGAGGCTCCGCTTTTAGGCATGGCTAAATCTATATATTAGCGGAGCTCGCGGAGCACCATGGGTAAGAAAATTTGGTAACCCGTTGATCCGAAAAATTTTGGTTCTGACGTCAGCGTACGTCCGTCCGTCCGTCCGTCCGTACAGACTCTGGGGGAGGGTGACGGGAGTCCCAAGACAGCCTGACCGGGGGAGGTGGAATGACACTTTTTCTTGTAGCTGAAGTAAACAACATGGCGGCTGGTTCGTAGTACGGTCGTCTTTCAATACGATAATTGTAATACATTCTTGGAATGAAGACTTGTAGCAATTCATCACGAAAAGGAAGAGGATTGCTATAATCTTGATGGCGCATATAGAAGATACTGGAGAGCTTGAAGGCAAGAAATCCTTGTTCGCGGACATAAGCTTACTGGTTTTTTTCAAAGCTAAGGAGATCTGGAAAGAACCCGGCGACTTTTGTTTAGATTTTCAAGGCCTTCTTTCAGTTCAGTGGTAAAGTAAATTACAGATTTGAGTGTGGATTCACATTGTAAAAATTGTTTAATTGAGCGACTTTACATGTTTAGTAAATTACGGTAATTTTCTTGAAATGTTTTAAAAACTTGTTTAAAAATAGCTCGTAGTTCCCGTTTGCCGGCTTGCGAGTAACTTCACTCGAGGGGAAAATTGAATGCAGTTTGCTTTCCTAGGCAAACGAATGCTTCGTATGTGAATGTCATTTCATGTTTTTGAAGGTTTCTTGTCCTTTTTCTGTTTATGCATTAAAGGAATTTTCATTAGTGAGCAATCTGATATTTAGGCTTCAGTTAACTTAAGCTTAATTAAGCTCAATTTCCTTTTGAACTTTAGTGCGTAATTTTCAATATTTTTCTTAGAGGAATTCTACTGTATTTTATTCGAAAAGTGGAAATCGTGACTAGTTCTAGACTGAGTCTGTGTTGTTTTTTCAATGTAGGTTGTTTTTCTTCGGGGACGCGTATTGGGTTGTTTTGACTAATTCGTATTTATCGTATTTATTTAGTATTCAACACCTGAAGAGTCGCTCTGTCGTCATTTTTAAGTTTATAGTCTTAATGTAAAGCTCCTTATGTTTTTTGTTCAGTTGTGGAATATTTTATCTTCCTTATATTGTTATATTTTTTAGCTTCTCCACATTTCTGTCCCAATTTAGCGACTAAACTTAGACTCGCCGTTTCAGTGAGTGAGTTCAGTGTGGCGTGTTTTCGTGATCGTTTTGTTTTTTGTCAAACCGCTAAGCCATTTCAGTGTGTGTTTAGTTACAGATCGAAATGAAATCTTTATTTAAGTAACTATAAGCAAAGCATTTCTCGGTTTAAGTCTACATGTATTTTGTCTAAAATGAGACTCTAAAACCTTCCTAAAATTTAATAGTTCAGGGTGTATTCTTGAAAGCGCCCGATTAATACTTCGCGGTTGAAAAACTTGTGCCATTTTCTCTTGATAATTATACGTGTGCTTGAAAGTTTCCGAAAACATTTTGTGGAGAATTTTTGCCAGTAAACGGTTTGATGCCGGGAAAATATTATTTATTTTAGCAAGATAGATTTCGAGAAATGTTTCATGGTTAACAGAACTAAGCAGCCAGAGGGATGCATTGGAATCAGTGAGAAATGTGTATTTGCATGGAAAAGTCTTTAAGTGGGTTTTCTTTGTAGTTTTATAGGTACTCTTCTTGAACTCTATAAGCTAGCTTTCGAAAGAATGCTACAGGAAGAGCTGTCGGTGAAAGTCGTACTGAAGTCTTCTCTTTGATGAAAAATAAGCCAGCTCACAGTTTCCTCAGCGGTCCGCATGTTTTCCTTTGCTGTTTTTCACCTCTTGGGGAATAACTGCACAACTAAAATTTACTGTATTTTACGGGCCAATTAGCATGAAAGAGAGACGTGGAGCTCCGCTTTTAGGCTCGGCTAAATCTATATATTATTCAAATTAAAGCACTTCTGGCGGAAACCAACCACACCAGGTTTCTAGTTTTACCAGGTAGTAGGGCAGTGTAGGGCATTCGGGGTGGTTCTCAGGAAGGTTTTGTTTTGTCGAGTGATAGAGGGAGTCCCGTGACACTCTCGTGGTTGCTGATTTTGCAATGCATATGTTGATTATTCAAGCGAGAGTACGGTAAGACTTGGTGACTTTCTTAAGTTGCTCTAAACGTGAGTAAAAATGTCAACTGTTTACACAAGTGGCATGATGAATTTTGGTTTGTTTGTTCTTTCAGCTTGAGAACATTCTTCCCACAGAAGAGAACTACCTAAATCAGTTTCGAAAAGAATTCGAAATGGAAAAAATGGACAGCATACAATTTATTAAGGTATGAAATGATTATTTTCGTAACCACAGCAGTAAAATCATCGCCGAGCCTGACAGCTGCAAGAGTACTAGTACAAACCTTTAGATGAAACAGATCTACTTCTTCTCAATATTACGCGCAAGTATTTCAATATGACAAGGAAATAGATTGCAAGGTGAGTCCTCATGCAGTGCATGCAATATTAAATGTAATATGCACGGCTTTATGCCCTGGCTTGCAGACAATGATTCTCAAACAGCTTCGTGTTTTCGGGAAAAAAAGTCGTTTTAATTTAAAACCAGTTTTATTAACTTGCAGATATGGAATCACTATGACAGTGACATGAGTGGTTATCTTGAGGGAGGGGAGATCGACGCTTTCCTTAAAGACATGCTGGAACAGCAGGGTTGCAATCCTAATCCCCAGCGAATCGCTGACTACAAAGCCTTTGTAGTAAGATTACTTTGCCCTACAATATTGCACATTACAGGATTACAGTATGTGGTCCTCGGTCCGCGAGTAAAAATTATAATCTTGGATATCTTACCTGAATCAAAACGTCGCGTCACAGCTGAAATTGTCCCTGAAGATAGCTTTTACGTTTCTCGCGATAATGTTCACGTGGCAAGTTCCAAACTGAAATATTTTTCTTGTAATTCGAAAAAAGGTGACCGTGCTCGCGGGCCCTCTGTCCGCGAATCATGTAAACAGCACGAAAAGTACCTGTAAATCCTAATAATTTCCATAGGAAGAAGACTAATTAATACATCATCGGACACATTCGTTTTTGTCGTGTGCCATTTAAGGAGGAAATATTAGTCATGTTCCGAAAAGTCGCGGACTAAGGACCCCGCGGACCAAGGACCGCATACTGTAGGCTTTGTACAAACGAGTGCATCACATCCATTGGACACGGTAAAATCGTTGAATTTGACGTGTTGAACGTGTTTGGTTACCATGTTGAATGATGTTTAATGGTGTCAAACGAAGTTTGAGGAACATGAAACTTTCGATACGACATCATTCCACATTTCTTTTGGTCCTAGATGCTCTTTTGCTCTTAGAAAACAAAGGTGGATTTGTCTGCTGGCCAGCACGTGGAAGAATGCTAAACACATGCAGGTGCAGGAAAAACCAGTCATCATATAATTTAACAACATGCAAAGTGAATTCAACAGAATGGCCAAACGCGTTCAACAAATTTAATTCATTAATGTGAACAACGTTTTATTAAGAAATGGAATTCTTTTGACCACCTAGTTGAATGATGTTGAATCTGTTTGAGCGAAGCCTGAGATAACGAACTTGAAATTAACAGAATAACAAGGAGCGCTTCCCCTTTGTATTTGTTGCTAATCGGTGGGAAAACAAATGGTGTGACCCTTTTCACCGGAATTTTTTCGTTTTTCTCGTTTTTACCGAAATTATCAGAGTACCACTGAACCGTTTGCGTCACCACACTGGTACCATGTTTTTTGATGAAACTCGTGGTTTGTTTTGTGGAAAAATTATACTGTTTAATTTAGCGGGAAATTCTCATCCGGTTTTCCACAAAAATGGAGTGCGCTCACTACGAAGTACTATTAAGACGGCAATTCTGTTAATGAAAAGGACGATTTAATTTTTTATATTTATTTAATTTTTATTTTATTTAGCTTCGCCAAGTACAAAACGAACAGGAAAAAATAGACAATTAAATAAAAAACAAGAGAGAGCAAATAATGACAGGGGAGTCGCTACAGCAAAGGCCAGTTGTTGAGAAATATGTTATCTACGTTATCGGGATGAATATTTTGTGCTCGATTCCTTCAACATTTTTCTTGTTTCAGATGGATCGCTATGATGAAAACAAGGATGGTAAAATAGGACTGAAGGAACTCTCCATGTATGTTGATTCTTTAATTCATTGATTTTAAACACTATTTAAGAGCGCTTGTCTGTAAAAATCAAACATAACACGGCAAGGGTGGAAAATTCGATTTCTTTCATATTTTAATGTTAGATAGGTTAGGGTATAACTAAAATCACTGGATACTTTTTTTTGGCAAAATATCCTTTTATTTCAAAGAAAAATGCAAATAACGAACTTCCGTTAAAATTGCCATTTGAAGCAGTAAATTATGACATCAATTTGAGGCGTCACGTGCAAAAACAAATCCCTCTGTCGTCTTTTAAACACTCAATTTTACTTTTGCAATCTCTCAAGAGCTTCAAAACTGATTTTGGTAAAGACTGCGTTGTTCTTTGTGTTTGAAATAATTTAATTTTGAAAGTATACATTTCTCATCAGGAAAAGTACTTTGTGAATTAAATTATTTTTCACCATGTGCTAAACCTTCAAATCGATTCAGCTTCTGGCTGTTGAATTAAGAAAAGATGTTCTCAGGATTGATGCAAAAGTTTCTTTGGGCAAATGATTGAGAGCGACGCGAGAGCTTTTCAAAGTTCGTTAAAATGCAGGTTGTTTGACCCTTCTTGGCAACATTCCATTCGCGAGTCACGCACATATTTTAATGTGTTTCGACCCATATGAGATCGAAAACGTCAAACAGAAAAACAGTTCGAAATGCTCTTACCTCATTTGCTGTAAAGGACAGGTCCAGAGGCCATTTCCGAGTCATTCTCTTGCCGTTCGACGTATTTTGGTCCTGTTGATGACATCCAATGAACACCGCCAACTGGGTCAGTGTATTGTAAACGGTCGAACAGCTCAACAACAACCTTTCTTCCAAAACGTTCGAAATCTTTCTACACTGTGACATCTTACTCAACGGTTCAGTTGATTTAATACGAGTGTTGCTCAGTTTTCAGTGCACAAAAGCATTATCAGATTTGACTGCTAAATTGGGACCAAGCGTGGATGGCGCCGCGTGCGTATTTGGTTTGTCACCTAATGCGTATCAAAGGCATTTTAGGGGGTAGGGGAAGGGCAAAACCTTTGAGGTGAAGTTAAATGACATACAGTGTTAATTGCAGGGATTATTCGTGGTTTTAATGGCGTTGTGTGTCTTTCTTACTTATTACCAGTGTTGTTACAACCATTAAAAATTGTATTTGCTACCCTAGCCTAGTAGTCTGAAACGCAATTCCAACCGTTGTACAAGCTTGCTGACATGGTTACAGGTGAGTGGTGCAACAGAAGTGGCGCTATTATTAACTAGACCCAACTTTAATACGGGAAAACCTATAACTACAAGGGGCTCCCTTTTGTTAATTGACGAGCGGGTAGTCTACCTATGATCACTGGTGTCAGTCTGCTGGTTCTTAGCTGGCACAGGACCGGTACAAGGCACAGTTATATCAGGAGTGAAAGTCAGCTCGCTGTTAAAGGGTTGGATGGAGTTTTGGACAGGAAGGGTTCTCTCTTCATAACAAATGGGTGCAATCGAAGTTTTTAACTGTGCTCTCTTGTCAGCTGTTTGACTTAGTCTACATTAGTGTGACCTGACTAATGAGTGGGGCTTCGAACAGCACGCCAGTGCTGTTTGAAGACTGTGAAATATGGCACGTAACCATGGTAACAAAAAATGAGGTTCTATTCCTGAATTTCTGTTTACGAATCTTACTGAGACAGGTTCCCAGTGAGCGAGATCTCTCACAGCAGCCAGCATACTTATCAGAATGGATATGAGGATATCATAACAGAAATACGTCAAGCATCTTGCCCTTAAACGTCTGTTACCTCTTTCACGTTCTACATACACCTTAATGAGGACGAAGAGAAGAGTGAGGCTTCCATCGATAACCTGGCTAGTATTCGGATAGACCACAAGCGAATATAAAACTCACCTGATCCAACTTTTACAAGCGAACCAGTCCCGCGTAAGATAATTTCAGATCCCTTTTTCCCCAGTCCTCTTTCACTTTTTGGCCACTCCCCTTTTCCTTACCGTGACCCGGCCCCTTGTGCTACAGCTTCTGCTAGACACTATTCCAAGTTTTGCACGATGGCTGGGACATATGGTCATTGTATTCAAGCGTTCGTTGTAAAAACTGCCTTGTAACTTGTGGTATCAGGTCTGCACCAAGGCTGAAATAAATGCTGCGAGCAAATTGGCCTAGTCAAAGCCTTCCCCCCCCCCCCCCTTCAAAATACACACTCATGCACATAGATACTAACTCTGTTCACAGTGCCACAGTTTGTGTCGATTTCGTCAAAAACGACACCTTTTTGTGGACATCCTTCGTTGACAATTTGCCAAAAAGCTGCTTCCTGTTTGCTTTTTCGACGACAAAGTTGTTGGCAACATCCACCAGATTTATAGCATCTGTTTTAAAAAAGCACCCTTAAAGTTACAAGGTTTGTTAAAATTGAAACATTTCGACAGCCAAGCTACAAATTTCGGACCTGTTTTACCTAACTCTCGTAAACGTTTAAGTAACTTTTATCACTCGATTGGTGAGATAAAAATAGTTTTGTTCCTTGAACTTGTTTTAAAACAACATGATGAGCTTAAAGCTTGCAGCAAATACACAGCAGTCACTTAGCTATTAAAGGCATTAAGGTCCTTCACAGTAAAGCTATACTGCCAGGGTCAAGGTGATATGGGTGAAGACAGACATTGGTAAGGAACCTGAGCGACTGAAAGGTGCAGTGGGCTAGTAGATTTTTGAAGCCCATTTGCCCGGTGGCTAGTGACGCAACAGATGTCAAACCCTGTTAAAGGTTGTAAAATAATAAAAGGAACTTTTAGCATCAGCATTTAAGACTATTCGTTGCACATTAATTCGTTTTAATTATGTATTTTTTGGCTCATTTATTGTAATGTTTTTTCAACTTCCAAAACTTCTGGGGACTCGAGCCCCCCCCCCCCCCCCTCCCCCTTCTACGGGCCTGGGTATTCTTGGTGCATGAAAGTAAGGGAACAATTGTTTTCAAGCTTTTGATTCGTCTGGTGTTGTAACCACAAACTCCGACAACAAGAAAATGGAACCAACAACAACCGTCTTCTGTGTAACGAAGCAATTCGTGTATGTAAATATGTATGATTTGTGAAAAAAAAAAAGTCCGAGGTCCCCCCTCTAAGCCAAAACAATAAGCACAAACTAGTTAGTCACATCGAAATTTCCCTGATAAAAACTATTTTAATGTTCTGGACTCGACGTTTTGAAGAAGTTTTTAACTTAAGCTAGTACACGTACCCTTTTTAGCTAATTTTCGTGTTCGAACATTGTTATTTGCATGCCTACAACTCACGTCGAGGGGTGACTACTTTTTCTGGATTCTGGCACGGAAGGGTGAGGTGCCTAAATGTAGCACTAATTTTGTTTCGTATTTTTGGTCCATTAATAGTTCCTCCCATTTCTCGAACCCTGAGCCGTTTAAAAAGAATCAGAGCAGACTTTGCCCTTCCCCTACCCCCTAGTAAAATGTCCATTCCGATGATTTGCATTGCGTGACGCGGCTCTAGATAGAACTCTGGCCACGTTAGCGGCGACATGTGGTGATAAAAACCGTTTTGTGTATTGCCAACTAAGCAACACTGACCAGCAACTGAACCGTTGAGTAAGATGTCACAGTGTAGAAAGATTTCGAACGTTTTGGAAGAAAGGTTGTTGTTGAGCTGTTCGACCGTTTACAATACACTGACCCAGTTGGCGGTGTTCATTGGATGTCATCAACAGGACCAAAATACGTCGAACGGCAAGAGAATGACTCGGAAATGGCCTCTGGACCTGTCCTTTACAGCAAATGAGGTAAGAGCATTTCGAACTGTTTTTCTGTTTGACATTTTCGATCTCATATGGGTCGAAACACATTAAAATATGTGCGTGACTCGCGAATGGAATGTTGCCAAGAAGGGTCAAACAACCTACATTTTAACGAACTTTGAAAAGCTCTCGCGTCGCTCTCAATCATTTGCCCAAAGAAACTTTTGCATCAATCCTGAGAACATCTTTTCTTAATTCAACAGCCAGAAGCTGAATCGATTTGAAGGTTTAGCACATGGTGAAAAATAATTTAATTCACAAAGTACTTTTCCTGATGAGAAATGTATACTTTCAAAATTAAATTATTTCAAACACAAAGAACAACGCAGTCTTTACCAAAATCAGTTTTGAAGCTCTTGAGAGATTGCAAAAGTAAAATTGAGTGTTTAAAAGACGACAGAGGGATTTGTTTTTGCACGCGAACGCCTCAAATTGATGTCATAATTTACTGCTTCAAATGGCAATTTTAACGGAAGTTCGTTATTTGCATTTTTCTTTGAAATAAAAGGATATTTTGCCAAAAAAAAGTATCCAGTGATTTTAGTTATACCCTAACCTATCTAACATTAAAATATGAAAGAAATCGAATTTTTCACCCATGCCGCGGAATTTTGATTTTGTCTGATTTTTACAGACAGGCGCTCTTAAACTGTACAGTTGGGCACTAAATTAACTCATACTTTGAAGGAACGAATGTTATAGCCAACACAGCTATCAAAGCAAAAAAGTAAAGATTTGCAGATAACTACCTCTTTGTCTTATTCTTAGCAACAATATCGCTAATTTCCTATCACGAATGATTATCAATAGGATTCTACCAAAAGAGGAAAACTTCTTTGCAAAGTTTCAGGTAAGTCTATTTAAGCAACATCATTCACTGTTGTGGAATACCAGGAGTTTAGTTTGTAAAGTTCGGTCGTCCGGGTGAGAGCAGCTCTTGAATCAGCTTTGTTGGTTAAGTTGATGGACGTTTCGAAAACCTCGAGTTGAGAAAGCTATCGAGAAACTATCTTAATTCTATGGTTTATGACCTGACTGCTCAATTAAATCCCCCGCGAACGAGGAAACACTGTTGCTAGAAAATTGTTTCCAATAATGTTTATTTGAACCCGCAAACGAGCGATAAACATTATTTCCTTGCCCTGCAAACCAAGAAATATTCCATTGAAAACAAATGTTTGTGCAACCCACGCAACCCGAGTATGCAGTCAACATCGTTACCTAGCCGCAAAAATGGGGAAACCTCTGTTGGGGAAACAAATGTTTCTGAAAAAAAAACGTGTTTTGTTTCTCGGAAGCAAAAAAAGTTCCCGTTGAAGCAAAACTGTTTCCGATGAAGCTATGAAAAGTAACTTGGATGGCAGATAGAAGGTCTAAAAAGGCTTCCTTTGAAGTCTGCGACATGAGCTGATGACGTCATATGACGAAAGAATTGCGAAAGTTCTCAAACGGCGGCCGTGTTGTATCCGCCATCTTGGATTTCTTGTTTTTTTCCAGATCATCCAAAAAGCGCCAAAATTGACCAAAAAGTAGTTAAAATCAATGAAAGAACACGAAGTTAAGCTAAAAATGCAAAAGTTACTTCAAGAAAGCTATAATTTTTTTAATTAAAAGAAGAAAAATTCTAAAAAACCACCTGTCAAAAGGAGGTCAGGTCAAACTTGATGGACAAGGACTTGTTATACCAAAGCAGATAAATTTAAGGAAAAGTCACCAAGTTTGGTAGCTTTAGCTTGCTTATTACAAAAGTCATACCAAAGTTCGAGGGCCTTCTCCGCCCCCCCCCCCCCCCCATTTAGTCTGAGTAGAATGAAAGACTTGAAGGAGTGCCAGATTGCGCAGTCAGTTTTATAAATTTCAGTAATGCAGCAGGGACCTTGTTATTTCTTCTGTTTAACACTTTCGCTGCGAAAGTCGACTTTTGTCGACATTTGGAGGAGTAGACATTGAACCACTTGTGACGTCATCATTTTTGACGTCACCAGATTGTTTTGATAAGCAGCTAACACAGCAAGGACAGATCCATCCATACGGGTATCCATTTTCAATGTCAACCAAATTCTGGCAGAGCTATTCGAGACATCAACTAGCTCTTTAGGAGAATTCAATAAAACCATCATATCAATATATGTGAATGTGTAGAATATCTTGGTCGGTAGAGTAATTATTTCGCTCTATCGTCTGCTTCAGTGATTTTTTCCTTATTGTAGGGGAAGAAGGCCTTATCAAGGGACGATTTTGATGCCGTCTTTGACCATTACGACACGGTAAGGTTCTAGTCTTTCAGCTGCGTTGGCGTATTCAGCAATTCTGTAATTATGTCGTGGTCGTCGTCGCTTGGGGGCAGTCATTGGCACTACCTCAGCAAATTCCCGTGGTTATTTACGTGACCTTTCGTGTGGTTTCGTTGATGTTCGGCAGATCCTCGGTATTTCCCAAGAGATAAAACGTCGCTGTGGAATCGAGCTATGTCCACAGCGAGCTGTTTTGTAATGGACAAAATTTATTGGCAGTTTATGCTACGTTAGATTTTTTAGATTGATTTAACCCATATTTCGGAAATGTTGGGTTTTTGCGTGACAAACCCATGTTGAGCATAACACAATAGTATTAGCGTTAATAAATATTTTTCAGGCAAAATAAAACCGAAAATAGCCTTTATTCGCACAAATTACTCAGACCGAGGAATTTAAGAGAAAGCATTTAAGTATGCATTTGGTAGCCAGCTGATTCGTAATGGACTTAATTTCTTGACAGTTTAGGCTATGTTATATTTTTGGTTGGGTGTGATCCATCAGTTTTGGTTGGCCAGTACAAAGTCTGAAATGTCAGGCGTTTGCATGACTAACGTGGATGCTTTTGTTTCCATTTGAAACAAAGAGCTAAAAAACTATAATAATGAAAATAAAAATGAAAAACGCGCTTAATATGTGGGGGAGTTGAAACAATTTCCTAAGCCGGACGGGAAACCATAAACATGAGATGTCATCCGTGACACGGTTATTTTTAACATGCATAAAACCGAGATAAAATAACCTACAGTCATTCCACTCATCTACATATGCAATCTCGTAGCTAGCAAGGCGCACAGCATATCTTGAATAATTGTTTCATAACACTCTCACACAAATATATGCAGAGAAAATTCTAATCAACCTTGAGTCGCGATTGAGTTTTGTAGTGTTTTTAATTAACACATGTGTTCTTAAATGAAAGAAAAATGTCATGCAGGGAAATAGTTCCTGTAGTGATGGTGCGGGGAACTGAAGTGACTGTGTAACTAGGTTGTTTGATCCCGTTCTCGGCCGTCGTAGAGCTTTGTTCCAAGATGTGTCTCACTGTTGGATGTATCTCTAGATCTTGGTATGAATAAGCACACCAGCGAGTAGCACGTTAGGCTAACCTAACAAAATGCGCTGAATAAACATGCTTAATGGGCCGGTTGATCCCGATTTTATCTTTATGCACTTGCATTCATTATTATAATGTTTGAAGATTTTTTGATAAATAATCTGTTAATGATTTCTCTCTTATACAGGACAAAAGTGGGGAGATTGAAGGATCCGAGCTGTTGGTTCTCTTGCGTGACGTCATGAAAAGGATGGGCCTGGTAAGGAACATTTGCTCTACTAGATGCATATCGGACAAGCGTGTATATCCGTGTTTAACGAATGTCATTATTTCACTGTATTACGACATGATAGAAAAAAGTACAATTAAATGGAAAGTTTTTTTCTAGAGCTTTCTGAACTCATCAAGTCTTTTTGCTATGATGTGATTATTGATGTGCAGCCTTATTTTGGTGGCGAGGCTGCAAGATCAATCAATTAATCAATCAATCAATCAACAACGTTTTTTAACGAAGGTGAAACCTAACAGCCGAGCTGATAAATACACAAAAACAAACGAAGATCAATTAAAAACTATGCTTTTATGCCCAAAGCAATTTACAATGATTGTTAAGAACACTATAAAATACTTGGGAAACGGTAAATTACGGATAGATTGTACTAAAAATACCATTTTTAACGAAGACATTAAAAGCCTAATATATAAAAGATAACAAAACTTAGATGAAAATTTCGAGGCGGTCAACATGTATGTAAGATTAAATAAAATGGGGTAGATTTAAAAGAACTAATACTGGGTTTGTTGTTAATTTCGTGTCTATTTCAAAGTTTGATTGTGCTAGCTGTGAAAGATTCACCGCATTCGTCTATATATTAATTTAGTTATAATTTAATTTATATATTCATTTGGACACGATATATTATGCCGACCATGGCGGCTCGCTCCGAGGATCGAGGGGAGGTGGAAGCCCTAGGACTGTCATGATTCATGGCCGCTAGTGCAGCTAGTAGGTGTATGTATGTATTGCTACGCGGATTTTGCGTGACATTAAGTGATTATAAAGGGACTTGGATGAGTTTCGAAAGCTCTGACGAACTTTCCATTTAACTGTTGGTGTTCTAAGAATAATTTCTTCCATACTGATTCCCCCCTTTTTTCTCTCAGGAACCGGACAGCGCTCAAGAGCTGGAAAAAATGCGGGATGTTGTTCTGGGTGTTAGTGATAAAAATGACGACGGAAAGCTGTCCCGTAGCGAGCTGGCATTGCTGCTATCAGATATGAATGAATAGTTTACAAGGAGAGATACGCAACCAAAACTTCAACTGGTTTCTTGTATGGTAAAACAATTGCACTAAGGCAAAAGGAAATCGGCATCTTTGGCAAAAATATTATAATGACTTGACGGATGTTGGCGAGAAATTTTTTCTCTGACTGTCCACAATTGGTTCATTAGCGTGAAATAAGATTTGAGTTAACGTATTGGTAAATAATTGTGTCTTGATGTATGACTGTTTAAATTATAAGTCGGTAAATTATGATCGTCCGGGTGAGTGTAGTCCTGTGAAGGACTGTTTGTAGTGACATTGACTGACGTTTCGACAACCTGAGCGGAAGTCATCATCAGTCATCACCACTCTGATGATGACTTCCGCTCAGGTTGTCAAAACGTCAGTCAATGTCACTACAAACAGTCCTTCTAAGGACAACACTCACCCGGGCGATCGTAATTTACCGACTTATAATATGACTCCTGAGTTTAAACCATTTATTGTTTAAATTATGTCTGCGCTATAGAAAATATAATTGTTATTCCCGAAGGGAATCATCATAAATTTATTGGTAGGTTTTTCGAGAAGTAGTAAAAATATTACTAGTCTAGGACATTTGGAAAATGCGAAGTTCATAAATAAGAATTACAATTTTCAATTTTAGCCTTTTATATGTTGACTTTGTAGTCTTAACAACGTTTTCTACTGCACAAGATAATTTATTAAGAAATTTTTACTTTCTTCTTTGAAACTTGTCACAAGTTGCTGAAAACTAACTTGTCCCTAAATCTTGTACCTCAGTTGTTAACCAATAAAGGGGTGCTGTCTTATCTGTTAGCTTGTACGCGTTCTACTTACTACGATAACTCGTCCATTTCGTCGGTTGCCTAGGATAGGTTAAGGTATCCATTAGAAACTTGAGTAATTTTAATTTTCAGTGGACAAAAACCTTGTACCAGAATAATTTAGAGCATATCGCATTCTTTTTTTCATTTTTTGAGAGCTATGGATGTAATTTGTTATCTGTAGTAACCCCAAAGACAATTTCTTATGGGAGCCCGAGAAAATAAATTTCACATTTCACAAAATGAACTCTTACGCATAAAAATTTACCTATTTTATCTACGTTTACACAATTCCTGTGAACGAAATTTGAAATTAAATTTCACGGGCTCCCATAAGAAATTGTCTTTGGTGTTATCACAGATAACTTATTACGTCTATAGCTTTTAAAAAATGTAAAAAAGAACGCGATATGCTTTAAATTATTCTGGTACAAGGTTTTTGTCCACTGATTACTCAATTTCCTGATGGATTCCGTCTTTAAAAAAAATTCTCTCCACGTAGATGGATAAATATATTTAAGAGATGTCGATGTTCGTCGTTCTCCATGCTCGAAAGAAACTGTTGTCCACTTTTCAAACTGTTTAGAGCTATTGAATGACATGACATTGATATTGATACGCAATCGATGGGTATTCAATGGCCAATCAGCTGATTGAAATCATTGATTTAATCCGCGATGATAATGATACGTCACCGATTAGAAATTGATTGCTTTGGGTAGTCCTCGATTTCACTGAAGATAAAATACCAATATCACTTTGTGACCACGAATGACACTTAGGACAGTACATATAAACAGGCTGTCTCGAAAGTTTGTACCTACATGAGATGCAAACGTATCATGTTATCTGAGATCTAGGACAAGTACAATCTTACAATCTACAAACATTTGAAACGTTTTGAAATCTGGTCAATTTTTTGGAAGCCTTTATACTCGCTCTTTTGAAAATGACATACATGAATGTATTTCAGGGTGGATTTTTTTCAAAACATGATATATGAGCTTTCATGTTAAGTGACCGATGAACTTATATCCAACAGTTCTGCTTCTTTTTCAAAAGACAGTCCAGATTAAATAGCTCGTTCTTTAAAGAGGTTTCATATAGTAAAAAAGACCAACTTAAAAACATGGCAATCGCAGTAACTTTACAAAACGCGGACAGATAAAAGCAGGAGATAAACGATGCGTTAAGTACTGTGAAGCCACAATTTGGCAAAGAATTTTTATGGTGACTTTTAATGTCTTAAAAATTACAGTGATTATATATATATACTTACACTTATTTCGACATGATATCTTGAACAAATGAGCTAACACTTATTTCGACATGATATCTTGAACAAATGAGCTATCTTCCTATAAAAGTCTCTTAGATATTCCTATAAGATATAAGCTACCTTCCTTTAGGTCTCTAAAGTAGGGGTACGATCTTTAGAGAAACCCTGTATACGAATACCAAAAGATAACCTACTTTAAAATGTGCAAGTGTTTAGCTTCAATCCTTCTCCCCAGTCGAGGTGATTGTAAATGATACAACAAAATACCAAATGCGAAAAAAATCGTCAAATAATTGTCCATGAGTGGTCATTGTGAGCAATCAGTTGCCTTGGTGAATATTGATAACATGCCTTTTAACATTTTCATAATATGAATCGACAAATGATCAGTGACGTCTCTACTCGGGTATCTTACGTACCAATCCAGATTGCTAACTGATCACTCACTGCATGTTCCGCCACCTACTGTCCCAGTTCCTCTAGGAGGACCCCAAACGAAACATACAATAGACTGTGTTCT
The DNA here is from genome assembly GCA_964030785.1 of Siderastrea siderea. Taxonomy (NCBI): domain Eukaryota; kingdom Metazoa; phylum Cnidaria; class Anthozoa; order Scleractinia; family Rhizangiidae; genus Siderastrea; species Siderastrea siderea. The sequence continues at coordinate 2,682,037 of OZ034969.1, forward strand.
GGCAAATACACGCGACTAAATATTCAACATTTATTCAAATATTTCTACGTTGCAACTGAACTCGTAAAGAAAAAGGTATTAGAGTGCAACCTATTACAAAAATTTATGAAAAGTAGAAAATGAAAGAATTGTTACAACAGTGAGTAAAAGAAAACCATACATTTCCCTAGTACACTAAAATGAAAAAAAAAATTCCAACTAAGATATAACGTCGATTAAGAACATTTGGTCAAAATGTTTTTGACTTCGTCCTTGTTGAACTTTTTGTCTTTGTTTTTGTCGAATTTTTTCATCTTCTCTGCTTTAAATTTCTCAAAGGACTGACCAGGCTGCAGAAGAGAAGGACGGAAAATATAAAGAATTTTAGCCAGAATAGCAAGCGTTTCAGCTTAGGTTTTCCGCAAGTGTGAAGCATTTTTCGCTTTTTGGCCAAGCGAAAATTGGGACGAGGGCAAAAATATGCGACCTAATTTTCACGCAGCCAAAAAGCAAAAAACGCTTCGAACGTGGGGAAAGCCTACGGAAAAGCTTGCTACCCACGTTAAAAGTATATGGTTACTTCGAAGTAGAACGGGAGACGAAAGGGATGAAAGAAACGAATGAAAGTGAGGGAGAGAGGTTGGCGAGAGAAGAAGGGGGATTAGGGAGGGAAAAGGAAGGTAGGAAAAGAGAAAGAAAGGAAAGAAGAAAAGAGAGAGAAACCAATCGAAGCTAAGAGAAAGCTTAGAGGGAAGTGATGGATATGATAAGGGAAAGTGAGAAGAAAGGTAAGTGGAACGGACGCCAAAGTTAATTAGGGAACGGGGAAACACAACTAGCCGATATTGAGTAAAAATAAAAAGAAAGAAAGGGCAAAGTGTTTTTGATTTGAAATGATTGTTTAAATTAACCTACCCTGTGTTTTCTTTCGTAGAGATCTTTCAGAAAACCTTCAAGTTCACATCCCTCAATTTCATTGCTCTTATCCTAAGGAATAAAACATTAAATATATAATTATCAGTAAATAAGGAAAGAGGCAATTACTGCTTGTGCAATGGCTTGTCTACTAACTCTTTACTCAAAATCTATTTTCAGATCAAATACATTGGGAAATATCGGATAGAGGGCAATAGCAACAACAACAAGAAAACAACTGTAACGGCAAGGATGCGTATGCATGGGCAGAATCGGAGTTTCTAAGTAAGAATGGCTGGGGGGGGGGGGGGGGTAATTCTGGTATTTAATTTGACTTGCCTGGTCATAATGCGCAAATATTTCCTCAAACTCATCATCGTCAAACTACAAAAGAAATAATAATAATAATCGGAAAGTCAATGAAGTTTATTTAAATTAAAGAGGTTTTAGCCAGGCGGAAGTAAGCTATCACGTTCTCACTTGCTCGTATTGGTCCAGGAAGTTTTCTTCAACGGGGCAAAATCTAAAAAAAAATAATAAAGGAAAAAAAAAAGAAAAAAGGAAGAAAAAAACATTGGTAATTTTGAAATCAAGTCATAAACGATAGTGAGAAATTCTTCACGAAGCAAACTCTACTTCTCTCCGACTGCAGATTATTAAACTTTATGGTTCTATGTTGTTGAAATATTTACAATGAGCTTACATGTATTAAGCTAAATGTTTTTAAAGTTGTTCTTGGACTCGCATTTTTTAGTAAAGATACCTTTGCCAGTATAACGAACAGTAATTGGACTTAAAACTTTTTTTTCTATGTTGTGTCACAATGATGTAGTTTCAGGAACGGTAGATATATTGCACGATGTAACTGATGTGTGTCTGTGTCGTTACGTTTTAGATTACATTGACAACTTTGCTCACTTGCACATGTCTTCTAGGTGCACTTTCCCACCTTTGATGTTCAACATCTGAAACTGCCATGTAGGAAGAAAATTGTAAGGCATGCCATGAAAAGTAAAACCAATCAGACAGCTGGAAAGCCGTTTCATATTTTGTGGTATCTTAAGCGTCGCATTCACGGTTGTTTACCGGTCGTTAGGTAGAGCTAGGTTCGCACATTAAACTTATTGCCTGAGCTTAACATGTGTTAAAGGTATAGTCGAAACATCTTTGTATCTTCCTCGGAAACCTTCGGAACTTATCGACAACATTTGGAAAAACACCGGAAAAGGGATGATTTCAGCCCATCAGGAAATTTAAGGAAAATCTTCTGAAAATAGACAAGTGTGTAGTCTTCAGCCACCATTGGAAAGTTTTTAATGCGTGTCGTATTTCTAAAAACGTTTCAATCAAAAGATCACTATCTTTATGTTTACAGGGAAAATTGAGTCAGGACAGTGAGTGTGTAGTAGCTAGCGAAGCCCTCTCAAGAAGTCACTCCAGAAAAAGGTTTTACTTACCATAGCCTTTACATAGCCATCGATTTTCTCTTCTAGAACCTCTGATGGAATTTCCGAGTCATCGTCATCTTTGTTCTTTGTTATCATATCATAGAAGAATCTCTACAAATCCAAACCAGAGAAGAACGTCATATTCAACATCAACAACAACAACAACAACAACAACAACAAGCGTTAATGAAGGAATACCGAGTATCACTTCTGCTGGCTCAAAGCTTAAAAATTGCCAAAAATGAATTTACCACATCAACGACATTTTCCCGTGTCCCCCACTCTCAAAGAAGTGACTAGATGCTGAGTGTTCAAGAGAAAGTTTACACGAGCGAATCGAGTGCCTTAAGTTAAGATGAATACAGTTTTATGACCAAATTTCAAGGCTAATTTTGCCTTGCATCAGAAATTAGTACGTAATTTTCTGGTGTTCGTTAACCTTAAGCCAATCAAAACAAGACAATTCAGAATGCTCCTAGAAATCTAAATTGTTTCGTGGTGTTCGAAACTTGGAGTCAAGCTTTTGTCGAAATTCTCTAATAGTTCTTTCTGTGAAATGCTGCTGTAGAAGTATTAGAATACAATCATACTATAATGCACACACCTTTAACTCGACAGTATCTAAAAATCCGTTCCCGTCGACATCGTAGTTGTCCCAAAGCTGTAAAATGAAAGCATTTTTATTAACTAGTGCTTTAGTGCTGTAGTACATTTCTAAACCTACATTTCTAAACTCCATAAATATTGCAGAATTGTTTGATGATTTTTATAAAAAGAGAAGGTGGTTCTTGACGAATTTTGAAGAAATCAAAAAACAAAAAGATTTTAAGATGGCTTCAAAATGAACAAATTTATGTGCTTCGCGTTCATTCAAGCCTTTTTGGGCCAAAACTTTAGGTGTACGTGAAAATTATCGAAAAATCTGTAATTTCCTGTGGTATATCTCTTGTTTGTCTGATTAGGATGTAGTCCCCCATAACACATTCTTGCTTCCTTTAAAACACCGTTTAGCGATGGAAAAAAATCAGCTTCTTAAGTAATATATATTATTTTTAAACTTGTTGGTCTGATTACCTTCATAAATTCCACACTTGTTATCCTTGATCGTTGTTCTCCGAATTCAACTGTCAAGAAATTAACTGGGACAAGCTCTTTTGTCAACTAAAAATAAAGACAACGAAATGCAAACTTAATTTCTGCGTTCTCATGCCAATGGCTTCTAAAAAATGGAATTTGTATGGCAATTATTCGAAGATTCGGCAAAGTGCTTTCGACTTCATTATGACTGATTCTTCTTTTGGGTGGATTTTGCAGAAACCCAAAAAGGAAAATCCGGGGAGGAGGAGAAAAAAGATTACCATTGAAAATTGCTTCTTGTTCTCGGCTGAATCCCTTTACAGCGCTTTATGACGTTATTATCCAACAACACAACAAGCCAAACAAGCCAACGCAAACACCAACCTCCTTTCCAGGGCCCTCTCTTTTTATCCGTCGAGGGATACGGGTAGGGGTCTGTGAACGAAGTTGCATAAATACTACCAAATACTACTAAATACACCCGAGTGATGCGAACATTGGGTGACAGCTAATCACGTTAACTAGCAACAGCTTTTTCATATCACCGCGAGAAACATTGTTACTCGGGTGGCAGTTGACATCCCGTAAATGTATATTTTGTCTGGTGCTTTGACTATTTAGATACGCTGCTAAAATCGTGTCTTAACTTCGTAAGTCCAGTGTCTACTTACCTACGAGTAATATTCATGTAGCGTTTATTTTAAACTGAACATTTGATATGAGCATCAGAATATTATTTACCGTAGACATTTTTACGACATTTTGGCCATCGTTTTCTTCTCGTATTTTTTCAGCAATTTCCACAGCCCTGGGATGATCTATAAGTCCCTAGGGGAAAGGAAGGGGTTTAATTAAGATACTACAGTTAATTGAAGAAAAGCCGTCGGTATGTACTAAGTGTCTCCTTATATGTACATTAAATTACGTAACGATATGGCAAATATTGAATAACGTTGTTTGGAAATTACTTTTTTTTGTCTAATTTTACTATTGTGGTTGAAAATTTCTTCTTGTTCCAGTCCATCTATCCCACCCCTTCGTAGCTAGTGTATGGTCTTTCACCAGCCCCGAGCCCAACAGTTTTTAAAATATGTTTGGGAAAAAAAACCAGCTAGTAGATTAAGAAATACTGAATCAGTTTTATGTGCAATAAAAGACAATAATAATCCAACGGGTTATAGTGATACTAGATCCCACAGTCCTTAAACCTAATGAAAGTAATAATTGAGATTTGGAAAGGCTTTGCGTTTATGTTGCTATGGAGTAACACTGCATATAACATGGTATAACCCATTGAGGTGGTCGTTTTTAAATCTTCATTTTTAGGTATGATGTTTCAGAGAGATGTTTTGAAACAATCGTGAACGAAATACTGCTTAAGATATTTAGTTACGTTGTTTATGTTTGTCAAAAGCAAGTGACTGGTGGCAGCAGGTACATTTCCCAGCAGAGAGGCCGAGCAATAACAGTTTTTGTACAGTGTATTTGCTTACTTGTTCTAAAGAAGTGTATCGAAAACGCTCTTTGCAAAAGCTTTTCTTTCATGAAAAGAATGCGTGTATTAACTGCATTGTTAAGTCAAATTCTGAATGGTAGCACATCTTGCAAAAATGTCATGCAGACTACATTCACGTAACTGCTACAAACACGACAAGCACTCAATGCTTCGACAGTATTTCCATTAAATACGCTGCAGTATTTTTTCTGTTCTTGTCCTAAGTCAAGGCTTTATTATTAACCGTATTCTGAATAGGGAATCAGTTAACATTGTACAAAACAAGTGGATGCTCTCTTTATTTCTATTTTTTTAGTATTATTTTGGTTGCCGTAGACTTGTCATAATCCAAGGTAACATATTATGCATACGAACATGTTTTAAAACTATTTTTTTGCTGTACTTTTATCTCCTACCTTTCAAGTGGATAATGTTTTGACGTTCAAAGTATAATTCAGAAAGAATTTCCATTATTTAATGTCAATTCGTGAAAATGGCTAATCTGGAAGCTGGGTGTGGGCGATTATATTCAAAATAAATACCTCGTCCTCGAATGCCTTCAAAAATGAATCTAATTCGCTTTCATCTATGTATCCATTACCTGCAGATAAGATTCAATGAGCAAGACAAAGTTAGTTAATAGAAAGCGAAGAACAGTAAACGCACATCGCGGATGTTAGGGCAGATGTTTCAATTCCCGGTTGTATTTGTTACTTATCTGGCTTACCATCCTTATCAAATCTCTTTAGGATTTCTACGAACTGTTTGGAAGTTATGCCGTGGGTTGGAGCCATAGGTATCAAGTACAAGCAAAATGCGTTGAAGGCGAACAGTTGTAAGTAATTTGGCAAACAATGTTCAAATGAGCGTCGTATCCGAGTAATATAACCCGAAATTTTGAGTAAAGCTATATGTGGTCATTGAAATGAATAAACATTAAGAAAAATTAAATTCCAGCTCGTTCTTTATTGGTCAATGTTAGCCACGTGATAGGAACATTTATCTATCAAGAAAACGGTCAGATACAAAAGAAAGTGCAAAAGGCAATACATCAGATAGAGTATTTTCAAAAATGTAGCAAGTTAAATGAATTTTAAGGGAGACAAACCTTGAAGCATCGCATTAAGATTTAATAAGGTTGAGTTAATTGTTATTTCTTGTTTCGTTAATCCGATAACCTGCTGTTTTAACTTGAATTTTGCATTTCTTGAAATAGATCACTCTTTAAGGAGTGCAAGTGGATAGCCATTTATCACAGCAATACATAATTCACAAACGTACGTTTTGGAGCTAGGGGCATAGGATTTAAGGACATAATTCATCTTCGGTATGATGTGATCCACAATTAAAGCTTTTAAATTCTTTTGATACCAGGTGGATAAATTATGTTTGTTCAAACCTACTTTATTAACACATAATCAACTAACTATCATTATACAAGATACTTTATCATCGTCATCATCATCATCATCATCATCATCATCATCATCATCATCATTATTGTTTATAACTGCTGATGTAGCTTTGTTCAACTTAGTTAAGACGGGCCTGTAGGGCTCCGTCTTTTAGTTCTGCAAAAGTTCGTCGTAGAAGGTTGTTGAAGGTCACGATGATTAATTGATCGCTTAATGATAGTTCTATATATATACGGGTGACGGAAGAGGGCTTTTGTTTTGACGTTGGTTTTCATGGGAACATGGCTAGGTTATTGCAATACCACCACCACGCATATTTCGTGGTTTAAGGGGACGCCAGAAAGAAATTGACAGTCGTTCAAAATTACATGTCCGCGACAATTTTCAAGGGGGTTTTGGACGTTATATTGATAAAAATACGCCATTTTAAAGGTGAAAACAAATAGGAAATCTCCGGGAAGACTCGATTCAAATGGACTGCCGAATTGGAGGCTCAAAGCAACAATTAATTCAGATTAGTTGTACAAGGACACAATACAGCATTTCCCTCATGATGAAGGCTTATCCGAATGTCGGCGACTGAAAAATGAGGCAAGCATGTCAGGCCTTGGAGTTCCTGAGGCTTTTAAAAGCCTTTTCTGGATAAAACAAGAAAGTAAATTCCCGGAGTGAATTACATGCAAGATATTAAATTTATTTGGTTATGAAAAGTACGTCATTAAGGTAGATCATTCCAATTCACGCATTTGAAATCTTGCTCATTTAAAGAGGGAACGAAAACGCTAGAATCTACACTGGGTTAATTTTGTCAAATCAAAACATTTAGCGACAAGGTTAAACTTCAACAAAATGCAATTATATAAAAGATTTATTCAAAAGAAACCTTTAACCCCGGGCGTTTAGTTGGGGATCACCGTTCGACAAGCAGTCAGGGAAATATGCAGGTAAAGCAGTTTTATAAAACGCATGGAATTTCTTACTTTATTGGAAAGTACTGATCATGAAAATGCGAGAGCTATGGGAAAATTCAGAGGCCGGTTAAATTCTAACAACTACGGTTTGGTTTGAAGATCTTGAGGGTTTCATTTTGGCTATATGTATTTTTTGTAATTTCAAGAACAGATCCCGCAAAATTTATCTATTAAACCTAATAGAACAATAATTTTTAAAATGTTAAGAATTCATGTAGCTCATGAACCTAGTGGCTCACAAATTAACTCCAACTTGTAAGTGCCCCTCTTTGACAAACCTTAGGTTTCATAGTTGTCTTAATCGTACGGATTTTTCCTCAAAAATTTTCTCCTGAACAAAACAATAACAGCGTGAAACTGGAATCTCCAAAGTTAATTAGATCCATCCTGAAGATTTCCCACCTCCCCCACCTCCTTTTTGACCAAAGTTTATCTTTCATTGGTTTCCTAGCAACAGTTGTGACCATAGCAACGGTATTGGACAGCCCCTCATTTTAAATAATGACAAATATCTCGAGAACTTGTCAGACACTTTATGGCGAAACTTGAACTATTTAAACAATTCGACCTACACAACTTATATGCGAGAGTACGGATAAATTTGTAAGGGGCTGATTCTGGTCTTTCCTGCAAGTTTCTCCATTATTTTAAGAAAGATAAAACTTAATGCTTTCTCTTTTCAGTTGAAAGATCTTTTATGATAGCAAAGCATTCTTGATGTACATTGAGCTTCCTAGGTGGCTGTGATTTTAAGATATTTATACTTAAAAACTGCTAAAATGCAGCACAAATCAGTCAAAAAGTTCGTAATTCGCATAAAAAGAAATATTTCTAAACTGCTCTATCAGATTTTTCTTTTAAATTGACTGCCGTTAGAATAATAATTCTTTTTGATGTTCCAGCAAGTTTTAGGCTGAATAAACATTTCTTTTATTAGATAAGAAGGCCGAATCTTGGTCAGCAACAGTTTTATTTTGTTTTTCCTGGTCTATTTCACGGTTATTCACGTCACGCTGCGTTTGTGTCTTCTCGTGCATTTATAACACCTTCTCATAATAATAAAAGAAGTTTCGTCTTCCTAGCTTCTTCCTGGACACTCTTAACATTGCATACATGTTAACGCCCACGAGTGGCATTACACTGGGGCCGAAATAATAACGAGAAACAAGCTCAGAAGACGAATATTTTGTGTGTGTGTGTGTGAGAAGGCAATAATGACCAAAATCAGCCCGTAAAACATGAATGTCGATTTACTTGAAGACGCTCTTACAGATTTTTCCCTAATTTCCCTAAGTTGTGTAGGACAAGTAGTTAACATAGTTCAAGTTTCGTCATAGTGCCTGACTAGTTTTCGAGATATTCAACATTATTTAAAATGAGGGCGGTCCATTACTGTTGCTATGGTGACAACTGTTGCTAGGAAACCAATGAAAAATAAACTTTGGTCAGATGTTTAGAAGGCAAGGTAATCGAAATTTATCTTCTATGCAAAATTTTGATTTCAAAGGATACACTCCAAGGCCAAAAACTGTTGTGAGCCTATCACTTAGGATGCTGGTCTTCGGTGAGCTATACTGGAAAAGTAAATCTCGGTGATGTCCAAAATAAGCTGAAAACTAAAACAACTTATTAATCAAACCAACAAAGACATCAGAAAGAAGGCCAGTTAAAAACTTCATTTGAAGCTTTGAAGTGGAAATTGGACATAGCTTTTTCTCCTTATTCAATTAATGTCATTTCTTAATCTTTAGAGACTCCGAAAGATACACATTTGTCGTCTGTATTTGATATATTCCATCCCCTTATTTCTCATTGTAGTCGTATGTGTCAACGTTGAGATAAATTGTCAAATGATTACTTCCGAAAAGATGTTTCGAGTTTTTTTTTTAATTATCGGGTAAGATTGAAATGGGAAGAAAATAAAAATTCCATTTTACAAAAAGCAATCACCAAAAAACAGACTGTTAAATCAAGGTTGCTTTGTAATTAATAGCGAAACATCGTTTCAATTCTCAGTCTTTTTATCCACAATTAAGATCAGAAAACTAAATCCACATTTTAATTTAATTTCGACACCGAGTTTCAATAGAACCAGAAAGAAATAATAAACATAAAGCAAACTAGGCAACAAAGAGGCAATTTCGAAAAAAAAATGACAACTGAAATAAAAAAACTGGATTAGTCTGATGATTAAGATGGGCTCGTCGTAATGTATTTTAATGAAAGTGAATTTTTTGACAGTATTTATTCAAACACTATCGTATATCAATTCAATAACGTGCCTTGGTTTCGTGTTTTTGGTATATATAAAATATTTATAAATTACCTCCCAATCCTAATTCAGCCGTAGCTACGATAATACATTTTAAACCTGCTACTCACAAGATGTATTCGCTAATAGTTTTGCTTGAATCATCGATTTCTTGACATAATGCTGGTAGCGCTCAAACAGGATTATATTTTGTCACTGAAATCTGACATTTCAGGAACATATGATTACTAGTACTTACTGGAAGTTTATTGATGAAAGACTGAATGACAAAGATTACTATGCTTTGTTTTTTAAAATAGTATTTTTTAGTCGGAAACTTGAATCTCCAACCCTTTCCAGATAAGAAAATGATGTGCATTTAGTGAGAACCGCACAGCAGTACAATGTTGTTTTTAAAGATAACTTAAGTCAACATTCGACGTTCGCAACGATATTAAACCACTAGTCATTTGCATATGTAAGCTTTCATTTAGCGAAGTGGTCTTTGATTTCAGTTCAAGTGGCTCGTTGCAAGTTGTTTCAATTCGTCGACGTGGATCATCTAAAAGTTGCATTTACTGTACTGCAAATTTAAAAACGTGTGGAAAACGTAAAGAGGTAGGTTTAGTGATACACCTAATATCTATAATTATTCCAGCCGAAATCAGTTGGTGTTATAAGACGTACAGTTTTGGTAGCCGCGGAAAATGGTGTCTAAATAAGGTCCAAGATTCATAGCTTTTTTCGGAGATTTTGCCTAGATTTCTCCAAATTAGAACTGAGTTTGAGCTGAAGTTTTAAAAGATATCTAAACACAGCCTTTTGAAGGTCTTATTTGAAGGTCACTGTGAGAATGATGAATGTAAACGTTAATTTTTCAAAGAAATCACAGAGGACTGCATTCTATGAATATCACAAACAAAGATAAAATTATAAACTCAGCGCTAGTACTCAAAAACGGATTTCTATTTTTAGTATAAATGTTCGTTTGTTCCAAAAGAATTGGTTTAATTTCACTTAATCAGGATTCAGTGAAAGTAACATTTTTAAATCGCCATTATTTAATCGTTTATTTTTACCGCAGCCAGTCCTTTAAAACCACATGCGAAAATCAATTGTGTTGGGAGTACATAATAATCCCTTCAATTCGTAAACGGGTTTCTAAAATCCCTTAATAAGCTCTATCTTTGAAAACAAATGTAAAACTAAAAAACATACAAATGTATTCTAAGTTAAAAAGAGATGTCATCATATCGTGTGTTTAATTCATATAACTCTCTCTGGGCAGATCGCAACACATCACCTTGCACACTCAGGTTTCCACGTTTCTTTGTGTTTAGGTAACTCAACAACAACGTAATTTTTTTAAATAATATTAAATATAGTATTAGATTGGAAATATTGAGACAAGAAGTACACTTCTTTTCGCTGAAAATTGCTTGATAGAGTATAAGGTCGAATTAATTGTTGTTGTTGTTTTTTTAAGGTTAAATTAAAATTTCAGTTTGAGGCAAGGAGTGTGAATTATTTGCATGCAATCCACCTAGAAGATAAAATCAATGAAAATTCGAAAAACATCGTTTTTTCGAATGACAGCTTTTTATTGGAATTTTTTAGGCTTATAGCGTACAGCAGGACATTGATACATAGAAAATGCAAAGCGGTAATTGGTGTTGTTTAGTAGATTTAAAGGGCGACTTCAGTAGGATCCACGCATCTAAGAATTAAAGTATTTACTTTTGTTTCTTGATTGGGAACGTCCACTTTTTTCTCAGACATATTGGCGACAAGAAGGGAAGAAAGATGATTATTAGCCTGTGCATTAATTTGGTGTCAGTTTAGCCTTTCAAGCAAAGTCTAGGAAGATGTAAATTATGACGCAGTGACGTTTCATTATGGCTGGACTCCTAAGTGCTCTCAGATTTCTAAATCACTAATATGCTTTGAAGTCGGCAAGAACCTATATAGGGATTGCAATCAGTCAATGTCAACACAGACTTACGTTTAGACAAATTAAACATACATTAACCATCTCTTTTTTATGATAACAATCTAATCGAAGAGATAGAACATTCTGGGTTCTGTAGCAATTATTTGTTTCAGCTCACTTGCCTTCTATTGGCGATTCACCCCTAACTATGAAGGCAAACAAAAGTCGACAGAGTTAGAAAAGCTTTTCCAGACTATTCAGGTTATTTCGACTGATTCGCGTGACCGGGGCAAGCTTTCTTAGAGTCAGCACTGCTTTGAACATACTCAATCCAGTTCGAATCATGATTTCGCCTTCTAAACATTCAATTTTCAGCACTTGAACAACAGCATGAAAGTCGCTTGAATGGGCAGTTTTCAGAATTCCGATCCCTGACTCAAGTTGAAACCACTTTTTAGAGCGCTACTGCCTATCATTATAAGCAGTACAGCAGGAAATGTATGCTCAGTATTGTCACACCCCGTTTCCATCGCGATAATCAGTGCTGCTAAGTTCCGCTCAGTAGCTTTCATATGAATGTCTGCTACCATTTTACGATTTCATCCAATAAACACTTTCTATCAAAGCTGACATGACTCAGGAACATTGGCCGTGGAGGATCAGCAGTGTCCAGAGACTCTGTCTGTCTGATGCTTCAGCAATACAGATGCCAATGAGATTTCATTCTATCGACCTTATCGACCCATTTGCTTAGATTTTAGACAATCTGGGATATTTATCAATTATCTTACGATCATCGTAAACGGGGTTGAAACATTTGCATTCAAACCATCAGATACTGTAGATCTTGCAAGCTCGACCTTTTGAAATAAGAAATAATCATGAATAAAAAAGCAAAGTAAGTAAGACAGAAAATTGTGAAGGCTGACTGGTTTTTAAAAACTCCTTAAATTAAATTTAAATTTACGTTGTTGTTATTCATCAAATTATTTCCCAGATAATTCTTGCTATGTTTGTCCTAACTTTGATTATTTCACAATACTATTGCTTAATTTTTTTTTCGTTTCCCAGTTTTATTGTGTGTTTTCTACGCTTTGTTCAGACGCCATGTCCAGGCTATTTTTGCAAGAGTTTAAGTGAGTACATCGTTGCATGTAATTAGAAGCTTTGATTTGGCTCTTATAGAAAACCTAATTGACACATGCTTAAACGCGACTAAAGTAACGAAGGATTCTTTTAATAAAAAGGAGGGGGGGGGGGAGGGGTGGACGGTCATGATCAATACCAAAACAGCGAAGCTAAGATCAACCAAACCAGGTTAAAAGTCAAACTGAAGCGATATCCTTGTGTGGAATGACTCAAATTCTGCTTTCCATTTCAAGACGCTTACGAAATGCAAATGACGCACTCTCGCGCTCGGCCAATCAAATGCAAGTAATTTTGGAGCTCGGCCAATCAGGAGTCAGTAATTTTGCCCTCTGTATTATAAAGTATGTAATTGATTCCGTCTACACGCAGTAACCTTTGCTGAGTAAAACTAAACTACCACAAGAAATGTTGTTTGGTTTTGAAGGAGGTAATATGTTAACCTTTCATTAATTTGAAAACTTCGGAGTTAAAAAAAATGGTTCCTTTAAAGGGGTTATGTCACGAGGATAATTAGGTCAATTCTTGTTAAAATCATTACCTAGTGCATTTACTCATACACAAAATGTTCCTGTAAAACTATGAGGAAAATATCAAATGAATTTTATTAGGCAGAGCTAACCATAATATTTTTTTTTGGGGGGGGGGGGGATTTTTGAGAACATAGCATCAAAACTTGAAAAAATTGGCCCAATTTTTTCAAGTTTCAATCCATTTCCATCCCTGCCATCGGTAGCAACAGACGACAGGAAACAGTTTCAGTGGCGTAAGGTAGTCTTTAATAACAAAGCTAGAACCTTATTTTTGGAATTCAATTGATGCCAAGACACCTTTTTAGCTTTTTTAAAAGATGCTAAAATAGCGTGACATAGCCCCTTTAAAGTCAAATTTTATCTGCTGGTAATCATGGAATCAGTTTCTTCCTCCTATTTGCTTTTTAGTTGGTAACATAATCACTTGATTATCCTTCAGACAACAGGAACTGAAACTTGTGTTGAAACAAACAACAACATGTTACAGCTCACAGTTAGCATTGTCGCATAACACGTACTGGAAACATAAAATGGTTACAAATTGAGTAAATTGCCAAATGTAGCTCGAGTTTTGCACCTTTTAGTTTCTTTTTTTAACATATGTAGTTAGCTGGTTCTGCTTAAAAGTTGCAGAGAATCTATCCATAGTGCATAAACTGCGCAGGCTCGACATCCCCACTCTTCTACCCATGTTTGCCATGGCGGACGATTAAGCTGTACCATTTGCCTCTCCACAGTTTTTATACGAAAACAATGACTTCATTCTAATGTCATGAAAGATGTTAGTTAAATGATCAGAATGAAAAAATATCCACTAAAACATCTTCATTACCGTTGCCATAAAGTACTTAAACCTTGATAGAGAACTAGTTTGGGTTAATGTCTAATTGATAGTATTTTCCACTCCAATTTGATATTTTCTCCATTTTTAATCTTCTTTCCTGGTTTAATTTGTTTCAGATTAAAGCAGAGATGAATGAAACTTCGCGCGGAGGGGAAACACCAGTTGCTCCTTTAGTGGCGTGGTCGCTGATTTTCGGCGTGATGGCACTAGCCGTAATAACCGGCAACTCAGTAGCCATTGCGGTGCTTTCAAGAAAGAAACTACTGCGCAAGCGCACGAGTTATTTCCTTCTCTCGCTAGCTGTAGCTGACATGACAGTGGGAGTATTCTCAGTTCCAACGTTTATCTATCAGCTCGTTAGCTTTTGGCAGAATGGTGTTATCTCTCCATCAACGGTTTTAAACATTGCGAAAGCATTGGACGTTTTCTGTGGCCTCGCGTCTACATTTACTCTCACGATAATTGCTTTGGAGAGAGTATACGCCATATGCTTTCCTATACGTCATCGTACTTCTACACGAAGGCTTTACGACGTTTCAGTTTCTTGTGTTTGGATTCTTGCTGCTCTTTTATCAAGTTTGTACTTTTTCCACGAATACGACTTGATCCAACATAAAATATTCTTCTGGTTTTTGATCCTAACTTTCTTCTCATCCATGTTGGTAATGCTGCTAGCGTATTTTGCTATCTGGTTAAAGGCACGCGGTCCACAGGTGTATTTTAGAGAAGCAAGCTTAGAATCATCAGATGCAAGCGCGGACAAACAAAGAACTTCATTCACAAGCCAGTATGGCAAAGAGCGAAGTAGGCGTACTGCAGAAAATGACAGGAAACTTGCTATGACGGTTTTTATAGTAACAACGGTTTTTATTCTGACTTGGCTCCCATTTCACATCATTAATTTGATTGTTTTTTTGAAGTGTAAGGCTTTCCCGTGTTCTGCACAGCCCTCGACCGACGTGATTTACTTCTGTAAACTGCTGCATTACACAAACTCTTTACTTAATCCTGTGATTTATTCGCTCAGGCTGCAGGATTTTAGACTAACACTTAAGAAGATCATTTATCGTAAAGGATAATAACTTAATATTAACATTTCACTTGCATTTTAAGTCAATTTTAATAGCAAGACAAGGAAACCAAATGTGCTCCGATTGGATCAGCCCGCATTTTTGCATGACGTCATGTCATAGGTCTAAATTTAAAATGACAGAAACCGTCGATTTTCTGATAAAAACACTTCAGATCTTCTAAAGATGCTGTAATAATTTCGTCAGGCCAGGTTATGAATACAATACGTGTTTACCTAATTTCTTGCACATAGACTGTGGTGGTCATGTATTTACTGAAAAAAAATTGAATCAAGTTATCATAGTTTCTGGTTTTTATGTCGTTATATAACTTACTTAGGGGTTCAGCACATCATTGTGGTGACCTCGTAAATTGTACTCATATAAATCGGGCTATTTTATTTCTTTATATTAACTAGTAAGATAAACACAACTGGAAAAAAGTATTATAATATCTACTGAACGCATTGAACGCAAAGCTTAAGCTACGTACTGCCATTTGCTTGGAGGAAACGTGAAGTACACTTAAAACTGGAAGTGAATATGGTCACGCGTTGTCATGGTTGTCATGGAAACAAACAATTAACCAAATCGGTAAAGGTATTACAGTTATACCCTAAAATGTTAGCAGAAATTTTTATTTCAATTCAGTTGTGAAAATCACAAATACTTATTAAGTGTTACGTAAAAGTATCTTGTGAAGGTAATAAAACGAACATAAATACAAATCACTCTCTATCTCTTGTTCCAGCAGGTACCAGTTAGATATTATGATCGACCACGTTGTTTGTCTTGGGACGGGGTTTTGATGTACCAGGTTGTAACTTTAAAGTTCGATGTTTTAATCACTTTTACGACGACCTGGCAATGAGTTCTTTTAATTGTTACTCAAAATAATGGATTTTTGCAGCGTTATTCTAGTAACGGGCGCGATTTTTCTGGTTATTTTCCTGTCAACTGCCGTGTCATTCGACAACGAAACTGGACCATGCATTGTTAGGAGGACAAAACTACCGCGACTAGATCCTGTCAAGGTAAACCGTAACGGCATGATACCGATAAAATGCGATATTTCCCACCAAAACTATGAAACTTATTTCTCTCCTTTCATATTGCCGCCCTGTTGGTGTCACTCTTATAATATTTTAGGTTGGTTATGTCCGGCAAATCGAGCTTATTAAAGATGAGAAGCCCTTCACAGTAAAAACATTAAGCGTGAGCCCTCCTATATTTGGTAAGCTAGTAAGCCAGACAGAAGTGTTTTTATTGCATTTTATTAGCACAGTAAATAATTCAGACAGTCCAAAGATTTGGCAACTCCATACCAATCAATGAAGTTGGCCGATGGACGTGTAGGAACTTTGAAGTTCAAAACCTGACCAATGGTTGAGGTTTATTTACACTGCGGTCAATTATCTCAGCGGATCCAGCGATTCTGGAAATGCAGAAGCTTGGTTTAGTTGGCTCAAAAGGTACACATTCGAGGTTTCTGATTGGTGGATTTTGATACATGGGTTCGTATCCTTGGGTTTTGTTCTTAAGTACATTAGTGTAAACAAATTTCTATTGGTGATGCTTTGAAATTTGGAGTTCGCGGGCTATTGAAAAGCGAATAATTGTTGACTGTTTACTTGCACTGACCCTGCTTTCTTCTAAATGAATTGGGCCGACTCGCGATTGTGTCGGTTAAGAACTAGAGGTTTTAGCAAAAAGTCTGACGTCGGAAACTTGCAACAATACTTTTGCAGGTTTAATTTTTAGCTCGTTCAAATTTTGAATTTTTTCGACAATTTCACCACTGCAAAAGTTAATAAAGTAGTTCCGTGAAAGTAGCCAGTTGCGTGAAAGTAGCCCGAAAAAAATAATGAACGAGTTAGAAATGCTTGTTTACAGCTTTAATCATAAGTAAAATGTATGTTTTGTGTTCTTCAGAAATTTCTGACTTCTTAACAGAGGCCGAGATGTCGTGGCTTCTTTACTTGGCGGAACACGGGAAACTGGAGACCAGTGGTGCATATCATTATTCAATGGATGAGGTTCTGTCCCAGACTTCTTTCGAGCAGTGGGATCTTAACAGGGATGATGTAATTAACTCAGATGAGGTATTCAGCAGTAGTCAATAGAAAATTCGTCACAGCTTTTATTAGTTAACAATAATTGGATGAGGTTGAGCACGATATAGCACCAAACCAGTGGATAGGGTTTTTCGCGCGCTCTGATTGGCTACTCAAACTCGGGATAGTATTTGCTATTCATCTCCCCTTCGGTGAATAATTGTTAAAATAAATCATGATACTCGAAGTCCCGATAATTCTTGTAATCATACGAGAACCGAATCCAAAAATTGTTATATTATGCACCTACATAAGCATTTGTAAAGACAAGAGGGCACACAGGAAAGTAAACACTGGAGGACTCATCAACTTGTTAACAACTTTGTTAACAGCTTTATTTTAAAGTTCGCCATCTTTTACTTACTCTGAACGTTGTGGTAAGGTTCTACAAAACCCAGCCTAAACATTTGTTCTTAAAACTTAAACTTTTAAACAAAACTGACAAATTCAAACAAAGCTGACACTGGTGGGTCAATCTAGCGCCCCCCGTCATAAAAAAAGCCTTCACTGCAGTATGATTGAAGTTACGCCAGTATAAATAACAAGAACTCCATGGTAGGAAGCTAAGGGAATGAGAATTTTCATTTTATGGGAGAACTACTAATCCTGCGCAAAATGTCAATCCTCGGATATTGCCTTGAAAGATTTATTACATTATTAGAGCAGTACAGGAAGAAGGCATTTTCCCGCGTTCAGTACCATTTACACTTCTCTATAGCTACATTTGGCTCATTTTCTATCTGCCTGCATTTTGCAACAGGTCATCTCGGGCATGCGTTACTTTCGGGATTTACATTTCACAATTAATGATGTCAACAACATGTAAGTAGAACTGTTCTTCCTTTGTTCCTTTTCCTGTTCCTAAGCCTGTACATTCCAAGCGTTTAGATTGTGGGGAGCAGCGAAAAGTGGAGCGAAAGAAAAATCGGGCGCAAGAGGAAAAAAGGGGGTCTTCCCGCGCCGACCCTAGCGCAGGGCTTCGCTTATCGCTGCTCCCCCCAATCTAAACGCCTGGAGCAGGCTTCCTGCTACTTCAAAGCACCGCTAGCAGCCGTGAGAGGAAAACAGATGTTGATAGTATTATTGATAGTTTGGGTAATTAATGAGCAGACGTACTAGACCGACCAGTCCGACCCATGATATATTTGTGGAAATTCTCTCAGATGCCCTTATTTTTCCCACATTTCTTTAGCTCTTAAGTGCTACCGGTTTCTCGCGATCTGATTGACCTTAAGGAATTTCATTTTCAGGTTGAAATCGTTACATGCTGGAAAGCGCAAAGCAGGTTAGTCCTGGGGTTGTTCTCGCGGCAATATGTAAGTGAACTGATCGCGGAATGTTGTCAATAGAGTGAAATTGCCCTATGTCCTAGCTAATTGCGACTCTTCCTGTGACATTTTCTTGTAAGACATGTTGTAAGCATATTTTCTACACGCCTATTCATATCGTTTTCAGGGGAGGATCCAGGAATTTCTGAAAGGTGGGGGTTGTACACTATTGTAGTAACCTTTAACGCCAATGGTGTGGAAGGCGAGTTACGGCCCCGTGCCTCTGGCACGAGCTCTTAAGGGGTCCGGAGCCATGCCCCTTCCCCCAAAAAATAATGTTTCCGATTTTTCCCTCTAAAACGCCTTTAGAGGGAAATCAAACTAAATAACAAAAAAAAATGCTGCTCAAAGGGAGGGGGGGGGGGAGGGGTTGCAACCCCCTCAACCCCTCCCCTGGATCCGCCTCTGGTTTTAATTTGTAGTGGCGCTGTGCTGTTGAAGTGCAAGAAAGATTGTTGTGTAACAAAACCTTCATTGCTCTTCAGTTTAACTGGCTACAATAGGTTCTTATATGGCTACATTCTGAGTCATAGACTTTTATTGAGATATTTTACCATCTAATTTAAGTAAACAAAAGGAATCACAAAATGTCTCCGTTTGGTTTTTGCAGGTGTGATTCATCGAAGTGAATTTCGACCTGTGGAGATCATGAATTATATAGAGAAAGTAGAGAGTCTGGAACCAAGGGTGAAGGGTCGCCATAGCAACCAGACTTTCATTGAACTTCATACAGATGACAAAATCGCCGTGACTCTTGATGTGAAGTGAGTACAAGAAATTTCAAACTGCTGCAATGGAATGACTGAACGCTCATATTTTACTGTGATTAAAGTGCTCTTATTACTGCTATGAGGTGAAACAGCTATCAACGATCAGAAAAACGATCATACTTGAAAGACGGATTTCCTGTGGTTTTCTATGTAATAAAAAAGGCATTTAGTCAGATGACGGGTTACCCACAATACATTCCTGGGGAGGGGGGGGGGGGGTGGGGAGCAAAAGCAGTTTCCATTTTATCGTAACCCTACATAGCAGTCTAATGACGATGTTGGTGATGAAAACATCTATGGGAAATGGGAGTTTTAGTAAGGCAGAGCAATAACGGATTTTTGTGGTTCTTATTCAACGCTATCCCTCATTCAACAATGTGTTCTTCGTTTCGTTTTAGAAAAGCTGCGCTTACGGGACTTCCAATAGAAATAATAAGAGGCAGCGAAACTCCAGTGGTATGTCTGTTATGACTTATGTTGCAGGTGAAAAACGTGGAGGACAACTCAGGATGAACAATCCTACTTTGTCATCCAATGCAATTTCAATTTCTAATACGTTTTAGTTCAGTCGACATTCTTCCTCCTTCAACGTTCTTGCAGCTGTCTTATTTAGCTCATTTCAAGGGGTAAAATGAACTATAAAGACCTACAGTCGAATCTCTCCATCGGACTGAGCAAACTGTCTGTAATAACGAAGTGTCTCCATTAAAGGCGTGTCCGTAAAACATTGTAACTCCAAAATTTCTGAAGTTCATGTGTTAGTAAAAACATGTGAAAACATTATTTTAAGGGATCACCCGGAAATGTATTCACTAAAGAAACGTCATGCGCGTGTTGCAGGCCGTCAGATATGACCCTGGAGGCCACTATCACTGCCATTATGACTCACATCCAGTCCACGCCGCGGATTCTTGCTGCGATCGTCGCTCCCTGGACAATTGCCGCATCTGCAGGTCAGTCAGGCTCAAACGCATGGTTTGTATATGTTACCGACCTACCAACTGTGCCACCAATACTGTCTCGGATACTGTTCTGGTATTGTTCTGGCATCTACTGCCGGTATCAGGCATGCCCGTGTCCTACGAGAACCAATTGAATCTCGATAATAATTCTTGCCTTCAGGGGAACACAAAGCGGTTCGAGTTAGTTTAAGTAAAGCAGGTAGAACTCATATCTGTTGGAGTTAATTTCTGATATTCTACTGTGTTTGTTATAGCTACTCGCGATGAGTCAGAAGCTCGCAAACATTCTATCTTTTGTTTCTTCCAAGCGACCTCAGCTGTGCGCAGTTGGCTGTTTTTAATTTTGCTCTCCACATCATATTCCAGCAGAGATGAATGATATTCATTTGATAATAACTTAAGGGAAATATATTGGCGATAACAGTTGTTTGTGCGAGGAATAATTTCCGGCAAAATGAGTTCAACTCGAATGTTTAAGCCCCCCCACCCCTCCCCCCCAAAAAATGCATATCATTTGCACTAGTTATTTGGTACAAAAGCTCAGTCCGTTACTAGGCCAGGTTACAACACGCCTTGATTATAGTATTCTGCTCATTCAGGTACATAACTATCCTGTACTTTCTCAATAATGTCGAGGAAGGAGGACAAACAGCTTTTCCAATCGCCGACAATGAAACATTCAACCATGAGGTATCTGCAAACTTTGCGGCAATGCCTAAGATTAATTAATGTGCAGCTGTTTTCAAACTGGTGCGAAGAAAAATGGAACTAGAAAAACTTTGGTTAAGAGGGTAGCAAAGGGGTGGAGTTGGGGGTTTCGTGATCTCGTCCTACGCACAACTGTTACAACTAATGCATCCCGTATAGTTTACCCAATCACGTGTAAATCAACTTTATTTATCTAGACACGGTAGTGCTAAAGGTGATTCCTTTCAATTGTATTGCGCGTCCTTTCTGCGTATCACTTTTTTGCTTGATTAGCGCGAGCACGAGCGCGCGCACCTTCGGAACTTGATACGTCTCTATGAAAGCTGAGCAGTTCAGAGAAATAACAGGTCCTTTTATCCTAAATGAGCTCGGTGACCCCCATTTTTAATACAAAGATTCAAATGGCACACGGTCGAGTACAATATATCGCGGTTTCAAGAAAAGTTAAAAATTCTGCTTTGAGATATTTTTATTTTAAATGCCGAAAAGGGCTCGTCTTTAGGTACAGCAGGGTATGTACGCACGCGGCAAATTCTTTAATTTTTTTCATATCCTTAATTTCTGTTCAACTAAAATAGTATAAAATGCAAGATAAATGACTATTTTGGTGAACTGCTCCAATATTTCAATACAAGGAATGACTTTTAGAGCAATTTTAGTTCTCATTTCTGATTATTAGGGTTTCTCAGGAAAACTTTGCAGGTCGTATAGTTGCTATCAATAGCTATCCATGTTGTGCCAAAACAAGCCCTTTGACCACTATTTTTTATTGCATGTTTGAAATGTTCTAAACATAAGTACCAGTTGGACAAAGTCTTAGAAAATTTTAAATATTCCTTCTATTTCGATGGGATCACCTTAAAGCTACAAGATTGTAGGGCCGTATAACTGAAACAAATACATCATGTACATCGCGGTAGAACCTACTTTTTTTGAAGTTTAGTTTCCAAATTGGTGATTTTATTTACACGTACTAAAATTTTCTTGGGGAATCTATTGCCAGGAAAGAAATTATATTTATTTTCCTTTTTTTAAAGTCTGCTTTTAGTGTGGAATTTATTTTTATTTTTATTATTTTAGTGTGCCATAATCAACTGCCAAAATTTTCTTCAACAAATAATTGTTATTATCGTTAAAACCTTGCGCGGTAGAGTCCAAACCAAAGAACGCCTAACCTGTGTATGTAAATACTCTTTTTCCTTCGATCGGGCACAATAACCCTCAGGTATATTAAGGACTGGGTCTGCAAGTATCTGATCCAGAAAGTAATGGGGGTGGTCTATCTTAGAAAGGAAACATGTGATAAGTATGAGACTTGGCCATGGCCTTTATCCTGTTGATATTGTATTTTTAACATTGACATTTCCATGGCAACACATTGCGTGACCAATTAAGGTTTCACTTCCGGTTTTGTTCTTTAGGGCTTCTGCACACTAGGAAAAAATACGTTTACCTGGCATTTCCAGTGATTGCGTTTCTACCTTTATGAGATACTTTCCAAATGTAACTGGAAAGGTGGTCTCCCAACCCTGGATGAGGGTCTTATGGCTATTGCGTGACAGTAAAATCATGACATTTCAATGACCACGTGACCTGGACACGCCTTCCAGTTAATTTCATGTAGAACTTAATGCAAGGAAAACTATTAAGACAACATTTTGTAAGTTAGGTTTGCATAAGTTCTCCTGCATCTCGCCTAAAGAATAATATCGAAATTCAATACCTTAATTAGTCACGTGATCCCTATTGTGACAGCTGTTCATCAAAAGGAGCCTTCGTAACAAGTTTCATCTTTTTGCTTAATTTCGTGTCAATAGGTTGCATACTTACTGGGATAGACCACCCTCCTTCATTTTGGAATGTACCTCAAATGACCCAGTCCTTAATATACCTGAGGCACGTTTTAAAAACTTTCCCAGCCTTGTCCCCAGGGTATTCTCGGTTTTCAATATGGCGGCGCTCCAGGCCCTGGGAGGAGGTTGAAACTTTCTCTATCGTTTCCATGGTGCCCGGCTAAATAAAACCTAGCCGAAACAAAATACTGATATAGTAGAGTGCGAAAAATATTTTTAATTAGCAGTGTCTTGGGTTTTAGCAATCATTTTCCGCATTCTTATTCTTGCAGACGTGGGCACGGAAATCCAACCACCTTTCAAATTTGAGCGCCTACTGTTTAAAGGCTAACATCAAGGTTACACCGAAACGAGGCACCGCGGTTATGTGGTATAATCACCTGATTGATCAATCAACAGGCTGGCTTTCGAGCCTCGACTCCATGTCATACCACGGAGGATGTGATGTCGTCAAGGGCCATAAGTGGATTGTAAATAACTGGATTAACGTCATTGGAAATAACTGGGACGATTTACGGACGTGGAGTGACAAACATTCTAGAATAACTGACCGAGAGACGGGTTAGCCAACTTCTATTTAACCGTGTGACTTGTGCTGTGCTTATTTCGAGCACCTGATGAAACAGCGCTTAATGCGGCAATTCAAAGTAATAAAACCTTTTTTACTCTCTTTTTATTGTGCTTCTCGTAAAATTAGCAAATCTCTTCGCCTGTTTTCCCTTTACTAGTTAGGATTTTTTTTAAAGAAAACCTAGAGATCTATCGTAACAATAAATTAGCTGTCGGTTGCCGTTAGTCATTCTTTTACTATTTAATAAGTGCAAATTTGCCAGTTTTCTTGCATGGCACCTTCAAGAGATGAAGACTTTAATCAACTTTCAACTTTCAACTTTTAACTTTATTTCACACTGTTTACAGCCGAAGAAAACATGAAAGCATGACTGTTTTGTATGTGGTTTTGTCCCTACGATAATTATGCTTGTCCCTTTGTGTTTCTGAATCCTTAACAGTTGAAGGCTACACCAGCCAAGGAAGGGATTGTTTCCTTGTTCATCCTGATACAATTTATTGTACACAAACTGAAAACGTGCCAATCTATCTCTCTGCAAGGATGACTCGCGCCTCGATATGTAGGCTTTGTAAATCTTCCAGCACTTTTTTTGTGGACAAACATATTGATTACCGTGTCACAAAGTTGATCTATTCTTTGAGTGAAAAATGCGAAATAAAATTGCCAAATGCCTCTCATGGGATCTTTGCTGCAATGCGGACATAGAACCACAGAAATTATTCTTCCAGTTTGAGAGTTCTCCGTCGATTCTGTTACTGAAATTAGCCTGGAGGCATGTAGAGTTCCTTTAGTTATTTTTCTCATTGTATAAAGAGTTAACATCCCAACATTTTCGACTGAAAGCTCGTATATTAAGAGCGTTTTCCCCTGGGTTTACATATATCAGCATTCGCTGAATGGTTAGGTACCAGGCTTTTTTCCGCGCGTCCCCCATTTGTGAATTCGGTGTATTAACAATTATTTTTATAACACATTTACAACTATTTACTATAAAGAAGAGTAAAAGAAAATCACAATCTGAGGAAGTACGTGCACGGCGGCCAAAGGAGCGACAGCTCTCGAGTTGGCCACTGTCATGTTAGCTGTAGAATTAGAGCCCGAGATTTCTAAATATGGTAAACTAAATGCCGGATTGGGCATTTCAGCTAAGTTACATGCTAAGTTTACATCATGTAGCTATAAGTACATAATTATTAGGACTAGCACATGTAATGAAAGAAAACACACACACAGCTTCAAAGACACACACATAACATAACATAACATAACATAACATAACATAACATAACATAACATAACATAACAACATAACATAACATAGCATAACATAACATAACATAACACAACATACATATATGTTGAAATAACACTCAGATATATATTACTGTATCAGTTCATGAATATTTACATCATCCTACATCTGACCATTTAAGAGATGAAGCATTTATTGCTTTTCAAAAGCAGGTCCAGTGAGCCGTTTTAGGTGTGTAGGGACAGTTTCCCAGACTTGTGCTGCCTTGTACCTAATCATGAATCTACCATAGTCTGTTCGAATGCCTGTTCTGTGCAAATTGCCATGAGTGGTGTATCTGGTTTCGTAGGAGTGTACACATGCTGCTGGGGTCATGAAGTCAGAGAATACAGCTGGAATGCGAACTCCCGAAACGGGAGTTTCTAAAAAAGCCAGAAACACACACCTGATCAACTTCCATTTTATTGTCCTATTAAGCTTTAGCAATACTCCATAGCTGTGCACGTGTTTCTCTATATCTTCTAAGGTGAAATTTGGGAGATTCCTTTTTCTTGTTTCGAGTTATTTTCACAACTGAATCTCATTCGGAGGTGTCCCTTTGCGACAGAGTATTATGCGTTTGAACCCCTCTTTGAAGCTTGTACTACGAAAAGCGTATAATATCGGGTTTAGACATAAACTACAAATGAACAAAAACGGGCTGTTACAGATAAATTAACAGAGTGTACTTTAGAGCCCATGCGTTCGCCACCTCCAGATGCTATAACTGTGTAAAAAACTGCAATTGGTCCATAACCAAGAGAAAATCCTATTGTTGCTAAGATCAATGTGATAACAAGCTTCTTTTTCTCCGAGATTCTCTGTCCATCGGTTTCTGGGCAAACCGTTTTAGTAAAGTATAGTCCGTTTATCAGAGATCCATAACAATAAAGCATTACTGCAAGTGGCGTGTAAATACAAACTACAGCGTTTATGATCACATAAACTTCGGTCGCGTGAGTCATATGTAAACTCCAGGGACCAGTACATCTAGAATGCGATTCGCTCCATTCCTGGAAAAAGAAAAGGGGAAAATTCACGAGAACACTTGAGACCCAAATTAGAGCGATGGCCTTCTTGATGTTGTCTTCGTTTAACCGTAATCCTGTGTTGAAAGGTTTCAGCAAAGCGTGGTATCTTTCTATTGCAAGCACCGTTAAAGTATACGCCGAAACTACAATGGCAATTTCACTGAGTGCTAAGAACTTGCAAGTGAACTTCCCAAATCCATTACTCACATGTCCACTGAGATAGGAAAAGAAGTACAGTGGACTCGTTGAAATGGTGATAGCGTCGCTGAAGGCCAGGTTCACTAAGAGGTAGTTAGTTGTTGTGTGCATCTCCCGAGTTTTGTGCACAATTCGAATGACCAGTGCATTTCCGATGAATCCAATGACATAAAATGGAATGCTTGTCAGAAAGAGGACAAATTCCAAGCTATCTGCATCAACCATGTCTAACCAAGGTATAATTTTCTCCCGTTTGTTTTTTGTTGTATTTTAATGCCTAAAAGTTTTCTAAGTTTTAAAACCTAGAAAACTTTTCATCTGATCTCAATGACAAGTATCATGCACCTGTCGTTAATTATCCACACCTTTTAGCCTTATTTGGTAAAAATTGGTTTTTGGTAGCCGAAATTGTGCTAAACACACCGCCATTCTGCATATAATTGCCAGTTGTTAGCAGGTGAAATGAGAAGTGCACATCGGGGTTTTGTGTATACGCGAGCCCTTTGTTAGCCTCTGAGGATGGCGGCCATAGTCATTCGTTCTCGGGTTATTTCTGACGCACGCTTTATGCCAGCAGATCTTTACTTCTTCATGATTCGCGGTATTAAGCTGGTGAAGTAATTATTGTAAACGTTTTACCACCATTGTAGTATTAAGGGTCTCTATTATATCAGTTTCAAATTCTAATATATCCACGTGGCGCTTTAAAAAGTGAAAAACAAAACATAATAAAATAATAAAACGCTCAGGGACAAGCTGAAAAATGATTATTTTTCTTTCTCTACAGGATCATTTTACATCAAGTGATATTTCCATAATCTTTTGTAAATTTTCTTGTTTTTCTTTCTTTCAAATTAATTTTTCTTCTTTTTTATTTTATTTTATTTACCGTGTGTATATTCTTTAACTACTAATTTTGTTTTTCCTTTTTTTTTTGGTGGACAAGGTCCACCAAAACGAAAAACGTAACCACGATCGTGTAGTATAATCACGCCCGTCCATCAATCAACCAGCTGGAATTCAAGCCTCCACGCTATGTCACATCATGATTTAGTGCTAAACTAGGCAACATCTAGACAGGTTTTTCTCGTTCGCTAAACTGCGAAACACTTGCTTTTGCAGAAATGTTTAAGCAAAAACGTCTCCTAGGTCGGCTAGGATCAGGAGTGAAAAAAACTTTAGCGACGATTTAACTATTTTTGTTAAGCATTAGGGGAGTCTTCTACGACAGTCTTAAATTCAAGAAGACCTGTAAATACGAAGTATCTAAAACTATAAGTGTAAATTTGTTCAAAAAACGTAATGTCCAAGGAGGCAAAGGAGCAAAGCGTTTTAAACAGTGAGAGGGATAGCCTAAGTGCAGACGTATACCCAAGAAGACAAACACGCACCAGTTCAATTTACAACTCATTTTATTTTATCTTTATCCCAGCACTCTACTGGCTGATGCACACACACAGAACTATACTATTCAACTTGCAAACAGAACACAAAAAGCACAAATACGTTAACAAGACTTCTAAGATGTTTTAAAACTGTTCTAATAAAACAGATAATTGATGGGCCTAACATCGATAAAAAATTAAAAAAGTAAAATGGATAAAAACGAAAGCCTTGTGCGGCGTCGACCCTTCCACATTTTAACATCTACAATTTAGACTCGGCCCAAAATTTTAAACAACTTTAAATCCCTAGATGAATGACACGGCACACTAAACGCTTGATAGTGATTGTCCTAACCTTAAGATTTATCTTTTTTCATCCTCTTTTATTAGCACGAATTTTGACATTTGT
This sequence comes from Siderastrea siderea, assembly GCA_964030785.1. Classification (NCBI taxonomy): domain Eukaryota; kingdom Metazoa; phylum Cnidaria; class Anthozoa; order Scleractinia; family Rhizangiidae; genus Siderastrea; species Siderastrea siderea. The sequence goes on from OZ034969.1 coordinate 2,709,731, forward strand.
TATAATTTTACCGGCCACTGAAAGCAGTTTATACGGTCTTCGTCCTGGCTACCAGAGGTTTTTCTCGCGTGCTTTCTCGGAGGGCTTGGCCAAAGGCCATCATCGAACGCCGCAGATATAAGGTGTAAGACACTAGGTTGGCGCGAGAAACGCGTAAGGCAACAAGGGAAGCGCAGGTCGAAGACAAATTGAAATCAGTGGCATTTTAATCTGACGTAACTGGTCTCCTTCCGTGGTTGGTAGAAATGCCCCTTATTTTTTAAGTTAGTTCTTCAGTGTTATTTTATTGATCATCAAGAAAAGTGTCCAAAAAGGACTTGCAATTTTAGCAAATCAATCTCCTTCAGTGTCTACCCTTTGTAGTTTATACTGTTAAATGCGAAAACTCCATTCCACGACCCACTCGTCTCAATACCGGCTCCTCTTCCATTCACTTTCGTTCGTTGGAAAGCTGTCTATATATGAACCGTATAGTCTACAGAGAACTGTCAACTTCACATCGCACCACAGAAAACTTGACGCCATGTTCATTGAGTCGATCAATCAGTGAGGTACCAGTGAAGGCGGCAGCTGGAGTTAGAACACCACCACTGAAATAAAATAAAATAACATAAGCTAGCTGCTTTCTTTACACTCTGTATATTTTCACCATGTAGCCTGCCGGACAGAGAGTCAAAGAAGGACAGTAAATTCCCCCAAATGGAAATTTTCTTCAAACGAACTCGTCCACACTTAAAAATCTGTCTACTCAGAGAATCAGATGACATTCTTGTGAAATATTCATATCCAATCCCCAGCAGCAGCTCACCGTGCTATCAATACACAAACAAGCTAGACAGTGTCTTTTAGCCCTAAGCACTGCCCTAAGAGACCTTTTGGGATGGTGTTTAGGGCTTGGACTAAAGTGACATGGTCTAGGTTATTTACACACTGAAGTACAGTGACCTGTGCTTGTCACCTGTGAAATGTGACCTCCGTTTTGTACAAGCGGCACTCTATATACAAACTTTATGGAGCCGTTACCAAGAAGACTTGCGTTTGAGGTCATTACTTTCTGGGTTCGCTACGTTTCGCAGTTATCAAAAACATAGTTCACTCTCTTTCATTTGTAAACTTTAAGTCAAATCAGTTACCTGTTTGGTAGAGTGTCTTCCAGTATCACCAACGCAGCCTGCACAATACAGATGGGTGTGGCTACATAACCCGGCTCTGAAGGCACAGAAAAAGAGGTAAAACGACAATTAGTAAAAATTCTCAAACAACATGCTGTACAAAGAAAATACAAAAGCATGAAATTACATATATGCAATGTAGACAACGTGGAGGTAGAAGGGAGGAAAAGAAGACCACTCCTGCTTTAACCTTAGTACACTGTAGCAGGCCTGTGCATTGCACTACAATACCTCGTGTTTGAACCTACCTACCTCCCGTTTGTTTGTTTGTTTCTTTGCTAAGTTTTGTTTCCTTTATATAGTGTCGTTCTGTCCTGTTTTATACAGGTAATTTTAAAGTGACAAGTGACACAATCAAAGCCTTGAGTTGTTCAAGAGATGTTTAGCAAACACTAAAGTCTAAAGGAAAGCCTTACTCACCTGGTCCCGTGACTTTGGTCACAATCTGGCCATCAGGTTTGGTAGGAAGACTTCTGAAATAGGTATTTCATATAAAAAAAATTACCTTGACATGCCGTAATAAATAAATAAATACATTTTAAGAACTCCAACATTTAAGAGGCTGTCCAGTTGGCTATTTGTGAAGCGTAGAGAAGTTGAATTCGGGATCACTTACGACAGCTACAGTGTCGTGGCAGGGACCTACTGCACACCTTAATCGGTTCCTCAAAAGGACAGAACTGATTATCGTTACTACATGTATAATTTAAGTGTTTGTATAATTTGAGCAATGATGAATAAAATATCAAAAAATGTAGGTTTCAATGTTAAAAGCCAAGAATCTCTCATTAAACGGAATCTTAGACCTCCAGAATCCCAAATCTTAAACTGTCCGTTTAATTTGTTAAAACATTGCACTTAAAAAAATCACAAGGCCAAGTCAATGTTAGCTGCAGTTTTAACCACTGACTGACATTTTTTCAGTACTTTTGGTATCCTGTAACTTTTGCTCTGTACTTCTCAGCACTAGGTTCCCGGCTTGGATATTAAAAAAAAGTCTTTGTCTGTGTTTCAGATTTTTAAACAAGATCCAGGCAAGATAGTCATTACAAGGTTTTGAAAAAATAATATTACCCTGACTGTACAGCATTTTCACTGAATCCAGCTCCTTGGAAGAGAAAAGAGAAGGACGATTCCTCCATCTGCATTGAAACAAAAGTACATACACATCCAGATACTTGTTATTAAATCTTATGAGTAGCTCTTACAAAAGGAAATGAAAACAATCAAACAAACAAGCTAAGACAAGAATCAAGATTGTCATTGCCAGGTCACCCACACAAACAAATTGACTTTTACCTGTTCTCTAGTTGGTACAAAAGGTACAAAAGGAAATGAAAACAATCAAACAAACAAGCTAAGACAAGAATCAAGATTGTCATTGCCAGGTCACCCACACAAACAAATTGACTTTTACCTGTTCTCTAGTTGGTCCTTCATGTGAAAAGAAGCCGAATGTAAAGAACTTGGGGTACTGTCAGAGAAAATTCACCCAAAGAGACATTATCAGTTTTAATACTACAGAGTGTTTTATGGTATATTTTCCAGAAATAATCCTTTTCACCCACAAGAGGCAAAACCATTAAAACAATAAAGTGACTAGGATGCCAAGCATATTCCTAATTTCCACAATTTCATTAGACTTCCATAAAATTGCTATCCAAATTGATTTACACAGAAAAGCTACAGTGTGGGTTAATAGGCAAAGATGGATTGTGTATGTTAAATATCTTTCCTAAGGAAACAATTTGATGTTAGAAATGAGGGCTCAGCCCAAACACCTATGGTAAATAATAATTATTCCAGCACTTGGTAGAATAACATGTTATACCATGCCCCCACTGAAGTGAAAATGGCTTACCTTCTCTAACAAATCTCGCCCTTTCTTGAACTGGCAGAGCAGCACAAAGAAAAAGCCAAAGAATAAGAACAACAGGATGACAATCAATGAAAGCTGGGTCACATAAGCACCATACTGAACTGGCTTTTTATTTCTTGCTTCAACACTGTACCGCTGTGATCTCCGCACCACGGATGGGTCCGCTCCCAGAAATGGAATGCACCATTTCTGCACCTCCTGGCTGTACGAGATGAATCTCCTAGAGGAAAAATCAATCAATCAATCAATCAATAGATAAATCAATCAATCACTCAATCCAAGGGGATCGATTCTGGTGAGGAAATTGGAAGTGGAATCAGAAATAATAATTACAGTATAATAAAGCCAAAAGGTCTTGGTAGCAGGAAACAAGTTATGATATTAAGATAAAGCACAACACTTTTAAGTTTAAAAGAATACATGTTTCAGCATCCCTGATGCTATCCTCAGTTCAAGAAAAATGCTACAACAAAGCTATTTATATGCAATAGTGATTAGAATTGTAAATGAAAATATAAGCAAGAATAACAATTTAATTCTAATCACTACTGCATATAAATAGCTTTGTTAATTTGTAGCATTTTTCTTGAACTGAGGATGGCATCAGGGTTGCCAAAAGATGTATTCTTTTAAACTTAAAAGTGTTGAGCTTTATCTTAAAATCATAACAGTATAATAAATAATTAATACTTAATTGATCACCCCCTGTAAGGGGCTTTCCAGGGATAATGGAATAAATACTCCAAATTGAACAACAAACTAAGAACACCAATGTCTGATGAGAGGCAGACCAGTTGGCTAATTTGTATTAGGGTTAGCTGATACTGAGAAATGATTTCAGCCAGTACCGGTAGTCAGAGCACTAGAGTCCACCTATAGATAGTGATCCAAATCAGAGGGATCAGATTCAATCTGAAAGTTGTTTAATAGTAACTAATTTTTCAGTTTTTCTATGGTACATTGTGTTTCCAATTCCAGATTTACTTCTGATTCCTTTGTTAATTATAAGTTAACTTGCAAAATAAAGTTCTTGAAGTATGCATGTATACAAAGGACAAGATCACTGCTCAACTGAATGACCAACCTTCTTGGCAGTTTTGGGCCAAACTTTGGCATTGGTTTTGGAAATAACTGAGTTCTGAGTTTTTTTAGGTTTCCTTCCCTGGCACTTGCCACACCATGGATAATTGACTGGTATGTTCCAAAGTGACCTGACCCTCCCTGAAAGAACATGAAAATTAGTCTGCTGCATGCTTCTGTCAATCCCTCAAGACAACAGAAAATCACTGAATATCGCATGCACTTCTTCCACCATCAGTTGTGAGAATTCCCAGACCATGGACTGAAAAAACATTGCAATTAGGCTGCATGTGCATCTATACTGTGTTAATCCCTCAATGTATAATGATGGTACCATTTCATACATTTCTCTCACTATCAGTTCTCAGAATTACAGTAAACACCCACATATATTAGGAACCTACTTTTTTCAAGGTCAGCCTGAATAAGTCTTCATATATTTATTGTAAGGTTCTTATAAAACTGGTGTCTAAAATGACGTATTTCAGCCTGGAGGTTCTTAATCCACTTGTTCTTTTATGAGGGTGTTTACTGTATCAGACTGTGCAGTGATCAAAGAATATTAAAACTGGACTTCGTGTACAACAACATGTACTGCAACAACATGCTTCAGTGTAACCTCATTATGTAAAATCACTGAATATTGCATGGTGATGCACTTTTTTTGTCTTCTCTTGAGAATTCTTAGATAATGTTTGCACCTGTAGTGAAAGAACATTCTTACAATGTAAGGCAATTTATGCTGATTTAACGTTTTAAGGCAGAATTTCACACTACTTGTTGTGTTCACATAATATATAGCAACAGCTACAGGTACAGGTACTGTAATACTGATATTGTGAGTAGAAACTGAACATTTTTACCTCTTGGGAAGTAGGATGATTACATGTACCTATTCACATGAAATAATCCTTAGTTATCAATTAGTTAACAGAATTATGTACCTTGGGGCCATTATGCAAGGTCAAAAAGCTCTCCAAGTGACACAACTCCCCTGTATAGAATTCAAGCACAAATTTATCAATTAACAAATAGTATTGGTCACACTGTGTAACAGAGCTGTTTTCAAGTGAATGTCAAAAGTAATGTTGTGTTTGCTTTGGTTTTGCTTTACTGTGCTCTCTGATTGGTTGAAAAAGCTTGCACCACTTTCTTAACCAATCAGAAATAAACCAAAACCAATCTTGACTTGGTTGCACGCGTTTTCCAGCACTTAACGTTTTCCAGCTACTTGTATTTGTTTCGATTTCTGATTGGTTTATTTTGCATTATTTTTGTTCCTTCAGTGTTCCTTTTGTAAGTGGCTAGAGTAATAACTTTGGTTTTGGTTTGTGACAATCATTTGAAAACTGCTGACTAACATAGCTACATTGTACAGTACAAGTGAAGTGATTTTCAATGGGCACATTAATGCCGCTTAAGTCAATGATGAAATTCAAAATTTTGCAACCTTAAAAAAGGCACACATGAATGATGCACTCTAATTTATCAGGAGAGATTCAACTCATGGAGTGTCTTACAACTTTCTACCTCTCATTTCAATTTATTTTTTTTAATACTACACTGCCTGTGCATATGAGTGGGGGCTAACACATGAGTTGGTTGTTTTATATTAAATAAACATCTTAATCAAATGATGTCTTGTCTGTGCAACTGATTAGAGGTAATTGACTGCGAATATTTTACATACAGTAAACTTGTAAGTAACCTGGAAAGTTTTCTTGTGTAAAAGTTACACCCATGTCAGCAGGGATACTGTCAAATCCACAAGTACCAACAATGTGAATTCCTTTGCTTGCAGCCTCCTCATGGTACTTCAACTGCATGCTCTCCAAAAACTGAAAGATTACACCACGTTGTTTTAAAACATATCCATACCCTGTATAGAAGGTCTTTGGTTTGAAGTTTGAATCCCCCACCCCATCCCTTTTTGTTTCTTTTTGTTTGAAAGCTTTCTTCTTTGCACTATCAAACACCTATGTAAAAAGGATTCTTGTGTGACTTAGCCGCAATCCAGGTGGAAATCTCTAAACCAGGCACGTGACGTGCCACAACATCGACCCGATACAACGAGAAATTGCGGCTAAGTCAGGCAAAATAGCTCCATTTGTGTTTGTTAACTCTGGCAACTTTCAGCAGAATTGATTAAAATGCATGGAAAATATTCCTATTTTCACCTCACACGCTTTCATTTGTTCAGTTCGAGTCCGCCAAGGCATGTTTTTTTTCTGCATTATAAGTTGCATTGCCTTCTGGGACACCCATTTAGTGGAAGAAATGCAGAAAATGGTCTTTTGAGCATCAGTAACGCATCCTAGAATCAAACAATCGCAGAGTCCCTAGCAACCACGATAAACAATAACACTGCGATCTTTTTGTCAGCGGTGACAATGCGCACAAGTCATTATGTACATATGCTGCGCGTGTTCGAGGAAGCTATCGAGTATTCACGCGGGCGTTTGGTTTCCTCGGCAAAAGAGATTCGATCAAAACAGTTTTTCTTTCATTTATCGGGTGAATTTATTTGTTGACTGGACTGTGAAAGGGAAGCGAAATGTTCTGTGAAATCGTCGGCCTTCTCTCGCATTTACAGCACTCAAGAGAAGTTTGATTTTTGGTATTTTCATACGATAAAATACCGTATTTTCTCAATTAAATGCCCCCGGTGTTTATTTCAAACTTGGCCTGGTGGACCCGGCATTTATTTGGATCAGCAGTTTATTTGGGCCCGCCATTTTTTAAGAGAGGAATTTTATTCATTATTTTTACTTGGCATCCTCTATCTTGCCCTTACACCTTAAATTCATTATACCACAAATAAACGTCTGAAGGGCTCATTCCCCGACTTCCTCTTTTAGACCTGGCGTTTATTCGGGGCCCGGCGTTTAATCGACCTACTTCTTGCGTGCAAGAAGTAGGCAGCTTACATTCGTGTGAAAGAGATTCTAAAACTGTTAAAGATGCAGTAGATTTATTTGTATCTTATTTAAACCTGTTCACAGGGTAGTTATATGTGGATGGCGCATAAATATCGGGAGTTTATCGGGGAAACATTCAGGTGTGGACCGCATGAGGATGCATAATTTTGAACCAAGGATTGAAGATCTTACCAGTTTTAATAACAATGGAGATACTCTGATGAAAGAGGAATTTGTGTACCTGGGTAATACTTCTAGTATGACATAGTTGTGGCCGGCAATTGTGATAATGCTCTTGACTATTGATTTGTCAACTTTACCTTGCTGCATGGATTAATGCACGGTACACTTTTCGTCTTGTTGTGTTTAAAATATGCCCGGGTATTATGATAAACTGAGTTTGCTTGTTTCTGATACGTGAGTTATCAATTGAATATCACCAAAGTCTGTTAGTATTCTGGTTGATATAGCTTGTGTTTATGTTTTCATTTTTTAATTACTCTCAATACCTTTAGCTTCGCCGCTGTAGATTCAAAGAAATCCAGCCATGCGCGAGACTGGAAGGGAGTCTACACGCAGAATTCCAAGATGGTGGCTCAAAATGGCGGCCTAACAACGAATTTCAACCCTCTCTTTCTCGGAAACTAGCGATCACCGAGCCGTTATTTTGTAAATAACGACATAACAATACATGAACTACACAATAAGCGAAATAACAACAATTATTATATGGCAAGCAATTCCTCAGTCTAAATCGAGTGTTCTGATTGGTTAGTCTTCGGTCGGGATTTTACAGTACGGACCATTACCATGGAAACGGTCCTTTTTGGATATTTTTTTTCGTGCTAACGCTACAGCAAAATTCAAACTGTGAAAACGCAAGAAGATAAAAAAAGAAAAGGTTTAGAGCTGGTACAAAACAAATGAACGAGGTAAACACGTCTGCTTAGAAAAAGCGATCTTCAATTAAGTTTACCGGCTGGGCCAACGTTCTTCAGTGACTGTGTTTGTTTATTGTTTTTTTGTACGGCTATAGACTGTAAGCTGTAAAGACCCAAGTAAATCGGCCAAGACTTAAACAATAATTATTAAAATTCAGCATTAACAAAAGAGTACGTTTCTCACAAGAAAACCTCACGGCGAAAAAGAATGAAAACTGCAAAACAACTAGCAAACGGCTTTCACCGGCAACTATAAATCGAAAGCAAACGGTCACGTTCTTGTCTAGTTTAATATTCGCCATCGCTTCAGTCAGCGCTTTCCACAAGAACAAATTAAAGCTACACGTAAATGCATTAAACTAACAGTGTACCTTGATTCCTCAGCGAGATTTTTGCTCTTGTAGTGCACATCCTTGAAAATAATTTTAGCGTGTTCACAAGTCCGCTCTTGCTGTAGCTCGCGCTAAAAACAACTTTGTTAGGTGCAACGAAAATTTGCTCTCAGCATCCACAAAGTTCTCTTTAAAGCCACTGAAGCAAACAACTTGGATGGAGAGATAATTTCCAGTGTCTTTTTTTAGGTTCGAGTGTTCCTTTGTTCACAATGACTAACACGCTGCCACAATTTCCAGAGTTTGAGAAGCACGTGTGTGAGCCAGTTTTACCGCGGCTTTTTCATTATTCTTCTTTTTCCCGAATTGTCTCTGCCCATAACGAAGAAGTATTTTCAAATAAAACTTTCTTGTTTTGTACAGGACGACGAAAAATTGACACATATAATAGAAGCAGAGCAGTTTTCATTCAAAAGCCACGCAAGTTTCTGCCGATCGACAGCAACAATCATCAAACTGATTCGAAAGCCTGTTAAAATCGCTGGCTTTTTTCCTTGACACTGCGCCGGAAATTGACTTGAATGAACTACCGGAAGTGTTGTTTCGTACGAAAAATGATGCCATATAATAAACCACTTACTAACTTCACTTGCTCGGGACCGTACTGGGGAATATTGGCCCTCGGTCGTTTTTGTACGGACCTCGCTGCGCTCGGTCCGTACTGCCACGACCTCGGGCCAATATTCCCCAGTACGGCCCTCGCGTTCAGTTAGTAAGAGGTTAAATTTTTTTGGACCTTCAGCCAATTGTACCACCTTAATAGATAGCACTTTACGCAGGATGTATGTTGTTCCTGGGAGTGCCATCTTTTGAACTTCCTGGAGGTTGACGTTCCCTGGGACTTTACTAAAACTTCATTAGTCCTTTCTCTATCAGTCCAAGGGCTCCTATATAAACAGTGGAATGACTTCTGTTTTTGTTTGCCAACTTCCTTCGATTTCTATCTCAAGGTCTTTATAATTTGACAGCTTCTCTACCACTTTGATGGAAGAGTTCCTTTTCTACCACTTTGATGGAGGTGTTCCTGACAGATGGTATGGCCACATCAACAAGGGTTCAAGTCTTGTCACTTTTGTTCTTGACAATGATGTCTGGCCGGTTAGCTGACGTCCCTCTCGTGGATGGGTATGTCCCACAGGATGGTGATATTGTCCATTTCCACTGCTGTTGTTGGGGGTGTGGTCATACCATTTGTCAGCAGTATCTATACCGTACTCCCTGCAGATCTTTGGAGGTACAATGTAAGTTGTGATCTTGTTGGATATATTCTGTCTTACCTGTAGCAAGCTTCGGGCAACCCTACACAAGGTGTTCCAAGGTTTCTTCATAGCTACAGTATTACAGAGTCGGCAATGTGGGTCTGTGCCATCTTTTATGACTTGATGGTGGTATGATCTAGTGGCAACTATTTATTTATTTATTTATTTGTTATTATTATTATTATTATTATTATTATCCTTATTATTATTATTATTATTATTATTATTATTATTACAAATTTACAATAATGGAAAACACTTGTCAAAGACATTGTATACTTGTCAATCTCAATATGCACTAAAAATTGTTACCAGGTAAGGGTAAAAGTTACCCAGTGTTAACCAATCAGAGTGTGGCATTTCTAAAGCCGTCTCCGCGAGTAAACTTTACCGCCGTCAAAATACCATAAGCACGCAGTAAATCAATGAGGATACGAGAGCAACGTGAAAACAGTCTCAAGTAAATTGTATCCGTCTGTTTGCCTGGCGAAGGAGCAGAAGTTAAGAAATTTAATATATTACGTGAGGTAAAGTTTACCTAGAAAGGTTAACGAACGAGATAACCAATTGTCATGAAAACATACAAAGGTGCAGAAGCAGTTTATTCACCTTGATCGTTGCTGCGGTAGCTAATGTAAACATTGAATCTGTCACAATTGTCGATCAGCGCGGGACCGTGCAGTTCATAAAATTATTTTTGTTTATTGAATAGTATTTTATGAAAGATGCATACTGTCTATGAAATATGGGTTGAACGCCTTGAGAGATTTCATGGATTTTATCCCCTCCTTTTGTCGGACGCAAAATGTTGCTCAAAAATATTTTCTCGAATTCTTACATGTGTAAGTCCCTTGGGGATACGGAGTTGAAACCGGACAGGTCACGAATCGCGCCGTGCTCTCAGTAGAGAATTTTCTAATAAAATACTCCTGATTGTCTCCTACAAATGAATTGCAAAGCATGTCAACATTATTTAGTACACATTTGTTGCAAACTAATAGATCATTAAAAATGCCAGCTGAAAAAAAAATTACTTGAATGATCTTTGACATGTTTTTTTATTGCGGTAATGTTTACCGGCCACAGTAGGTTATTTGGCTGATATACTTCTGTGACCTTCACAGGTGTACTAAGCCCACCATGGTCTGTTTGAATCGTTTAATTTAGCAAGAAAAATAGGTGGATTGCGCTAAGAGAGATGAAATTTCAAGAACATCTAATGTTTTATCTGTTTAACCGTAAAGAAACTTGCTATTTCTAAAACATAACGTCTCTGGCTTGTTTTTGTGGGAGAAATGTTTACTTTACGGGGTAATTGTTACTGGCGCTGGCATTCACTACAGCGGAGAGCCCGCCATACTCTCTATAGAAGATTTAGATTTGAGAGTTTATTTCCACAGGAACACTCCAATGCGCTTTAGAAAAACAGAATTAAAAGGTTATCCTCGTTATTTATGCGTTTGGACGCTAGATGAACGCTGTTTCACAAACATCTGGTATTTTGACGGCGGTAAAGTTTACTCCATGCGGGTAAAGTTTACTTGCCGGTGACGGCTTTAGAAATGCCGCTCTCTGATTGGTTAACACTGGGTAACTTTTACCCTTACTGGGTAACAATTATTTTTTAGTGCATATTGAGATTGACAAGTATACAATGTCTTCGACAAGTGTTGGAAACATGTTACAAGGAGTATTGTTTTGGTTGTAAGATCTCACCTCTGGCTCTCCACTGATGTCTAAATGATGACAGCCATTTTCCACAGCTGCCTTGACAACAGGTTCCCCATAAAACCGATACTGTGAAACACAAAATTAAGCAGTTTAAAAACAACACTACTTAGTGATATAGAGTATACCAGATGATCAACTGGTACAAAATGTAAAGGACAAACATTTACAAGTATGTAGAGTGACAAGCATGTGTGTATAACAGAAAACTTTCCTTCTCTTGCATTTGTTCATCCGTCCGTCCGTCCGTCCGTCCGTCCATCCGTCCGTCCATCCGTCCGTCCGTCCGTCCATCCGTCCATCCATCCATCCGTCCATCCATTCATTCATTCGTTCATTCATTCATTCATTCATTCATTCTTTTTTTTTGTTCTTTTTTTTTTTACATGCACTTACTGGTCCCACACAGTTTAAGATAATCTTGGCCGATGAACACATTGTGTTGAGAGATGATTCATCACTGACATCAGCTATGAAAACACCCACATCTTTAACATCATAGCCTAGGATTACACAAGAAAGGCCTTTTCAAAATACCGTAAAAAGTTATATAATTGCATATAATTATATTAAATTTTCAAACTGCAATGCCTCACTCAATTATAAATAAAGTAAAATGTGGTATCCACTAACAGATACTGTTTTGGCCACAAAGTGTTGGCATTAATGAGTCAGGTAAACTTCACAGAAATTGTGTCAAAACCCCAAAAAACTGTCCATTGGCAAATGGTTATATTTCAGGCTTGCTGATCCCCTCTTCTATCTACTGCTTTTTTTTAACAGGCCCCACTCTAATCTAAAAATAATGAAGGAACTCTGAGGTGTCTATTCTAGAGGTCTTCTGAACTGCCCATAATTAACAGTTATTATTATTAACTATGGTAATTATTACTTTCCATATTATTTTGGTAGTGGACTGTAATGAAAGGTTCAATTGCAGTGTGAAGATGCTGGAGTTACTGTAGTATACACCTGACATAGCCAATCGAATGTTCGGAAATTGAACTTGATCGAACTTCAATCATTTGATTGATTTGGATTGGGTTCAGCAATCGAACATAATCGAACTCACCGTGACCCAGACGTTTCGCCAATAGAACACAATCAAAAGTTAGAAAATCGAACACTTCATTCATTGAACAGAATCAAACCCTAGCCCATGCAATTAATAGAGCTTTGCCCTTGGCCTGCACTTTGTCATTCCAAACGGTTTCATTTGGTTGCAAACAGTGTGTTGCAGTCAAATAAGCTACAGATGTATGTGCAGGCTCCTATTGCAACCATGTACACCTGGCGTACACGGAAAAGATGCTGCAAGTGAAACTTACAATATTTTCAAAGTGGTTGTCAAAGGCTATCACGAGTGCTCTTTCACTGTTAGTGTTGGAGAAAAGTACATGTACGTTGTTAGAAGGAAAAGAGGAGATCAAGGATCAGCTCTGAAGGTACTCGACAAATACAATCGAGGTCAGTTAGGGCATTTACAATGTGTCGATTCAGTTCGATTGATTCTATTAAGTTTGGTAATCGCACTCACCGAAAAGTTCCTGTTCGATTATGTTCGATTGCTGAACCAATTGAAAAACAATCAAACAATTGGAGTTTGATTGAGTTCAATTGATTTTTCATTCGGATTGGTTCGATTGGCTACATCAAGTATACATTTTCACTTTGGTCTACTTCATTTACATGACGTGTGAGAGAATGTTTCGTAGAAAGAGGAATATCACAACAGGTACTGTTGTTATTCAGTGGCGTACAAATAAGTGAGTTTCCTTTCTATATATTAAAAATAAGTTTAGCCAAAACTGATAATACAGTGAAATCCCGATTTTTCGAACCTCCAAGGGAGATGGAAATTGGTTCGAAAAATTGGGAGTTCAAAAAATCAAAGGGGCATCAAATCAGACCTTTTTTTACCATGGTATGGTTTTATAAGATCCAAGAAGGCAGACAACAATGGTAATTATGACTCTTGTTTAGGTGTGAACCATCTTTATTTACCAACAAAATGTGCATTTAAAACAAAACAAAAATCTAAGGATTTAAACCAATTTCGGCAGAACAAAAACCAGTACTGTACTGATAAATGTGTCTGTAATTTTGCGTGGACTCTTGACTGCATTTCCTTCCCTGTACTGTATCAGAAAGGAAGGACCCTGTACTCCAAGGTTTAAAGGAACAGCAAAATTTATTAATATGCTATGGCAAGAGCTTGAAAAATCAATGCAACTAAACAAAGGAACTTTGATCATGTACAGTAATTCAAGACCTTCGATTGTGTAACAACGGCGTTGTAGTTTCTTATGACAGTGACAGTTCAATGACAAATTTGTCACTTGCTTTGTAATAAAAAAAAAACATGAAAACACCTTCTCCAGAACTTGTTAATTGCATTCCACTTTTGTATGTGGCTTTTGTACGTGGCTTTTGTCGGTTTTTGTTGGTTCCTGAGATTTCAAAGTTTGAGAACTTGAATGTAAATATTTTAAAGGAAGAAAGAATTAGTTCAAAATATCGGGAGTTTTGAAAAATCAAGCATTCGAAAAATCGGGGGTAAAATTACAGTGTTTGACTGAAGCAAATCCAAGGGAAACAACTGTTGATTCGAAGAATCCGGAGTTTCGAATAATTGAGTATTCGAAAAATCAGGATTCCACTGTAACTAACAATTTACGTGGTAGGGAATATGTTCATCCAAATACGTTAATCCAATATTCAATGAGCATTTTTAGGACCTTGTATTTGAAGACAGTAAAAAAGTACATTTTGTGGTTGGCCTTCCAATGCAATTGAACCTGCTTACTTGTTGTACTGTGTGCTTTCTTCTTGAGGGACCCCCCTGTCCCCCCTACCCTGCTCTGGCCTTCTCTCTAGCAGCTGCAGATGGGCCGACATATGTACATGTTGGGTTCAAAGTTCGCCCAATTCAAAACAGCCATGTCCCAAAAATGTGACGAAATGATGCAAGAGCTCAAAAATAAATGTTTTGAAAATACAAGTTTTTAAGAGGATCTGCACTGAGCAGTTGCTACATGTACCATTTTCAGTTTCTTACTTATTTGCTCCGAAACAAGGGAAAATATTACGTCCCTAAAGATTTAAAAACGCCCCCAATAATGAATTTAATGTTCTGCTCACTTAAGCTTAAGTGTTTATACTGTTGCAATCTTACCAAGTTCGCTTGAGGTTTCCTGCAAGACTTTTTCGAGTTTGTCTTTACTGCGACCAGCCACAGCCCATTTAAACTTTCCTTTGCAGTTCTTTGCTACCTCTCTGACCACGAACTGGCCGGTAAAGCCACTTGCTCCGAATACAACGATCGCAAACTCCCTTTCAGACATGTTTCTCAACAACAACAGTGCTTGCAGACTTCGTACCACAAACTTTGTACTCAGGGGGCTGGGCTAAGTAACCGCCATATTTAGAATACGGAGCAGGTCCTGGGACGAAGTTGCGCAGATTGCTAAAGAGCACGGGACATTGTTTTCAAGATGGCGATCATCGGGCATTGATTGAAAAGAGTTTTATCAGTAATAAAAGTTTACTTCTTTTCAGTGTAGTAAGAAATAAAGAGTTCACCAAGTTGTAGAAAGCTATGGGAAAGAAGCATAAAAGCAAGAAGCACCATCACAAAAAAGGCAATGAGGACGTTGAAGGTAGGGCGTTTGTCACGACTTTGAGGTTTTTTGAGAACTGGAATCTTTGTCATCTGTTACCGCTGATAGCTGTATTAAGCTTATATCTTAATTATTCCATGGTCCAACAGGAAAACTCGAAAGGTCTGAGAAGGCTGAGAAAGCCGAAAAACCAATTAAACTAGTGCTTAAAGTTGGAAGCAGTCAGGAGAAAGCGACTGCTAAATCCGAAACTCACACTTCAACAAGCAGGCCGTCATTGAATGTTGACAAAACAAAGCCTAAAGATCACTCATCTAAAAAGAAAAAGAAGAAGAGATCGGCCTCTAGAGAGAGAAAAAAACCTAAATTCGATCCAGGTTCCAGCGTGAGTATCTTTTATGCCATCTCATGAATAGATTATACCATTAATGGTGTTATTTAATTTACAGTTTATGCCTTCTTGACATTAACAGCACAAAGAAAATTAGATATCGTTTACTTGGGGGATTTAACCGATGAGTTAGTTAGTTTTGAAGTTAGCTGCCCTTTTATCTTCTTTTTAACTTAAGTATTTCTCTTCCAGTGTAAAACATCTCCACCACTGCACAAATAAAAGAAACAAAATACATGTGGAAGTTGTGGTATCATGTATGATAAGATAATATACTCAGATAGTAGTACTACATGTATCTAAATACAAATTCAGGCATAATCAGCTTAAGTTTATGAGTCAGTCAGTGAATTTTAAAACTTGGCATCTTTATTTAGGCCTGTCCTTCACCATCATCAGTTGGTAGTCATGATAAATCCAAGAGGAAAAGAGACAGATATGAGATAGAAGGAGAAAGCAGTAGCATCGGTGAAGCAGAAAGGCCAATCAAGAAAATCTACATAAAACCCATAGAGCCCCCCGTCAGGTAAAATTACCCACCTTACAAGTACATTATGCATGACTTGTATGTTGTACTGAAGTGCAGTAGATTACCTATTGTAATTGATATAGACAAATATTTACAGGTGTGTTTTTCTTTGTACCCACCCTCGTCACTAGGTTAAGAGGACTTATTCATAAATATCTAACAAAAGAAAACCTAAGCCTGTTGGTTGACACACTGGTGTTGTCTGGGCTGAATTACAAATGGCACATAGACAAACTACAAAGAGTACAGAACACTGCACCATGTTTAATCACTGCAACTAGACAACACAAACTAACCTATCTTGTTCTTTGAGATCTACACTGGCTGCCTTTTGAGTCATGCATAATTTTTAAGGTTCTACTTATTGTTTTCAAGACCCTTCATGGACTATCCCAGCCTATTTATCACACCTCCTACATGTACAAGAGTTTGATCAATCATGCAATCTGCACTTTTCCTCATCCTCCCTACTTGCTTCTCCTTCTGTAAACTCTGTGACACATTGCGAACGTACCTTCTCCTGCTACATACCTGTACTGTGGAATGATCTTCCAAACACTCTGACAAATGCTCCCCTTGCTATCCTTTAAAACTGCACTCAAGACATTTTTAATTAGGAAAGCTAAATTGTATAATTTAATTGCTCTATTTTTATTGCATTTTTTAATAATTATTAAAGGGTTGGAAATTAGTACTCGCCCGCTCACCTGGGCGAGTACAAATTGTGAATTTTTTTGTGAAGAAATTTAGCTTCCAACCCCATTATTATTTTTTAGTTTAAGGTTACTCCGGAACTTCGCGGGTGTCCTCTGGGAAAAAATTTGTATCCGCGCCGTTTTAAAGGAAAACACGGCAAACTATATATCGTTGGAAAGCTTAATAAATGAAGATTTTGGAAAAAAACATGAATTGCCGGTTTCTTCAATTCCGCAAAAGAAAATCGCAAACAACCACGAAAATGACCATGTGTCATTCAAGTGAATTAATAGGGTATCAAATCCAAGCGCATTGGCAAAATCACTGCACAGTGTTAATCACAAAGGATCAATCATCAAAAGTGTGTCAGCATTTTTCAATATTCTGACTGGCTTTTTTAAAATTAATCTGTCAAGTTCGAGCAGCAAAGAATACGCGATGCGCATTGCATTGAAGATCGCCACGGGTGAAATATTACAAATTTCAAAAATCCCTGGCACTTTTGTTTCACAACATCTAAGGAGTGTTTAGGCCAAATTTCACAGATATCCGCCAAATTTGGATACCCTATTAATTCATTTGTCTGACGCAATGACACATGGTCATTTTTGCGGTCATTTTTGCAATTTTCTTTTGCAGAATTGAAGAAACCGGCAATTTATAGTTTTTTTTCCAAAATCTACATTTATTAAGCTTTCCAACGATATATAGTTTGCCATGTTTTCCTTTAAAATGGCGCGCACACGAATTTTTTCCCGGAGGACACGGGAGGACACACGCGAAGGTCTGGAGTAACCTTAAATGTGTGCCCTGTTTTCAGATGATGTAAGTGCATTAAGTTTTTTTTATTAAACACAGATATAAAAATAGTGCTTTATTATTATAACTGTATTATTATCATAGATTATTTATTAGAAGTCTGTAGTAGTAGTAACATCTCAGTATTATGATGATGATGGTGATGATGATGATGATGTACCTGCATTTTCCCTCTGTTCTGTTAAGTTGCAAATGAGTAACTTCTTTTTTTATTCCCATGCAGAAGCAGCCCAGAAACAAGAAAAGTTGGTGGTAAATATGCCCTTGACATTTTTACTTAATTAAAATGAACTCAGAAATTTTTGTATTGTTAAAATCAATCTTCCAAGCACAAATTATGCTACCAGTATTTATGAAAAATTTACAACCACTCAAAATATAAAATTGAAATTTCATTTTTTGCAGGTTTTTTGAGAGAACCAGAGTTATCACCACTGCAACTTTGTTTGGAAAATGTTCATCGTACACTTCAAAGGTCAGTAACTGTCTGCAGTCAATTACTAGTTACCGGTAACGCTTTTTTGAATTGGGCACATTAACTTAATCATGGCCAATTAACCTTGTCAATTCAGTTCATTGGTAAATCCAGATGTTTGTGTTTCCATCCCTGTCAACACAACACAGTTTCATGAAAAATTAACCTTTTTATTCCTTTGTGAACAACTAGCTTCAAAGCCAGTTCAGTTTAACAATCATGATGTGATTGTTTGTTTTCCTCGGCAGGAAGGACATCCAAGGATTCTTTGCCTACCCTGTGAATGATACTATAGCCCCGGGATACTCCAACATCATCACTCACCCTATGGACTTCAGCTCCATGAAATACAAGATTGATTCAAATGAATATCACTCCATAGAACGCTTCAGGGTAGGAAACCTTTTATTCACAGAAAACTGTACCTTATGTAGATGCATTATTATGTGAGTTATATTCAATTACTAACTGAAACTTCCATTAGCAGTTACATTAGTAGTGCAGATACATGTATCAGGAGTTAAACATGTTGGCAATTAAATTTGTCTTAATTGTCAGTTCCAACCAACTGTATTATTATGTGGTGTACATGTAAAACTGTTTAAAACTACATTACATTTAAATACTGCCCAGTAAGTACTACCACGCAGAAAACAAAGAAATCAATTGAAATTATACTGTTCGCTTTACATGTACCTCTGCAAATGTTATCTATTGCATAACATTCACTTTATGCAAAAGATATACATTGGTGAAACAGGTAAGAGACTAGGTGACCACTTCCGCAAATAAATAGTATTCCAATATAGTTACAGTAAAGTTTATGATGAGTCTTCATTAGATTCAACCGGTCTTTCCTAGACTGCGAGTAGTCTCTAATTTTGGCGATGGCGATTGTGGGGCGGGCGAAATACACACACGCGCGCGCGCGAAACGTGACGCGAAGCTCTCTTCGCGTCGCGTTGCCTCGAAATTTCGCGCGCGCGCGCGAGTGTGTATTCTGCCCGCCCCACAATCGCCATCGCCAAAATTAGAGACTACTCGCAGTCTAGGTCTTTCCTAGTTATCTATAACTTCAAGCTATTTATGATTTTATATCCTCAGGATGACTTTTTCCTTATGTGCAACAATGCCATGGTTTACAATGCACCAGAAACAATCTACTACAAAGCAGCCAAGAAACTTATGCAGTCAGGATCAAAGCTCATGTCTCCTGTAAGTGCATTCATACATCTGTAGTAACAACCAGTGCATGATTGTGTGGATCAATCAATGTTGTTTCACTAACCTTTCAGAGTTGATTCTATTTTTAAGTTACATTTAATGCCAAGAAGAGATATTCATAAACCCTAAGAATCAGGAAATTTAATGTGGATGTTCTAGTGTTGTTCTAAATTGGGTAGAGCTTCTTATTGGTTAAAAAGGCATTAAATGTAATGACACACACACCCAAAAAAAAAACATGCACCTAGAAGAAGCCCCACCCACCCTCCCTCACTTCTCACTGATCTGTCTTACAGCTGTATGAGGTGTGAAAAGCTTGTAATTGGCTAATTAGGTATTACATGTAACTTAGCAAAACCAAACCATAGTAACAACAGCCCCCCCCCCCCCAAAAAAAAAAGATAACATGCACCTAGAAAAAGCCCTACCCACCCTCACTTCTCACTGATCTGTCTTACAGCTGTGCTTGGTATGAAAACTTTGGGAGAAGCAGTTCCAAACTGAAAGGGACTGGGGAGATGTGTTTTGTTAATTTGATTTTTTTTCATTACCAGGAGAAAGTAAGGAACATGTACCGGAGTATTGGGTATCCCATCCCAGAATATGAGGGACATGATTCTGAAGGCCGTGGATCAGACGAACCAATAGATGTTGATACAGTTGACACTGAGGAAAACCATGTACCACAAGCAACAAAGAAGACTAAACCAAGGTTTGCTTTGAGTTTCTTCATTGTTTCAGTAATCTGTGTTTGTTTGAGGCATTTGAAATTTTGTGCCAGTGAAACGTTATTAAATGCTGGTGTCGACTTTTAGTTGAGTAAATGTACAAACTTGTACAATACAGTGCAAGTCTTTTTTTTTCTGTTACGAGACAAAAACGTTTGCATATGTTTACTTATCTTTTGGCGTAAAAGGAGGAGTTCGATTCTGAAATGAATAAAAAAAATTGCTTACAGTCATTACACTTTTTTCACTATGAAACGAGTCGAAAGACAAACGTTCATTCCTCTTTTACATGTGCACGGTACGGCACCTTTATAAGTTTTTGAAATACTATTTGAAAAACGAGGGCGAGTGTTTCATTGGATTTCCAAACACGAAAAACAGTTGTGAAAATTTAGACTGGTATCATGCATTTTAAATTCTACTTGTAAATGAACATCCACAAGAATTAGGGACTGGGATGAACTAAAATCCTCTAAACTGTGCTAAAAAGGTGATAAGTAAATAAATGACGTGTATAAGCAATAAAACTAAAATGAAGAACGTAAATGGTTGTGGCTTGTACGGAATTTTCGATTAAACATATGACTCATGTTTACATTTTTCATCCACTCTGCGTGACTCGTGGCTCGACTCTTCATTCCATCAGGTCTGAATCAAAGCACACCTCTGCCAGTCGAAAGATTCTAGCTCAAGTTCAAGAAGTTTCACGACGAATGGCTGCTGATCTGGAAGCTAAATACTCTAACAGTAAGGTAATAACACTTCAGCCAGCTAAAGACTGAAGTTTGAGTTTGGCCTGGTCTGGAGACATTCGTGAAATTTTGACTTGATCCATTCATCATTTGCCTACAGCTGTTAGTGTATGATCTTAGTATACTTCACAACGTCGATTTACATGTATAGGCTTAGCCGTTTAAGTCCTAACAGTGACGAAAATGAAAATTCTCTTTACATGTACATCATCTCTACTTGTTGAAACATTCAAGAATAAAGGAAGTGATAACCGAAGATAAGATGTGTTGACATTAAGACAAATTCTCCTGACTAGTTCCATAAGAAACGTATGGAGAACAGTAAGGAGAATATGCATTTTTGTATCAGGGCTTAAAGGGTTAAACGTGATTTAAGTCGCTACAAAATCACGGTTTCCCTTTATGAGTAATGATGTAGAAAATAAATCCCACAATAGCTAACTGGTGACTTGTGTTTCATAAACATAAAACGTAAAAAACCGTTTATTCAAGATGCAGTTCAAAAAACAAACTTTGTAAAATACATCTTGAAAGGAAAACATGAGGTTAACCCTACAAACAAAAATAGAAATAGAAATTGATAAAAAAAGGAAGGTCCTTAAGTAAAATAACTACCTATAAATTTAAATACTTTTCGTAAAGTGAACAGTCATTTCACGTTTTACCCTAACAAAGTATGCGTTTTGTTGCCTATAAAACACCCTTTACTTCTTGTGTTTCTTTCTTGAAAACTCCTTTACACCGTATATTTGTGTGTGTGTGTGGTTTGTAACCATGACGGGATTTATTCGTACAATGTTATAAAATGCTTCGCTGGTAAATGCTGTCGTCAAGCATCTGATTTCTCACTGGTGTACTCGTTTTATTTGTTTCGCCTTCCCTTAGATTGGTTTTCTACGACGGGATAAAGACGGAACTACAACGCTAGGCGTACTGAACCCCGTGGACTCTGAAGGTACAGCAATTTTTGGAAGTTTTCACTTCAAGAATGACAACCAAAGTACAGCTATACACGAAAACCTGACTGTATTTATTGGGCTCCATATAATTCTTGTTTACTTTTTGCTATCTTCGTGTTTACACATGTTTTCTAAACTTCTCTTTCTGTGTCAGTTATCAAGCGTGCAATTCCTGGTAAAATGCGGGGACTCGTTATGAGATATTTCTGTACAATAAGTTGCCGTAAATAATTCGAGTTTTTCGTTTTTTGTCCAAGAACAACCAGTGCGTCTGTTCGTTTAACGATACAATAGTCAAACGGTACGCGGAACATTCCAGCACATGCCACCAGCTTGCCGCAGCAAAATGGACCGTTTCAGATCTTGCTTAATATTCTTTCTACACTTTTGTTGTCCTTTTTTATCACATGTAATACTCCGGGCTGTGTGTTTGTGTTACTTTTGTCCATTATTCAATAATAATAGTACAAATCAGTAGTTTTGTAGTGGAAGTATTCAATAACGATGTAAAATATGAGTTGATTTTCTTTCGCAGTATCAGAGTACCTTCCTGTGAATCTAGGAGCCACTCTTGGCAAAGTAACAGCTGGTTCACATACAACTGCTGGGTTTAAAGAGGACAAAAGAAACAAAGCAACACCAGGTAAGGGACAGCTTGGATTATCAATTCCTTTTATACTAAGAGTTGCGGGAATATCAAGGCCACCTTTCCGTGTATTTTCGAGAATGCCGAACTTTTCATGTACATAAACACGCTACAAACCGGGCTCTTTATGATCTGTCCCACAGTGAATGTCTCATCGTGCAACGTTTTTGCGTTTCATTTTGCCTGGACTGTATAAGTTAACGAACACGTATCTTGGATATTCTTTGAGCAATTACTAGTTTCTACGTTGTTAATCCCAAACTGTTTGACTGTTCGACTCCCTTGCAGTGTCATATTTGATGTATGGACCTTATGGTTCGTTTGCTCCTACGTACGACTCATCAAGGGCCACTATAACCAAAGAGGAATCTGACTTGTTATACACTACGTATGGAGACGATACGGGGATTCATTATGCCAAAAGGTACAGTACCGCTAGAAAGTATTGGTGCATTTTCCGCGATACTGCCGCGGTGGAATCGCAGTTTGTTTCTCCAGTTTGACCTCGGGAAAAAGCTCGTCTAACTTCTTTGAAAACTCCGGTTTTACCTCGGTTGTTTGCGGTCAAAAATACCGCGGTAAAGAATAGGACGCGGTGGTGTTTGAATAGCCTTACGGGTATTCATTATGCCAAAAGGTAAGTCACAAAAAATACTTTGATACTCAAATGAGCAACTGCTAAGAATTTGCATTCACTATTCTTGCTGCGTTCTTTTACGGATTTGGTTAAGACTGGATTTTGTTTCTTTGCATGTAAGAGTTACTCAGATATTTGTTTCGTGGTCGGCATGTTGTGTTGGTTCGTGTTGTATTTTGTCATCTTGTAAGGAACTTTGCTCCCCCCCCCAGATTTGTCAATGAGGAAAGCTTAAAATATGCACTAGACTACCCTGTGATGGAATTGTATTCCTACACGTACCAGGGAGGAAGAATAGTAATTCTAATGCCTTTATTCAAAAGAAACTGTGACTGCAGTTGTGGGACGTTATACAGTGTGTTGGGTAGTTTTATCTGTAATTTCTATTCCTTTCAACACACAGTCTTCAAGCCTTTGTCAAGGACGCCTCCTCATTTTCACATGAAGCGGTCGATAAACTGCTAGATGCCCTCACTGAAGGCGCGCATTCTAAATATCTGAAGGTGATGGCAGAGGTAAGAGTAAAGCGAAAGTTGACTGAAGAGTCGAAAAGCGATCTATACAAGTGTTGTGTAGACTTAGCTAGAAAAGAGTCACTGAAGCTGACGTGTGAACTGAGGGCTGGGCGATTTACGTGATGAATAAATAAATTATTGTTGTTTTGGTCATTTTTCAGAAGGAAAAAGTAGAAGAGGAAAAACAGGTAAAGGAGAATGGGAGTATCGAACAAAAAATGGAAGTTGCAGCTTCGGAAAGTGATGTAAGAAAGTCTTTCGTGAGTACTTTGCATAAATTGTGTATAAATGGTTCTTAAAGTTGTTACATGAGGGAAACGCTCGTAAAATGTAGACCAGGAACAGTCTCCTTTTCCGCTCAGGGATAGTCGGGCGAAAAGAACTCGCGGGGAAACGTGGAGCGCGTGTGACGAACCTCTCGTTTTGCGACAGGCGATTTTCGCACTTGCTTGCATAGTCTTTTCAACGCTCGGCTATCTCTGAGTAGAATGAGGAACTGCTCGAAAACTAAACAAAATGTTGGTGAGAGGGGCCTGCGGTTAACGAAATTGGCGATAACGAAAGGCCTGATAAGATGTCTAGTAGGAGCCGAAAAAAAAATGTTGTGATTAAACGTGTGTTATTAATTTTTAGACCAAGGATAACTCCATTTATTGTTACGATTATTTTGGTGAAGCTTTGTATCCATACGATAAACCCGCCTTGAAAGTGTCAGGTTTAACCTGAAAACGGACAACTTAAGAACTCAAACTATTGTTTTCACACCCTTGGAAAACACATGGATACAAAATTCGTTTGTTTGCTTTGTTCTGTTTTATTTTCTTACAGACTAGTCAAGATGGGAGCAAAAAGGCCACCACTGCACCTTTCAAAGAAGATAATTCTAAGGTAGTTGTTGTTTTTATCTGTCTGTTTGTTTGTTTGTTTGTTTGTTTGTTTACTTTTTGTTAGTTTTTTTTTTTTTGCCTCTTGTCGATTTTTGCTTCTCAAGCAAATAATTTAGTTATTGCTCTTTTCTTCCACCAGGTGTCGTCAACAGTTTCCAGCACAACAGGAAAACCTTCCTGTACAGGTATGACTTGCTGCTGTGAGTTTATATGTTTGCTGGCTTGACAACCAATCTTATTGAGATGGTGCATTTTGCTTCTTTTGAATTTCACAGGAGATGGAACGAAAATTGATTTTCAGTCACTGTTGTCTCTTGGTGATGAGGGGATCGATGTTTCGTTTCTAAAACCTGGTACGTAAAAGTTGTCATAGGCTACGCCAAATCTAGTACACAACCAATAACAAAAAATGTTATTATTATCTTGGTTTCATGACTTTTTTAGGGTTTTACGTATTGAATGAATTTTTTTGTACAAGATTTTAAGTATTGCTTTTGTTTTTGTTGTTTTTGCCATTTTTTATAAACTCTCGTTGACGAAGTTTTGGTGTCTTTTCCCCTTCAGATCAAACACCAACTAGGGAGTCATTAAGGTATGTTTACTTTGCACGAATGTCCCGTTTTCGTTTTTTGTATTTAGTCTATTAAGCAATACCTTTTCTTGAAGTCATCTATATCTGACTTGCAATTCATCTGTTCTTGTTCAACGGTGGTATATGAAATAGGTTTAAACCTTCGCTCATGTGAAGAAACGAAGCCCATTCGATTCATAATGGACGTGTTTCCTAGCTGGAATTATAGTAACACAAACTTGCCTTCTCAATAATCAATTTTCTCTTAATTAACAGGGTGTCAAGTTCCTATTTTTTGCTATTTTTTCCTATTTTTTGGAGTCATTCCTATTTTCTTCTATCTTTTCAAGAAATCCTCCTATTTTCCCTATGTTTTGGTTCATGGTATACAAAGAATGAAGATTTTTATGCTAGTCAGTGAGAAGACTTACAGGATAGTTTCAATCTAAGTACTACTCAGAGTAAAATGTCCAGGAAAAAAAGAAAACATTAGGATTTTTTGACTGATGACCGTAGTTGGCAGTATCTATTCTAGTCTGCCTTGGAGAAAGGCAAATTCGTTTTTACACTGACTTACAGATTAGTTTGTGAGCTTTCTATTGTTCATGTTGATTTGAAGAAAACTTATTCAAGTTGTGTTGAGTTCTTGGAAACCTCAAGTAAAGTGTTGGGGAGCTGAATTTGATAAATTAACTGTAATGAAACTGATGCATTTTTGAAAAAATCGTAGTTTCTTTGTTAATGCTACACCTGTCGGGTGTTACAAAGGTAAATGTTATAACATTGCATGGTTAACTAATAAGTCGAATCTTTAGTCTCCGTTGGAAATTAAATGTTGAACGCAATGTTTGTGAAGCCGATTCGCGTAACACTTTTTGAGTAGGGTTGTAAGGAGTGAACTGAAGGTATTGGAGATCGTAGGGTTGTGTGGGAGCTGATATGCTGTGTGAGCTACTTGTGAAATATCCTGTTTTCTCCTATTTTGTCATGTTTTTCCTGTTTTTCCCTATTTTTAGTGTTCAAATTTCCTATTTTCCTATTTTCTTGAGCCTATGTGCTGCTTGACACCCTGAATTAAGTCAACCTTTCGTCCCATTAATCTTTGGTCAGAACACTGGCACGGTCATGCTTGTATTAACTCGATTATTCATGGATGGCCCACGTTAATTGGAAGAAGAGATCTAAGCTTATGCCTCAGCGTTTTACGGCGCCTTCCATTAACACGTGAACTCTGAAGCTCAACCGACGTTTGCGTTTTTCACTGCCGTCAGTCGTCGTAGCAGAAGTCTCAGAAACCAAAAAGTCTACTCAACGGTTCCAACAAGTCACGTTCGTGCGTTCTGATTTGTCGGGTTTTTTCGATCCGCTTTGTTTTTCACGGTCCATTGGTTGTCAGTGTAATCATGTTGGGCAGCAGTAAAAGCACAATCATTAATCGTTCACATGTTTAGGTTTTGAAGTTCAGCGCTTAGAGGGTTTTTCTTTTTCTTCAAAAACATATGATGTGTCTACGAAAAAGATTGTCATAACACGCGTTCTTACCCCTAGCTCATTACTATCCCATGATGTCCAAGACAAGTTACAAACCACTGGTAAACTTCTGGACGATCTTCAGGAGGTTCAAAGCGCACGACTCAGTCACAGACCTGAAGGCCCCGGGGGACCCACCCCTGAGGCAGCCATTCGACCTTCCTCTCAAGAGAAGATCATTGGTAAGAACCCAAGTACACGTAATAAATTGATGCATGTTAACATGCGTCAATTTATCATGTCACGTGCTAGGTGTTCACGTGGTAACATTGTTTCCTTCCATTTTGGGCGAACGTCATTAGTTTTTAGAAAGTATGAATTTTATGAGTTTGAGTTGTAAGTTCGAGTTAGAAGTAGTTACGACTTTGAATAAAAGGTCGAGGGTGTCCAATTTCTGGGAAAAAACGCGAAAAGGGTGAACTTTGCATTCTGGTAGGCATTGTCGCTGAGCCTACGTAAAGACTAACGTTT
Organism: Siderastrea siderea; assembly: GCA_964030785.1. Classification (NCBI taxonomy): domain Eukaryota; kingdom Metazoa; phylum Cnidaria; class Anthozoa; order Scleractinia; family Rhizangiidae; genus Siderastrea; species Siderastrea siderea. The sequence goes on from OZ034969.1 coordinate 2,736,550, forward strand.
TAAATCATGCCTTTCCATAAATACTTTGACCAGGCTTATAGGGCTTAAGTACTTCAATCAGTGTAGAACCCTAAACACTGCACTGAAATCAGTGCTTAAACCTACATTGTAAGATCAGTGCTTAACCCTAGACTACTAGGGTTATTTATTATTTATTATTTATTTATTTATTTATTTGTTTATACAGGAACACCTGGTTTAGCGTTAAAATGGAGCTAGTTTAAACAGATTCCTGTAAAATACAAATAAACAAATACAAGGAAAAACAATACAGAAAGTAGCACAAGGGTTAAGCAAGTCTACCTTAACTTGAAGTCGAAATTTGAACTCGTACCGATGTAATAGACAATCAAAGGGTCGACTTCTTTGCTTAAGTTGTTGTGAGAGAACTTTGTTCAATGGTGAATATTTCTGAAACGATTATTAGAGAATTGGCTAATAATTGAGGCCTTTTTGAGGAGAAATATTCGAGAAACATTTTTGATTTTTAAGTAGTTTCAGTTGCTTCTTTCCTTCTTTTTCGTTTTCTTAATTTCGTCTGTTTTGTCTTCTACACAGCGGATCTTGTGACGGAGAAGCTTAAAGATCTTACTTCACAGGTAGGAACTAGCTTAATACCTGCTGTGAGTTGTTCACGTCAAGACCAGAAACATTAGCTAAAGCATGTGCAGTACCGATGGAGAGCATTAGTCTATAGGGACGCGGTGAAACCTCGTCCATCGCCATGTTGTTTTTGGCGATTGCACCGCGGTGGGACGAAAATTGCAACCGAAATGGAAATCGTAAGCCGCGCCCAATAAGACGCATTGTACCCCAGCAACAATACAGTGAGGTCTAAAATTCGTTGGAATAAACTTGAAGTGGTGATTGTGGAACAAGATAACGGCATGCACGGAACGTTGCGTGGCTTTCTGCTTCAAACGTGTGAGATTTCATTGCAATTGTTCAGTTGGTGTATGTTTTCCTAGCATGAGAAAACAGCCGACGTTTCGCGAGGTCGCCATTTGAGCCCTTGCAAAACGACGTCTGAGAAACGAGCGCAGAAATTCCATACTGATGACGTTCACTACCCAGATCTTGGTAGTGCTTCTGGTTGCTTTTTCTGCTTTGTATTGTATTATAGAAATTGTAAGGAGATGTAACATTTTGATTAAATTTCCTTCCTTGCAGGCATGCCCAGAAGACGTCACGTCGATTGACAGTATACGTGCTGCACTCGGAGTAGGACTGGTACCTAATTTGGCTTCAGGCCTACGACAGAAAACTGACGAGAAAACTGCTGATGAGAAGACTGGGTCTGCCCAGCCAGGTGAGAGCGCTGGAAAGTTTAATTCTATTTGAAAAAGTTAACGTTCTTTGTTAATTTCGCCACAAACAAACAGCACTGTGGTTTCGCAACGGCTTTGACTGTTTTAAATCAAGTGTCTTCCTTTTTCTTGTTTTTAAATCTAAAATCTAACATTTAATCATCCTCAGAAACTCACGTGTAGATTTTCTTGTTTTTAATCTAAAATCTAACATTTAATCATCCTCAGAAACTCGCGTGTAGATATTCTGGTGAAAAAGAAAAACGATTAGAAACGGCGAGGGGAAAAGTTAGCATGAGGTCGGGGAACAATTAAAGATAGTTATAAATTGAACCGTTTTCTTTTTTCTGTTTTAACTCTGTCTTGTAGAATCTACTGAGGAGAGTATGGAAATCGCTGACCCCTTGTTGCAGACACCGGAGCAAAAGTCGTCTTGACAAAGAAGTTTCTTTTCTAGCTCCACGTTTTATACATAATAGTTTTTAGAGGCTCTAAACCGTTATTTATTAAAACATGTAACGAAAAAGATCTATACGAATACTGTATTTTTATAACGTTTAAGCAATAAAAAATGTGCTTAAATCTCATTGGTTTTTTACTGCTTCTAGTGGCGTAATCAATTAAATGAAATACTCGTTGCGTGGCCCACAAAACACCATTAGAGCAGTTTTCAAATGAGTGTCGAGGGTAATGTGATTGCTTTGGCAAACGCTTTACAATGTTTGCTGATTGGTTAAAAAAGGTCGCGCCACTTTCTCAACCAATCAGACGTAAAACCAAAACCAATTGTGACTTGCTCGCACACGTTTTCCCGCGCTTAACGCTAATTACTTGTACTTGCTTCAATTTCTGATTGGTTCATGTCGTGTTTATTTCTTTTTTGGTTGGTTTTGCTTTTACGACACTCGTTTGAAAACCGCTCAATACGAAGGAAAGTTAATCTTAATTACTCCTGAGTATTGGTGATTCGCGACAAAGTGATGAAGGGTACATGACATCATACACTATAGAGTTAGTTATGTGGTTTATTAGTTTTCTGATTCAAAAGGCCTTTTCTGATTTCGTTATCGAATTTGCATCAGTGAATTTACAAGGTCTGTTTCAAACGTCGAATTTCCCATGCGCGGAACCTAATGCAAATGAACAAAGCTTTTTGTGTGTGTGTGTGTGTGCTAAAGTACACTACATGTATGTTCCGCGTATGAGAAAATTCAAAGTTTGTAACAGATCCTAGAGGTTCTATTATTGTGCATCGTGCTAGTCGGTTGTATGAAATGGTAATGGATTTATGTCTCTAAACTTGGTCCCTTATATATACTCTCGGCTATAATTTCTAACGGCCTTGCAAAGTGTCGAGTCAATGCCAAATAATACTGAAGTATCAGGAAGTAGTTTATGCGAAAGTGAAAATAAGTCCTGACGGCGGACATAAAAGAAAACAGTCAGCTGTTGGCGAAAGAGAACTTGGAGTAAAAATCGTTATCAGGTTATCATTAGCCGACCGGAAAAAAGGCTTCTTATCTTCAAATCCATTGATAAATCTTCATCACCGCTAGAGGAATAAGACTAAAGATCAGTAAAATTACCATGCCTATGGCTGATTCGGAGATCTGATGGAAGAAGTATGATAATTGTTAAAGAATGATAAGAATAGATCACTCTTGGTCATTTATTCTCTATAAAGAACGATGTATGATATATTATACCATCCTTAATCATGTTTTTATAGAATGATAATTATTAAAGAAGAATGATAATTATGAAATTCACAACCTCGATTATTGCATTTCTAGCTTTCTTATAGGTTCACACAGCTTATCAGCTAACAACCGTCTTTTTGCCTTTTAATAATACTTGTTTCGAAAGTTAGTGTCAAGTACTACGGCGCTCAATTTCGCCGCCGGCCGTTTTATAAGATAATTGGACTGAGGTTGAAAATTTAAAACAAAAAATATGTATATTTTTGTGTACAAATTACAGAAATTACGTTTATCACTGTAGTCCATAGTCATTTCACATGTTCATTATCACATTTATTTTTCAGTGTTTATAAAGGATGTACATGAACTCCGAATTGACCTGAAGTCGCAATGCTCAGTTGACAAAACGTCTTAGCAAAGACATCGAGGCCATGGGCTCAAAATTTTATCAGGCTTTTTGTATCATAATTATATAGATTGCTTTTATATCTTGTCTTCATTTAGATTTCTGACGATTTCGCTCATTGTAGTTGAACACAAACAAAAAATTAACTGTTTAATTATTGAACAAGCATTTGCCAATTTTAAGGGCCTCCCGAGATCAACATTTGTGTGTTTGTATGTTTTCTTCAACATATGTTGACAGCTGTCACCCTAATAAAGATGTTTGGGTGAATGTTCTAGCAAACACACCTCTATGACGTATATTTCTTTTCATTAGTGTTTATGGTCTACATTTAACCATTTTTAAACATAAGACTGCTTACGCACACTCGTTCATTTTTGTTTCAGGCAAATATAAAGAAAAATCCATTTATAAAGGAGTCTCTTTGAAACGCACACCTTTTTTATTACGGATAAATTGTTTCCTGTAATGGAAAAAATCTTTTGTTCTTCAGGATGCCTTAACGGAAAATTGCCCGCAGTGTAGATATCACAAGGGATGTTTCTAAAAGGCGGCAATACTATGAAATTTATGCCAATGAATAGACGTAAGAACAGTGAGACCTGGTGTTGATCAGAGAAGCTACAACAACTTCCAAAATCTTCAACTGGACGGGAAAACTGCCAAATAAAGGACTGACAAATAAATCGCAAGGTGACACTGAACTAAATTAAAAACTATGAAAAGATGAATTCGTCAGACAGCTATCTGCAACGAGGCCAAGATTTGCCTCGCGAAATACACGTTACAAATCAACCCTACGGTGGTGTGTATAGGTATAGTTACAATTTAGGAATACTGGAACTTCCAACGCGACGAAACCAGAATGCGACGAGTTATTCAGCAACGCGGACTACAGAATCACAAGGCAGGTTTGTCCATAAATGCAACGCTTCAGTTGAAAAGTTGAGGATTTGCCGTCACAATCATGCCGGACAAAACACTTCTGTTCCCACGGAGACAAACTCATTGCAAGAAACTGAAATAGAAAAGCAATACAATCATAGAAAAACACAAGAGCCAATTTCTGCAAATGAAACATCTTATTATCACAATCGCTGCCAGAAAATATATGTTCACGTCTGCCCAGGGGAAAACAATAAGGGCATTTTGCAAGAATCCGTTGAAGTAAGTACGACGATGAAGGGCAAATTCTCTATCACAGAAGAATTGGACCAAAGTCAAAAATGTTTTGGTACAGAAGAACACAGAGATGAAAAACGCGGAAATGAAAGCTGCGACTTTCATCCACCTATCGAAAAATTTCGTCGAGCTGCGCGGGTGCTTGGTGTATGTTTGCCTTCAAAAGAATTGTATTCAATTTGTCGAGAGAGACACAATGGCATCTGTGAAGCCAATGATAGTTGCTCACAACATAGTACACTTCTTCGGATTTTAAATAAGCGATTTTAGATTTAGCCGTAAGCGGAAGGTAGTAGCTGTAAATGGAGTAATTCATAACGTGATACAGGGAATTATCACTTTAAATACGAGGTTCTTATCAAAAAAAGGTAAATTAAAAGGTCTTAAGGTCGGTGTGTTTGCTTTCAGAAAGAGATGAACAAATGTAGACCTTCGGCAATAATTGTCAATTGAGGATATTCAAAACAAACCCTTAAAATTTGTTTATTTAATATGCCTAGCAAATGAGATTCTAGAATTTCGAGATGGTGTTTACGTGCAGGATCTTCAACGCAGGAAATGTTAAATTTTGAGAACGTGAAGTCAATGTAACTTTTTAGATTAAAAAAAAACGTCATTGCTTCTCAACCTTAGAAAAAAGGATGAGCGACATGAAAGTCGGCAACCTTTAAAATTTCTCGTCCCTGTTTTGTGAAAAGCCCGCCGGTGGATTTAGATAATTATGCACTATTATTTATTCGTCGTTTTGGTGTTTGCTATCCTGGGCAGTTAACCCTTAATGGTAAATAGCTACGTTAAACTAAAAGCACTCACAACTTCAAATTAAAACTCTTGCGTCAATCGAACTCCGGTACATGTACAAAAAGACGTATGCCTGAATTGTCAAAGTTCAAAGTTTGATATTGTCTTTTATTATTTTCTAGTCGTATTGTTTTGTGCAATCAGATTCAGAATCAACGACAAGTGGCTTAAAAATGCGCTTATACGAACTCTCCATTCAACCACGTCCAACATTGTTGAATTTAACATGTCCAGCATTGTTGAATTTAACATGTCCAATGTCGTTGAATTTAACATGTTACACAGGTTTGATCACCATATGGAATAATGTTGGATGACGGTGAATGATGGTGAATGGCGTGGAACGAAATGTGATTGCCATAACATGTGAAATTCAACAGTGTTGAATGGTTTTGAATGAAAATGTTGCATCCGTATTAAAACAGTGTTGCTTCCGACCCTTTTATCCATATTAATGTAGACCTCACTGTTCTTAAATTAAAATATGCCACATCGTCCTTCTTATTTCTTTGGGAATGTTTCAATTTCGCTTTGCAATACAAATAATAAAACTGACTTTGAAGAAGTGGAGATTTCTTTCGAAAGAAAAGGTACTGAACATTTCTAGCGGTTGCCATAATTCAAACATAGAGGTATGAATTTCAGTTAGTGCACGTGATTCATAGCACGACAAAAAGAAAATGTTTCAAGCAAAACTTAACCGGGCTTGTTTTCAAACCTTTTCATGCGAAATAAATCTCACTTAAAACTCTTAAGGCTGGTTTCCATATGATTGCTATGATCGCTGCGAACGCTGGAAAAAAAGTTCAGCAATCGTTACGATCATATGAAAACCACACTTCAGCGATCGTAGCGATCACATCATTTCACAACGATCGCTGAAGAGTGGTTTCCATATGATCGCAAAGATTGCTGAACGTTCTTTAAGCGATTGCAGCTATCGTAGCGATTATATGGAAACCAGCCTTTATATGCACATGCTAGAAAAGTATTTTGTGTTGTAGTTAGGGCCACGCAGTTATCAGAGTTTTTACTACTGTCAAAGTGTTTACCCTCTAGAACTTAAGCCTACCGTATTTACTCGATTAAGCGCCGCCCCCGATTAAGCGTCGCATTCATTCACAACAATGCGGCGTCTCATCGAAACATCATCAGACTGAATCAGTGTTGGAGAAGCCAAACTAATAAACAAGTATGGTACAAGTCAATCTAAACCAGCCTTCGAAATTTATTATCCCGTATTGTCATGCTTTTCAGTTCGAATTGGGTATATTTCATTATTTTTTCTTTGTTAACATTTGCTTGTTATCGTTTACAAATATTATGATTTTTTAAAGAGTGCCGCCCTCAAATAAGCGCCGCCCCCGAATAAGCGCCGCTAAAAATTTCAAGAGCGCCGCGGCGCTCACTCTAGTAAATACGGTATTATTGAGGCCTTCCAAGGGGGGTAACCTTGTCGCTTTGTCGCATCTTCCTCAGGAACAATGTCACTGAACTAACGGTTGTAAATGTCACTGTCGTTTTTGTAGCACGTTTTTGTCGCTGTCGCTTTCTGACCTTTATAAATTTAATTCTCTAAAATGACGGAATTGCTGGTTGTGTCATAGTCACTGCCCTCCTTTTCCATTTAAATGAGTTTTGTTTTGAAGTTTTTGGCACATCTCGGCAGATCGTCAAGAAGAGCATCGATAGAAACATGCATTTAGTGGCGGACGGTCTTCAATATCACGTGATCGTGAAGAAGAACTGTTAAATTACTTTTGAAAATGGAGGAGTAACCAGTCTGTAGCCTTTGTCAAACACTAAAATAGAAAGCGAAAATTCCAAATATAAGCAATAAATGTGCCAAAAAACTAACAAACAGTAAAAATATGCAGTAAAAAATTCGTGAAAGCTGAAAGTGAATTTAAAATGATAATAGTCATAAGAGAATGGAATATTGCCTAACCAACGGTTTTGAGTTATCGTCGGCATTGATGGTTTTCGCAGTATGCCAGAATTCCAAAGTCTTACGGACACGATAATTGTCCTTGTCAATTTCGAGTGCATTTTCAAAGTCAAATAGGTGGTTGTTTGACCAAGCGTGGTTAGCAATATTTGAGCCTTTTGAGCCTTTCCAACAAGAATTCCCGTCTCCAAAATTTGGGGTGCGTTTCTTTGGGAGAATCCGAAAACGGATTTGTGATCCCAGATCATATCGAGAGAAAATATGGCGAGACCAGTAAATTTGCATGGAAGACCGCTTGACAGATGTACTATTTTCGGATCCGTCCCCCAAAGAAACGCACAGATCATGGATCCTAAAACTCCGGATTTAGATTTGATCTGAAGTATCCACTCGGAGTGTGGATTCTTTAGATCACTAATCCCTGATTAATCCATTTTTGCATTTAGGTAAAGAAACTCAAAATCCGTTTTTGGATACAAGAATCCGGATTTGGATTTTCCCAAAGAAACGCACCCTTAGACAGCCCATTGATCTCCATGCAAACAAACGTAGTCTACAAAATTCCATGTTCAGACAGCTCCTGGAACTACATAGGAGAGACTGGCAGATGCTTTCAAACTCGAAAGAAAGAACACAAAAGAAATCTTAAAAACTATGCAAAAGGCTCAAATATTCGCACCCGAAAACAAGATTATTACTATTTCGTAATAGAAACGAACACGCCTCCATATCGTAACCCTTTGGAGTAAGAAACACTCAAGATCTTTGTCTTTTATGACCGGCTTAAAAGAAAATTAATTTGGAAATCCGATCCGGCTTTTTGGACGACGAATATTCTTCTAACACTTAGAAACTCTAAAACACGAGCCCCTGTAGAGTGTAGAGACAGTGCGTTTGAAAGAAAGAGTTCGCCAAGAGATAAACGCCGGCGGGAGGCTGGAGTATCTAGGGAGGTCCAGGGGCGTGCTCCCCCTGAAAATTGTGAGAGTTTGTACTCCGGGAATGCGATTTTCAGCACTCTGAGGAGCAAGTCAAAGTGGTTTAATTGCTGTATATTCAAGTCAATTTTTTGCGTCAAAAAGAACAACTATGCTGATAACGTAGACACTGGCGGAGATCCTAAAAATCGGTCAATTTGTTACTGCGAGCGATTTAGGTAATTGACCGAGACCGTAAACGAAGCTTCACATTTGACAGATAAACAGAAAAAAAATCTGATCGTCAACTCTCAGTCTCAGTTTATTGGTCAAATACGCAATTTTCTGACGTCGCTGTCTATCTATAGTGCTTATCGTGTCGTTGTCGTATTTTGCCGGTTCAGTTGAGTCGCTTGTCGGTGTTTAGAAAGTCCCATGTCGCCAGTTTTCAGGGCCTTGTCGCTTGTCGCTTTTACCCCTTGGAAGGCCTCATTATTATTAAGATTTCATGGCTGGCACTTATTTACTAAGGCCTGATAAAATATAAGGGTTGACAAGCTCAATTGTACGGCGAACACTCGTTTTTTGTTTCATTCTCCATACATTTCCCTGCAAACACAGCCTTTAATGTACAAGGAAAGCTTTAAGGAATTCCCTGACAAATCTTGATTTGTTTTAATCACTGCATACATGTGTGAGGATTGAGCAGGTCGTTCGTTTAACCAAAAATCAGCCGGCGTTTATTAAGGGCTTTTCAGAGCTTAAGTAACTATCGCCTTGCCGATGGTCATTAGTTTCAATTTACCGGCTGACGATCTCTTTCTGATTATTTAGCGGATAGTTTCTAGAATGAATTGTCGGTTATTTGCATGTGTAATATCCCTGAATTTTCAATTGTTCCTCTGACTCGCAAGATATCAAATTTTCGGGTGTCAGTAAAACGCGGGGTCGGGGTCGGGGTCGGGGTCCATTGTTCTTTTGTTTCGTTTTCGGTTTTATGTTTTAGTTAGGGCAGGACAACAGAAAACGAAACAAAAGAACAATGGACCCCGACCCCGACCCCGACCCCGACCCCACGTTTTACTGACACCCCAAATTTTACTGCAGGAAATCATGCAGCTGACAAAATCCCATCACAAACTCCTTTTTCGATTGGACAAGAAGTTGCGATGGGACTCGCCTTAAGAACAGTACATTCCCACTGAAAAATAACAATAAAAAACTTGTAACGACCTTTGGGAAACACCCCCTTAAACTTTGGATTCCCCCGTGATTAGATCGTACGTTTTGAGCCCCCCTAATACATTGTTTTCGTGCTGTCGACAGAAATAATGTTTCATGATCGGAAAGCGGGAACGAGAACTGTTTCGAAAGTCTCAGCAGTGGTTGGTACTTGAGGCTACAGTTTTGACGTCTTTGACTTTTCTGGGCCTTTCTATTGGGCAAAAACAACAACAACAACAACAACAACGAAACACTCGACTCACAACTTCAGTTATGCTCGGAAGGTCAAACAAAAAAGTTTTGTTAAACCAACGAGGGCAGAGCATAGTATAGAAACCGTTGATTTACCAGATGCGCGATGAAAACTGTTTCATCGAACATGACATTACACAAAATGCCGATGAGCTTGCCAATACGTAGGCGATTCTCAGATGAACACATCTAATGTGAAGTCAATTTAGAATCCCTCACTTGTGGCCCCGTGCTATCATTAAGATCAGTATAATGAAGTCAGTGAAAAATAACAATCGAAACTTTAAAATAAAAAAGTGCCTGTAAAAATATGGTTTCCATGGAAACATTAAATATCAAGAACAATGATATGTAATATTAAATTGCTGCCGGCAATTTTTAGGAAAAGTCAGAAAAGTCACGTGCCATGACACGTGCACAAATCGATTCAAAGTAACACATAATACTACACTGAGGACGCCGAGTTTTACGTTGAGTGAATGTTTTACCCTCTTTTTGTATTGGATAACAATTTAGTGTCCAGGTATATATGATCTACAACCTTTTTTTCAGTTTTGGGTCTGAAAGAGGATTAGATTCATGAAATGAGCCTTAACAACAATTATACACATTGATGAGCTGTCTTTATTTTCAAAAAAAAAATTCAACTTCATAGACATCGTCAATGTCTTCACCTTCACCTTAAGCTTAGTACCCACTAGGGACATAATGATCATAAACATAATCATAATTATAAACGTAAGCTTCTTATGATCTGAGTGGGAACAGGTATCTTTAGGGCGACATAATCGTAACCAAAGACATCATTCATGATCACGAGAAAATGATCGATGATTTTCTTATGATTATGATTATGCCGATCGTTAGCGCATTTATGATTACGTTTTAGGGGTTTCCACTTGGACATACGCAACATAACAGCATTTTGTTTGTACTTATGATTATGATTACGATCGTTATGTCGTTAGTAGGTACCAAACCTTACAAAACTCTCTCAAAATGGAAATCTATATTGTCTAATATACACACTCTACATCCTGCATATCAACACCGAGTGAGCAGTTAGTGGCTAAAAAACAGTTTCAACTAAGGTTAGAAAATTTATTCGTTTAAACAAACCTACACACAGAAGGAAAAGGGAAATTCCTTCGGGCTCGTTTCCATGGTCTTAAATTTACACGCAACTCTTAACATATTTCTAACTGCACAGTCCCGTTAATGCAATATTACATCTTATTTTATTGCTATTACCTAAAAAGACTACAGTCACTATAAACACACGCATGAACAAACAGAACAAAACTGGACAATCCGACCGTCTAGCTTGTTTCGATGGTCTGTAACACCACGCACTTACTTCCAGATATTTAGACTGAAAAAAAGGGAAAAATGTCCTCAGTTTTTCTGGCATGCTTTTGTTTTGCTGTTGTTATTTATTGGGACTATAATGAAACGTTCTGGCTGCAGCCGGGGATACTGGCAAACATTCCTAATTCTCAAGACCCACGCATTTTTGCCCCTGATTTTTAGTCAGGTCATGTGGTATACCCTCTGGATTCATGAAAATAAACACATTTTTAAATTTTTATGTCAGTGGTTCTGAATTGGGCCTTAATTAGTGAAGGAAGCTTTTTTTGTAATATGGCAACTCGGAAGTGCTCTTTTCAGAAGCAGTGTCCTGGGTGCTCAAAATATGCAAGCATTGTCAATCTTAGGTACTTTAGTTACCTTAAGGACAGAAGTATTCCCATTGTCAGTGCAAAGGAAGAAATCCTGGCGACGACTAAAAGTAAAGAGAAGTTACATCAGTGTAAAAATGTACCGAAATGTAGGCAATTGAGTGCAATTGGGCGGCATTTAAACTTATTACATTAAACCTCTGGCAAAAACCAGGGTCTGCCGAAGGGACCGGGCGGGGAGAAAATGTTAATACCGCGTAGCATTCGTGTAAAACGATGTAAATTTCTGCGCTGACGAATGAATGGCCCACGCTCTGAAATTTCATTCACAAACTCACAAAGGCTTGAGCTAAGGTTCGGACTGAGGGGGAAACGTTTAGTCTAGCTTTTTCTATGCACAAAGATACTCGTTGACGTCCTATTAATATTATATAGGCTCTTTAGCGGTCTCACTGGTTTTGTGGAAATCCTCCAACGATAGGAGGGAGGGGCTCCTTTATGGAAGGAGGAGGTGGGGCTGCTTTATGGAATTCTCTGCCACAAGCTCTTAGAGAATGTAACTCCCTGGGGGCTTTCAAAAAGAAGGTGAAAGTTTTCTTTTCTTCTTTAGGCTCCCACACGGCAATCATGTAAATCAGTTGATTTCTGTAGCGTATAATATTAGGATATTTTTTTAATAATAGTTTTTTAGCATATTTGTACTGATGATTTTCCGCGTATAAATAAATAAATAAATAAATAAATAAATAAATAAATAAATAAATAGGTTCGCTGCAGGCTCCTTCCTCCCTGCCTAACCTCATTCCTAATCATTTCTGTTTGGTTTTGCATAGAGTCGTGTGTTAGTGAACGAACCTTTTACTCAAAGCGAGGCTGGGGTTGACTTTGGTTTGTTGCAAACCTGCCTACTTTTCACAGGTAAATGATGCTGGTTAGTAACTTATATGAAAAACAGAAAGGTTTGTATCAAATCAAGGTAAACTCCAGCCTCACTTCCGCCTGAAGCAAAGTAGATTGGCATTTAAACATTTGCCGCGTGAGGTGTCAAAAACCCAGGGCGCCTTCTAAAATCTGTTCTACTAACATTAAATTCACCCTACCAGAAGAGCAGTACTTGACACAGTCTTCTGACGTCTCAACCTCGGGCTTCACGTAAGTACAACCTTTCTCGTTCACGAGCTTACATTCTCTCTCTTTAGAAAACGGCCCGCCGCCTCCTTCTGAACACTTGTCACATTCGCCATCTTTAACCTTCCACTCTGTACACGTCACACCTGCAGAATAGCATAAAACTGTTTTAAGCCTGTGACAGGCGTCGATAGACTCGGAGAGAGAGGTAGGATGGTCAAAGGTTTGGACTGACACATAACCGTGGGCCCTACATTTAGGACCCGTTCATATTGAGATCGCCTAAATGAGGTCTATCGAACATGGGTACCAGAATCGGTACTTGAATCGAAATAATTTGCAGTGGTTCAGCTTTCATCATGGTCTACTGAAGAAAGTCTAACAGAGGAGGAGCAAAGATCGCTTGGTTACGACACTCAACTAAAGTACAATTTTCGGGTTCAGTGACCAGGTGGCTTCAGTTCGCCCGTAAAGAGAAGAAAAGAGGTGATGTTTAAACGAATTGTATTAAAAAATTGTTAGACGTTCATTTTCTTTCTCTTCGAGGTATTTGCCCGTAGTCTCCGTACAACATTGTTCAATATGGGGGGCGGGGGAGATAGGCGGGCTTAAACCTCCCGCTTCCCGTATCTTTAATCCCGGGGCAGGATTCACAAAGCTGTCCTTAGTTAAGAGGAATCCTAAGTAATTAAATAATGATAATTTATTATTTCTAGAGCCCTATTTACAAGAAAAGATCAATAGGGCTTTACAAATTAAAATAGTAAGAACTAATATTGACAAAAGAAAAATGAACTCTTAATATGTACAACAACTAATTCAAATATAGTGACATATTACAAATCAAATCTAAATAGCTATATAAAATTCATGCACATAACTACTACTCAAAAAATTGCCTGAAAAGAAATGTCTTAACTGACTTCTTGAAAATTTCAACAGATTCAATATTGGCAATTGTAATAGGAGCTCGTTCCGCAAATGCGGTGCTGCCGCCTAAAATGCGCGCACACCCAGGGCTGCCAGCATCTTACCCCTGGGTGGCTCTCGTAAAATACCAGAGTTGGACCTAAGGTTATACGAGGACTTGCTTTTAACAGCTAAAAGATTGTAGTACTGTTTCTTAACAATAGGGTTTTGTTTTCCAACAATACAAAGGACACATCTTATCTTAGGAGGGCTTAGTGAATCCAACCCCCGGTTCCCGCCCTATTTTTGTTGCCTCCCACGTCTTCGCGCTTGTTCCATTGCAAAATATTGCGCAATATTGCGTAATTTAACATATTTCTCCCGCCCCTTTTCTCCCGGGGTGCCGCCTCCTTGTCCTCCTCCAAAACTGAAACTTTGTTATCAAAATCCGTTATTCCATGATTACGAGGTCACACAACCGCATTTCCTTTACCGCCAATTTTTGTTTGTTGTTGTTGTTTTTTTCCTCTCTCTTTTTTGTTCTAGGAAACGAAATTCAGCGGCCACCACATTTTAAATTAGTTCAATGCGACTGCTTCCACAAGGGATCATCTCGATCGCGAGCTTCCAAAAGAGACGGTCTTTCCTGAACTCGAGTGTAGTGGATATCAACGATCCACCTAATATAATTCAGATACAATAGTTTGATATCATCACATAAGGAAATTAAAAAAACGTTTGTTTGCTTACTCGCGTTTGAACTCGGAAGTGCACTCGTTACTTGGTCGATGGAACATGAAGAGGCTGTCGTTGGTGTTACATTTAGAGATGACGAGAAAGGTGTAGATGACGAGAAAGGTGTAGATGACGAAAAAGGTGTAGATGACGAGAAAGGTGTAGATGACGAGGAAAGTGTACCTGTTGTAAGAGAAGAACAAAAGATACACTTCAGTTCACAGGTGACCCAAGTAGTTTACATTATGACCCTACTTTTTTTTAATTCCAAGAGGGGGAGCTATTTATACATAGCTTGCACTAGAATTGTTTTGAACTCGAGGCTGTGGTATTGCGAATCCAGCTGGTGGTCAGATGAGGACATGAACCCCGGAACTCCTGGTTAACGACGGTCCAGCACCCTCATCATGCGGTCTTGCCAAGAAACGCTGTGGAGTGTGGTGAGCAATCTACGAATACGATAACATCAGCTCAGAATTGTGTAAGGCAGAATGGCTTTACATATGGGACACCAAAATTGTTATTCGCGCTTGGCTCTTATTGCATGTTTTCGTTTCGAGTTCATGATCTGAGTTGTTTTGACTGGTTAGATATCACCTGCTTTTTTTCCCGTCAATGATAACAAAAAATTTCTAATGACTATCTAGGAAAAAATACTTATAAATCATGTCCTAAACTAGTTATTCTATTGACTTACATATCATAATGTATATAATTATGATATCATCGCCAGAGAACCCGGTAAATATTTTGAATGAATTATCATGAAATTTTTGTGGCTCATTATAAGTCAGTTGCCTGATCTCTTGTTGTTGGGATTTTCGACCACAAGCAAGAAATGTAATTTAATGAAACTGACCACAAAGCTGGAAAAAATCGGCGAAGCAGAGTTCAGCCGCCTGGAAGTATACAAGTGGCCTTTCAGCTGCCTTTTATCAGATAAATACAGGCTGATGCCATCTGTCATTAACTGAAATGACATTCTTTGTCAATAATACATCATGGCCGTCGGCGGAAGCATGTGGAAATCACACAAATGTGTGTGCTGCTTTGTTTATTTTGGGTGGAGTCATTTGTAGCATACGCGTATAGCAAGAAATGCGACACCTGTCTGTTTGCATCGCATTTAGGTTACGCGTATGGGGTAGGCGATAAATCAACGGCGCGTTCCAGCGTGCGTTTGTACTTCATTGGCTATTTTGATGCTGTCAACTCTGATTTCTTTTCCCAAAGGAGGCGATGAAAATAAACAGGCTGTCGAATTTCCCACCCTTCCAGCCTTTTTGTAAAAATTATCACGGTTTTTCAGACAACCTAAATAAGTTTGCTGTCATCAATGGGTTAATCAGAAGTACCCTATCATGGATTATTTCCTCTTAGAAAATAGGAAGAAAGCCACCGTCATCTTCACTTTGTACCATTATTGCATCTTCCCGTCTGCTTGTGCCTGCCATATTCTAATAGCTACTTCAACCACACTAACTAAATAGCCCAATCTCGTTCGAGGCTTAGGGGAATTAACCCATAAACATCCTTATTTATTGTTTTTAAGTTGAATTTTAATAGATCGAAATTGGGCTATTATAATAAGGTATCACGTTCCACAGCTTTAAAAGCCAAGTAAATCACCCAAGAAATATAATTTTTGAAGCTTTCCTTCCTTTTCTACTTGATGTTGGACGTAATTATCAAGGGACTGGCATACTCAGAGAAATTTATGATTCAATCCCCTTCAACGCCTAAAAAAAAATTCAGTGAGTTTATTTGTCGCTATTTCCTCGTTTTCTTTGCTCTAATTTTTTTTTCAAAATAAACGAAAAAGAGGTCTAGGAAGGAGGCTACACAAGGTGCGCGAAACGCTGCTTCGAGTAACACCCTTAAGCCGAAAAGAATTCGTTGCAGCGTTGCATGGATCGTTGCGATTGTGTGCAATTTTTGTCGCACATTTCAGTGCAATTTTTGTCGCGCTCGAGCTCGCGATAAAAATTGCAAGTGAGTGTAAACTGGCGGCGATTTGTCGCCGCGATATGGCAGAGGTTTCCATTGATGCAACTTGGCGGCGGTTTGGGGGAAATTGCAGCAAATATTGCACTGGAATCGCAGCGAAATCGCTGCTAGTTTACACTTGCGACAAAAGTTGTATTAGAGAGCGCGACAAACATTGCACCAAAAATCGCATGTGTAAACCGGCCTTTACACAGCTTGCATTTCCAATGTCTCTTCTGGTCGTTTACTTTTAGAGGTAAGCAGAGGAGACGGCTGAAATTTAGGCCACGTTCCTACTAGAATAGACTGTGGGAAGCTTAAAGAGGAGAGCCAATTGTATTGTGTTTACTGACTGTATTAGCAACGGCCAGCAGTTCTAAACGATGCTGTTGCAAAGTAAAGGCTTTCAGAAAATATGGTTAATCAGATAGCCGCATTGAAAACTAAAATGTCAGGAATTAGTTTCTAAAGATGCTGTGATGCTGGTTCGGTGGGTCCGGGAAGGTATCTTTTCAAATTGATAACAACACTTTTGATCTTTGTCAGTTTTTGTAAATCTGTACCACGCTCAACATGGGCACCAGACAGGAAAATGTAAGCAAAATACATGAAATGTCATTTTCTGTTTTCTCCGATTGTTTCAGGGCCTTCAAAATGGATATTAATTTAAATACGATAACACAGGTTGATCTGTTCGGATTTTGTAGCTAAAACTTTTTTTGAAGTCACAGAACGTCATAGGAAACAAAATCTTATCGGCCGAATTTAACCGAGCTGCTGTTTGCTCTTCAAAAATGCTACCTGACTTAATTTCGTATTATATACGACATATTTTATTTGTCCCTCCAAAAACAAAAGGGATTAATTTTCCTTTGTTACAAAGGTTAGGGTTTGAGATGCCATGCAGGCAAACATTTTCCCACCATTGAACCCGAATTTGTGAGGGGGTTATTATTTTCCGAACTGGTATTCTAGAGAAATAAGTGTTTAATAATAATAATAATGACTTTATTAACGTGTCAAGCAAAAATCTAGCAGAGGGGATTCCCCACTGCTAATAGAGGACACCTAACTTTCTAAAATACAATCTAAAAATACAGAAGGAATTAGCATAGAGTCAAAACTAGAAACTACTAAGAGTTAGAATTAAAACTACTAATGATTACTCACTCAACATACATACTACAAAAACTCCATTTATAATTATCAAAAATTCTAAAATCTTGTAATTAAAATCGTAATTAAAAATTACAAATTGCAAAGGTAGCAGCCACTACATCCCTCTAAAATGCTACTTAAATCAAGACTGCGTATCCGGGCCTTAAACTGCTTAAGACTGGCAGCCGATCTCTCCTTGCTTGGTATCTTGCTCCAAAGTCTTGGACCTAGGTATCGAATTGAGTGTTTTTCGTGCGTAACTGTGTTAAAACTAGGTTGGTAAAAATCTTTGTGCCGTAAATTGTAAGCGTGGCTGTTGGTCAGAAACATGTCACAAATAGTCCGTGGACACAAATTATGTTTAACCTTATACATTAGAATACATATGTCCTGCAATCTCCTATTATACAACGATGGCAATTTTGCTTTCACTAACAGCTGTTGGTAGTTAGACTGCTTGTCTTTAAATACAGCGCGCAGTCCACGCTCCTGTACTCTCTCCAATCTACGGGTGTCTGAGGCTCTACAAAAATGCCACGCTAAGTGGCAGTATGTTAAATGTGGGAGAATAGCTGCCTTAAAGAGATGTAATTTGGCCTCAGTTGGTATGAGATTCCGCAGCCTCATTATCACAACTATTCTCTGGCTAGCTTTCTTACAAACATTACTAATATGCAAGTTAAAATTAAGTCCACAATCAATGGTTACGCCTTGGAGCTCTAAATTGTCTGATGCCATTATATGATTCCGTTTGGATGCCCCTGCCTGACTCAAGGTCCGGTGTGTGTTTTGTGCACATCTTTTGAGAGACCAAGGCCGAAGACAGAATAAAATTCTTCAGGATGTTTCTTTTCTTTCATCGGGGTCAGGTGTAAACACCTGTAAGTCGTGAAAACGTGAAGCAAGAGTAGACTTACTTTCGACATTTCTATGCATATATTTTCGTTAAGACAAGCTGAAGCAAATAAACGGGTCCATTTTTTGCACGCTCTGCTTCTCTTAGACAAAAGGTTGGCATATTTCATAATTTTGGAACCGGAATGAAATCGTATTTTTCAGTTGGCCTTGTCGAGACTAAAATAGCAATCGATCTATTGTCATTTTAACGCTGGTGATAAATAGCATTCAAAAGTTTAGTGCTTCGATTCAGTGGGTTGCCTAATTAAAGTATTTTTCGGATGCAACGTGTATGCCTGGTGGAGCCTCCTGTATTAAAAAATAGGAAAGAAAATTTTACAAGGTATCCTTAAGAGGGGCCAGCATCTTATTTTGTGGGGAAAGTTATGACTCCAGTGGTATTTTTCCCGGATTCTACCTTAAAAGGGGCGAAAATAATTCGGGCTATTTCAGATTGTTAGTGCCTCAGTGATTACCTAATAAGAATTGTGTTCACAAAGAAAAGCCGAGTTCTAGGAGGTATCTCTGTATTGTCTTTGGCAGACAGCTAGGCGACAGCATTTAAATTATCCCTCAAGGGTAGATTGAAACTATTGTTTAATATTTTTCACTACTTAAACTTTAAAAATAGCCGGCCCCGAACTAAACCAATTTCAGAGTGGCCAGCCCTGATATTTCAACGTTGCTTAGAGTAAACAGGTTAAAGAAGGCATATAGCACAGAGAATAATAACTTTTATGTCCTTAAAATGACCCGCCTATGAACAGATTTGGGAGGTACAGTCATTGTCTTAAGCCGCAGTTTCAGTTAGACCTTGTTTAAATAACCGCCCCACAAAGGTTGAGATTCCTGTATCGTCAGATTAATTCATAAGCGACAGAGCCGAATAGAGTATTTGGAGATCCTGTTGTGCACCGTTGATGTTCACAGTTTAACCCAAGTTTACATCTTTGACTGATTAACATCTCGAGTCATTGATTTCTCGGTACTTAGAAGAGATTTTTCCAAGATAATACAGCGGATATTTTTAGCTAGAGGGTTAAATTAGTTTTACAATTTACAATTAACCATGCTCAGACAAAAGGAGACGTCTCCTGAAATTAAAACAAAGGTAGATGCAAGCCCCAAACATATTATGTAATATTCCAATATTATTTGCAGTTTCCCGAATAATTTCTCGAGGCTCCCGATTCCCGGCAATATCTTCGGATTCCCGAATAAATTTTGCGGTTCTCCCGAAACAGATATTCTTAGAGTTGGTAATAATTTGCAAACTTTCGCTTGTGCAGATTTCGCGCCTGTGAAATCTTCGCTCAGCCCAGCGATTATCTTCCCCTTAGTCATCATCGGATGGGATAATGGTCGAATTGGTATTAATACTACTATTTCAATGATAATTGAAATTTCGAGTCACTATACAATCAAGCTAGTGGTGAGGGCTGACAGTATGTTTTGAAGGGTTGATGGAAACCTTGTTGACAGGAGAAAGCAAAACTATCAACCTCGAAAGTGACTTGCCTGATCCATAAAAACGGCCGAGTGTATGTGTAAAGAAAGCTGTCTAGACAAACAATGCATGATCTGTTAACTAAAGATGGCTACTGCATAAAGGTACCCGCTAAAAGAGGTTTTTCATCTTTATGTCCTTTTAATTGTGTTTCGTAGTCTATTTCGGCTGTCTTTCGCGCTGAACATTTCTTCAGCGCGAACGACAGCCGCGAATAACTGAAACTACGAAACTCAAAGGATAAAAACGGGTGAAAAGCCTCTTTTAGCTAGGGTAGTAAAGGAGGGAAAGAACGTTGAAAATCAGAAAAGCGGAAGTGGAAAGGCGCTGCAGACAACACAAAAAGAGTAAGCAATAAAAAACAAGGGAAGCTTCGAACGAGTCCGAGTTCATTTGTGTGTTTTAACTCAGGAGTCTAAACAGACCGGTTTTAAAGTAATATGTCAGATAATAGAACAGTTTCCGTGTTCTCACACTGAACTGTGACAACATCAATGATGCAACAACCACACGGCATTTAAACAAGGAATTAAACTATATGTTAGCTAAGGGAAATTTCTCATGACAGTGTTGTTTGTCTGGCTAATAAACGAGCCTAATCGGCGAGTGAACTCAACATACTTTTAAAAAGAAAATGGAGAATGAAAAATTACAGCAACTGACTGATAAACATCTCTAACCTTTTGAGGCGAGTAGCAGCAATGTAGCAATCAAGATAACCGATCCCGCAATCATTTTGGTTCGCAACGACTACAGAAGCACAATTTCAAACCTAATCATAACTATAATAAAATTCTCGAATCTGATTGGCTATCACCAGCCATGATTTGAGCATTAATAGGACAGTTGGACAGTGTAATTGGACAGTGTATGCGTCATGCCTAAGTAATTGGACAGTACGCGTCAAAGCGCGCGGTAATGGATCAGTTACTCTTGAATAAGCTTTTTTTTTTAACGTATTTCGCAAATAAAACTGTTTTCTATTCCATCTCCGGTACGTTTTCTCCTTTTTCTTTCTCGAATTTTGTTATGGATATGATTAATTGGTAACAGGACTTCGTGTCATCCAATTCGGTCTGTAATCATACTCGTGATTAAACAAATCGGACTCCCGCTACGCGGTCGTCCGATTTTGTTAATCACTCGTATGATTACAGACCGAATTGGACTCCACTCAGTCCTATTACCATTAAAAAGCGGTCGCGAAGGAAACGTGACTCTAGATTTTGACCCAAATGTTATCACGTCACGTTTGTTAGTGTTTTGCCGGTCTTAGTCGTGTTTATCCGTTTCTATGTAATTCTATTGCTTTCGACAAGGTTTCATTGTTAGTTATTTTGGGAGCATATCACATGAAGCAGAGATCTGATTTCGGTTTTTTAGAGACACGTTTTCCGTTAAAATTCATAATCATGCATTGCCCTTTGGTCTGACTTGTCTTTTGAATTCTCGAGTCGACTCACGCGGAAGAGCATGACCTGTCCTACTGCTTACTCGGTGTTTCTATTGTTCTGAATTGGTCATGCAAACTTGGCCCTAAAAACCACCTTTATACGGCAGGAAAGTTAAATATACGGAATAAAAGTTAGATATACAAATCAGGATACTTAGGAATATAAACGCGCCCAGTTTTGACTACACCAAGTAGGAGAAGTTCGCGACCCTCGCGAGCCAAAGTGTCGAGGGCTTCCATGATTCCAGTTGCTCAAAGATGTTTTCGACAAGATTTACGCAGCCAAATCGTAATCCACGCGCCATTTTCAGGGCTGGAGTTTAGCCCTTATTGCATTTTTATGTCCACGCAGTCCGCACCCGCGAAGTTGTTTAACTTCCGCGTATCTCAGCTTTGTTTAAAATAAGCTCGCAATGCGTGCAGAAAGCAAGGATGTTTCCAACTAGCACGGGATAAATTGCAACAAATTTACTGTTTTGTAAAGGATTTGAACGCATAATTAAGTAACTGGTTTTTCGGAAAGAAATTTGGGAAAAATGAATAAGAACCCTTAACTTGGAACACCTGACATGAAAGAATATTAATTATTCCAACATGTCCAAAACATTGCATGAGAGCTGCTGCTAGGGTACTTAGGTGATTAGGTTTTGAAAGTGACGGAGAGGTTTGGTAGATTTTGGGAGTCCAAATTCCATGATTGAGGTACTCTGAAAGGAAGATCTGCATGGAGGTCCTGGATTCTTAGCTATCAATTAAAATTTCGGCCATTTCTCAGCTTTCAGTTAATTATGGCGAATCTCAGTTAACTTTTCCTTTTCACGTGTCTTTCCGGTTTTGTATCGTGTCAACGGTGTCGCTATCCTTAGCCGAACAGTGTCGAGTATCTTCCGAAGCTTTTCGAAGAACTTTCCAGCAATTCCAGTCTCTTTTGAGTCATTACGAACACAGACTATCACCTTCCGACAAACTCACGACGATAGAAACATCTTCTGTGGAGCTCAGAGCCATCTTTGTTAGCAGCGTATTCTCCAGGCATTAACTTAGAAATTAAACATTTTTAAAATTCCAACTGGGAGAAGACCAGATACATATATTGCCCTTGAATTTGAACTCCGGACTGCAGTATTGCAAAGCCAGCTAGTGGTCGGTCACAGGTGAAGATATGAACCCAGAATTGGAAACTCCTGACTAAAGCGTCCAGCTGACCCGTAACCATGTATACTGTTTTATCAAAAAGAACAACAGCAGTAACACCTTTGTTGCGTTGGCTGAGCGAACTACGAATGCAACAACATCATCTTGGAATTATCATTGCATCATGGCTTTATGAGCCACCGAAATTATTGTTTTCCGCGCTTGGCTCCTGTTGCACTTAAATTCGTTTCGAGTTTTGATTGGCCATGGTTAATTATATGATCGGCATCTGTTTTGATTTTGTTTTGATTGGCTAGATATGATTTGTTTCAAAGGCAGGAAGGAAGGAGGGAAGGGAGGGAATGGTTATGACTGACAAAAAACGGTACTCTTTATAACTCATGACATGATAAAAATTTGCGCGAGAATTGTTAAAATCAGAGACCTGCGATACCCTAAACTAGTCATTCGTATAAATCACGATCGCCATAGAACTTGGTTAAATTTTGAATAATTGTCATATAGGGTACATTTACTTAAATTATGTTGACGAATGTCTTATCTTGGGGATACACATGCCCGACGTGGATAATGCTTGTATGAAATGAAAATTTCCAATTTTTAGGTTTTTTTAGGCGATACCTCGACTAATAACATAACATAACATAACATAACATAACATAACATAACATAACATAACATAACATAACATAACATAACATAACATAACGTTTGCTTACTTACGGGACAAAGCAGACGGCGATGAACTGGACGCTGTAGCTGGTGTGGCTGCAGAAGATGAAGAAGTGCTTCAGCTCTGTGCTGAACCATCTGCGAATACAAAAACAGCTCGGAATAACGTACTGTCCAATTGAAAAGTTTAACATTCCCTCCCCATTACATTTGAGGGCACGAAGTTTCCGTTATAGCCACAACCGGGGCAACGGTTTCGATAGCTCGGCCATAACCTGCCGAGAATAACATTTCAATCTAAGGGTAATAACTGGTGGTATGGAGGGTTTGCAGTGTAGTGGAAATCTTTTTGGCAGGACAAAACCACTGTAGGGTAGGGACTTTGATGTTCGAGCTGATCACGTCTTCTTTTTGTTTATATCCTTTTACACTCTAATACTGAACATCTCCGTTTCTCTTTCTTCAGAGGTTTGATTTGTTATTCCCACATGGCTTACGCAATCTATTTTGAGACTCGCGTTATGCAAATTCAGTGCACTGTGAACTAAATTAATGCGAGGAAAAAAGCTCGCAATTTTACTCAATTTCTCTTTGTAACACCATAAGTTTCAAGTTTTAGTATAAGTTACATTCAACAGTTTCGCTTTAGACGGCAGGTTTGAGTCTGGCGAAGGGAAGTTCAATTCTGAAAATTTTAGCTTCATTGTTTACGTCGCATCCAGCGACGTATTATATATTCACACAACCATCTTTTCTCTGCTCTCTTGCATTTGAAAAAAAAAATCCAAGAGCAGTATTGTTCTCTAATTTATTTAATATTTCGAATAGAAAAATGAATTTTCTTTCCTTCGTGTTAATGTTCCGTAAATTTTATAAAAGCATTCACGCAAATAAAAAGCTGATAAATACTATTACTGTAGTAAGAGCTCCACTGTGTCAACGGAACAAAGGATTTTAGCGCGTTAAAAAAGAAAAGCAAAAGTCTAGCGTGTTATAAAAACAAAGCTCCGCTTTGTAAGACAAATATGGACAATGGCAGTAGTAAAACCGGAGTTTAAGAAATACCACCTGATTCGTACACCTGTATTTACCTCTTTTAAACCACCCAGCGCACAAAGCGAAGCAAGCAGGATGAGGGGGAAGGCAGTACCAGCGCGGATGTGTCACGGAAAATATTTGGTATTGAAGTCACGTCAGCTATAGAATATAAATATTTTCCAATTGAAGATATATCTGCACAGGTATATACCAAGATGGCAGCCAAACAAAGGCAAAACTTTGAAAAAAATTTGGAAGAACAACTTGCGAAAATTGATCCAGCAACGTTGCAGTATATAGAGCAATTAATTACTTGCGGAAAACGCGCCTGCTGTTCAGAACGTGCTGGATGAACCCATTTGCCAAGAAATGGAGAAGCGTTTACATAAACCTTTACTTTCTAAACCTTTTCGACCAAGAGCTCCTCCCCGGCAAAGAAGGGCGAGAAAAAGGCAAGAACTTCTGAGGGAGTTCGATCCCTTTCCTCCACAGAACATCCGAACGGTGACAGACTACCAGAATGAGATTCTCGATCAGTACGATGAGGCAAAACATAAGGGAAAAGAGAGTAAAGGGCGGCGTTTTATTCGATGGCGCTTTATCAGAGGTTTGGAAAAAAACCTCACACCAAACTTTATGGCAAATATTCGAGAGAACGTTCACACAGCGTTTTACAACAGGCACGTTTACTCGTATAAGCTGCGCAACATTGAAGATGATACGGTCATTGCGTACTACACTAACCACGGCTCACCTTGGATTAACGTCCTTTCTGCAGCGGAGAAATGGCTGAGTGAACAGGAGATGAAACGCCTGGACTCTGACAATATCAAAAGAGCTCTACAAAGTGGGAGTACACCGCGGTACACCGCGGAGCAATTGCAAGAACAGATCGAAGCACAACAGCAGCACGAGAGCTTGCTAAGGGTTTCTTTAAACTCAGAGCTGCTCCAAACGACAGCCCGAAAACATCGCTCGATGAACTTGATCAGGTTGAAAGACACCTGAATCAGGGAGCAGCTTTCTCGGATTGGCTAGACATCCGTGTCTATGAGCCTGTGCACGTGGAGGGTGAAGCGGTATGGCACCTTAGGCGGAACCCGCCGGCCAAGCTAACAAACATTCTGACAATCGGTATTTACGAGGGGCACGCGTTCGTCATCAAGGATATTTCGAAGCTTGCAAGAACGTATGCATGTGTTCATTGCCGCGCAAGATTCACTCAAGCTTACAACCTTCAACGGCATACCGAAAGGTACGCCCAAGGGAATACGGTGATCGATTGCCCGGCCGAAAGAGTCGAAGCACCGCAGACAGCTTTCGAGAAGGCCTTCTACCCAAAACATTGTGCTTCCCAAGAATCACTTCGGTTGCTTGAACGAGAAGCCGAGCGGCGGAAAATTCCCATTCACCACGCAATGTGTGGGCACGGCGGCGAGCGATGGGTTGAGCGCGCTCGTGGCGACGGGTACAACCATGAAACGAGGACTGTATTTCAATACAACGGATGCCGAAAATGTTACCCGAACGATCGTGATAAAATTATTACCCACAATGACCAAACACGAGAAGACCGGTTTAAAGCAACTGTAAAACGCACAAAAACGCTCCGAGCTGCTGGCTACCACGTAATCGAGGCATGGGCATGTGAAGCAGGGGAAATAGATGTGGAGCTGCCACGGCCCCAAACGCAAAGCTACCCATACGCGATCTTGTACGACTTCGAAGCCTACGGTGATAAGAATCAACGAAAAGAACCGACAGATATGCTCACGATCGAAAACGCACACGTGCCAATCTCGGTGAGCGTCGGGGACACCCTCGATCGTGAGCCCACACACATCTGTGAAAAAAACCCAGTGGAGCTGGTCCGCAAGTTCATGGAAGAGCTGGCGCGGGAAAAACATCCGGACCAAAGTACGAGCGGCGTGCGTGCCCTACGATGTGAAGATGCTTCCAAAGCGCAGCGCATCAAAATTGAAGAATGGTGCGATCAGGTGCCAGTTCTCGGGTTCAACTCTGGGCGATACGATCTGAACCTGATCAGAGAACATTTCGCAGAGCACCTATCTGACACATCCGGCAAAGTCAGAGTGGCGAAAAACGGTAGCAAGATCATGTTCCTGCTCACTCAGGAATTCCGCTTCCTTGACATTATTAACTACCTCGGCCCGGGAACCAGCTATGAAAAGTGGACGAAAGCTTATGAATGCACAGCCGAGAAATCGTGGTTCCCATACGAGTGGTTCGATATCCCCGAAAAGCTCGACCACCCTAGGTTTCCGGACTATCCAGCGTGGTACTCACGCCTGAAGGGCGGCTACGTGCTCACTCGGGATGAATGGGAGGGTTGTCAGCGTCTGTTTAAAGAAAAGGGCATGCGCACTTTCGCAGACTGGCTGCGCTATTACAACAACCTCGACGTGGCCCCCGGCCTGGAAGCCTTGGAAAGAATGCAATCCTTCTACACTGAGAAGGGGATCGACATCCTGAAAGCCCCGGTCAGCATTCCAGGGGTTAGCTTGCATTACCTGCTCCGAGGCGCGGTTGAGCGGTACGGGGAGCTTTACAGCCCCGGCAAAGAAGCATACGAGATGTTGAAAGGAGCTGTTGTCGGGGGTTCGAGCCTCGTGTTCACGCGGTACCATGAAGTCGGGGTCACAAAGATCAGGTCACATCAGACAGTGGAACCGCGTCTTTGCCAGCGCATCCTTGGTTACGACGCCAACGCCCTCTACCTGTCGACGATGCTGGAGGAAATCCCCTGCGGGAAGGAAAAGGTTGTTCACTACACGGGCGGTTGGACTGCTAGAGCGGCGCCGCATCTCGCACAAAGGCTCAAAAACGGGACCTGGTTCGGATTCGCTGAAGTTGCCATAGAGATCCCAGAGCCCCTGCGGCCAAAGTTTGAGGAGATGTGCTCGTTCTTCTACAACAAAAAGGTACCTGTCGAAGCCGTGCCGCAGCAAATGCTTGACTACCTGAAGCGCACGGGGCGAAACCACGGGGACGGAAAAAAGTTGGTGGGAGCGCTTTCCGCCAAAAAGCTGCTGGTGTACGCCCCTCTGCTACGCTGGTATGTCGATCACAGGGCGGTGATCACGGCTGTATATCGAACGATCGACTATACCTCCGGCAAGGTCTTCGACTGGTTTGTGGAGCAGGTAACAGAGGCTCGCCGTACAGGAGACGTTGAAAAGAGCAAGGCCCTGCTTGCTGAGGTGTTCAAACTTCTGGGAAACAGCTGGTTCGGGAAGCTCATCGAAGCTTTGGAGCGGCAAATGAACGTGATCTACACCAAAGACGAAAAGGTCGTTGACAGAGCCTTGCAAAGCGCCTATTTTAGTGATCTAGACGAGGTCGGGCAAGCGTACGAGCAGGAAAGCTGAAAGCCTCGGATCACGATCAGACGGCCGTTCCAGATCGGAATCGCTGTCTACGGGCTCGCAAAGCTTCGAATGCTTGAATTTTATTATGACTTTCTTGACAGGTATTTTGACAGAAGAGACTTCAAGCTGATCCAGATAGACACGGACAGCAACTACATGGCCATTTCTGCCGAGCGGCTTGAGGACATTGTTCGGCCGGAGCTGCAAACAGAATTTGAGGCAAAAAAGCAAGAGTGGTTAGCTTGGGACAAGTGGAGCGGCCGCACTCCTGGGCTCTTCAAGCTCGAATGCGAAGGTAGAAGGATGATTGCGCTCTGCTCGAAGTGTTATTACATCGAGGAACTGGAGGGCGAAAAAAAGAAGTTCAGCGCGAAGGGGATGTCAAAGAAGCAGAACGAGATCACGTGGCAGCGTTTCAAGTCAGCGTTGGATGGCAGCAAGGACATGGCAACGAACATTGGTTTTCGCATGAACAACGAGAGGATGGTTACGTATGAGCAGCAGAAGCTGGGGCTGAGCGCTTATTACGACAAACGCCGGGTATTGTAAGACGGCATTCACACAGAGCCGATCGAGTTTCATAGTTAGATTGTTGGCGGTAGCTGTGTATCGGGAGGGACAACCAACAGCTCTTCACGGACAAACCAGTGTTTTGGGCCGTCAAACAAATGATAGATAACCGGTGCATTTGGTTTTATCATTATCTTTTCAATGTCGTAAACTTTCAGAGACCAGATTGGGTCGGTAGCTCTTCGGCAGCCACCTTCAAGTTCACCGGTTTGGTAGAGATAGCGAACACTTGAACCAGAGGGGAGCTTTTTTCGTTCACACCAACGGGTCTCAAATAAGGGGTCGAGGGATTCGCTGAAACAGTTTTCTTTTTGATGGCCTCCGCGGGTTTCTTACCGGTCAGTCGAGTGACGTCTTTATTCAAAGCTGAAATAACAGCGGGCAATCGTGCCACCCATTCAGTCGATCTTTTGTCGTCTGGGAGGCGCATTTCAACCCCATATTGGTGTCCAAACAGTCGTTCAGCCAGGATGCGGTTGAATCTTTCAACGATAGCTTGATCACGGTGAATATCCACACGACAGCGTCTTACCTCGACATTTTGTTTCGAAAGCAGCTGATTCACAGCGCCCATAAACTCACGATCAGGATCTACCTGAAGCAGTTTTGGCCAACTCAAAGGACTCCGGCTATAAATCCGTTCCAGTGCAGCTGCGACTTCTCTGGCCTCTTTTGTAGTCAACGGTTCGGCCTCTTTGAAACGAGAGGCCACATCTACCACTGTGAGGGCGTACTTAAGACGGATTCCGCTCAACGTTCGAGCAATAAGTGCAAAAAATATTTACCAAAAAACTACTCACAGCACGGTAACATTTTAAATGCTATTTGAAACATCTCACTCTAGTTCACTTGCCCAAGTGACCCCGCGATGAAATTCTCAAGCATTCTCAAGAAAATTAATTTCAAATCTGGTAAAAGTATGCTAAAAATGGGCGCCATTTTGTTTTGAACTGACATGAAGCGTCTTTTTAATTGAAATATGGATAACTTCAAATCCAATTTTCTCTCGCGGGGTCAGCTTGGGAGAAAAAGTAACGATAAGTTCTTCTTATCTGTTCTCAAAATGTGACAGTGCTGCAAGTATTTTTTTGGTAACTTAATTTTTGCACTTACTGCTCGAACGTTGAGCGGAAATCGTCTTAAAAGTTTTACGGGAGCGTGGTGGGCGATCGTGTGGGAGATGCAGAAGATCGGCTTGGTGAACTTTGTTTGGAACAGGCACATCAAATTTCGGTCTTGGAATGTACCGCGGCGCTGGTAACTAAATCTTCCAAAGAGCTTGTTTTACCAACCAGTTTTGAGCAACATCTTCAGAAACTTTCGCAGCTTCTGCTAAGTTTTTGATCGCTGCAAACCCTTTCCAATACCCTCGAGGGCTGTAATACATTTTTGACAACTTATTGAAACTTTGCGCGCTCATTGTATATCACACAATAAAAAAATGGACGACCCATTTGGTTGTTTGCGAGGTGTGGAGTTGGTCGAGCACGACCTTTACAAACTGACCTCAGAAATGGTGGAAAAAAGTTCAATGAACTGCCAAGGATTAATCATTGCCCTTCATGCGAGGTGCACCTAGCTAATGTGATGAATGAGTTCTGTCGTGAATGCCCAGAATGCCATAGAGTGTTTGAATATCAGTGATGATGATCAGTTCCAAGAGGTAAGTCCGGGCAGATCTGCTGCTCCCTCTGCTTATTTAAAAAAAGGCTCTTCGGAAATGGAAAATTTACGAAATGTTTTCTTTCAACCAGATCTCTTTTCTGGGAAATGTTATTGCTCAATTTCAGGCGAAAACCGGCAAGTCAGTGAACTATCCCTGCTTTCTGCACAGTTATTTTGAAATAGTCCCTTCTGAAGTCTGGCCCTGCAAAAAAGAAATTATGGAATCTATTTCTCATCGCCTTCCTAAATCCTTTGCAGCCAGGCGACGCGCAAAACAGGAGTTTGATGAATGGCACTTTGTGTTCATTTCACCGTATTTTTCATTTCGGTACGAACAAACACCATAATCCAGATCATGTTTCATTGCGATCGCGTCTGTTGCCCCCGTTGGTTGTTGATATATTTGCTGAATCCCGTTTCTGGATCGTAGTTCACCTGCTGTTCAAGGGGATGATATGGCCCGGTATAATTATGGCCCGGTAACGTCCAACCCCGTTTTGGTTTGGGGAGTTTTCCAATCGCTGAATGAATGTCAATCCCCGCCCCATCTTAATCCAGTCTGTCTGTTTTGTGGCGTCTGTTTGGTCGAACTTTGGTGGAAATTTGATCGAGCATCTCACTGCCAACTTTTTGAAAAACTGGGCGGGCTTTATTTAGCGTATAATTGATTGCTTTCTTTTGCAGACTGGGGTCTCGCAAAGCTTCAGACGGGTAACAACGTCCAGCCTCGAGCCCCTTTTTCGCAAGAAACTGGATTCCTTTTTCAATGGCTAGATCACCCACCGTCATAGATATATTACCAAGAACACTACCGCCCTCCGCTCGGGAGTGCTCGCCTAGATTCCCGGCAGAAAACGTGTTTTTGTTATTCCGCAAGTAACACATTTTGCCTTTAAGAGTTTTCGATTGTTCTTTGTAAGTACAACCTTTTCACTTCCTTTCACACTGGAGGTGTGCCGTTTTTCTTTTACACAGTACACTTCCATTTTTGTATATCTTATGAAAAATAATTCTTTACGATGCGTTCGTTTTGAAGGACATCGTCGGTGAACATTTTCAAAATGTTGGCGAAACTTGTGCCTTTGTTTCTTTCGTTTAAAAAGAGAAGGCAGTAATAACCACATCTCACACTTTGTTCCCATTGAATTTGGTTGTCGCTTCTGAAAAAATGTTTCTTGCCGTGCAGTAATGTTTCTTTTTCCCATTCTAAAGGTGGTGGAAGCCCAAATGAATCAAAATACTCTTATGTTCCATTTTTGGAACGCCAACAACACACCCAATGAGTTCCCAAACTTCCAAAATCATCCAAGTTTATAATGCACGGGGAATGGAACAGGGGTTTCGGTTCATTTCTGCTAAAAATACCTTTGATGGGAATGCGTAAAAAATCGCACCATTTTCTAAGGTCAATATTGGAGAGAGGCGTGTCTTTAAACTCTATTTTTTTATAATCATCCCAAGTTCCGAAGAAAGGTGGGCGCCGCATTTGCATTCCTTTTCCCTTTGGAGGTGGGGGTCGTGGGGAGCGTCGTGGACGTGGTGGTTGAGTTTGCAAGCCTTTCCCGAGTATCTTTTTGACCAAGTCGATAGCCAAAGGTACCCCGATGGACGCTAACATACCAAGGAAACCGCCGTATTGTGCGGCGTCTCCCCTTACAACACCTTGTCCAACAAGATATCGTTCCACTACCTTTGTCTGAGCAGGAGTCATCCTCTGGGCAAGTTTGTAAAGTTCAATTTCCTTCTTTTTCAGCACCTTTTCAGCGCCGAAACTCAAACCAGCACTTGCTAACGCCCCAAGGCCGGCTTTATCAAAGGTCGTGCCAAACCAAGCATTGCAGAAAACAAATTTCCACCACGCTGCGCAGTATTTTGAATCTGGGTTGCTTAAGGTGGCTTACTACAGTTTTCAGAAGAGAAAGTTAACCTTTTTAAAACTTAAGTTTAAAGCAAACAGGAGTTTTCCTTCCAGTCATTTGTTGCTACAACTCTTAAAAGAAATGATATGAACGCTCATTATCCTGGAAAAGAAATACGAGAAGCTTAGAAAATATCATTTATAACAGACCGAGTGCTAGGAGGGGACTGGAAACTAGACTTTTTTAGGGCTTTTTTCTCAAAATCTAGCCGTACGACCCTACCTCAATTTTTCAGGATTTGGAAAGTGGCTATAAATAAATAACTATGCAAAAGAAAATGAAAATCTGTAAGGCAGAATTTTTGCTAATGAAGAAAATCTCGAATTTTCGCTTTTTTGAGAATTTCTAAAAATCTCTCTTACAGATTTTGCTAATATTTTGTCTACAGGTGAAACTTACTACTATGAATTGATTCTGAATTTTTGACTGTGGGTTATACATTCAGTTTTCGAGTAGAGTGGGATCAAAAAATCGATATGCGACCTCCTTCGTGAGCAAAACTGAGCATGCGTGCAACTTAAGCGCGCCTTGAAATAGCGCAATATGGCGCGCGCGATAAACATAAGAATTTTTACAACAACTCCTCGAGGTTTTTGTCGAGGTTTCGCAGACATTTTATACCGGTAGCGCTCACTAACTTCTTCAAGACTTCGTCCATTCATGATAAAGAATGCTAATAGTACGCCACGAGCGATTTCGACAAGCCAGATCTCAGAGATGTTTTCAGCTTTTTCTCGATGATGACGTAAAGTATTGCGCGTGCGAAAGAAAAAATGGCGTCAGAGAGAGTTTCTCAGCGCGCGCAATTGTGTCTCAGAAAAACTGTAGTAAGCCACCTTAATTTGAGCTCAAGCCCTTTCCCTGCCGCGGCTGTTTTTTCACTCTTGAGATCTGAGTAGCAGTGAGAAGGAGTTCGTCGCCGCGTCCAATTTGCTCCGGTTTTACCCTCAGAGCCACAGCTGTTTTCGAAACATAAGCCTTTTGTTTTGTAGTTTCTTTTTCTGACCATCGGTCAGTGCTATTTTATATGGATGATAAGTTGTAGCCATCTTGCGTATATATTAATTGAGAATTTTTTTAGACGGCGACAAGTTCATTTCCAATTTGCATCAGCACAAATTCTTCCTCATTCAAAACCACGGCAAAGATTGTGTAATCTTGAGCGTTAGCGGCTTCAATCAGTCTGTAATGGAATTCGAGCTTTTTCGGGTCGCCTGTCACATTTTCTTTGGTGTTTAGTAGATCAAAGTAGATAATTGGGTATAACTCCTGGAAGTTGGCGAGCTGCAGCTGAACGCCGCTGTTGTAGTCGTTTTTTTTGTATCTGAAATTGATTAAATCATTCAAAATTCTTATTTTAAAGTCATGGTCGTAATCAAGCTCAGGGTAAAAGCTTGTGCCGTACTGAAGGCGACAAGTGGCTAATCTTGCGGAGTTATCACCGTCGATATTAAATGTGTCAAAGATGTAAGGGATTTGAGCATAAGAATTTTGTTTCCGGGTTTGTTGAAGGAATACGAAGACATGCTTCGGGTTTTTTACCCCAGGTGTAATCAACCACGTACCATTTACATCCCTTCGGGAGCTGCTGAGATGCAAAACTTCTTTCAGGTATTTCCATTGGATTGGTCGCAAGAAATTGTCATTGACCAGGGTTTGTCCTTGGCCAGTAAACTGTAATTGTGGCACCCACAACTCCAATCTACGGACGACAATCCTTCGAGCTGTTCCATCGTTTCGGAAAATCATTTCTCTGTCGTCTTGCAGAACAATCTCAAACTCAAGTTGCATTGGTGGCAGCAGCCTGTCTGATAGACCTTCGAAGAAGGAGTATCGGTTCAAAGGGATAATAGTTTGAACTGTCGCACCGCCATGTGACAGAAGTGCCCTTGCCCGCATTCCGACGTTTGTCGCATTGCCATCACTCACTGTGGTGGCGTCAGAGTCAAGATACCAAAATTGGTTTTTAGGCACGCTTCTCGAAAAATCGTCCGAAAAGTTAAGCAGGCTTTTGATGAAAATAACCTTGTGGATATCGGTGCCCTCGTACAAAGTTTTCCCCACTGATTTAAGATTCAAACTTTTGATCAACGAGAAAGAACCGTTGATCGCCGCTGATTCAGTGTCAGCGCTAATGTGTGCTCCATTTGCCACGGCCTCAAACTTGAAATCGACGTAGAAATAAGCATTGTACCAGTCATAAAAATTGTCCCGATCTCTTACGGTAAATTTGTGGCCCGACTTGTTTTGCGTTTGGTTATTCCCCGGGTATGTGAGTAGAGTGTCCAAATTCACTTGGACGTATGCAGTCTTCTCGAGATATGGCTGTGATCTGAACATCTCAACTCAAACGGTTATAGTAAGGGAAAAAATTTTTACGATTAAATTTCGTTTGCCAAAATTCGATCAGTTTAATTTTAAGGCAGCAGATGGAGCAGGTTTTTTCGGCACTTGGTTTTGCAAAATGTTTTCAAGTTTCTTTTTTGCATCCTGCGACACCTTTTGTGGTTTTGGCTTACGCTTTCGCAGTATTTGTTGAATTTGTTTTGACCCTTTTTCGACAGCAATTTCACCAACTTTCTGTCCCGCTTTTTCAGCGACTGTTTTTGCAGCTTTGTCGGCGGCTGTCTTCACCACATTCTTTGCAGTGCCTTTGAATGCTTTGCCGATAGCCATAAGAGTGTCACGGATCAAGCCCGACCCCTTGTGTTTATATCGATACCTCCCGGCGTTTTCGTCAAAACATTTTATCAACTCACTTGGGTGATTGATGGTGTATATATTAAAGACAACAAAAAATCCTTACTCTTTTTCAATCATTATGCTGACAGCAACGTCTATCCCGTTGAGATCCAGGGCTTGTCTCTTCCGTCCGTCACCCAAATCCTTATTGAATTAATCTCGCTTTTGTTCACAGGATGCCACTCAAGTCGATACGGTTCTTTTTGAAACGGGTAACTAACCTGAAGCCCTGTTGTTGAAAAACTGTATAAGACATCGCTTGGAACACCGTTTGCTCGCCGCCTGATCAGATCGCACTGGAGAAACACCCAATCAACGCTTCTTGTGATATTCGGGACCATTGCTCCGACAAAATTCTTTTCTCCCGTCAAAATCTTTTTTTCATAATCAAGCAGTTCTGCGAACTCGCCTTCAGAAAGGTCAAACTCATAATTTTCATGCATCAGAATGACGACCCGGAATATCGTCATATCGAAATACAGAGTGAAAGTGAAATCACTGTCTTTGTCTTCCGGGTCCACTTTACCGGTTTGGGTCTGAAGAAAACTGTTGATGTCAGAGTAACCATACATTCCGTTCGGAAAAATCAAGGTCTGCCACTCTTCAGTTTTCTTTCTCCAGCGAATTTTGTTGTTACCAAAAGAGGCATCGATGTTGTACCATGAGTAGCTCATTGTGATAAGTTTGTTTAGCGCAGCTTTGTAGTTTCCTGAACCCAAGTGTATCGGAGGTTGAAAGTTTATTGTAAAATCGTGTGAAACCTGGCGTCCCCCGGTTCTTTGCTGTTTTGCGAGGCTCGAGTCAAGCAGAAGATTTAACGACATTATTTGTCTATATAACCACGAACATTTTTTTTCTTTTGGTTTTCGTTGATTGTGCCGTGTCCAACTAGTAAATCAAGCAGAGAAAATACCTGATTTTTTAGTTTTATTGAGCTGTTTCCTGCTTTGATGGATCCTAAGCACACATAAAGTTTGGTTTCCCAATCTTGTTCAGAAAAGTCCTCTTCATCGTCTGAAGGCTCAACAAAAGGTCTTCGGTTCATGACAGCTTTTTCCAGGGAGGTTGGAGGAGATTCTTTACTTTTGCTTGGGAGGTGTAGACTTTAGACTTTGCTTCCCCTGCTGCAGCTGTTTCGATAGA
Source organism: Siderastrea siderea (assembly GCA_964030785.1). Taxonomy (NCBI): domain Eukaryota; kingdom Metazoa; phylum Cnidaria; class Anthozoa; order Scleractinia; family Rhizangiidae; genus Siderastrea; species Siderastrea siderea. The sequence goes on from OZ034969.1 coordinate 2,772,032, forward strand.
GGTTGGGTTGCCCTTTTTTTGCATAGATCCCATCTCTTATTTTTTTGAGCTCCTCCACAGAATAACCATGTAATGAAGATTTTTTACTTTTTACTATGTAATTGGGGTCATTTCCGTATTTCGTGATCAGCTGATTGACCGTTTGCAACAGGGTTGATTCATGGTGATATTCAGGCTCAACCGGTCCCTGCATCCCCCACTCTTTACGTGTGGATTTTTCTTTGAGTGGCAGGGGTGGTGGTGGAAGATCATCATCATCATCATCATCATCATATTGGTATGGGGGTGGTGGTGATGGTAATGGTGGTGGTGGTGGTGTTGGTTCTGGTGTTGGTGCATCCGGTCTGAATTCATCACCAAACGGGTTGGTTCAGTCAAATTCGTCCATTGCATAATCAGGACTTTCCTCCACCTCTTACGCAGTGGTGCTGCTCTTTTCATCAAGCCTTTTTGTAATAGGTTTAAAAAGCTCCTCCCCTGAAAGCTGACCAAGCTCTTTGCTTATTTTGTCCATTCTAAATTTTTGGTGAATGTCTTGTGTTTGTTGATCGACGGCCGACTTTTCCTCAGCCAACTGATTCCACTTTTGTACTGACATATTTCCAGCGTGATTATACAGAAACCAAAAAAAATGAAGATTCCAAATTATGACCCAAGTTTTTCCAAAAGTAGGTACAAGCAAGGCCACCCTTGCATGCCAGCCGATGTTTTCCGGATGCTGGTTTGTGGACCCAGTAATTCTGGCAAAACAAACATATTACTGCATATGCTTTATGAGTTGCTAGAGTTTGATAAAATTTACCTCTTTTCAAAGAACCTGCACCAGAACAAATACCAGGCTCTTTTGCAGGACTTTGCTGAACGAATCAACCCCAGAGTTGGTAACGAGGTCATTGAGGCCCCCGGCGATGAAATCATTCCACTCGAGGAGCTACCGGTGGACAACCCAAAAATTGTTGTCTTTGATGCCTGGTTTGTGAGAGCAACCAAAACAGCATCATAAATCATTTTATCAAAGGGCGGCACAGAAACTGCTGCGTTATTTACCTTACTCAAACCTTCTACAAAGTGCCGAAAAATATCCGGGATAACTGCAACCATTTTTGTATTTTCAGATTTCTTCCACGAGGAAAACAAGCGGATTGCGGACGAGATAGGTGTTGATCATACCACGTTGGATCGCGCCACCGACAAAAAAATATTCTTTTTTTTTACTATGACAAACCCCAAAAATTAATGAAGAAAAAGAGATATAATGGGTTATATTAACAGCCAAATCGGTGAAACTAGCCAAACGACAAGTGAAACGGTGGGTCCTCCTGGTCCGAGGGGTGATATAGGCCCCGCAGGACCACAAGGTCCGATTGGTCCCTGAGGGGAGAAGGGTCCTCGAGGGGAGGCCCTTCCACAGGGACCCCAAGGGCAAAATGGACCGCAGGGTCCCCAAGGGGTGGCCGGTCCACAAGGACCCCAAGGGCGAGATGGACCGCAGGGTCCAAAAGGCGACAAAGGTGATCCTGGGCCTGAGGGTAGTGCCAGCGGTGTCGCCGATATTGACATGCAAAATAAGTACGATATTTTGCAGTTAAAAAGCAACCCTTACCCTATCCACGGTGATCTGACAAAGGTAATAAACTATCAGGACACGAGAGATATCTTTCTTTCAAAAAAGGAAGGTGGGAAAATGGAAGCAAGCATTGATATGAATAATAATACACTCTACAACGTAAAAGACCCAGAAGAGGTAAATCAAGCCACAAACAAAAAGTATGTCGACAATCAGCTTGGAAAAAAACTGGATAAAACGGCTGACATTGACATGAAAAATCATTCAATTACCAATCTTCATCTTTCATCATACCAGAGAGACACCGCATGTGTCGAGTTTGTTAACAACAGAATTAAACAACTCAATGAAACACATATCAGTAGCTCGGTAAAAAAAAGGACGCCTTCATGGATACAAAATTTGTTTGTTTGCTTTTTTGTTTTATTTTCTTACAGACTAGTCAAGATGGGAGCAAAAAGGCCATCGCTGCACCTTTCAAAGAAGATAATTCTAAGGTAGTTGTTGTTGTTGTCTGTTTGTTTGTTTGTTTGTTTACTTTTTGTTTTGTTTTTTTTGCCTCTTGTCGACTTTTTCTTCTCAAGCAAATAATTTAGTTATTGCTCTTTTCTTCCACCAGGTGTCGTCAACAGTTTCCAGCACAACAGGAAAACCTTCCTCTACAGGTATGACTTGCTGATGTGAGTTTATATGTTTGCTGGCTTGATGACCAATCTTATTAGATGGTGCATTTTGTCTCTTTTGAATTTCACAGGAGATGGAACGAAAATTGATTTTCAGTCACTGATGTCTCTTGCTGATGAGGGGATCGATGTTTTGTTTCTAAAACTTGGTACGTAAAAGTTGTCATAGGCTACGCCAAATCTAGTACGCAACCAAGAACAAAAAATGTTATTATTATCTTGGTTTCATGACTTATTTACGCTTTTACGTATTGAAGGATTTTTTGTACAAGATTTTATTTATTGCTTTTATTTTTTTTGTTTTTGCCATTTTTATAAACTGTCGTTGACGAAGTTTTGGTGTCTTTTCCCTTTCAGATCAAACACCAACTAGGGAGTCATTAAGGTATGTTTACTTTGCACGAATGTCCCGTTTTCGTTTTCTGGATTTAGTCTATTAAGCAATACCTTTTCTTGAAGTCATCTATATCTGACTTGCAATTCATCTGTTCTTGTTCAACGGTGGTATATGAAATAGGTTTAAACCTTCGTTCATGTGAAGAAACGAAGCCCATTCGATTCACAATGGACGTGTTTCCTAACTGGAATTATAGTAACACAAACTTGCCTTCTCAATAATCGATTTTCTCTTAATTAACAGGGTGTCAAGTTCCTAGTTTTTGCTATTTTTCCTATTTTTTGGAGTCATTCCTATTTTCTCCTATCTTTTCAGAAAACCTCCTATTATTCCTATGTTTTGGTTCATGGTATACAAAGAATGAAGATTTTTCTGCTAGTCAGTAAGAAGACTTACAGGATAGTTTCAATCTAAGTACTACTCAGAGTAAAATGTCCAGGAAAAAAACTGATGACTGTAGTTTGCAGTATCTATTCCAGTCTGCCTTGGAGAGAGGCACATTCTTTTTTACACTGAATTACAGATTAGTTTGTGAGCTTTCTATTGTTCATGTTGATTTGAAGAAAGCTTATTCAAGTTGTGTTGAGTTCTTGGAAACCTCAAGTAAAGTGTTGGGGAGCTGAATTTGATAAGTTAACTGTAATGAAACTGATGCATTCTTGAAAAAATCGTAGTTTCTTTGTTAATGCTGCACCTGTCGGGTGTTACAAAGGTAAATGTTATAACATTGCATAGTTAACTAATAAGTCGAATCTTTAGTCTCCGTTGGAAATTAAATGTTGAAGGCAATGTTTGTGAAGCCGATTGGCATAACACTTTTTGAGTAGGGTTGTAGGGAGTGAACTGAAGGTATTGGAGATCGTAGGGTTGTGTGGGAGCTGATATGCTGTGTGAGCTACTTGTGAAATATCCTGTTTTCTCCTATTTTGTCATGTTTTTCCTGTTTTTCCCTATTTTTAGTGTTCAAATTTCCTATTTTCCTATTTTCTTGAGCCTATGTGCTGCTTGACACCCTGAATTAAGTTAACCTTTCGTTCTATTAATCTTTGCTCAGAACACTGGCACGGTCATGGTTGTATTAACTCGATTATTCATGGATGGCCCACGTTAATTGGAAGAAGAGATCTAAGCTTATGCCTCAGCGTTTTACGGCGCCTTCCATTAACACGTGAACTCTGAAGCTCATCCGACGTTTTCGTTTTTCACTGCCGTCAGTCGTCGTAGCAGGAGTCTCAGAAACCAAAAAGTCTACTTCAACGGTTTCAACAAGTCACGTTCGTGCGTTCTGATTTGTGGGTTTTTTCGATCCGCTTTCTTTTTCACGGTCCATTGGTTGTCAGTGTAATCATGTTGGACAGCAGTAAAAGCACAATCATTAATCGTGCACATGTTTAGGTTTTGAAGTTCAGCGCTTAGAGGGTTTTTTTCTTTTTTTTCAAAAACATATGATGTGTCTACGAAAAAGATTGTCATAACACGCGTTCTTACCCCTAGCTCATTACTATCCCATGATGTCCAAGACAAGTTGCAAACCACTGGTAAACCTCTGGACGATCTTCCGGGGGAACCACCCCTGAGGCAGCCATTCGACCTTCCTCTCAAGAGAAGATCATCGGTAAGAACCCAAGTGCACGTAATAAATTGATGCATGTTAACATCGCGAATTTCGCGATTATAATACGCGCCAGAGAGATTTGCTGCGTCCGCCTTTTGCGAAAACATCTAAGTATCAGGGCTCCTTCAGGGTTAGCGGAACTAAAATATGGAACAGCCTCCCGTTGAAACTGAGGAGGGTTCAGGAATTAACAAGGTTTAAGTCTGGCCTCAAAAAGCTTTTTAAATCTATCTGAATTCACCCCCATCGCTTACAGTAATTGAGTGTTACTATGTTAATACTTTTGTAATCTGAAATTTTGTATTTTGTAATATGTTATTTGTATGTAAATTTATGTCAAGCAGAGCCCCATTCAAACCAGCCTCGCTGAACTGGCCACCTCTGTCTAAATATTGTTGAAATAAAAAAAATAAATAAAAAAATTATCATGTCACGTGCTAGGTGATAACGTGGTAACATTGTTTTCTTCCATTTTGGGCGAACGTCATTAGTTTTTGGAGAGTATGAATTTTATGAGTTTGAGTTGTAAGTTCGAGTTAGAAATAGTTACTACTTTGAATTAAAGGTCGAGGTTGTCCAATTTCTGAGAAAAAACGCGAAAAGGGTGAACTTTGCATTCTGGTAGGCATTGTCCCTGAGCCTATGTAAAGACACGTTTTAAATCATGCCTTTCCATAAATACTTTGACCAGTGCTTACAGGGCTTAAGTACTACAATCAGTGTTTAACCCTAAACACTGCACTGAAATCAGTGCTTAAACCTACATTGTAAAATCAGTGCTTAACCCTAGACTACTAGGGTTGTTTATTATTTATTTATTTATTTATTTATTTATTTATACAGGAACACCTGGTTTAGCATTAAAATGGAGCTAGTTTAAACAGATTCCTGTAAAATACAAATAAACAAATACAAGGATAATCAATACAGAAAGTAGTACAAGGGTTAAGCAAGTCTACCTTAACTTGAAGTCGAAATTTGAGCTCGTACCGATGTAATAGACAATCAAAGGGTCGACTTCTTTGCTTAAGTTGTTGTGAGAGAACTTTGTTCAATGATGAATATTTCTGAAACGATTATTAGAGAATTGGCTAATAATTGAGGCCTTTTTAAGGAGAAATATCCGAGAAACATTTCTGATTTTTAAGTAGTTTCAGTTGCTTCTTTCCTTCTTTTTTGTTTTCTTAATTTCGTCTGTTTTGTCTTCTACACAGCGGATCTTGCGACGGAGAAGCTTAAAGATCTTACTTCACAGGTAGGAACTAGCTCAATACCTGCTGTGAGTTGTTCACGTCAAGACCAGAAACATTAGCTAAACATGTGCAGTACCGATGGAGAGCATTAGTCTATAGGGACGTGGTGAAACCTCGTCCATCGCCATGTTGTTTTTGGCGAATGCACCGCGGTGGGACGAAAACTTGAAGTGGTGATTGCCGAACAAGGTAATGGCATGCATGGAACGTTGCGTGGCTTTCTGCTTCAAACGTGTGAGATTTCATTGCAATTGTTCAGTTGGTATATGTTTTCCTAGCCTGAGAAAACAGCCGACGTTTCGCAAGGTCGCCACTTGAGCCCTCGCAAAACGACGTCTGAGAAACGAGCGCAGAAATTCCATACTGATGACGTTCACTACCCAGATCTTGGTAGTGCTTCTGGTTGCTTTTTCTGCTTTGCATTGTATTATAGAAATTGTAAGGAGATGTAACATTTTGATTAAATTTCCTTCCTTGCAGGCATGCCCAGAAGACGTCACGTCGATTGACAGTATACGTGCTGCACTCGGAGTAGGACTGGTACCTAATTTGGCTTCAGGCCTACGACAGAAAACTGACGAGAAAACGGCTGATGAGAAGACTGGGTCTGCCCAGCCAGGTGCGAGCGCTGGAAAGTTTAATTCTATTTGAAAAAGTTAACGTTCTTTGTTAATTTCGCCACAAACAAACAGCACTGTGGTTTCGCAACGACTTTGACTGTTTTAAATCAAGTGTCTTCCTTTTTCTTGTTTTTAAATCTAAAATCTAACATTTAATCATCCTCAGAAACTCGCGTGTAGATATTCTGGTGAAAAAGAAAAACGATTAGAAACGGCGAGGGGAAAAGTAAGCATGAGGTCAGGGAACAATTAAAGATAGTTATAAATTGAACCGTTTTCTTTTTTCTGTGTTAACTCTGTCTTGTAGAATCTACTGAAGAGAGTATGGAAATCGCTGACCCCTTGTTGCAGACACCGGAGCAAAAGTCGTCTTGACAAAGAAGTTTCTTTTCTAGCTCCACGTTTTATACATAATAGTTTTTAGAGGCTCTAAACCGTTATTTATTAAATCATGTAACGAAAAAGATCTACACGAATACTGTATTTGTATAACGTTTAAGCAATAAAAAATGTGCTTAAATCTCATTGGTTTTTTACTGCTCCTAGTGGCGTAATCAATTAAATGAAATACTCGTTGCGTGGCCCACAAAACACCATTAGAGCAGTTTTCAAATGAGTGTCGAGGGTAATGTGATTGCTTTGGCAAACGCTTTACAATGTTTGCTGATTGGTTAAAAAAGCTCGCGCCACTTTCTCAACCAATCAGACGTAAAACCAAAACCAATCGTGACTTGCTCGCACACGTTTTCCCGCGCTTAACGCTAATTACTTGTACTTGCTTCAATTTCTGTTTGGTTCCTGTCGTGTTTATTTCTTTTTTGGTTGGTTTTGCTTTTACGACACTCGTTTGAAAACCGCTCAATACGAAGGAAAGTTAATCTTAATTACTCCTGAGCACTGGTGATTCGCGACAAAGTGATGAAGGGTACATGACATCATACACTATAGAGTTAGTTATCTGGTTTATTAGTTTTCTGATTCAAAAGGCCTTTTCTGATTTCGTTGTCGAATTTGCATCAGTGAATTTACAAGGTCTGTTTCAAACGTCGAATTTCCCATGCGTGGAACCTAATGCAAATGAACAAAGCTTTTTGCGTGTGTTTGTGTGCTAAAGTACACTACATGTATGTTCCGCGTATGAGAAAATTCAAAGTTTGTAACAGATCCTAGAGGTTCTATTATTGTGCATTGTGCTAGTCGGTTGTATGAAATGTTAAAGGATTTATGTCTCTAAACTTGGTCTCTTATATACTCTCAGCTATAATTTCTAACGGCCTTGCAAAGTGTCAGAGTCAATTCCAAATAATACTGAAGTATCAGGTAGTAGTTTATGCGAAAGTGAAAATAAGTCCTGACGGCGGACATAAAAGAAAACAGTCAGCTGTTGGCGAAAGAGAACTTGGAGTAAAAATCGTTATCAGGTTTTCATTAGCCGACCGGAAGAAAGGCTTATTATCTTCAAATCCATTGATAAATCTTCATCAGTAAAATTACCATGCCTATGGCTGATTCGGAGATACCGATCTGATGGAAGAATATGATAATTGTTAAAGAATGATAAGAATAGATCACTCTTGGTCATTTATTCTCTATAAAGAACGATGTATGATATATTATACCATCCTTAATCATGTTTTTATAGAATGATAATTATTAAAGAAGAATGATAATTATGAAATTCACAACCTCGATTATTGCATTTCTAGCTTTCTTATAGGTTCACACAGCTTATCAGCTAACAACCGTCTTTTTGCCTTTTAATAATACTTGTTTCGAAAGTTAGTGTCGAGTACTACGGCGCTCAATTTCGCCGCCGGCCGTTTTATAAGATAACTGGACTGAAGTTGAAAATTTAAAACAAAAAATATGTATATTTTTGTGTACAAATTACAGAAATTACGTTTATCACTGTAGTCCATAGTCATTTCACATGTTCATTATCACATTTATTTTTCAGTGTTTATAAAGGATGTACATGAACTCCGAATTGACCTGAAGTCGCAATGCTCAGTCGACAAAACGTCTTAGCAAAGACAGGGAGGCCATGGGCTCAAAATTTTATCAGGCTTTTTTTTTTATCATAATTATATAGACTGCTTTATTTATATCTTGTCTTCATTTAGATTTCTGACGATTTCGCTCATTGTAGTTGAACACAAACAAAAAATTAACTGTTTAATTATTGAACAAGCATTTTCCAATTTTAAAGGCCTCCCGAGATCACCATTTGTGTGTTTGTATGTTTTCTTCAACATATGTTGACAAAGGCGTCACACTAAAGATGTTTGGGTGAATGTTCTAGCAAACACACCTCTATGACGTATATTTCTTTTCATTAGTCTTTATGGCCTACATTTAACCATTTTTAAACATAAGACTACTTACGCACACTCCTTCATTTTTGTTTCAGGCAAATATAAAGAAAAATCCATTTATAAGGGAGTCTCTTTGAAACGCACACCGTTTTTTATTACGGATAAATTGTTTCCTGTAATGGGAAAAAATCTTTTGTTCTTCAGGATGCCTTAACGGAAAATTGCCCGCAGTGTAGATATCACAAGCGATGTTTCTAAAAGCTGGCAATACTATGAAATTTATGCCAATGAATAGACTTATGCGTAAGAACAGTGAGACCTGGTGTTGATCAGAGAAGCTACAACAACTTCCAAAATCTTCAACCGGACGGGAAAACTGCGAAATAAAGGACTGACAAATAAATCGCAAGGTGACACTGAACTAAATTAAAAACTATAAAAAGATGAATTCGTCAGACAGCTATCTGCAACGAGGCCAAGATTTGCCTCGCGAAATACACGTTACAAATCAACTTTGCGGTGGTGTGTATAGGTATAGTTACAATTTAGGAATACTGGAACTTCCAACGCGACGAAACCAGAATGCGACGAGTTATTCAACAACGCGGACTGCAGAATCACAAGGCAGGTTTGTCCATAAATGCAACGCTTCAGTTGAAAAGTTGAGGATTTGCCGCCACAATCAAGAAGGACAAAACACTTCTGTTCCCACGGAGACAAACTCATTGCAAGAAACTGAAATAGAAAAGCAATACAATCATAGAAAAACACAAGAGCCAATTTCTGCAAATGAAACATCTTATTATCACAATCGCTGCAAGAAAATATATGTTCACGTCTGCCCAGGGGAAAACAATAAGGGCATTTTGCAAGAATCGGTTGAAGTAAGTACGACGATGAACGACAAATTCTCTATCACGGAAGAATTGGACCAAAGTCAAAAATGTTTTGGTACAGAAGAATACAGAGATGAAAAAAGCGGAAATGAAAGCTGCGACTTTCATCCACCTATCTAAAAATTTCGTCGAGCTGCGCGGGTGCTTGGTGTATGTTTGCCTTCAAAAGAATTGTATTCAATTTGTCGAGAGAGATGTAATGGCATCTGTGAAGCCAATGATAGTTGCTCACAACATAGTACACTTCTTCGGATTTTAAATAAGCGATTTTAGATTTAGCCGTAAGCGGAAGGTAGTAGCTGTAAATGGAGAAATTCATAACGTGATACAGGGAATTATCACTTTAAATACGAGGTTCTTATCAAAAAAAGGTAAATTAAAAGGTCTTAAGGTCGGTGTGTTTGCTTTCAGAAAGAGATGAACAAATGTAGACCTTCGACAATAATTGTCAATTGAGGATATTCAAAACAAACCCTTAAAATTTGTTTATTTAATATCCTAGCAAATGAGATTCTAGAATTTCGAGATCGTGTTTACGTGTATGATCTTCAACGCAGGAAATGTAAAATTTTGAAAACGTGAAGTCAATGTAACTTTTTAGATTAAAAAAAAAGCTTCATTGCTTCTCAACCTTAGAAAAAAGGATAAGCGACGTGAAAGTCGGCAACCTTTAAAATGTCTCGTCCCTGTTTTGTGAAAAGCCCGCCGGTGGCTTTAGATAATTATGCACTATTATTTATTCGTCGTTTTGGTGTTTGCTATCCTGCGCAGTTAACCTTTAATGGTAAATACCCACGTTAAACTAAAAGCACTCACAACTTCAAATTAAAACTCTTACGTCAATCGAACTCCGGTACATGTACAAAAAGACGTACGCCTGAATTGTCAAAGTTCAAAATTTGATATTGTCTTTTATTATTTTCTAGTCGTATTGTTTTGCGCAATCAGATTCAGAATCAACGACAAGTGGCTTAAAAATGCGCTTATACAACTTTTAGATTCTCAGGGCGTCTAAGGCCCGGAACAAACGTAAATACAAACTCTCCATTCACCCACGTCCAACATTGTTGAATTTAACATGTTACACAGGTTTGATCGCCATATGGAATAATGTTGGATGACGGTGAATGATGGTGGATGGCGTGGAACGAAATGTGATTGCCATAACATGATAAATTCAACAGTGTTGAATGGTTTTGAATGAAAATGTTGCATCCGTATTAAAACAGTGTTGCTTCCGACCCTTTTATCCATACTAATGTAGACCTCACTGTTCTTAAATTAAAATATGCCACATCGTTCTTCTCATTTCTTTGGGAATGTTTCAATTTCGCTTTGCAATACAAATAATAAAACTGACTTTGAAGAAGTGGAAATTTCTTTCGAAAGAAAAGGCACTGAACATTTCTAGCGGTTGCCATAATTCAAACATAGAGGTATGAATTTCAGTTAGTGCACGTGATTCAAAGCACGACGAAGAGAAAATGTTTCAAGCAAAACTTAACCCGGCTTGTTTTCAAACCTTTTCACGCGAAATAAATCTCACTTAAAACTCTTATGGCTGGTTTCCATATGATTGCTATGATCGCTGCAAACGCTGGAAAAAAACGTTCAGCAATCGTTGCGATCATATGAAAACCACACTTCAGCGATCGTAGCGATCACATCATTTCACAACGATCGCTGAAGAGTGGTTTCTATATGATCGCAAAGATTGCTGAACGTTCTTTAAGCGATTGCAGCTATCGTAGCGATTATGTGGAAACCAGCCTTTATATGCACATGCTAGAAAAGTATTTGGTGTTGTAGTTAGGGCCACGCAGTTATCAGAGTTTTTTACCACTGTCAAGTGTTTACCTTCTATAACTAAAGCCTACCGTATTTACTCGATTAAGCGCCGCCCCCGATTAAGCGCCGCATTCATTCACAACAATGCGGCGTCTAATCGAAGCATCATCAGACTGAATCAATGTTGGAGGAGCCAAACTAATAAACAAGTATGGTACAAGTCAATCTAAACCAGCCTTCGAAATTTATTATCCCGTATTGTCATGCTTTTCAGTTCGAATTGGGTATATTTCATTATTTTTTCTTTGTTAACATTTGCTTGTTATCGTTTACAAATATTATGATTTTTTTAAGAGCGCCGCCCTCAAATAAGCGCCGCCTCCGAATAAGCGCCGCTAAAAATTTCAAGAGCGCCGCGGCGCTTACTCGAGTAAATACGGTATTATTGAGGCCTTCCAAGGGGGGTAGCCTTGTCGCTTTGTCGAATCTTTCTCAGGAACGATGTCACTGAACTAACGGTTGTAAATGTCGCTGTCGTTTTTGTAGCACGTGCAAATGTCGCTGTCGCTTTCTGGCCTTTATAAGTTTAATTCTCTAAAATGACGGAATTGCTGGTTGTGTCATAGTCACTGCCCTCCTTTGCCATTTAAATGAGTTTTGTTTTGGAGTTTTTGGCACATCTCGGCAGATCGTCAAGAAGAGCATCGATCGAAACATGCATTTAGTGACGGACGGTCTTCAATATCACGTGATCGTGAAGAAGAACTGTTAAATTACTTTTGAAAATGGAGGAGTAACCAGGATGAAACGTATTAAAAATGTTTTAAAAATGTTCTCTGGTTAAAAAGATTTAAAACGTAAGCTTTCGGCTACCAGTCTGTAGCCTTTGTCAAACACTAAAATAGAAAGCGAAAATTTCAAATATAAGCAATAAATGTGCCAAAAAACTAACAAACAGTAAAGCTGAAAGTGAATTTAAAATGATAATAGTCATAAAAGAATGGAATATTGCCTAAGCAACGGTTTTGAGTTATCGTCGGCATTGATGGTTTTCGCAGTATGCCAGGATTCCAAAGTCTTACGGACACAATATTTGCCCTTGTCAATTACGCGTGCATTCTCAAAGTCAAATAGGTGGTTGTTTGACCAAGCGTGGTTAGCAATATTTGAGCCTTTTGAGCCTTTCCAACAAGAATTTCCGTCTCCAAAATTGGATCTACAAAATTCCATGTTCAGACTGCTCCTCGAACTACATAGGAGAGACTGGCAGATGCTTTCAAACTCGGAAGAAAGAACACAAAAGAAATCTTAAAAACTATGCAAAAGGCTCAAATATTCGCACCCCAAAACAAGGTTATTACTATTTTGTAATAGAAACGAACACGCCTCCATATCGTAACCCTTTGGAGTAAGAAACACTCAAGGTCTTTGTCTTTTATGACCGGCTTAAAAGAAAATTAATTTGGAAATCCGATCCGGCTTTTTGGACGACGAATATTCTTCTAACACTTAAAAACTCTAAAACACGAGCCCCTGTAGAGTGTAGAGACAGTGCGTTTGAAAGAAAGAGTTCGCCAAGAGATAAACGCCGGCGGGAAGCTGGAGTATCTAGGGAGGTCCAGGGACGTGCTCCCCCGGAAAATTGTGAGTTTGTACTCCGGGAATGAGATTTTCAGCACTCTGAGGGGCAAGTCAAAGTGGTTTAATTGCTGTATATTCAAGTCAATTTTTTGCGTCAAAAAGAACAACTATGCTGCTAACGTAGACACTGGCGGAGATCCTAAAAATCGGTCAATTTGTTACTGCGAGCGACTTAGGTAATTGACCGAGACCCTTAATGAAGCTTCACATTTGACAGATAAACAGAAAAAAAATCTGATCGTCAGCTCTGTCTCAGTTTATTGGTCAAATACGCAATTTTCTGACGTTGCTGTCTATCTATGGTGCTTATCGTGTCGTTGTCGTATTTTGCCGGTTCAGTTGAGTCGCTTGTCGGTGTTTAGAAAGTCCCATGTCGCCAGTTTTCAGGGCCTTGTCGCTTGTCGCTTTTGCCCCTTGGAAGGCCTCATTATTATTAAGATTTCATGGCTGGCACTTATTTACTAAGGCCTGATAAAATGTAAGGGTTGACAAGCTCAGTTGTAAGGCGAACACTCGTTTTTAGTTTCATTCTCCATACATTTCCCTGCAAACACAGCCTTTAATGTACAAGGAAAGCTTTAAAGAATTCCCTGACAAATCTAGATTTGTTTTAATCACTGCATACATGAGTGAGGATTGAGCAGGTCATTCGGAGCTTAAGTAACTATCGCTTTGGCGATGGTCATTAGTTTCAATTTACCGGCTGACGATCTAGCGATTTAGCGAATAGTTTCTAGAATGAATTGTCGGTTATTTGCATGTGTAATATCCCTGAATTTTCAATTGTTCCTCTGTTTTACAAGACGTGGCTCCTCTGACTCGCAAGATATCAAATTTTACTGCAGGAAATCATGCAGCTGGCAAAATCCCATCACAACTCCTTTTTCGATTGGACAAGAAGTGGCGATGGGACTCGCCTTAAGAGCAGTACATTCCCACTGAAAAATAAAAATAAAAACTTGTAACGACCTTTGGGAAACACCCCCTTGAACTTTGGATTCCCCCGTGATTAGATCGTACGTTTTGAGCCCGCTGATACATTGTTTTCGTGCCGTCGACAGAAATAATGTTTCATGATCGGAAAGCCAGAACGAGAACTGTTTCGAAAGTCTCAGCAGTGGTTGGTACTTGAGGCTACAGTTTTGACGTCTTTGACTTTTCTGGGCCTTTCTATTAGGCAAAAACAACAACAACAACGAAACACTCGACTCACAACTTCGTTTATGCTCGGAAGGTCAAACAAAAAAGTTTTGTTAAACCAATTAGGGCAGAGCATAGTATAGAAACCGTTGATTTACCAGATGCGCGATGAAAACTGTTTCATCGAACATGACATTACACAAAACGCCGATGAGCTTGCCAATACGTAGGCGATTCTCAGATGAACACATCTAATGTGAAGTCAATTTAGAATCCCTCACTTATGGCCCCGTGTTATCATTAAGGTCAGTATAACGAAGTCAGTGAAAAATAACAATCGAAACTTAAAAAAAAAAGTGCCTGTAAAAATATGGTTATCAAGAACAATGATATGTAATATTAAATTGCTGCCGGCAATTTTTAGGAAAAGTCACGTGGCATGACACGTGCACAAATCGATTCAAAATAACACATAATACTACACTGAAGACGCCGAGTTTTACGTTGAGGGAAAGTTTTACCCTCTTTTTGTATTGGATAACAATTCAGTGTCCAGGTATATATGATCTACAACCTTTTTTTCAGTTTTGGGTCTGAAAGAGGATTAGATTCATGAAATGAGCCTCAACAACAAATATACACATTGATGAGCTGTCTTTATTTTTAAAAAAAAAATTCAACTTCATAGACATCGCCTTATGTCTTCACCTACTTAAGCTTAGTACCCACTAGGGACATAATGATCATAAACATAATCATAATTATAAACGTAAGCTTCTTATGATCTGAGTGGGAACAGGTATCTTTAGGGCGACATAATCATAACCAAAGACATCATTCATGACCACGAGAAAATGATCGATGATTTTCTTATGATTATGATTATGTCGATTGTTAGCGCATTTATGATTACGTTTTAGGCGTTTCCACTTGGACATACGCAACATAACAGCATTTTGTTTGTGCTTATGATTATGATTACGATCGTTATGTCGCTAGAAGGTACCAAACCTTACAAAACTCTCTCAAAATGGAAATCTATATTGTCTAATATGCACACTCTACATCCTGCATATCAACACCGAGTGAGCAGTTAGTGGCTAAAAAATAGTTTCCACTAAGGTTAGAAAATTTATTGGTTCAAACAAACCTAAACACAGAACGAAAAGGGAAAATCCTTCGGGCTCGTTTCCATGATCTTAAATTTACACGTAACACTTAACAAATTTCTAACTGCACAGTCCCGTTAATGCAATATTGCATCTTATTTTATTGCTATTATCTAAAAAGACTACAGTCACTATAAAAACACGCAAGAACAAACAGAACAAAACTGGACAATCCGACCGTCTAGCTTGTTTCGATGGTCTGTAACGCCACGCACTTACTTCCAGATATTTAAACTGAAAAAAAGGGGAAAATGTCCTTAGTTTTTCTGGCATGCTTTTGTTTTGCTGTTGTTATTTATTGGGACTATAATGAAACGTTCTGGCTGCAGCCAGGGATACTGGCAAACATTCGTAATTCCCAAGAACCACGCATTTTGCCCCTGCTTTTTAGTCAGGTCAAGTGGTAAACCCTCCGGATTCATGAAAATAAACACATTTTTCAATTTTTATGTCAGTGGTTCTGAATTGGGCCTTAATTAGTGAAGGAAGCTTTTTTGTAATATGGCAACTCGGAAGTGCTCTTTTCAAAAGCAGTGTCCTGGGTGCTCAAAATATGCATGCTTGTCAATCTTGGGTACTTTAGTTACCTTAAGGACAGAAGTATTCCCATTGTCAGTGCAAGGGAGGAAATCCTGGCGACGACTAAAAGTAAAGAGAAGTTACATCAGTGTAAAAGTGTACCGAAATGTAGGCAATTGAGTGCAATTGGGCGGCATTTAAACTTATTACACTAAACCTCTGGCAAAAACCAGGGTCTGCCGAGGGGACGGGGCGGGGAGAAAATGTTAATACGGCGTAGCATTCGTGTAAAACAATGGAATTTTCTGCCCTGACGAATGAATGGCCCACACTCTGAAATTTCATTCACAAACTCACAAAGGCTTGAGCTAAGGTTCGGACTCAGGGGGAAACGTTTAGCCTAGATTTTTTTGTGCACAAAGATACTCGTTGACGTCCTATTAATATTATATAGGGCTCTTTAGCGGTCTCACTGATTTTGTGGAAATCCTCCAACGATGGGAGGAAGGGGCTCCTTTATGGAAGGAGGAGGTGGGGCTGCCTTATGGAATTCTCTGCCACAAGCTCTTAGAGAATGTAACTCTCTGGGGGCTTTCAAAAAGAAGGCAAAAGCTTTCTTTTCTTCTTTAGGCTCCCACACGGTAATCGTGTAAATCAGTTGATTTCTGTAGCGTATAATATTAGGATATTTTTTAATAATAGTTTTTTTAGCATATTTGTACTGATGATTTTCCGCGTATAAATAAATAAATAACTAAATAAATAAATAAATAAATAGGTTCGCTGCAGACTCCTTCCTCCCTCCCTAACCTCATTCCTAATCATTTCTGTTTGGTTTTGCATAGAGTGGTGTGCCAGTGAACGAGCCTTTTAGTCAAAGCGAGGCTTGGGTTGACTTTGTTTTGTTGCAAACCTGCCTACTTTTCACAGGTAAATGATGCTGGTTAATTAGAAACTTATATGAAAAACAGAAAGGTTTGTATCAAATCAAATTAAACTTCAGCCTCGCTTCCGCTTAGAGGCCAGGTCACTAAGGATACAACTATAAAATGTGCTATTCACCGCACAACTGGGTGAGGAGAGCGTGTGATGAAGCAAAGTAGATTGGCATTTAAACATTTGCCGCGTGAGGTGTCAAAAACCTAAGGCGCCTTCTAAAATCTGTTCTAGTAACATTAAATTCACCCTACCAGAAGAGCAGTACTTGACACAATCTTTTGACGTCTCAACCTCGGGCTTCACGTAAGCACAACCTTTCTCGTTCACGAGCTTACATTCTCTCTCTATAGAAAACGGCCCGCCGCCTCCTTCTGAACACTTGTCACATTCGCCATCTTTAGCCTTCCACTCTGTACACGTCACACCTGCAGAATAGCATAAAACTGTTTTAGCCCTGTGACAGGCGTCGATAGACTAGGAGAGAGAGGTAGGATGGTCAAAGGTTTGGACTGACACATAACCGCGGGCCCTGCATTTAGGACCCGTTCCTATTGAGATCGCCTAAATGAGGTCTATCGAACATCGGTACCAGAATCGGTACTTGAATCGAAATGATTTACAGTGGTTCAGCTTTCATCATGGTCTACGGAAGAAAGTCTAACAGGGGAGGAGCAAAGATCGCTTGGTTACGACACCTCAACTAAAGTACAATTTTCGGGTTCAGTGGCCAGGTGGCTTCAGTTCGCCCGTAAAAAGAAGAAAAGAGGTTATGTTTAAACGAATTGTATAAAAAAATTGTTAGGCGTTCATTTTCTTTCTCTTCGAGGTATTTGCCGGTAGTCTCCGTACAACATTGTTCAACATGGGGGGCGGGGGAGACAGGTGGGGTTAAACCTCCCGCTTCCCGTATCTTTAATCCCGGGGCAGGATTCACAAAGCTGTCCTTAGTTAAGAGGAATCCTAAGTAATAATAATAATAATAATTTATTATTTCTAGAGCCCTATTTACAAGAAAAGATCAATAGGGCTTTGCAAATTAAATTAGTAAGAACTAATATTGACAAAAGAAAAATGAACTCTTAATATGTACAACAACTAATTCAAATATAGTGATATATTACAAATCAAATCTAAATAGCTATATAAAATTCATGCACATAACTACTACTCAAAAAATTGCCTAAAAAGAAATTTCTTAACTGACTTCTTGAAAATTTCAACAGATTCAATAGTGCGCAATTGTAATAGGAGCTCGTTCTGCAAATGTGGTGCTGCCGCCTGAAATGCGCGCCCACCCAGGGTTGCCAGCATCTTACTCCTGGGTGGCTCTCGTAAAATACCTGAGTTTGACCTAAGGTTATACGAGGACTTGCTTTTAACAGCTAAAAGATTGCAGTACTGTTTCTTAACAATAGGGTTTTGTTTTCCAACAATACAAAGGACACATCTTATCTTAGGAGGGCTTAGTGAATCCAACCCCCAGTTCCCACCCTATCAGTTGTTGCCTCCCACGTCTTCGCGCTTATTCCATTGCAAAATATTGCGCAATATTGCGTAATTTAACATATTTCTCCCGCCCCTTTTTCTCCCGGGTTGTCGCCCCCTTGTCCTCCTCCAAAATTGAAACTTGGTTATGAAAATCCGTTATTCCATGATTACGAGGTCACACAACCACATTTCCTTTACCGCCAAGTTTTGTTTGTTGTTGTTGTTTTTTCCCTCTCTCTTTTCTGTTCTGGGAAACGAAATTCAGCGGCCACCACACTTTAAATTAGTTCAATGCGACCGCTTCCACAAGAGATCATCTCGATCGCGAGCTTCCAAAAGAGACGGCCTTTCCTGAACTCGAGTGTAGTGGCATATCAACGATCCACCTAATATAATTCAGATACAATAGTTTGATATCATCACATAAGGAAATAAAAAAACGTTCGTTTGCTTACTCGCGTTTGAACTCGGAAATGCACTCGTTACTTGGTCGATGGAACATGAAGAGGCTGTCGTTGATGTTACAGTTAGAGATGACGAGAAAGGTGTAGATGACGAGAATATAGGTGTAGATGACGAGAAAGGTGTACCTGTTGTAAGAGAAGAACAAAAGATACACTTCAGTTCACAGGTGACCCAAAGTAGTTTACATTGTGACCCTACTTTTTTTTTAATTCCAAGAGGGCGATTTATTTATACATAACTTGCACTAGAATTATTTTGAACTCGAGACTGTGGTATTGCGAACCCAGCTGGTGGTCAGATGAGGACATGAACCCCGGGACTCCTGGTTAACTACGGTCCAGCACCCTCACCATGCGGTCTTGCCAAGAAACGCTGTGGAGTGTGGTGAGCAATCTACGAATACGATAACATCAGCTCAGAATTGTGTAAGGCAGAATGGCTTTACATATGGGACACCAAAATTGTTATTCACGCTTGGCTCTGATTGCATGTTTTCGTTTCGAGTTCATGATCTGCGGTTGTTTTGACTGGTTAGATGTCACCTCCTTTTTTCCCGTCAATGGTAACAAAAAATTTCTAATGACTATCTAGGAAAAAAACACTTATAAATCATGTCCTAAACTAGTTATTCTATTGACTTAGATATCATAATGTATACCCAATTCAAAAAAGGTTGCTTTGGCAATTGGTCATTGGCAATTGAGCATTGGCCATTGGGGCTTACGGAACACAATGCAATGCTTTGCTTGAGTGACCGCCAAACAATAGCTTCCCAATGCCCAATTGCCCAATGCCCAAAGCAGCGTTTATTGAATTAGGTGTATATAATTATGATATCATCGCCAGAGAACACAGTAAATATTTTGAATTAATTACCACGGAATTTTTGTGGCTCATTATAAGTCAGTTGCCTGATCTCTTGTCGTTCGGATTTTCCATTACACGCAAGAAATGTAAATTAATGAAACTGACCACAAAGCCGAAAAAATGGGCGAAGCAGAGTTCAGCCGCCTGGAAGTATACAAGTGGCCTTTCAGCTGCCTTTTATCAGATAAATACAGGCTGATGCCATCTGTCATTAACTGAAATGACATTCTTTGTCAATAATACATCATGGCCGTCGGTGGAAGCATGTGCAAATCACACAAATGTGCGTGCTGCTTTGTTTATTTTGGGTGGATTCATTTGTAGCATACGCGTATAGCAAGAAATGCGACAACCTGTTTGTTTGCATCGCATTTAGGTTACGCGTATGGGGTAGGCGATAAATCAACGGCGCGTTCCAGCGTGCACTCGTACTTCATTGGCTATTTTGATGCTGTCAACTCTGATTTCTTTTCCCAAAGGAAGCGATGCAAATAAACAGGCTGTCGAATTTCCTACCCTTGCAGCATTTTTTTTTTTCAATTTTCACGGTTTTACAGACAACCTAAATTCGTTTGCTGTCATCAATGGGATTATTTCCTCTTAGAAAAATAGGAAGAAAGTACACCGTCATCTTCACTTTGTACCATTTTTCCATCCTCCCGTCTGCTTGTGCCTGCCATATTCTAATAGCTACTTCCACCACAACTAACTAAATAGCCCAATTTCGTTCGAGGCTTAGGGGAATTAACCCATAAATATTCTTATTTATTGTTTTTAAGTTGAATTTAATAGATCGAAATTGGGCTACTATAATAAGGTATCACGTTCCACAGCTTTAAAAGCCAAGTAAATCACCCAAGAAATATAATTTTTGAAGCTTTCCTTCCTTTTCGCCTTGACATTGGACGTAATTATCAAGCTAAAAACAATAGGCGTTTCGCACGGGTAGTTTTCTGGGGGTTATCGACACGTTTATTTGCAACAGGGTACGCGTTAAGAATGGGATGAGTATACGTGTATGCTGGCAAATGAACCCACACTTTATAAGACCTTGTTGAGTGGAGAACTGTGCAATATCAGGGTACATAGTTCACTCCGTGTAATCAGCCAAATCTTTCAATCAAAGTCATTTATTTGCTGTTTTACTTAGGCCGTTACAAAGAAAGAAAACTAAATAGCCTATATATTTATTAATTTACTTACTCTTGTTTGAACCTTGGGTCTCACTCGTAGTCGAGTCGATCGAGCCGGTCACCACAGAAATTGAGATGCCAGGCGATGGTGACACAGATGATGACACAGCTGGTGAAGACACATTGCTGGCCTGTACTGAACTATCTGCGAATTTAACAGTAATTGTTTACTAATTTATGTACTGGATATGCCCTCCCCATTTGAGCTCGGACGATGAGGGTCGTCCCGAAAATCTGGAACAACCTCCCGATTTTGTTATGAAGATCCCACAAAAATAACAAACGATATCAAAAATTATAGCTGGAAAAAGAGACGGAAAAGTAGACAAAAGGGAGCTCTGTCTCTCCTCAGTATCAACCCGCTTTATCTTTTCGTCCGCTTCCACATTTCGCCGATCTTAGGGCCCGTTTAAACATGCGATTTTTTGTGCAATTTTTGTCGCGCTCGAGCTCGCGATAAAAATTGCAAGTGAGTGTAAACTAGCGGCGATTTGTGTGCGATTTGTCGCCGCGATATGGCAGAGGTTTCGATTGATGCAACTTGGCGGCGGTTTGGGGGAAATTGCAGCAAATATTGGACTGGAATCGCAGCGAAATCGCTGCTAGTTTACACTTGCGACAAAAGTTGCATTGGAGAGCGCGACAAACATTGCGCCAAAAATCGCATGTGTAAACGGGCCTTTACACAGCTTGCATTTCCTATGTCTCTTCTGGTCGTTTACTTTTAGAGGTAAGCAGAGGAGACGGCTGAAATTTAGGCCACGTTCCTACTAGAATAGACTGTGGGAAGCTTAAAGAAGAGAGCCAATTGTGTTGTGTTTACTGACTGTATTAGCAACGGCCAGCAGTTCTAAACGATGCTGTTGCGAAGTAAAGGCTTTCAGAAAATATGGTTAATCAGATAGCCGCATTGAAAACTAAAATGTCAGGAATTAGTTTCTAAAGATGCTGTGATGCTGGTTCGGTGGGTGCAGGTAAAGGTAAAGAGGTAAAGAGGTAAAGATTTATTTATACTCGAAATTATGGAGCTTCTTAGGCTCCTAGCTTAGATAGCTAATGAATCGAGTAACAAACAAATAAAACAAATATAACATAACATGTTTTTAAAAATCCCAACCGGCGGGAGGCAAACCAGTTGGCTATATACAAGCGCAGCCGAAGGATTTATAACTCGGGACTGCCGAGAAACAAATCCATGAAGTACTCTGAGTGGGATTCGAACCCGGGACCCACGGACTCGAAGTCCAACACCCTAACCACTCGGCCACCCTGCCACCCTGCCACCCTGCCACCCAGGAAGGTGGTATCTTTTCAAATTGATAACAGCTTCAGTTAAAATAAGGTAAATTGGCCACTGTAAGGAAATTCAAACACTTTTGATCTTTGTCAGTTATTGTAAATCTGTAGCACGCTCAACATGGGCACCAGACAGGAAAATGTAAGCAAAATACATGAAATGTCATTTTCTGTTTTCTCCGATTGTTTCAGGGCCTTCAAAATGGATATTAATTTAAATACGATAACACAGGTTGATCTGTTCGGATTCTGTAGCTAAAACGTTTTTTTTAGTCGCAGAGCGTTATAGGAAACAAAATCTTATCGGCCGAATTTAACCGAGCTGCTGTTTGCTCTTCCAAAATGCTACCTGACTTAATTTCGTATTACACACGACACATTTTATTTGTCCCTCCAAAACAAAAGGAATTAATTTTCCTATGTTACAAAGGTAAGGGTTTGAGATGCCATGCAGGCAAACATTTTCCCACCATTAAACCCGAATTTGTGAGGCGGTTATTATTTTCCGAACTGGTATTCTAGAGAAATAACTGTTTGGATGCCCCTGCCTGACTCAAGGTCCGGTGTGTGTTTTGTGCACATCTTTTGAGAGACCAAGGATAAAATAAGAATAGAATTCTTCAAGATTCTTCAAATTCTTCAAGAATTTTATTCAAGAATAAAATTCTTCAGGATGTTTCTTTTCTTTGATCGGGGTCAGGTGTAAACACCTGTAAGTCGTGAAAACTTGAAGCAAGAGTAGACTTACTTTCGACATTTCTATGCATATATTTTCGTCAAGACAAACTGAAGCAAATAAACGGGTCCATTTTTTGCACGCGCTGCTTCTCTTAGACAAAAGATTGGCATATTTCATAATTTTGGAGTTGGTCTTGTCGAGACTAAAATAGCAATCGATCTATTGTCATTTTGACGCTGGTGATAAATAGCATTCAAAGTTTAGTACTTCGATTCAGTGGGTTGCCTAATTAAAGAATTTTTCGGAAGCAACGTGTATGCCTGGGGGAGGCTCCTCTATTAAGAAAAAGGAAAGAAAATTTTACAAGGTATCCTTAAGAGGGGCCAGCATCTTGTTTTGTGGGCAAAGTTATGACTCCAGTAGTATTTTTCCTGGATTCTACCTTAATAGGGGCGAAAATAATTCTGGCTATTTCAAATTGTTAGTGCCTCAGTGATTACCTAATATTATAATAAAGTTTCGGTATAACGCGCGCTCTGATTGGTTGAAACAGCGTGCCTTATCAGAGTACAGATGCACGGAGTAGCCCGTGACGCCATTCTGCGCGCGCTGGCAAGCTGAAATCCTTTCTTGCGCGCGCTTGCAAGCTGTGAAAAAAAAACCTTGATTTCTTGCAATAAAAGCCAGTTTCTTTACAAATGTGAGCAAAGCTTTATTATAAAACAAATAAAAAAGCCAAAACCGTGCTTTGTTCTGTGATAAAGCACTCAAGGAAGTGACGAGAGCACTCAAGAAGTGGGGAGAAGCACTCGCCTGCGGCTCGTGTTCACCCTACACTTCTTTCGTGCTCTCGTCACTTCCTTGCGTGCTTTATCACAGAACAAAGCACGGTTTTGGCTTTTTTATTTGTTAAAGAAAAGTGTTCACAAGAAAAGTTGAGTTCTAGGAGGTATCGCTGTATTGTCTTTGGCAAACAGCTAGGCGACAGCATTTAAATTATATTATCCCTCAAGGGTAGATTGAAACTTAATTGTTGAATATTTTTCACTACTTAAACTTTAAAAATAGCCGGCCCCGATCTAAACCAATTTCAGAGTGGCCAGCCCTGATATTTCAACGTTGCTCAACAAACAGGGTAAAGAAGGCATATAGTACAGAGAATAATAACTTTTATGTCCTTAAAATGACCCGCCTATGAACAGATTTGGGAGATACAGTTATTGTCTTAAGCCGCAGTTTTAGTTAGACCTTGTTTAAATAACCGGCCCATAAAGGTTATGATTCCTGTATCGTCAGATTAATTCATGAGCGACAGAGCCGAGTAAAGTATTTGGAGATCCTGTTGTGCACCGTTGATGTGCACAGTTTAACCCAAGTTTATATGTTTGTCTGATTAAAATCTCGCGTCATTGATTTCTCAGTACTTAGAAGAGATTTTTCCAAGATAATACAGCGGATATTTTTAGCTAGAGGGTTAAATTAGTTTTACAATTTACAGTTAACCATGCTCAGACAAATGGAGACGCCTCCTGAAATTAAAACAAAGTTAGATGCAAGCCCCAAATATATTATGTAATATTCCAATATTATTTGCAGTTTCCTGAATAATTTCTCGAGGCTCCCGATTCCCGGCAATATCTTCGGATTCCCGAATAAATTTTGCGGTTCTCCGGAAACAGCTATTCTTAGAGTTGGTAATAAACTTTAAACTTTCGCTTGTGCAGATTTCGTGCCTGTGAAATCTTCGCTCAGCGCAGCTATTATCTTCCCCTTATTCATCGAGGGATGGGATAATGGTCGAATTGGTATTAATACTACTATTTCAATGATAATTGAAATTTCGAGTCACTATACAATCAAGCTAGTGGTGAGGGCTGACAGTATGTTTTGAAGGGTTGATGGAAACCTTGTTGACAGGAGAAAGCAAAACTATCAACCTCGAAAGTGACTTGCCTGATCGATAAAAACGGCCGAGTGTATGTGTAAAGAAAGCTGTCTAGACAAACAATGCTTGATCTGTTAACTACACTGTAAAAATTGACTAGTTAAATTAACCAATTAAAATAGTTGTGAAATGCATCTGAGACAACTACCTTTTTTTAGTCACTTTGACCGGTTCTAAATAGTTAAAATAACCTGGTTCTTCGGTTTGAAATAACCAATTATCACTAGTTATAATAACCACTGACAAGGTTATTTTGCCTTTTCTGTTTAGTCGTTCTGTCTCTGACATTTTTGTTGTTTTAACTATTAGAATTAGTTGTTTTAACCCGTTTATTTTTAGTTGCAATAACCAATATCTTTAGTGAAAGTAACTCAATTCATTCGGTTATTGACTATTCAAATTGGTTAAATCTACTATTTATAAAAGTACCTGGGATGCATCTGAGACAACCCATTTTTTTTAGTTACTTTTTGTTATTTTAACTAAAACTATTGGGTTAACCAAAACTGTTATTTTAACCTTTATATGATCAGTTGACTTGACCATTTCAGCAAGTTAAAATGACCCTTTAAAAATAGATCAAGATGACAAACAGTTTTGGTTAAATGCACATCTTTATTAAGAGTTCTCTAAAACGTATAACTGGCCGTTGCTGGTGGTTGTAACTGGTAATGTTCTTTTATAGTCTTCTTCTTCTGAAGAAGAATGTGCGCCATGTCAGTAGGAGCCAAGATACGTTTTTCCATTTCTGAAAACAATGTTTGAAATGTAGTTATTACTGAGAAATATAATAGTGATTCATGATAAATAGTTATTCTGCAAAACTAAAGCTTTCTTTGGAATTAGCCAATCTGCGTTGCATTACAAGGTACTTGTGAATAATATAACTGAATTATTACATTCTGACCAAGTTATGGATGTTAGCCTCCTGGAACAGTTGTCCAAGGCTAAACTTTCCTAACTAAACCAATAAACTGGGTTAAAGTAGGATCTCGCTCCATGAAGGTCTTGATAGGCAGAGGCAAACTAGAATGACGAATGAGACTTAGCATTGCTTTTACTCCGTTGATAAGGTTGGACCTCACAAAGTATTGTTTGTTCAAGAAATTTTACGGAAACACTTATGCCTTTATATTTATCCTTTACCCTACATTTGACACATCTTCCAAATGCACCCTTTCCTAAAATCATGTCACTTTCAACCTCTAGCAAGCTTTTGATCACATAATCTTGCTTCTTGGAATATCTATATATCTACTTCCTTAAAATTACTGCTGCATGGCAGAAGAAACAAGTCCATTGTTGTTATCTTCCTTTGTCTTCCACCATTTGTAAAAATATCCATACGCAATTTCCTTGGCCGTCTTACATGTTATCCTCAGGCTCAAATATTATTTTCTTGTTGACTGCTTTAGCCGAACTGGTTTTCAAAAAAGTTTTGTTTTTCGATTTAAACAGTTCATTCTATATCTACTTTTTCGTTTATTTCTCTTTCCACCTCTGGGGGACCTGGGGGACCGAACTTGTCGCCTGCAGGTTAATTCCAGACAGTGTTGCTGCTTAAAGCTGCTTGAGTCACTGAGGGCAAGATATTATTTAAACCGATATATTAAATTTGAATTTGGTACATCGTAGACAGAATTTAAGTAACTGTAAAAAATGTGAGCTAGGTCAATCAAGAAAGCAAGAACTCACAGGTAGACTACAGCCCAAGCAAGGCTGCCAAAGTGACAACCTCAGCAAGGAAATTGTCAGTAGGCAAGCAATTAAATCTTGCCTTGACAAAACTACGGCTTCAGACTGCTGGAGTTCAGTTTCTCTGTCTCAACCCTTATCACATTTAAAACAATTCAGTCCTTTAACTACAGTTCACGTACTGAATTTTATAATGGCCCACAGGCAGCCTTCAGTCTCCTGGAAAGTCTGATAACCATAAACACTACAAGGTTTTCTTCTGAGGTGACTTGGAAATGACAAGCATTTTAAGATCATCAAGCCTGATAGAAATTACCGATAATAAACTACTTTTTGAGACAATTCAGTTCAGCCACGATACTCAAACAGCACACTAAACATAATATTTAGCGCTTTTTGAAACCTGAGAGGCCAATGGAAAGCAATTTCCAAGACTTCAAGACTTAACCTTTTTGGAAGAAAACATTTAAAGCGATTTTCTCCTTTCTCATTGTCTAGCTATCCAACTGAAAAATGTCTGACAGATTTCCCTTGTAACAAGAGCTTAAAAACAGCTGAATGAATTTTCTAGATAATTCAGTTCAGTCACGATACCCAAACAGCACGCAAAATATAGTAATAAACCTGAGTGGCCCATGAAAAGCAATTTCCAAGACTTTTAGTTTGGAAAATGTGAAGAAGCCAATTGCATCTACCTTAGCTTTGAACTGATAATTGAAGCATTGGCTCGGGAGGAAAAGTATCAACTTCTAATCACCAGGAAAAAAGCCCAAGCAAGGCTGCCATTAAAGACAACCTCAGCCAGGAAATTGTCAGAAGGCAAGCACAGATCTTGCCTTGACAAAACTACGGCCTCCCGGTTACAGAAGTGAACTTCCCTTAACTGGTTTCAGTTTATATTATAATTTGATCAAAAACGACAAATTCTAACGAAAGTATCTTCAAATAAAACAATAAAATATTAACGTTTTGGAAGAAAACATTTTAAGCGATTTTCTCCTTTCTCGTTGTCTAGCTATCCAACTGCAAAATGTCTGACAGATTTCCCTTGTAACAGTTGAATCAGTGGATTTTCTAGATAATTCAGTTCAGTCACGATACTCAAACAGCACGCAAAATACAGTAATAAACAATCTATTAAACCTGAGTGGCCAATGAAAAGCAATTTCCAAGACTTTCAGTGTGGAAAATGTAAAGAAGCCAATTGCATGTACGCTGGCTTTGAATTGATAATCGAGGCATTTGATCGGAAGGAGAAGTATCAACTTCTAATCACCACGAATAAAGCCCAAGCAAGGCTGCCATTTACAGACAACCTCAGCAAGGAAATTGTCAGAAGGCAAGCACAGATCTTGCCTTGACAAAACTACGGCCTTCGGGTTACAGAAGTAAACTTTCCTTTACTGGTTCGAGTTTATACTATAATTTGATCAAAAACGGCAAATCATTATGGAAATTATTTTCAAATGACTGACAGCTTTATGCACCCACTTCCGCTGCTAATAGGCGCGCGCGTCGCTTGAAGTCGCAGGAAATAATTAAGTGACAGGCGGGAACAAATATAATTACACAAAAGAACATTCATATCTTTTATAAAAAAAGTGACCGTTGATTTAAGGGGCAAATTGTCATCGAAATAACGGCACAAAACTATATATCTCATAGATCCCGCACGTAAAAAGCGTCAGTGTTACTGGAAACGTTCATGCATATATGTAGGCTAGTTTTAGAAGCACAAAAAATTCAAACATTCAGATCACAGCTCATCAAAGTTTTGGCGGGAAGTTTATGCACTGCGTTTCAACGGCACGAATTAAAACATTGTTGCACATAAAACAGTCATAACTCCGTAAATATTGATAGCTTTGATCGTCTCATAATGATTAAAACGTAAAAATGAAAACAGCTCAAATAAGCTACTTTGCTTATATATTTTAAATAAACGGCAATTTACTTACCACGACCTAACCGGCGATGGCCTGGCGCCACGACAGCATGAAGTTCGTCTAGGGGAGAATTTCCTTCACGGCTTACGGAGAAATACGGCCCGCCGTTGTGTTAAGTTGTACTTGCCGTAAAAATAAAGTAAAACAAGAAGTGGAAAACATAAGCTTGAGCAAATGTGGGAGACTGAACAACATCGATATATCACAGGCAGCCCAAGCTCACGCCTCGAGAAAGCGAGGAATTTATAAATTATTTATGGTTCTCGAGTCGGGACGTGACCTTCGAGAGAGACCGGTATTGGGTTACAAGCGGCCGTTAACAATTTGAGACTTTGTATGGGGAATAAAATATCGTCGATTTCGAACGTGAAATAAAACTCAATTTCAACACTTTTTTAGTCAAATGAATAAAACTATCTTACCTCTTGCGTCTTTGAGTGTTTTTGGGGCTTATTCTATCGTTTTGGGCTTTCATTGTCACGACAGTTGGGTTACAAGCGGCCGTTAACAATTTGAGACTTTGTATGGGGAATAATATATCGTCGATCTCGAACGTTAAATAAAACTAAATTTCAACATTTTTTTAGTGAAATGAATAAAACTAACTTACCTCTTGCGTCTTTGTGTGTTTTTTGGGCTCATTTCATCGTTTTGGGCTTTATTTGTCTTGACTGTCACTACCTTCATAAGACGAAGTCAAGGCTACAGACCGTTTCTGGTTGGCGATTCGAACTTGTCTACTCGAAGGCGGTTTGCGGCCAGAAAATCCATCCTATCGCAGATTTTTTCAGCCAGAGGTAAAGTTCTATGATCTCCACACCTTGTAAAATGTTCCCTCGCCAAATATCCCCGCGCATTTTCCTGAAAATGAGCTTTTTCTCACTCCATGTCCAAAATCCCTTCTTTCGGCAAACGCTCATGATTTTGAAAATCGACACGAGGCTTGGGTCCGAGATCAAATCTCTCTCGACCGAGAGTGGTACAGTCAACTCATGTACAGCACTTACCCCATCCCGACAGTGGCATCACGCACAGCACTATTGTATCGATCAACCAATGACAGAGCGAGGCAACCCGACGGGATACGGGAGATAAACAAACGGCTGAATTTGAATTTTTCTGCGGGGTTTTCCGAGAGAGATACAAAATGTTTTCAAAATTAAAGTGAAGAGACCTCTCGAAATAGAGCGAGATTCCTCGCCGAAAAGAGCGAAATCTCGCAAAGGTCTGTTAACGTGCGGCGTCGGAACTGGAAATCGTAACTTATCCATTTGTAATAAACAAACTCAAATTCGCATTCGGGTGAGAATTTATGAGAATCTGAGAGTTATATACTGTAAAAAAAGCACAAATTGCAAAACACATTTTGACGGTTTTTACTCTTTTGGATTTTTTGGATTTTTTGGATTTTTTTGTTGTTTCAGGGGAGATAAATATTTTATTTTACACAATAAATGATCATAGCTTTCGTATTTGTTTGCGCTCGCGCCGGCTGTGATGTTTTCGCGCCTTTTTTTGGATAAGAATACAAGACCAAAGTCACAACTGTCGTCAGTTATACTTCTCTTCACGACACGACTTACCAGAATTTCCAATGTGGCGAATATCTTGGACCTTTGCGAGATTTCGCTCTTTTCGGCGAGGAATCTCGCTCTATTTCGAGAGGTCTCTTCACTTTTGAAAACATTTTGTATCTCTCTCGGAAAACCCCGCAGAAAAATTCAAATTCAGCCGTTTGTTTATCTCCCGTATCCCGTCGGGTCGCCTCGCTCTGTCATTGGTTGATCGATACAATAGTGCTGTGCGTGATGCCACTGTCGGGATGGGGTAAGTGCTGTACATGAGTTGACTGTACCACTCTCGGTCGAGAGAGATTTGATCTCGGACCCAAGCCTCGTGTCGATTTTCAAAATCATGAGCATTTGCCGAAAGAAGGGATTTTGGACATGGAGTGAGAAAAAGCTCATTTTCAGGAAAATGCGCGGGGATATTTGGCGAGGGAACATTTTACAAGGTGTGGAGATCATAGAACTTTACCTCTGGCTGAAAAAATCTGCGATAGGATGGATTTTCTGGCCGCAAACCGCCTTCGAGTAGACAAGTTCGAATCGCCAGCCAGAAACGGTCTGTAGCCTTGACTTCGTCTTATGAAGGTAGTGACAGTTAAGACAAATAAAGCCCAAAACGATGAAATGAGCCCAAAAAACACATAAAGACGCAAGAGGTAAGTTAGTTTTATTCATTTCACTAAAAAAATGTTGAAATTTAGTTTTATTTAACGTTCGAGATCGACGATATTTTATTCCCCATACAAAGTCTCAAATTGTTAACGGCCGCTTGTAACCCAACTGTCGTGACAAAGAAAGCCCAAAACGATAGAATAAGCCCCCAAAACACTCAAAGACGCAAGAGGTAAGATAGTTTTATTCATTTGACTAAAAAAGTGTTGAAATTGAGTTTTATTTCGCGTTCGAAATCGACGATATTTTATTCCCCATACAAAGTCTCAAATTGTTAACGGCCGCTTGTAACCCAATACCGGTCTCTCTCGAAGGTCACGTCCCGACTCGAGAACCATAAATAATTTATAAATTCCTCGCTTTCTCGAGGCGTGAGCTTGGGCTGCCTGTGGATATATCGGCAAGAAGTGATTTTCGTTTGATTCATTCAATCTCATGTAGCTCCCCAACTGATTCCAAAGAAAGCAACTGGCATATAGTCAATATAAAGAAACAACCACTGCTGTGCGAATTGTCCGTGCCTCTGAACTAGAGCGAAAAATCCATCCCCGACTGAAAGACGCAAACGTGATTTCAGGTTCAGTGACTGAAAGTGAACTGAATTGAATGTAACTATAATTGTTTAAGGCTTTGTTGGATATTATTCACTGATTGGTCAAAAAATAATAGGATTTAAATTCCTCTATTATGATTGGCTGTAGTGTTTACACAAGGCGAGATCTAGGACAGAATCTGTCATACCGCAAATACTTGCGGTAGATGACTGCAAATACTTGCCGCGGGTATGCGGATTCCTTGCATATTGAACGATACATTATCGGCTTTGAGCAATGAGTTATTCAAACAAACGTCACTGAAAGAAGCCAACGTTTTTTTTAAAAGGTCTAAACGCCTTTTGGTTTGGAAGTTGTGGCTGCAAGATAAAGAAAAGCTTCAAAAAACCTTGCTCGGCGGCGTTTGAGCCGATAACGTGTACCTTATTTCCTGTGGGTCAGTAAAAGTCACGTTATTTTCTACCCGGCACGCAATAACTAATCCTATTAGTTGAGTTTATCTTAACTAATAGCTCAAGTAGAAACAACCTTAGCTTCCTTTATGGGTCATTTTGTTTTATTATATTGTAAGCAACATGGTAAATCGAACATCTTTTCATTCAACTTGTCTTTAGTTGATGTTTTACCTCTTGCAAAATGACTGTTTTGATTAGTCACAACCACTCTTAATTGGTTATATTGACTGATTTAATAAGAGTAATTTTAACCAGTCATCGAACAGTTACAATAGTTTCTGCTCCTGTGATGAGGGATCAAACGATATGAATCAGTCAACGGCCTATGAATTGTTAGCCACAATCACTAGCAATCGACTGTCGGATTTACTAAAAAATCTGTCACTAAAACAAGAAAGTTTGTATATTTCCGACAATTAGATTTCATACTTATCAAATGCTCTGTTACTTTAGCTGCTATTTAGTTTTTAATATTTGAGTTTTAATAGCGAGCAGAATGCTCCTGTGGCGAGTTAAATACATTATACTTTACCAACCAGTAAGTCACATATACCATGACTAATTAGTTTGGTCGTTTAGACTAATAAGAGAAGTATAGTTATCACAACTAATCTCAATGGTTAAAACAACCTATAGTTAAATGTAACATTAACTATTTTATTTAGTTGACAAATTTGACTGTTTAAAATAGTTAAAATGACCATTGTTATTAGTTACGACCATTTTAAATAGTCATTTTAACTAGTCAATTTTTACAGTGTAACGATGGCTACTGTATAAAGGTACCCGCTAAAAGAGGTTTTTCATCTTTTTGTCCTTTTAATTGTGTTTCGTAGTCTATTTCGGCTGTCTTTCGCGCTGAACATGTCTTAAGACAGCCGCGAATAACTGAAACTACGAAACTCAAAGGATAAAAACGGATGAAAAGCCTCTTTTAGCTGGGGTAGTAAAGGAGGGAAAGAACGTTGAAAATCAGAAAAACGCAAGTGGAAAGGCGCTGCAGACAACACAAAAAGAGTAAAGAATGAAAAACAAGGGAAGCTTCGAACGAGTCCGAGTTCATGTGTGTGTTTTAACTCAGGAGTCTAAACAGACCGATTTTAAAGTAATATGTCAGATAATATAACAGTTTCCGTGTTCTCATACTGAACTGTGACAACATCAATGATACAACAACCACACGGCATTTAAACAAGGAATTAAACTATATGTTAGCTAAGGGAAATTTCTCATGAATTTCACAGCATCCTGTATTTGAGCATGACAGTGTTGTTTGTCTGGCTAATAAACGAGCCTAATCGGCGAGTCAACTCAACACACTTTTAAAAAGAAAATGGAGAATGAAAAATTACAGCAACTGACTAATAAACATCTCTAACCTTTTGAGGCGAGTAGCAGCAATGCAGCAATCAAGATAACCGATCCCGCAATCATTTTGGTTCGTAACGATTACAGAAGCACAATTTCAAACCAAAGCGGTCGCTAAGGAAACGTGACTCTAGATTTTGACCCAAATGTTATCACGTCACGTTTGTTAGTGTTTTGCCGGTCGTAGTCGTGTTTATCCGTTTCTATGTATTTCTATTGCCTTCGACAAGGTTTCATTGTTAGTTATTTTGGGAGCATATCACATGAAGCAGAGATCTGATTTCGGTTTTTTAGAGACACGTTTTCCGTTAAAATTCATAATCATACATTGCCCTTTGGTCTGACTTGTCTTTTGAATTCTCGAGTCGACTCACGCGGAAGAGCATGACCTGTCCTGCAGCTTACTCGGTGTTTCTATTGTTCTGAATTGGTCACGCAAACTTGGCCCTAAAAACCACTTTTATACGGCAGGAAAGTTAGTTATACGGAATAAAAGATATACAAATCAGGATACTTAGGAATATAAACGCGCCCAGTTTTGACTACACCAAGTAGGAGAAGTTCGCGACCCTCGCGAGCCAAAGTGTCGAAGGTTCCATGTTTCCAGTTGCTCAAAGATGTTTTCGACAATATTTACGCAGCCAAATCGTAATCCAAGCGCCATTTCCGGGCTGGAGTTTAGCCCTTATTTCATTTTTATGTCCACACAGTCCGCACCCGCGAAGTTGTTTCACTGCCGCGTATCTCAGCTTTGTTTAAAATAAGCTCGCAATGCGTGCAGAAAGCAAGGATGTTTCCAACTTGCACGGGATAAATTGCAACAAATGTACTGTTTTGTAAAGGATTTCAACGCATAATTAAGTAACTGGGTTTTTCGGAAAGGAATTTGGGAAAAATGAATAAGAACCCTTAACTTGGAACACCTGTCATGAAAGAATAATTATTCCAACATGTCCAAAACATCGCATGAGAGCTGCTGCTAGGGTACTTAGGTGATTAGGTTTTGAAAGTGACGGACAGGTTTGGTAGATTTTGGGAGTCCAAATTCCTTGATTGAGGTACTCTGAAAGGAAGATCTGCATGGAGGTCCTGGATTCTTAGCTATCAATTAAAATTTCGGCCATTTCTCAGCTATCAGTTAATTATGACGAATCTCAGTTAACTTTTCCTTTTCATGTGTCTTTTCGGTTTTGTATCGTATCAACAGTGTCGCCATCCTTAGTCGAACAGTGTCGAGTATCTTCCGAAGATTTTCGAGGACCTTTCCAGCAATTCCAATTTCTTTTGAGTCATTACGAACACAGACTACCACCTTCCGACGACCTCACGACGATAGAAATATCTTGTGTGGAGCTCAGAGCCATCTTTGTTAGCAACTTATTCTCCAGGCATTAACTTAGAAATTAAACATTTTTAAAATTCCAACTGGGAGAAGACCAGATACATATATTGCCCTTGAATTTGAACTCCGGACTGCAGTATTGCAAAGCCAGCTAGTGGTCGGTCACAGGTAAAGATATGAACCCGCAATTGGAAACTCCTGACTAACTCGTCCAGCCCCGTAACCATGTATACTGTCTTATCGAAAAGAACAACAGCAGTAACACCTTTGCTGCGTTGGCTGAGCGAACTACGGCAGCAACAACATCATCTTGGAATTATCATTGCATCATGGCTTTATGAGCCACCAAAATTATTGTTTTCCGCGCTTGGCTCCTGTTGCACTTAAATTCGTTTCGAGTTTTGATAGGCCATGGTTAATTATATGATCGGCGTCTGTTTGAATTTTGTTTTGATTGGCCAGATATGATTTGTTTCAAAGGAAGGAAGGAAGCAAGGAAGGAAGGAAGGAACTGAGGAAGGAAGGAAGGAAGGAAGGAAGGAAGGGAATTGTAGTGACTGACAAAAGACGGTACTCTTTATAACTCATGAAATGATAAAAATTTGCGCGAGAATTGTTAAAAATCGGAGACCTTCGATACCCTAAACTACCTAGTTATTTTCTAAACTACTTAGTTATTTTATTACCTAGTTATTTTCTACAGCCTGTGCTTCTGCAATGACTTTTAATTTAAAGGCAAGAGTGTACGAGGTACAACCTGCCTTCGGCATTGTGAACGCAAACTATCTTTAAGATTTGGAGCGAGGTATCAGTACTATGGTAACTGTTGATAGTTCTGTTCTTGTTACAGAGTTTTATACTTTGATTAGGATCAATCAATACCGGTATTCCTCAACACACTCATTCATTCAAACGGGAACTTTGGAAAGGTTTCCTAAGAGGTTAGCATTTAGGTCATGTTTATTAATCAGCAACTTTAGAAGTAATTCCTTAGAGGTCAGCACTTCGATCGTGTTTATTATTCACTTCAACTTGAATTTGTAAGTTTCCTAGGAAATTTACGCAATATTTTTTGTGTTTTATTCGAGTAGATTGTTCAATTTTTGGGACTCGGCTTATAGCCGAGAGTTTCCTGAATTTTTTTTTGTCAGCGTTGGGTCATTATTCTGTGTTACAAGTTTAGGGTCTCGGCTTATAGCCGGGTCGGCTTACAGGCGAATAAATACGGTAGTCGTTCGTATAAATCACGATCGCCATAGAACTTGGTTAAATTTTGAATTATTATCATATAGGGTACATTTACTTATTAAAATTATGTTGACGAAAGTCTTATCTTGGGGATACACATGCCCGACTTGGATAATGCTTGTATGAAATGAAAATTTCAAATTTTTAGGTTTTTTAGGCGATACTTCGACTAATAACATAACATAACGTTTGCTTGCTTACGGGACAAAGCGGACTGCGATGAACTGGACACTGTAGCTGGTGTGGCTGCAGAAGATGAACCATTTGCAAATACAAAAACAGCTTGGAATAACGTACTGTTCAATTGAAAAGTTTAACATTCCCTCCCCATTACATTTGAGCCCACGAAGTTTCCGTTATAGCCACAACCGGGGCAACGGTTTCGATAGCTTGGCCATAACTTGCCGAGAATAACATTTCAATCTAACGGTAATAACTGGTGGCGATGGAGGGTTTGCAGTGTAGTGGAAATCCTTTTGGCAGGACAAAACCACTGTAGGGTAGGGACTTTGATGTTCGAGCTTGACGAGTGTTAAGGTAGTGTATACACGATCAAATACTGAACACTTATAGCTTAGAACGTATAATGGAAAAAAATCTCACATCCATCGGGAAAGATTCTTCCACTTCAATTGTACCGCCTGTGTATGTTTTGATAAGTGTCTTTTTTCCCTCGCTTCCGGCTCCCTCCCCCAACCTTCTCGGCTCGAAAAGCCTGCGTGATATTTTCCGCGTTCTCACACAGAAGTAACTTACGTGAAAAATGAGCAACGGTTTATATTCTACATTCAAACGAAGCATTTAAACAAGGAATGTACATTTAAACAAAGAATCGACCTATATGTTACCAGAGGGAAATGTTTCATACAATTCCGCAGGCCTCTGTATTGTTTGTATAGAGTGTCTTTCTTTTACGGATTTTATCAGCGAGAGAACTCTTAACACTGTAAACAGGAATAAAGAGCGAAAAGCTACTGAAAATGAAGCATTGCTAACCTCGTGAGACGAAAACCACCATCATCACAAAACAGATAACTGATCCAGGAATCATGTTGGCCACAAAGGCACAAAGATTGCTGTTAAATGCGGAAGCACAAATACATGTACAACTGCGTTCGAGAAGGAAACGTGATTGGAGTTTGACCCGTGTGTGTTACCAGGAGACGTTTGTCGGTGTTATGTTTCAGTCTTGTTTATCCGTTTATCTGTTTCTATGCAACGTTTTGTTCGCGTGTTTTTTTTGTTTAGTTTTTTATTTTACGCGGGATGACGTAGTCAGCCAGCGTCTAGGTTTCGGTCGATGGAATTTTTTCATCGGTGTCACATATGGACATATGCTTTTTTAACTTTCCCGTTTCCCGTGCCCTTGGCACGAAGCTCAAGGGACGTCCCGAAAAATTGTGCGATTTTATTCCAGTTTAGCTGTAACACTTCGAATCACGTGCAAGTCAGGTCAGGTTGAACACAAGCAGGCAAGGCAAAGTACACAGTGAAATGAATGTCTTCACGCTTCCTTCATTCTGATCACGTCTTCGCTTTGTTTATATCCTTTTACACTCTAATACTGAACATCTCCGTTTCTCTTTCTTCAATTTCAATCGAAGGATAAAGTACGCGAAAAAAGAGGTTTGATTTGTTATTCCACAGGCTTACCATCCTCTGTTTGTGTGGTGGGCTGTGCGTTTGTAATGGCTGTGTTGGTTTATCAAATTAGCAAAACTAAAACCGAAATTCAGGAGTTTTAAAACTGAAGAAAATGAAATAAAAACTCATAAAATTGCTGCCATGGTGTTTAGACTTGTGTTTCTGTGTTTATTTTGGCGATTTAAGGCTCATGAAAGCGACTCGCTCAAAAGTAGAGAAAGAGAACAAGGCATGCAACTAGGCGACCCGCAAATTACACTACCCAGTCGAACATTTCGCCAAAAAACTCATATTTGCTGTATACACTCACACACAAAAATCATGGCCCTCAAAAGAATAGTCTCCGGAGATAAATTAGGCCAAATTTGAGTTGGATTCGATCACGGATAGACCTTTAAATTCGAGCCCAAACTTTTGAATACGACCGTCAATTTGCTTTCTCCCTATGATCTGCAAGAAATCCGAACTCAAAGGAATTCGAAGAATTCGAAGAGAATTTGAATTCGCGTACGACAAACTGCCGCGCCTGGCCTCCCTACCCGAAACTTTTGGTCCGTGACAAAACCTTCTCTGTAGTCACTCGAGTGGGGAGTTTGACCGACAAAGCGGGAACCCAGTTGAAAGACACGCGATTTTTAAAATTTCCCCTGCGCGTAGACTATGGGTCGCTGAACGCAAAAAATTCCAAACAAAACAAAATGGAAAACGCGGACTCAGACCAGCCTAAGGCCAAGAAGAAAAACACCAAAAAGGGAAATCAAACGGTGGTGGTATGTTGAATTGTTTTTTTCTTTTTTATTGCCAAACAACAGCAGCTATTGAGATCATGCGAATCGTTTCGTTGCGTTTAACTGGTTTGCATTTTTCCGTTTTCATGACAGGTTAACACAGAATTATGAGTTAAAATCCGGGTAAAAAAATTTCCTTGGGTGAAAGCGAAGGATTTTCGTTTCACTTTGAAAGGAAAAGAAGTTTGCACCATAGTAAAAGAAGTGTTTGGTTAACTGCTGAAAAAGTAGGGGATCCATAACTCAACTTTTTGGCTTTTGTCTGTGGCTAGGTTTAGGAAATAATACTGAAAGTAATCGATGGCATGGTAATGAACTGCTGAGTAGTTTATTCCGTTCAATATAGTAGAAGCTCGAAAATGTATTTTCATCTCACAGAATTCTTTACCCTGCAAAATAAGTCTTCTTCCCCCAGAAATGTAAGAATTCTAAGTACTTGAATATTTCTGGTACCAATACAATACAATACAATACAATACAATACAATACAATACGATACAATACAATACAATACAATATTTAACGAGGGTGAACATATTAACCTTAACGGTGGTACCACCGTTTTTCATTTCCCTTTTCGGTCTTTTTCTTCTTGGCCTTAGGCTGGCCTGAGTCCGCGTCTTGCATTTTGTTTTGTTTTGAATTTTTGCACCCAGCGACCCTCAGTCTACGCGCAGGGGAAATTTAAAAAATCGAGTCTTTCAACTGGGTTCCCGCTTTGTCGTTCAAACTCGCTACTCGGGTGACCACAGAGAAGATTTTGGACCAAAAGTTTCGCGTAGGGAGGCCAGGGGTGGGAGTTTGTGGCACGCGAATTCAAATTTTAACGGAAAAGTTTGGGCTCGAATTTAAAGGTCTATCCGATTGAGGGCCATGATTTTTGTGTGTGAGTGAATACAGAAAATATGATTTTTTTTGGCGAAATGTTCGACTGGGTAGTGTAATTTGCGGGTCGCCTAGTTGCATGCCTTGTTCTCTTTCTCTACTTTTGAGCGAGTCCGACCGTTATTTTGAAAACATCGCTTTCGCGAGCCTTAAATCACCAAAATAAACACAGAAACACAAATCAAAACACCATGGCAGCAATTTTATGAGTTTTTATTTCATTTTCCTCAGTTTGAAAACTCCTAAATTTTGGTTTTAGTTTTCTAATTTGATAAACTGGCACAGCCATTATAAACGCACAGCCCACCACACAAACAGAGGATGGTAAGCCTGTGGTTATTCTCACATGGTTTACGCAATCTGTTTTGAGACTCGTGTTATGCAAATTCAGTGCACTGTGAACTAAATTAATGCGAGGAAAAAAGCTCGCAAGTTTACACTATTTCTCTTTGTAACACCATAAGCTTCAAGTTTTAGTGTAAGTTACATTCAACAGTTTCGCTTTAGACGGCAGGTTTGAGTCTGGCGAAGGGAAGTTCAATTCTGAAAAATTTAGCTTCATTGTTTACGTCGCATCCAGCGACGTAATATATATTTACACAACCATCTTTTCTCTGCTCTCTTGTATTTGAAAAAAAGTCCAAGAGCAGTATTGTTCTCTAATTTATTTAATATTTCGAATAGGAAAATGAATTTTCTTTCCTTCGTGTTAATGTTCCGTAAATTTTTGAAAAGCATTCACGCAAATAAGAAGCTGATAAAGGTTGTGTTTTCACCTGGGCGATTAAAGTGTATATGACACGAAAATTTTTTCTTCGGTTTTTGATTGTTTTATGTGTATTAAAAAGGATTCTAAGCTTTAAACCGGCATCAAACTCTTCAAACGTACTTTTTTGCGGTGAAAATAGCGCAAATTTGACTTCAAAAGTGTCGCCGTCTCGCGCGGCCAAAATATCACGTGATTAGCTAATGTGACGTCAATCGACTTGATAACAAAACCAACATGGTGTCAAAGTGGAAGGAACTTGGCAGAGTTGGGAAAGGTTTCTCGTAGCTGAAGCGCCTAATAAGCAGTGGTTTGCGTATTCCTTTTGACGATATGGAGGGAAAGTACTCAGTATTCCTCGGATCCAGCATTTTGGGACAAGGGAATCGAAATAATTGTGTTGAAGGAGATGCAAGATCGAAGCACTCAGGCTACTCGCGATTTTGATGTTTGCTATGTTTTTAACTTGAAGATATGGTTACGAACGAGCATTGTTTTATAAGGATCTGTCTCGATAAGCAAAGAAGTTTTGCTGCAAAGCCCAGGGATGCTTTTCATTCGCAAAGCAGGACAGGTACGAGAGCGTGGTCTGACTTTCGATTGTACAGGCGAGCATAGCTACCAGTACGGTCTTATGGTAAATGAAATTTGTTTTCATTCTTCTCTGGACTTTAGTAAGACATTATGATATCAATATAATTTCAACGACGATCGCTTTCTCATAACATTTTTACACTGGACCGTGCATACACTGTCTTTACCTGACTGCACTGGATGAAGGATTTTAACTTAAATAAATCACCTTTTTAGCAAGACAAGAGTTCAGGATTTTGTTTGACTCTTCCTGTGAGGAGTCTGTAAATGCCTCGTTGTTAGAGAGTGCAAATAGAAAGAAAATCAAGAGGTTGCTGAAAGAATTCCAGGAAAATGTCTCACTCGGTTATATTTGTTTATGAAGACAAACATTTTCTAGGAGTTTGCAGTTTAATCCTATGTCTACATATCAAGGTTTTTACCAATCAGGCTGAAATAAATTCCCTGCCTTTCCACTGATGACCATGAACTGACCTGACCTGACCTGACCTGATTTACATCAGCTTGTCATCAACAAAAATCCCTGTTAATACCAACAGCTGTAACTAAGCTAGATCCATCCAGGCCTCGAGGGATCTAGATTGGGTGGTTGTTGATACTGACACAGGGCATTCAGACCCCCCCCCCCCCGCCCCCCGTTGCTTTTTGGTCAGCTGAAGTAAACATGGAATCATTATCTCTTGTTGCTTTATGTTTGGTGGTGGTTCTGATAAATCAATAAATATCAACTATCAAAATTGAAGATCAAGTGATGATGACAGAAGGACATTCCTTCTGTTGCAATGATTGTGACCTATTGTCAACAAGAACGATTCTTTACATTGTATTTAATTTACTATTTTAGAAACTTCCCATAAAGGAATACTTAGATAGATTGTTGTTGTTGTTGTTGTACTGCCACTCTTTGTTGGCTGTGACGAA
Source organism: Siderastrea siderea (assembly GCA_964030785.1). Lineage (NCBI taxonomy): Eukaryota > Metazoa > Cnidaria > Anthozoa > Scleractinia > Rhizangiidae > Siderastrea > Siderastrea siderea. The sequence continues at coordinate 2,812,953 of OZ034969.1, forward strand.
ACAGGTACACTATGACATGATGTTACAAACAAAACAATTATTCCTAAGTAAAAATTGACTGGTGATTTACAATGTTGTTAAGGATGCCACAAATGCCCCAAGCTTTAACTCTGTCTCCAGGTATTAGGAACTATGGTATTAATTTAGGTGCTCCATACAGGGCTTCCACCTCTCTCCATCAGAATCAGGCTTAAGCAGATTAAGCTTGTGGAGCCAGCCCTGTGTCAGGAACCTGTATTGTGTGTGTGTGTGTGTGTGTGTGTGTGTGTGTGTGTGTGTGTGTGTGTGTGTGTGTGTGTGTGTGTGTGTGTGTGTGAGTGTGTGTGTGTGGCGGGTGGGGGGGGGGGAGTGAGCTGCTGTAAATAATATCTACAAGGGATGTATGGATCCTCATCACTGTGTCTGAGTGATACATATGCTTTGGTAATCGACCAGTTATTATTGATGAAGATAATGATTATTATTGATGAAGGTTGATGCTGATTTCCCCCGTTCATAGGAAAATTGTTTGAGAAGGAGTCAATATGGAGACCCACCGTTGATTTGCAGATTTACTCGTCAATTGTCAATTCCTGTTGGTTTATTTATAATTAACTGTTAGTTTTAGAAGAGTTTGATGTGCCGCGCTCCCCTCCTGTGGTATTAGAAACACCAAAAGCTATTTAAGAAGCCCAAGGACACCAGTTATTTTAAAAGCTAATGAACATGGTTATGATTCAATAACAGTTCTACAGTATTGGAAAACCATACCCACTGCAAAACAAAACAAAATGAACTGTATTTTAATGCGAAATGTGACATTGCCTTCATAGCACTGAGTTGTTTGAAAAATTACTGAGCCATGATTAGTGTTAATACCCTAATATTGATACTCTAGATAGCAACAGTCTTAGGCTGCTATATTAGCTGAATCCGCCAGTGATATGGCAAGTAGCATGCGAGCCGAAGTCAGTTTTAGTGCCGTTTTTAAAGTAAAGCGTATATAGATTCTAATTGCAGATAACACGACAGTGGAAAGAAATGTCTTTTCAGGCCTGGAAGTACATTGCGTACGATTTCGCCATTGGTTTTTCTCTGCTTGCTGCAGAAACACTGAAACTAAGGCCAAGGCTGGGAATAAACTCTGGGAACTCTTTCTTAAATCGAAATGAATCAAAAATCCAGCGAACTTGGTGTGAATTTCCGGTCATAAAGGCGAGATAATCCCTTGTTTTTTCTCGTGAAAACAGCTTGTATTTTTAACTCACTTAACATTGGAAGAGCTGTTTTCACTGTATTTCCTGACTTTTCCAGCTTTATCTAGTCAAAATTGTCCTAGTGAAAACACAGCCAAATACAAGTAATTTACATCAGTCAGAGTTCCACTGTGTCAAGGGAACAAAGGATTTTAACGTGTAAAAAAAAAACAGTCTAGCGTGTTATAAAAACAAAGCTCCGCTTTGTAAGCCAATGTGAACAATGGCTGCATACACGCTATCCAAAATCAATATATTGTTTTATGTCAGAAGCGTGCGTGCGTTCGCCTTATTCCCTGAAATCCCGTGGAGGGTCACACATCGTACCAACCCATATACTCGACAACTGTCCAACTCCGTTCAAAATAGTCCTTACATACACCAGCTAGCGCATCCCGCGTAAACGCCTTCAGGCGTCTTTGTATGTGACACGCTCTCATCAAAATTTTCTGGTCCACCGCGCTGTACAGTGCTGTAGACTGCTTTGCCCACAGGTAGCCAAAGCTTGAGTTATGACTGAAAATTAATAAAATTTTATAAAATAAACAGTGTTTCTTTGTTTGTATCTTACGTACTTGCTATCTAAGGCAAAAATTCGCTCTCCGAGCGAGAATAAGCGTCTTTCTAATTTTTGCTTCTAATTAGTATTATAATTATGAAAGATGATACACAATTCACGGTTTTTACTTCGTGTAGAAGACACAGAATTTGCAAAACAATAAACACAAAAACTCAAAACAATGAACAGAGAGAAACAATGCCCTACTGTACAATAAAGAATACAATACACTAGTTGTTTTGCAATTCTGTGTCTTCTACCCGAAGAAAGACCCCAATTCACCCGCACCAAGCATTTAAATGATATATTTTTCTTGAAATGCGCCATTTCCACTCACAATTTCCTTAAATCTGAATGAATCAATAGTCGAAAAACAACTATACGCCCGAAAAGGTCCATCTTTCCCAACGTTTGTCACCATAAACGGCAACATTTTGAGCTTCTTGTACCTGAAATCAAATGTCGGTATTCGACCGCCGACCTCTGCGCACAAAAATATGCAAATATGCTAATTTCATCCCGCTGTTTTCGTCTCATTGGACAATTTGCACAATAGCGCGAACATGGCAAAAGCAACTGTGTTGGGGTGCAACGTTTCATGTTTGAAGCGTGGCTATTTGTTCTTGCTCACCGTGCAGGCCTCCCCGTAGATTTTGTCTTGTGCGATTTATTTAGCATATTTGCATATATTTGTAAACGTATTTTGATAAACTTGACGTTTCGTATGCTAGTCAACATACATTTTCAAAAGTAATCGTTACAGTGTTTGAAAACTGTTTATATAGGGTGCGTTTCTTTGGGAAAATCCAAATCCGGATTCTTGTATCCAAAAACGGATTTGCGTTTCTTTACCTAAATCCGAAATGGATTAATCAGGGATTAGTGATCTGAAGAATCCACACTCCAAGTGGATACATCAGATCAAATCCAAATCCGGGTTTTTAGGATTCATGATCCGTGCGTTTCTTTGGGGGACGGACCCAAAAATAGTACATCTGTCAAGCGGCCGTCCATGCAAATTTACTGGTCTCGCCATATTTTCTCTCGATCTTGCGTGACGAAACATTCGATCGTGGAAAAGAAAATTCAGGTGATTATTCCGTTCCGTATATTTGAAAAGTTTCCTCCAAAAGTACAAACAGAAGCATTGACACGTCAGGATAACTTCATTTGAGTACCATTTCTGTAATTCAGAGACCAGATTTTGCTAATTGTGAACGAAAAAAGCGAGTTCACTTGAACTACTGGAGATACTGTCCTTGTTTATAAATTATTTGTATTCCATTCTACAACTTTCGTCACAAGTTGTTGTGAAGGTTTGACCATCAACAGAATTTTGGTAAGATTTTATTCATCTTGTCTAAATATGCCGTCATCACTTAGTCTCTGTCTCTATTCGCCGGTCCCCCCACCCCCCGTTTCAATGTTGAATGTTTGCCAGACAATACTGCAGAAGAAAAGTCCGTTGAAATCCAACATTGAAAAGGGGGGAGGGGAGGGAAACAAAAGCATGGAAAAATGTGACAACCTTCCCAACAAAATTGGCGAACGTTGTAGTTGAATTTTAGGGCAGTACGAGAGAAGTATCGTTCTGACATATATATTACGTGCCTCCAGCCTGTCTTGTCAGGACAAAATAATCCTTTTTCGGATTTTGCGTTTCTTTGGTGTCGAAGAATCCATATGATCTGGGATCACAAATCCGTTTTCGGATTCTCCCAAAGAAACGCTCCCATAGTTCACCATAAGGGTCTGGAACCGAGATTAAGAAAAACGATCTTAACAGTAATTTAATAGTTCGGAAGCTGTAGCTAAAAAAAGCAACAGCTTCTCACTGCTAATGTTAACATTTAAAGATGGTTGTAGTTCTTGAATCAGCAAAGTTTCCTTTATTTTACAACGAACGTCCGTTTTGCCGGACGCTAAAAAATGTCAAAATGATCCCATTTAATATTGTGACCAGTGGTTTTCATTAGATCATCTATTGTCTTTCAGTCCCCACCGGACGCAGCAGCATAGTTTCTTTACAAACTAAGCCCTTTGTTTAATCAGAAACCGAGAAACTAGAATTGTCCTTCAGTAGCGTTTTTGTGTTAGGAGTAGAAATTACTTTTCAAACGGAGAAAATGAAACAAATCAACAGCAGTGGGGGGAGGGGGGTAGTGGTTAGCGCGTTGAACTTCATACCTGAGGGTCCTATTTGCGCTCGCCCCAATATTGGCGCGTTCAAAAAGCGAAAAGTGCTTCAAACCTGCGGAAGGCCTTGCGGAAACGCTTGCTACGCAGGCTAGAGGGTCCTCATCTGTAAGGCCCAATCCCTGCTATCGTGTTGTTTCCTTAAGACAAGAAACTTTGCTCCACATTGTCTCGATCCCCACCCAGGTGTATAAAATGGGTACCAGCGACATACTGCTGGGGGTAACCCTGCAATGGACTAGCATCCTGTCCAGGGGGGAGCAGCAATACTCTCAGTTGCTTCATGCTACAGAAACCGAGTTTAAGATCCGGCTGTGTGGGCCTCCTCGTGCGTCTTTACCTTACCCTTAAAACAAATTTTGGCAGAAAAGCGCTCCGTAACGACTTAACACTGCTCACGGTGGAGCTGTGAAATTAATGTATCTGCTATATTCTTCAAAAGTAAGCCTTTTTTGTTTTGGAATTACTCCAAAAGAGAAGTACAATTTGCAGTTAAGTACCGAAAGAGTTGCTCTCTTGTAAACAAACGCATTAACAATTTTCCGTGATTTTAGTTTAAAAATGAATTTGTTTTTACGATTGTTAAAGCCTCAGAGACCTGGGGACGAGATTGGTTTATTTATGACAAGTTTGCCGCCAAGGCAGATGAACGGACAGGACATTGCGTCCCAGTTACTAGGCCTATCTGCCCAACCCACCCAACCCACAATGTCGGGAAAAAAAAAACAAAAGAAGAGTTAGCAAGAGCGCTCCTGCAAAAGATTAACGCGGTGGCATTTAGGGCAGTCATTTCTTTTTTTCTTTTTTCTTTTTTTTTCTTTGGAGGGGGTGCAGACTGCAAATGATTTTGAGAGGAGCACGACGATATATATATATATATATATATATATATATATATATATATATATATATATATATATATATATATATATATATATATATTGAATTCTGAAATTTAAAATCACACTAGCCCCAATAACAATCCCTAAAAACAACTCATATGATGTCGCAATCACAAAAATCATAATGATTTTAAATTTCCAAAGCCTGTGCTATCGTTTTCTATCAACGAACAGGAAACGACGATTCAGTCATTCAGACTCACACGTAAATGATTGGCAACCACTCCTTAAAGTAATAGGATAGGTAATGGTGTGAGGGCTTTGCTAAACGACACTGAAACAAAACCTACAACGTAGGAAAGTTGTTTTATGGATGGAAGTGATGACCTAAAACTTGAACACGGTAAATGTGTACCAAAAAAGATTATTAGAAAATGCTTACGTAAACCGTCGCCTGAAATTTTCGAATTGTTCGGAAACTCCTCGTTCTATTTGCATCGGGTTTTGTAAGAACGCACACCATTTTCTTTCTTTCCTTTTCTCTTCTCTTCTCTTCTCTTCTCTTCTCTTCTCTTCTCTTTTCTTCTCTTCTCTTCTCACTCTTCTCTTCTTTTCTTTTCTCTTCTGTTCTCCTCCTTTTTTTCTTTCTCTTCCTTTCTTTTTTCTTTCTTTCTTTCTTTCTTTCTTTCTTTCTTTCTTTCTTTCTTTTTTAACGGAGTTATCAAATCAACTTCTTCACACTGGCAAGCTATTTTTTTATTCGTAACTAGCTGAGTACCATTTTATTCCAAGTACATACAAAACAAAAGAAAAGCTAATATTACATATCTACACAAAAGCCTCCTGATAAATCACTTGACTATTCACTATTAGCTGTGATGTCCTTGCTACGTTTGCAGGGAAGAAGAACCCCTCAAAAATAAATGATTTAGTTATCTGTCTTGTATATTTGATGTGCATGCCATAATGTCCACGCCAATAAACTGCTTCGTTACAAGTCATTTCTATGGCAAAATATAAGTCAGGCAGAAAATTTTTAATTGCGAAAAAGAACACATACAGGGAAGAAGCCTGTTACGTGTATTCAGTTGGTAAGAGTTTTAGTCAAGCAATAAATAAATAAATAAATAAATAAATAAAAATAGTAACAAAATGAATAAAACATCACATACAGGAAAGCAACCTTTCACGTGTAATCAGTTTGGCAGGAGTTTTAGTCAAGCAGAAGATGCCGAAATGCATTTAAGATCTAGAACACGTGCAGGGAAGCAACCTTTTACGTGTAATCAGTTTGGCAAGAGTTTTATTCAAGCTAGAAATCTCAAAAAGCATCAAAGATCACATAATCGCACGATCGCTTAAGATAGTTTGCAGTCGCTGTCACTGAGACTCGTCTTCATATGGTCATAGTCTGAACAGAGTTTTTGACGTGCGTTCCATCGGCGGATTTCTTGTCGGATCATTTGCGTATTGAATATTGCATTGAAAACCAACCTACAGAAAGTTGCTTTGCAATTTCTACTAGTCAGCATGGCCGTCTAAAACATTAATTAAAAAAGAATGACTGCGTCCTCGTTTAGGGCTTTTAACAGAATGCACGGGTATTTTTATGGCATTTTCGCAATCTTGCTATGCCGTACTGATGGGCTCTAAGTAGAGCGAAACAGCTGTCTACGGCTGCAACCCTACTCTGTTAAAGTTCTATTAGTGTCGTGTTGATGTCTTGCAGAGTCAAATCTTTCTACGTAGTCAGACCAGCCTTGCTGCTTTGTTTGTCATTTCAGTACCTCTGCCTTTATTATTATTTACACGTGAAAGTTACGTGGGGAAAGTAAGAGAAAAAGTGATTGAAAAATCTGCTTTACTTCTCGGGTATTTTCAGTTTGGTCGCCATCAGATCGGTCTGTCGAAAACACCGACCCATTTTACAAGGTGGACGGATTCCAAGCACCCTCATATTGATTAGAAAAAAGAGCAGGTTGCAAATCGAACGTTTTAGGCTCTGTCTTCATTATTGCTCACTGGTAGAGGACATATGTTGCCATTTGTTGCATGTGACCAAAAAAAACCAATGATCTTCAAGCCAGTTTGGTACTGCGCTAACTAATATGAAACACGTTCGGCATATTAACTAGACAGGACAGAGAGGAAGAGCACTGAAGTGATGTAACAATCGTGCAATTTTTAAAATTTTGTAGAAAAATGTAACCTAGTGTGAGTGAAGTAACGGCATACAGCGGTTCTACAGACAAGCGTTATTCTATACATGTATAATATGGCTATGTTACATAATGTCCTTGGTGCTTTAATGATCTTATTATTGCACTGGCGGTGTATTGACCTATTCAACTACAGGAAGGTTTGGTAATAAACAAAACAACAACAATAACGACAGTCACAAAAATAAAATAATAATTAATCCTGTTGGGCTTGTTTTGGTGATCTGTAAAACCACGGACTCACTTCCAGTTATTAAAGCTGAAAAGAAAAGAGAAAATTGCCTCAGTTTTTGTTTTGCTTTTAATTGGCTGAAGGTAAGTTGCAGCTGCATACTATCAATAAATATTCCCATTCCCATTGAGAAGCCTTTTGCTTTTATTTGGCAATGAGCTCAGTTGAATGTTACGTAAGTGTACATTAAACTGATTTGCAAAATACTATTCAAAGGTTTTGCTTTTAATACATGTTAAGGTTGGTTTCCATATTCCATATGTTTTTGTGTTGCGTATTCTTTTCAACTATGGTGCTTTGGGAGTTCCTTAATCACAAACCTCACTTAACCCTTTCCCGTCCGCGTTTTTTCCTTAGAAAAACGCATTTTTTATCGCTAAGGCGGTTTTTTATGTGCTATGTTGCCGAATGCCGCTAAACTTTGCTACAAAAGCGTTTTTTTACAATTTAGCTAAATTTTAAGCCCGCTTCTGTTGTAAATTGTACAATATTCTGCTTTGGCGGATTCATTTCCAATTTTTTTCTCGCTTCTTTTGCTTTCCTTTTTCTCTCCCTTTCTTTTCTCTCTATCTTCTACCCTTTATCCCCTTTCTATCCACTGGAAAAGTTTTGGCCTCAGCCCTTCTAAAAACCTGGAAAGGGAACACTGATCAACTAGGTGACTTGGCCTATTTTACCACCAACTTTGCACCCAAAATTGGACACGTTTTTTCTGGTATAGCTCTGCCCGAATTTGGTCGATATTTAAAATGGACACACGTATGGATGGATCTGTCCTTGCTGTGTTAGCTGCTTATCAAAACAATCTGGTGACGTCAAAAATGATGACGTCACAAGTGGCTCAATGGTTCCCGACTTTATGTCGGGAAAATACAACTCTTGACGGGAAAGAGTTAATGTTCGTACATTTTACAGCGAAGCTTGGAAGTGAAATTAGCTACTCTGACATAAACATGTTTAAGGGTATTGGCCTATTTAGCACAGTTTTCTAGTGAAGCTGAAAATTCGCCAAGGTGATCAGATATAAATACAACATCAAGCAGTTAAGTTATGAGATTTTGTTATACAAAGTCGAAGCTACTAATTCCGAAACAATAAAATGTAAGCTTATAATATGATATTATACCCCATACGGCCATAGTTCCCCCCCCCCACTACCCCCACCCCCCAAAAAAGAAATTAATGTCACAAACATGATTCATATGGAAAGGAAGGCCACATGTCAGAAAGATTAACTTATAACTTACCTGAAAGACAGAAGAATCCCAACTGCCAAGATAATAGTAGAAATCCTGAGGCTCACTGAAAATGAAATGAAGAAAGAGGCGATTATGAGGAAAAGAACTAAGTATTCTTGTTCGCAATTACGCGATGGTACTCAGAAAAATCATCAGGTGCCTGTTTGGGTACTATCAATTGTTATATAAAATATTAACCGCATTCAGACCGGGCTTTTTTGGTCTTCTGGGACGGGGGGCGGGATTCCGCCCCCACCTCTTAACTCCGAGAATATTAAAGCTATGACAACGAAACTTAAAGTGCAGATAGTACGTCCAAAGACGTTACCATTAAGGTCCACAAGATTAGCTAATGACGTCACAATAACGTTTTGTTCTTAAACGGCGGCCATCTTGGATCTGCCATCTTGGATTTCTTAATTTTTCGAAATCATTCAAAACCCGCCAAAATTGTTCAAGAAGTGATCAAAATCATAAAATTCCCACAGAAATGGTCAAAAAAGTAAAATTTACTTCAAAAAAGTAATGATTTTGATCAAAAAGAGAGAAATTCAAAATTCTCAAAAAACCGCTTGTCAGAAAGTGGTTGTCATGGTAACGTCAAACTTAATAGACAAAGACTTTCTTTCTAAATTGTTTCCAGTTAAATTTTAGGTAAAGTCACCAAGTTTGGTGGCTATAGCTTGCTTATTAAAAAAGTTATAAACGTCCAAATTCCGTGGTGGCAGAATCCGCCCCCACCCCTCCCCCCCCCCCGGCTGGTCTGAATAGGTTTAAGTTAATTACCCGATATAAACATAGATGTTCTCTAGAGTAGATTATAGAACGCATCACCAGCATAATTCATTTTTAAAAAAACGTGCATTTTACTTTTCAGAGGAAATATGCTGCCTCCCCCCCCCCCCCTCCCCTTATGATTCAAAAACTCGATGCCAAAACGACACCCCCATGTGGTAAGGCGAGAGTCACGTTTGTTCCCGTCCGGCCGCCTGTGCATTAACAGGCTTCCTCATTCCCCCATATCACCCCCTCCCCCTCCCCCTCCCCCACCAACACCCTCATAGCCCCTGAGAACTGTCTGTTCAGGTTTCCCCAACAATTTATTATATTGCCCTTCTCAGATTCACCATGGGGAGAAGGACCTGAGAGAGTGGCACAAGTCCTCTTCCCAAAGCTGACGGCACAGAAAAAGGACTGATACCAGAACTTCGATCGTGGGCCAAAAATAATATAACTAATCAGTTAATTTATCTTACCTTGAGCGTTGGAATCGCAGTACTTTACACATTCCTTGGACTCCTTCGTGTTTTTCAAGCCTTTGCAGCTGTAGCCTGTCTCTGCTTCTCACTTTCCATCGATAACAATCGGTCCGCCGCCGCCTTCCGAGCACTTGCTACACTCACCACCTTTGGCCTTCCAATCCGTGAACTTCACCTCTGCAGAAAAGAACAACATTTTTTTGACTGTTGCCCTGTGCCATGTGCCGGTTGACTTAACCAGTTTACAAGATGTATGTGTCTGTCTTTAGAGTTCAGTGTTTGACCAGCAGGGTTGAACACAGATTTTTCACATAAAAGGAGACAATTCGTGCTGTTTGCATGGCGTAAACAACTTGCAGCGACAGTTGTAAACAACAGTTGCGAAAAGTATGAAAATCCCAAAATTTAATATACACATGACCTGTCTGAAGCGTAAACCGTCGCCTCTCTCCAGCCCCTTAAGGCAAGTAAGACGGCTGACAATTTAGACTACACAAGTATGAATGAAACAAACCCTACGTTCACCAAACTGGAACTAGTTGAGGTGTATGTGCCGATCTGTAGAGTTCGGTGTTTGATTAGCAGGGTCTGGACACAGGTTTCAGACATTGAACGAAGGCAATTCGTGCTGTTTGCATGGCGTACACAACATGCATGTGAGCAACAGTTGCGAAAAGCGTGAAAAACCAAAAAAGAAGCCTTAGAAAATTGATATACATGTGACCTGTCTGAAGCGTAAGTCGTCATCTCTTCAACCTCTTAGGGCAAGTAAAACGGCTGACAATTCAGACTACACAACAAAATAAATGAAACAACGCCTTCGTTCACCAAACTGGAACCAGCTGAGGTGCTCAGAAGTGCAGCAGATGCAAATCCACAAAACTTCAAACAAAACAAAACTGCCAAAGTACGTTTCACAACCAGGTGATCATTAAAAGAAAATGTCGGGGATCAATTTTTATTGCAATTGTTAACAAAACAGAGAAATTCCAGTTATTAAATTTCGGATATGAGTCTCCCAGTTGCACGTTGAAATCACGAGTTAGTCATCTATTATTTTTGACAACAATATATAGTATGTAAGTACAGACTGATTTCAAGTTGAAACGTAAGTTAATCAATGGCAAAAAATGCTTTAAAAATAAATCGCAGGATAATTGGGTATCAAGCAATTGATCTTTCTTGCAATTGCTTCTTTTGAACAAAGTAGGAGTGAGGAGCTCTAGTGAAGTTAAACGGTAAAAACTAACCTAATGGCGTGAAGTCAAAACCGTCTTTTACGACTGCCATGTTCATGAGTTTGCCATCCTCCAACTCCTTTTTAAAGACGTCCTCGATAAAACCAGCTTCATCTTTCTTTAGAACCAAGCATAGTTTAAGCTTCACGAGAATTTCTTCTGCATTCTGTTGGAATGTCACATCTGAAATCTTCACCTCGCTGTATTTGCTGGAGTCATTGAATAAGCCTTCAAGCTATAAGAATAATCACAATCGTATCCTTAGTACTTACTGATTAAAAGGTGAGTGCTCTTTTGAGTCTCCACTGCATCCTGTATAAAGACAAACGTCTAATCAAGTAACGAGAAACGTAAGAGTCACTATACCCAAATATAGGTAGAGTTACCCCATTATAGTGCAGTTGAATTTTTTAAAAGATAAACGCCACATAAAGTTTTTTATTTCTATTTTTCCAACACGATTTTTCATCTGCACGTGACGTTTTCAGAAGCCTTAGGCATATCCCTTAGACACACTTTGACCAACTTTGGTGAGAACTGGTTGCTATGATAACAAGACATGACATCATAAGTGGTAGGCGGTGAAGCCACTTTTTAATATAAATACGTGTTTTCACCTTTTTAGGTCAAAAAAGCTAGCACAAAATGTTGACAAAAAGTAGCAAAGTGTGCTGAATTATGTTACACCCTACACGTCTAGCATCAAAAATTTTCAAGTTTCGCTGTATTTTGATAATTTTCAATTTTGGCTAAAATCTTAGATGGCGGTTAAGATGACGGCCATTTTGGATGACGTCACAGGCCCTCAGAAGTGCCGCAGCCCGTAATTTATACCTCATTCTGTAGAGCAAATCAAAGGCCTCCTACCAAAGGACATTGTAACACAGCAAGTTCAATTTCAAGCAAAGTAGGTTCGAGAAAACGCCGTGACATGAACATACGTTAGCTGCTCGCGTGGGCTTCCTGGCTGCACCGTCTTGATCGCCACTAAAACAGGGCTTTTGGACGACAAGCCATAGCTGTTGGAACCCCTGCAGCTCAGAGCTCCATTACTACTGTGATATGTCTCAGATTAATGACTCACTTAATCCTCAAATGACATTTAATCCTTGATTTCTCCGGCAGAAGTTATATCTTAATGAAGTTCCTGATAGAATTTCCAGGTTTCAAATTGTTCCCATATTAAGTTCACTTTTTAAGTTAAAAAGGGCAAGGGTCGTTCAAGGACCCGGACCTTCGGGGGTGTCCTCCCGTGTCCTCTGGGAAAAAAATTCGTTTGCGCGCCATTTTAAAGGAAAACACGGCAAACTATATATCGTTGGAAAAGTTAATAAATGTAAATTTCGGAAAAAATATTAATTGACGGGTTTTTTTTTCTAATTTCGCAAACGAAAGTTGCAAAAATAACTGTGAAAATGACCATGCGTCATTCAATCAGATACGTCGATTAATAGGGTATCAAAATACGGCGGATTTCTTGGAAATTTGGGCTGAACATTTATAATATAATATAATTAATTATAATATTTCGCCCGTGGCGATCTTCAATGCAATGCACATCGCCTATTCTTTGCTGGTCGAACTTGACAGACTAGTTAAGAAATAACCAGTCAGAATATCGAAAAATGCTCACACGCTTTTGATGATTGATCCACTGCGATTAACGCTGAGCAGTTATTTTACCAATGTGCTTGGATTTGTATATAACCTATTAATTCAAATGAATGACTCATGGTCACTTTCACAGTTGTTTGCAAATTTCTTTGCGGAAGAAACCGGCAATTCATATTTTTCCGAAATCTACATTCATCAGCCTTTCTAAAGATACATAGTTTGCCGTGTTTTCCTTTAAAAGGGCGCGCAAACGAATTTTCTCGGGGGTCACCCAAGAAGGTCCTTTGTAACCTTAAGCTAGTATTCCAAAATTATTAGCTACTTACTACATCCGCCATTCTACCCTTCAATGTCTCGTAATCCATTGACGATTTGTTTGCATAAGCCTCCTTCCATTTTTTCTGTAATACAATGCTGAGGTTTCCACATGCTGAAAGTGTAAATGAATTTCAAAATACAGAGAGATCACCACGTTATTCAATACACTGGAAAACAAACAGATAATTGCAATAAAAAAGGTGTACAGTCAACGATTACTTGCAAGCTCTATTTTCAAAAACGTAACATTGCTGTCAACTACAAATGTGAGATTTCAAAATATTTATAACATGAGAGGACCATGAAACGAATATTTTCGAATTACGGCTTATTATGGTTATTTTGAGGATTTTCAACTGAATCTGATCGATACTCTGGACGACGAACAGTCAAGAACGTTCGTTTCTGATAAAATAGAAAACGATACCGGTGAAGAACGCAACCTAATCCTTTCTTGGTTTCCCTGTGTTCTTCCTATACCTTTAGCGTAAATGCATAGTTATACACTAAATCATTACATTCGATTTCTTAGATGAAAATAACGAATTAATTTAGGCAAGCTAGAGACGACAGACGAATAGTGATTTATGTCAGTGGGCAAGTAAAAAAGGGGAAGCCATGGGCATAGTAAAAAGATAAAATTTCTATTTACGTTGTTGTAAAAAAGGGAGTCTGTTAGTTTGTGTGTTCATTATGTTACTAAGTTCGCTCTTTAGGTCGTTTCTTTGTTTGTTCCTTTGTTGTTCTTTGTTTCGTAAACTTTTCCATTTTTGTTCGTTTGCTGGCTTGAATGTTTATTCGATCGATCGGTTCATTCTTTTTTTATTTTTTATTTTTCAGTAATTGGACTTTCCTTGACTTTGTTAGCTGGTAGGTTTTTTTGCTTGGTTTTATTTTATTTTCATCGCTTTGCATAATTACTTATTCATGAGTTGGTTCGTTCGTAGCTTCTTTTGTTTGTTCGTTCGTTTGCTTTGCTTTAATTTATTTGTTCGTTTGCTTACTCTTTTCTGAAGGGGGTGGTGTCGTGGTTGGAGTGGTCGGCTGCACTGTAGCTGTCATGGAACTCTGAGAGGCTGGTGTTGGGCTTATAATTTGTGAAGAAGCAGACTGTGAAGATGTGGATGGGGTAGCTGTTGGGGTAGCTGTTGCTGATGAAGAAGTGGTGGTGGTGGCCTGCGCTGAAACATCTGCAAATACAAAGACAACTCTGCATTGAGTATACCACAGTAATCAATGCATGTACTTGCCCTCAGATAGTGTTCTTTATAGCCCTCGCATACTTCTGTTGAAATATGACACTAATATATAAAGGAAACAAGGGATTTGTCATGAATTTGCTTTTGATTAAAGTTTTAACTGCATTATCTTTAACAAATGTACAGTAAAAAGTGCATATAAGAACCAGATTTTTCCAAGTTAGACTGAAACGGTTCTTATACACTTGGTGCCTACTGTGAATTTCGGATATTTCGATTCTTGGATAGGTTCTTATCTTGTCAGAGGCAAAAGTGTTTCTTCCAGGTCTGAAAACCTATTCAATATGGTTGTGGCCCCTTGCATCTGTGTCACAAACGTTTAATACGCATAATCGATTCTGTTCTACAAGTTCTTAATCTCGACTAGGTTCATACATGCGGGATTTTACTTTATGCATAGGGAAGCTTAGATACCCCCTTCCCCCGTATTTTGTTCCTTGCCGATTTTCTTGTCAGCACATGCAATTTTTAGCATGTGTATCTCTTCGATACATTTTACGGTATTTAGTGAGAAATATTCGGTTTGGTAGATGTCTGAGATTGGGCCCTGTTTGAATTAAAATGCCTCTTAAAGACTAAGGTGCAATTTTTTATTTGGAAAAAATATTATAAATTGAGAACAAAGGCACTCACGTGTTAAAGTGTATATGAAAGATTTTTTTTTATTTGCCAGATCGAATCTAAACTGCATTTTCGAAATCGATTTTCCTTGCCCGCGCTTTTGCCGTTGGAAAACATGAAATTTTACTTCCGGTCGTGTCAAAAACCGCGCAAAGGGAGACCTGGAGACAGTCAGGTTGTGACGTCATTCCAGGAACGGTCGATGCCAAAACAAACTTCATGCATATGGACCGAATTGCGGAGATCTAATACATTTTATTTTTCTTTACTCCGTAACCGCCAAATTAAGCACGAAATTATGTGAAACTGCTACTGTTACAAGCAATCTTACAGGAGTAGATGCGGTTACTGTGCCTTAAACCATCTGCAAAGCGCCGGAGAGTGCCTTTGCCGCAAATAAATTCAGCAATGTGTCGAATCTCTCGAAAGGTCCGAAACAACACTATGTCACAACAACAGGAGGCAGGCCCTGCCAGGGGGTAGTGGGATACCAATATACCTCATTTCTTTCCCCGGGGATACCATTATATATCTTGAAAGTGTAAAAACGTTGATACCCTATACCTGGAAATTTTGGCAAAGAAATACTGAATACCTTGGTATAAAACACCCTAGATACCGTATACTCAAAACCCCTGGCCGGCCCTGAGGATGGCACAACAACAGGATGTGTAACAATGCACCCGGAATGAAGATTAGAGTTTGTTCATTCCTTTCAAATCTTAGGCAGACACGTTTTCGTCATATTTTTACAATTATCAGCAATTAAGTTGTGCACAAATGAGGGATGTATGATTTTTTTTTTAATTACCGCAGTTATGAATGAACACTGGTCAATATATCGGATTAAACAGTGTAGAAATTTCGAGGGTTTGCCTAGATATGTCTAGGCAAACAATCGAAATTTCTGCACTGTTTACTCCTATATATTGACCAGTGTTCATTCATAACTGCGGTAAAGATTATACCATCCCTCATTTGTGCAGGTGAGAGTCCACAAGAGAGTCCAAAAATGTTTGTGAGTCCACAAGAACGCATACAACTACTCACTTCTCTTCCGAAATAATGTCAGTAATCTGACAATACTTTCTTCCTTCTATCGTATTATATTTTGGTGCATCTGATCGTAGCAGCCATCTGCTTTAGAGAGACAACACTGAATCCCGGGTGCATTGTTACACATCCTGTTGAATTTCTTTGCAGCAAAGGCACTCTTCGGCACTTTACAGATGGATTAAGGCACAGTAACCGCACCTGCTCTTGTAAAATAACGAAACTATAGCCTGCATAACAGGTGTTCATTTAGCTTAGCCGAGTGTACAGAGTGTAAACGCGGTTTATTTAGCCAAGCACGATTATAATATTTACACCGGGAGATGGGAATTGTGGTATTTCTTACTGTCTCGAGCGCTTCGGTACATCAAATCGGTTTTCTAGCGTCTGATTTCTTCGTTCTGCCTCTTCTATCTGTTGATAGTATTCTCTAAGTCAATTCTCATCAGCGAGAGGCTTGTCTATGTAAGCACCTTCTGGTTCTGAATAGACTTCTTTCTCACCCCCGAGTTCTGCTTCGCTTTCAATTTCAAAAGTTAGTAATTCGCATTCGATGAACTCTGAAAGCTTCAAGTCGCTGCCCAGATTGCTCGTAACATCAGCAGTTTCACATAATTTTGTGCTTAATTTGGTAGACTGCTAGCTGTCCCTTTTTAGTTAGTCGAGCGGGCGGGCGAAAACGAGCGAATGAGCGAACGAGCCTTTACCACAGTTTCCCTCGGCTCGCATTAACTTCGCTTCGCTCACCCGATCTCTGCATCTCATATCGCTTGCTGCTCGACTATCCAGAGAGGGACTGCTAGCAGTCTATTAATTTGGCGGTTGCAGAGTAAAGAATAATAAAATGTATTAGATCCAGATCTCCACAATTCGGCCCACTTAGTTTGTTTTGGTATCGACTCCATCCCTGGAATGACGTCTCAACCTGGCTATTCCCAGGTCTCCCTTTGCGCGGTTTTTGACATGACCGGAAGTAAAATTTCACGTTTCCAAACGGCAAAAGCGCGGGGAAAGAAAATCGATATCGAATTTTTTTTTTTTGATGTTCATATAAGGATGCCGTTTAGTTTCGATCAGTCGAATTAAAAAAAAATCTGTCATTCATACATTAAGATTTATACCCTATTATATAGACGGGCAGTTGCGTGCACTCTGATTGGCTAAAAATTCATGTTTTATCAAGAGTATCACAGGCTCGTTCGTTTTCGAGGTTCGTTCTACGAGACGAAACTGAAACTGTTAATTGAGAGAGAGCGTTTTTAACAATTTGAAAAACAGAAAGAGAGAGAGTTATTTACACACAAAGTTTATATCAGTAAACACCAACTGCTTTAAGAAAAGCCTTGTTATATTAAAACTTTACTATTCCTATTATCCAATAAAAACTGCAGAACACAAACTAGAAGACAGCGAGATGGTTAACTGGAGAAAATGACGCTTTCATAACTCGTTTCAAAACAGCTTTCGATTTAGCTTAAATACTACATCACAAAACCAAATATATTCATATTGTCGTAGACTGAACACTTCGGGCATTTGAGTTCTGTTACAAAGAGTTCAGTTGAACGTCAGTTTGTTTTGTCATGTTTTGTCTCTTATTCAATTGCATGATAAAGCCTAATTTTGCACTGTTTCGATTTCTGTTGCAAAGATTTGTAGTGTTAGATGATCAATGTAGCAAGCATTTTGGGAGCTACGTATTTCTAGTCCAAATGAGCATCAAAATATCTTCGACAATTAGACAAACGGTCTTACTGGTTGAGCGGGGACTAGTAGGGCTTTCCAAAACTGACTTTGCTGGGCGCGACTTTTCTCGGCGCTTACCACCTGTTGCGTACCACCTTTGTTGCCACCTTTGCTTGTAAATTTGTCTTTGATTTGATTGGCCAGGTTCTTCTATTTTTGTAGAGCGAGTTTTCTTAAGACTTGCATTAGTTTACACTTTGACAAAAAAAAGACAAGATTTAAGTCATTCAGTAAATATGACTGTTGAGTGGAGAGATGTGGAACGTTTAGGCTGAGGAATGTCTGTTCAAACATACGTTTAAAGCAGGAGCCCATATGGGCTCCTGTTTAAAGTCCTTCAATAAAGTTGTCTATTCAATCATTTACTTTTCAGTAAAATCCCTTATAGCATTTTTTCATATATATACTAGTTAATTTCAGACTGAAAGAGTCTCGAAAAATTAATAACCTACTCTTTGAAAATGCTTGTCGTTGGAAAAGTTGATGTTCTGACGATTATTGTAGAAATGAGGAAGGGACAGGAGGAACTGGGGCACCAGCGTGATCCTGAAACGATATGTACAATTTTTCTCGTTCCAATTTTTCTCCATATATTTCTTTCTGCCGATATATATGTAAAAAAAAAAAAAAACCGGCATTGAGAAACAAACAGGCAATCAGAATATGAAGAAGGGTCAAATTGACAAACCTCAGTCAAAACTAAGGTCACGTATGGAAGCAAGAATATATTAAAATTTCAAGCTTGGTGCGAGAACGATAATTGCGTTCGACGAAGGAGAATGCATTCCTAATCTTGTGTTGGGTGTCCTGTGTTATACAGGCAGAAAAATTCGAGATTTTCTGTAATGGTCGACGCCAAATTAGCCCCCCCCCCCCCCCCCCCCTCCCCCAACGATTTTTGCAGGGGCCTGCGCTCGGTCGGAAACTGGCATGGACTTTGGCCTCGCTTTCATGACGCCCAGGCTCCAAACGGTCAATTTAGCGTGTAAACACAATGTCACCAGAGGTGGCGTATATTGATCGTGGCTTCAAGAGCAAATTTATTATTTTCTTCGAGTTTTTTAAAAAACTTTTCGAGTTTGTCGACAAGGCACAGTTTCAAGTCCACTTATAAACACAAGCGGCGTACGTAGAATGTAAAGCGGTCGAGAAAACATCGTGCGGACCGCTTGAAGAATTTCTACGGCCTCTTGATTTCTGCCGAGGACCACAAAGGCTTTCACAAGACTTTTCACAAGACGTTTCCGGGAAAACTTTCAAGTTTTTTGACAAGACACAGTTTAAAGCCCACTTACAAACACAAGCGGCGAAGGTAGGATGTGCAGCGCTCGAGAAAACATCGATTGTTCGTAAGGAGATTTTGCTATTCCTTGTTGCCGACTTTATAGAGTTTTAAGAGTGATTTCTGCTGACTTTCAGAGCGAGAAACTGGTCATCTTGTTGTTACAAGTCATGACGATAAAGACTGATAGGAAGGCTAAATATTACTTTAAATGTAGGGTGAAAGTGGACACTTCTGTTAGGACATTTGTTGAGACACGCAACAGCCTAGCCTCTGTTATTTTTGACACGAGGAATTTTAAGCGAGTGAATTTGTCAGCAGAGACATCAAAATGCTTCTCGATACTAATTAATCGTTGTTATGTAGTGCTTGAAATTTTTTTGTTAATCTGCCTACCTTGATGATCATTTTAAAAACATATTACTGGCAAATTCATTGATGTAAAGTCGTACACAAACCACCAAAGGGCTTATAGTTGAATTGATTCCAGTTATTTTGTATATTGAGATGCCTGCCTGACGTTGTAGAGCCCAAAGCCCCATGCACACCAGCAAATTCTCTTTGACAAACCTTATATTTGCTCGTGTAGATAAGAAAATTTTAATTTGTCAATTTGTTTTTTTATTAATGTCTTTGATTATTAAACTGGGATGTCATTTTCATTTGTCACGGAAAATTTGTCGTGTGAATTTGCTCTTGTAAATAGGTAATCAAAGATTTCTGGAAATTTAGTTTCAGGCCCTTTGTTAGTACATGTTTTGGAGCTTTTGTGCTGGCTGACCAAGTGATAATATGTATAATGGGTTGGGCACTCTTTGACACATTGTCAGCAGAAAATTTGTTCACCGTGGTCAAATCTTTTCACAGCAATTCTCAGTCAAAACAATATGTAAACCCGAGCTCAGAGCCATGCTTTCATTTAAGGGAAAGCAAAGGACTCAAAGGCTTTCATCTCCTTGGTGACAACCTTGGGAATCGGAAGTGTCGGCTGTCTGATATAATGCAACCAGTCGAACGCACTCTCTTAATCTTTGATTACTACTAGTATTTATTTCAATCTAGCGGTATTAATTTTTTTGAATGTAACCGGAAATCTTTTTTGGCCGGACCAAACGAAAGAAGCGACTATTCTCATAGCTTAGAAAATCACGGGGGGGTGCCAACTCTAAGAATATCTGTTTCGTGAGAACGGCAAACTTTATTCGGGAATCTGAAGGTGTTGCCGGTAATCGGGAGCCTCGAGAAATTACTCGGGAAACTGCAAATAATATTGGAATATTACATAATATATTTGGAGCTTGCATCTAACTTTTGTTTCCTATAACGCTCTGCGACTTTAAAAAACATTTTAGCTACAGAATCCGAACAGATCAACCTGAAACAATCGGAGAAAATGACATTTCTGGTGCCCATGTTGAGCGTGCTAAAGATTTATAATAAACAAAGATCAAATGTGTTTGAATCTCCTTACAGTGGCCAATTTACCTTTTTTTAACTGAAGCTGTTAACAATGTGAAAAGATACCTTCCCAGACTCATTCAACCAGCATCACAGCATCTTTAGAAACTAATTCCTGACATTTTAGTTTTCAATGCGGCTATCTGATTAAGGTCGATTAACGATATTTTCTGAAAGCCTATACTTTGCAACAGCATCGTTTAGAACTGCTGGCCGTTGCTAATACAGTCAGTAAACACAATGCAATTGGCTGTCCTCTTTTAGCTTCCCACAGTCTATTCTAGTAGGAACGTGGCCTAAATTTCAGCTGTCTCCTCTGCTAACCTCCAAGAGTAAGCAACAGAAGACACATAGGAAATGCAAGCTGCGTGTAAAGGTCCGTTTACACATGCGATCAGTTTGGTGCAATTTTTGTCGCGCTCTCCAATGCAACTTTTGTCGCAAGTGTAAACTAGCAGCGATTTCGTTGCGTTTCCAGTGCAATATTTGCTGCAATTTCCACCAAATTGCCAGCAAGTTGCATCAAGTTTCGAAAATGTTCGAAGCCTCTGCAATATCTCGGCGATAGAGTGCGCAGAAATCGCCGCTAGTTTACACTAACTTGCAATTTTTATCGTGAGCTGGAGCGCGACAAAAATTGCGCAAAAAATCGCATGTGTAAACGAGCCCTAAGGAAGCGGACGAAAAGATAAAGCGTTTTGATAGTGAGGAGAGACGGAGCTCCCTTTGTCTCCTTCTCCGTCTCTTTTCTCAGCTGTAATTTTTGATATCGTTTATTTTTTTGTGAGCTTCATAACAAAATGAAAATCGGGAGGTTGTTCCAGATTTTTGGGACGACCCTGATTACTGTGTAGTGCTGTTCAAACAGCAAGTGTTAGAGTTGACACCCCTCGTGATAATCGAACACTGAATGGACAAAGAAACTCTTATATAGGTCAAATTCTACTGAATAGAAAAAAAAACAAATAATCGCGAACATTTTGGCGATCACGGTTATACATAAGGAAGGATCGCTTTAAGCTTAATTACAAAGAAGTGTCCACTGCCCCGAGCGTATCTTGGCTCCTAAAAGTAACTGTAGTAGAAAGGTTGAAAAGCACAACTGATTAAAATGTAAAATAGGGGAATATTCTTCTCGTTTAACTGTATGTTTTGATAATCTAGACAGATCGATTTCATAGCAACAAGCACACCGAAGTAATGGGCAACAGTTTGTGTTGTGCATTTAAACAAAGAATTTAACCAAGGGATGTACATTAAACACAGAATCGAACTATATGTTGCTTGTTACGTGTTATTTAATTTGGCAGCCCTCTGAGGTTGGCAATGTTGTTCGTATAGCATTTTTCATATGGATGCTTACACTAAACACTAAACGGGGAACAAAGAACAAAAAGATACTGCAAATATAACACTGCTAACCTTGGGGTGCGAAAGCCACCATTATCGCAATCAAGATAACCGATCCAGGAATCATTTTCGCCTCAAAAATTGCTGTTAAATGGGGAAGTACAAATACAAACCACAGCGTTCGCGAAGGAAGCATGAAACGGGATTTTGACCCGAGTGTTTTACCACGAGACGTTTCTTGGTGTTTTGTCTCAGTCGTGTTTATCCGTTTCTATGTAACGTGATCTTTCTGCGTCGCTTTGTTTTAATTATTATTTTTCAGGTAACATGCACGTTTTCATCGAAAAGTTCTGTTATTGCTTTGCTGACCCGACAGGTTTTGTGGACACTGCTGTGACCACTGTAGATTTTTCTTCAGAGGAAGGGCGTGATCTACCCCTCAGTGTTCCTACGTCTGCTGAAATGGTCACAAAAACTGACTGAAACTGCCACTGAGTGGCTCACAAACCTCTTTTATTTGGAAGAAAAGTTGAATGTAGCAATAAGGATACTCAGAAATAGGTATGCAACCATCTTTCAGATATGTCTAGTATCGATAGCAAAATGTTGGCCAAATTCTGTCTTTAGAGCCACTGTGAGTCGGGGTAGAGAGTTTCCATTCTTTCCATGTTTCCAGTAGTTCAAAGTGTTGTTTCACAGAATTTAAAGCGCGCCCTCGTTGAATTTTCCGTGATCACATGGCGGCGACTAAACTCAAATGTTACTCGCTCTTTTCCAGGGCTGCCCTGTTCCAAAAGGGATGCGATACAAAATTCATCCCCCGCCGATCCTTTGTGGCAGAGCACATTACTAGCTAATTTCACGTGCTTTAGCTTTGTTAATCATGTTTTTGCACGTGACACGGCGGGTGGTGTGAGAGTTTTTGCTCAATCGCGTATACATGTGAAAAACGGGAAAAACTGTTTGTGTTGCCGTCTATAAATGATTAGTGGTGTTTTCTTTTTTGACAGTTTGTGTTTGTGACCTGTTGCGGCAGATGCGTTTTGCGATAAATATTACTACTGTACTACTCTGGTAACAGTACTTACTGTCCTGAGTTTCGGAATTTTTCCCAGGAGTTAGTAGAGCTATACTAAAGGCAGGTTTGCGATTTGCTTGAATTCTTTGAGGTTGAAGTCAAGATCCTCTTTTGGGCAAGCCCTTAACTTTTCGTGGCCATTCCCCCCTCCCGGGGGGGAGGAGTAATCAATAATGTTTTATACAGGGAGGCTACGCCCGGAGGTTCAAACCCTTATCCTTTAATATACTATTTCTTACCAAAATGATGCCCCTTTATCTAGAGCAAATTAAAATTATACCCCTTTCTTATACCTCAAGGATAAGACAAACAATAGGATTGCCTGTAATCGCCACATTTTTCCCGGACTTTAAGTCTTTCTGGTTCAGTTGCTCAAAGAATGCAAGCTATTATGTGTTTAATTTCGCGTTGTCATTTCTGCCAAAATTTGGCACCCTTTATAGTAAAGCCGTACCACTAATGTACGCTGACGACACAAACATCAGCATTGCACAAAGACAAAATGAAAATAATAAAAATTGTAAAGCTAAAATACTATTTACTATAATAATTTAAATTATAAATAGCTTAACTTCACTGTAACTAATATCTAGTTAGGCCGCCCAATCAAATTCATCACAGGAGGGCGTGCTCAATAACTTCAGTTACAATAATGTGATTATTCCCCGAGGGGGGAGGGGGAATCTTTGACGATGTGGCGATTACAGGTAATCCTATTGTTTGTCTTATCCTTGAGGTATAAGAAAGGGGTATAATTTTAATTTGCTCTAGATAAAGGGGCACCATTTTGGTAAGAAAAATCTTTGACCCCGACGGGATTTGAACCCACGACCTCCGGACTGCGCACTGATCGAAAAAGCCATTACACAACGTCCAACTGATCAACCCACCGCCGTTTCAGATCACTATAATCTTCCCGGCCATTCAATCAACGACAGAGAACTCAATCATCTACTCGAACAAAGACGGCATTCGCAAAGCTAGAGAAACACTTTTAAATTTCAAAGGGCAAGTATCCTGAATACTCCAGCTCCACGAGATGAACAGACGCGATGAAACTTAATCTATTTCAGTTTTTTTATAGTGGCTGTCTTACACGTTTGTGCTTTCTATATTTGTCAACCAATCGTATTTAATCTTTTCATCTGTATCATTTAAAATCTTGCAACGTTTTATTCCATTTTACTTAGCTTTTTGCAGTTCCTAGCTTATAGAGGTGAGTTTTGTCTCACCGAAATATTGGGCAATAAAATTCCACTTTTTAGCTGTCATTTGGTTTTATATTCAACGACGACAATCGTACTGACCATATACTATTTACGACAAGTTGGGACCCTGTTTAGGACGGGCTCGCATAAAAATTATATACCCCGTTTAGGACAGAGAGACCAAAAACCATACCTGGTCCAACGGTATGTCCCCGTATAGGCAATATGAGGGAGTAGCCCCCCGCCACCCCTCGGGGTGATTGCTCTCACACGATTAACTGTTCCGGTTTTCTCAAAAGCCTAGGCCAAACGGAGTTGCAGGTCATCGCAATCTTGAAAACGCTAACTTACATACATTGACTTGTGATGGGTGATCAAACGGACTCGCAAGTACTAGATGCAAAACGAAAAAAAAGGAATTACGTTGCAGCGCTGCCCGCTGCCCCAATAAAGAAAACAACGCTGAGACCGACATGCGTTGGATGGCCAAACGATGAAAACTAGCAATATCGCAAGTACGCGCACGTTGTGGCCAAACGGAGTCACAAGTTGTCGCTGGGCTCCAACTTGCGTTTACTTGAGACTCAGTTTAGCTAGGGGTAACATAAGCTGACTAATTAAGTTCGAAGAAATCCCAAGTCTCAATTTGAACATATGGGGAAATATTTCAGACGAATAACTGTTTCAACAAGTCAATAACATGGAAGAAAAAGCAAACCTAAAAGTTGACTGCTAACGAGTGCTGCATTGGCTTGCGCCCTGTCACTCAAGCGTTCTTCAACGAAAAATAGTCTTTCCACTCGAAATTTTTCTTGTAACTGTAGGAAAAAAAAGACTCCTCTTTTTTTTACAAGGTAAACACTCTTATGGACTCTAGAAATGACGCCACAAAAATAATGTTCATAACATGGCAGTGGAACAACTCGCCTGCGGCTTCCACTTGGACCACTTGGGTTTTGAACATGTCGAGCATTTCGTCATTTTTATGTCATGAATGGGCTAGAGCGAAATGAGCGAGTTAATTGTTGCATACTACAATCTTGGACGGAATAACATGGAACAGAAACCCCCCTACCCCTCCCCCCAAAAAAAATCACTGTTGAAGTCGCGCGAAGAGAAAAACGCGCCATTTTGCATCCTTGATTTGGGGGGGAGGGGTGGTCTGAGTGTTCCATTTAAAAAGTCCGAGATTGTGTCAGGGGTCTCTCCGTCACGAGACAATACAATCTCGGACGGAATAACAAGGAACAAAAACCCCCTACCCCCCCCCCCCCAAATCGATGTTGAAGTCGCGCGAAGAGAAAAACGCGCCATTTTGCATCCTTGATTTGGGGGGGAGGGGTGGCCTGAGTGTTCCATTTAAAAAGTCCGAGATTGAGCTGGAATTCCATGATTCGATTGATCGATCGATAGATTGCAGACTTTATAGCGAATTGATCAGTTAAAAATGACCGCGGCACAGATGCATAGCCAGCTAAAAGGATCAACAAATCTGTCGGGACTGGTTCACTGAGTTTATCAGACTGCAAAATTTGCGAAGTGGTTTCTCTCGGTTTGCTTGGTTTTTATAGTTACTCGGTCTTCCTATGAGCTTTGACGAGGCCGTTACTTGCTGGAGTAAGCCCTATAAAAAGCGATAATTAGATCATATGCAAATGCTATGTACAAGGCCAACAATATAAGCTATCTATCTTTTAAGAAACGTTACAGCAAACAAATTGAGTATAAAAGAGATTTAACAGCAGTTTCCTGTATATGGATCCGTTGCAAGAAAGCACGAGTTTGCTAACGTTATCTTTCTGAGCTTTTAAACTTACGTCTCTCCTGTGAAGCTCTCTTAACTCCTATGTAGACCGGGAAGTTGGAAGAGGTGTGCGGGGGGGGGGGGGATTATTTTGATCGCCAGAGTAACTGCTTTGTTACCATCTATCTTTCTCACAGTACCAGAGTCCTTGACCAGCATCAGAAGTTGGAAATGTGTGTTAAGAAAGTATTTACATCATCGCCTAAACAAGTTTAAAAAATAACGTTAAGACAAAGCCTTTGGAACATCCCAACGGACCTTTGGACCTTGAACGACACGGCCGGCCCGGAAGGAGAGCGCGCTAGCCTCGAATTGTAAATTCTGTTTTGGTCAACGTGCCTCAACAATTATATTAATTGGAAGTGGTTATTAAAAACGCTAATATGCGGATCTAGATGGGGGCAGGTTCTTTCAAAATTAAGCAATGGGCAAAAATTAACTGTTGCACGGTTGTGGACGGAAGGTTTTCACCGTTTGGTCACCTAACGCAAATTCACGCGAGTTGATCGCAGTATTAGCGACCTTCGGATCGGACTACAAGTACAAAATGGAGTACGTGTACGGGTACGACTATTCAATTCCTGGTCGCGGGTTTTTAAAAGATCATGATCTGTCCCAACAATATCGTTCCCATAATATCCTTTTCTACTGGTCAGCAACAGGGAGGAACGAGAGCGCTGAAAACGTAGCTGTTTTGAAATTCGAAAGTCGTACTCGTGCTCAATCTCGAACTCGTAGTCCGATATGAAGGTCTACTATTGTTATTGTTTTTCTTGGTACGGGTGCACTAAAATGGCCTTTTGCAACTTGCATCAAACTTGCGACTACTTGTGAGTCAGTTTGACCACTCATCGCCATTCCGTCTACGCACTGCGAATTCATTCGTAAAAGAGTCCACTTACTTTCTCAAATCACTTGGTTCTTCACGCTGGCAAGCTACTTTTAATTCGTAACTGACAGTACCATTTAATTATAGTACATGCATGTATACTTTCATACAAAAGAAAGAAATAGCTCATATTATATATCTACATAAAACCCTCCTCATAAATCACTTGACTATTAGCAAGCTATGCTTTGCTTCCTGTGTTTACAAACAAAAAACAAGACAGAGATAAAGGGAAAAAACTCAAAAAACTAAAAAAATGGGGCCATCTTACATATCTAATGTACGAGTCACAATGTTCATGTCAACAAACTACTTAGTTACAAGTTGTTTCTATGTGATCCATGCCAAAATATAAGTCAGACAGGAAACTGATATCAAAATGCATAAAAGAACACACACAAGAAAGCAACCTAATTTACGTGTAGTGAGTTTAGAAAGAAACTTAATCAAGCTGGAAAACTCAAAGAGATCAAAAAACACATAATCACACGATCGCTTGAGATAGTTTGCAGTCATTGCTGCCATGAAACACGTCTCCATATGATCACAGTCTGAACAGACTTTTTGGTGCGCAATCCATCGCCGGATTTCTTGTCAGATTATTTGCATATTGAATATTGCATGGAAACCAACCTACAGAAAGGCGCTTTGCAATTTTTAAGATTTGGCCAGTGCAATTGGCTGTCTAAAACATTAATTTTCAAAAAAATGACTGGAACACCTGGTCAGTACCTCAATACCCACCCTGACACTTAAATAAAGTTATTCATTCATTCATTCATTTACAGGTAAAAGTTACGTACATGGGGAAAGTAAGAGAAAAAGTGTTTGGTCGCCATTAGATCGGTCTGTCGAAAACACCGGACCCATTTTACAAGGTGGACAGATTCCAAGCACCCTATTATTGATTAGAAAAAAGAGCAGGTTGCAAATCGAACGTCTTAGGCTCTGTCTTCATTATTGCTCAATGGTAGAGGACACATGTTGCTATTTGTTGCATGTGACCAAAAAAAAACAATGATCTACAGGCCATTTTGGTACTGCGCTAACAAATACGAAACACGTCCGGCATAACTGGATAGGGCAGAGAGGAAGAGCACTGAAATGGTGTAACAATCGTGCAATGAAAAATTTGTAGAAAAATGTAGCCTAGTGTGAGTGAAGTAACCGCATGAGCGGTTAAACGATCTATTATTGCACAGGCGCCGTATAGACCTACGGTTCGACAAGAGAAGATGAAGTAAGAAAGTGAATCCCCGTGCCCCATGATAATTATTTGAAATTTAAGTGGCTGTCTCCCTAAGATCCTCATAACCCAAATTGGTCACAAAATAGATTTCCTTCAAATCTTGTATGTGAATTGTACTTTGACTGGGTACTTTGAAAACACTTTTTGTTTGGGCTCTACGTGCTTTCTTCGACAGTTTAGAAGGGGGGTCCCCTGGTGGACAAAAATGCACATTTTATTGGTACAAAAATGCCAATTTTCAATAACTTTGGTAACTCCTCACAACACTTAAAATTTGATGCAGGACAAAATTCTACTGTTGGTTGATAAGTACAACTCTTCCTTATCCTACAGTGTTACTGACATTTCCATGTAGTTGTTTTGAGTAGTTAAAACAGTTCCTTTTAACAACCCAGTTTAACAGCTTTTAAAAAAGTAGGAAAAATGGGTAAACAAAAACACATGTTAACAAAAAGTGAGACCTCGTCTAGCAAATTCCTTGTAGTCGTGGAAAGTTAAAGACTTGATCTTAATTATAATAAAATAAAATCGTGCTGCCAGACGGTTTAAAGAACGTGGCGCCGCTTTGAAACACCAGTATTTCTTAATTATGCACATTACGAACCACAACCTATGCGTGGAATTTAAGAGCAACTGTGATGCGAGCAATGCTCCCTTACATCAGGAAAACACGAAAATAGTTTCAAACTACAGCAGGACACAAATGTAAACTGGTAACATTTCGCATATAGCTTTAATTAAAATGTACAGCATTCAAATAGCTCATTAACCATGTTCAATTCACAAGATAAACAAGTTATGAAGTACATGCCACTCGATGATTGCTAATTGCGCTTTACAAAACAACCTTGATCTAGAACTATTAATCTGAGAATAAATCAATAAAGGCAAGTCATATTGCCTATATCACAGCCTGTGTTTTGCAAACTTATTTAGCGAACACTTAGTGCCTTGCAAAACAATGAAATCAACAAAGGGCATCTTGTTCTGTTTACATTTGCACCCATTACCTCAATTATTCTGTCATCTTCGATCAAATATAGATCCGTGCGTTTCAGAGATCATCTTAGAAGCGTCAAAACAGTTGGTTTTGGGAAAATTCTTTGTTCAAAAGCCTTCATTTAAACCAAGCTCTCCATGTATTACTTCTCTCGTGTTAAATTTTTGCGTAGATACGTGGTGTAACTATCATATAGTGGTTTGACTTAATCCAATATAGGCATAAACATAGGAAGCAATATACATAGCTAAACACAGCTATACATAGCTATACATGGCTATACATGGTTATACATAGCTATACACAGATGTACATAGACATATATAGCTATACACAGCTATACACAGCTATACATAGCTATACATGGCTATACACAGCTATACATGGCTATACACAGCTATAAACAGCTATACATAGCTATACATGACTATACACAGCTATACATGGCTATACACAGTATACATAGCCATACATAGACATATATAGCTATACACAGCTATACACGGCTATACACAGCTATACATAGCTATACATGGCTATACACAGCTATAGATGGCTATACACAGCTATACACAGTTATACATAGTTATACATGGCTATACACAGCTATACATGGCTATACACAGGTATACATAGCCATACATAGACATATATAGCTATACACCGCTATACACGGCTATACATAGCTATACACAGCTATACACAGCTATACATAGCTATATGGCTATACAGCTATACATGGCTATACACAGCTATACACAGCTATACATAGCTATACATGGCTATACACAGCTATAAATGGCTATACACAGGTATACATAGCCATACATAGACATATATAGCTATACACAGCTATACACGGCTATACATAGCTATACATGGCTATAAACAGCTATACATAGCTATACATGGCTATACACAGCTATACATGGCTATACACAGACAAACACAGCTATACATGGCTATACATGGCTATACACAGCTATACATGGCTATACACAGATATACATAGCCATACATAGCTATACACAGCTATACACAGCTATACATGGCTATACACAGCTATACATGGGTATACATGGCTGTACATGGCTATACATGGCTATACATGGCTCTACATAAGTATACACAGCTATACACAGCTATACATGGCTATACACAGATATACATAGCCATACATAGCTATACACAGCTATACACAGCTATACATATCTATACATGGCTATACACAGCCATACATGGCTATACATTGCTGTACATAACTATACACAGCTATACACAGCTATACCTGGCTATACACAGATATACATAGCCATACATTGCTATACACAGCTTTACACAGCTATACATGGCCATACACAGCTATACATGGCTATACATGGCTATATATGGCTATACATGGGTATACATTGATATACACAGCTATTTCACAGCTATACACAGCTATACATGGCTATACATGGCTCTACATAACTATACACAGCTATACACAGCTATACATGGCTATACGCAGATATACATAGCCATACATAGCTATACACAGCTATACACAGCTATACATAGCTATACATGACCATACACAGCCATACTGGCTATACATGGCTGTACATAACTATACACAGCTATACACAGCTATACATGCCTATACACAGATATACATAGCCATACATAGCTATACACAGCTATACACAGCTATACATGGCTATACACAGCTATACATGGCTATACATGGCTATACATGGCTATACATGGGTATACATTGATATACACAGCTATACACAGCTATACACAGCTATACAGGGCTATACATGCCTATACATGGCTGTACATAACTATACACAGCTATACACAGCTATACATGGCTATACAACGATATAAATAGCCATACATAGCTATACACAGCTATACACAGCTATACATGGCTATACATGGCTATACATGACTATACATGGCTATACATGCCTGTACATGGCTATACATGGGTATACATTGATATACACAGCTATACATGGCTATACACAGCTATACACAGCTATACATGGCTATACATGGCTATACATGACTATCCATGGCTATACATTGCTATACACAGCTATACACAGCTATACATCGCTATACACAGCTATACATGGCTATACATGGCTAGACATGGCTATACATGGCTCTACATAACTATACACAGCTATACACAGCTGTACATGGCTATACACAGATATACATAGCCATACATAGTATACACAGTTATACACAGCTATACATAGCTAAACATGGCTATACACAGCCATACATGGCTATACATGGCTGTACATAACTATACACAGCTATACACAGCTATACATGGCTATACACAGATATACATAGCCATACATAGCTATACACAGCTATACATAGCTATACATGGCTATACACAGCTATACATGGCTATACATGGCTATACATAGCTATACATGACTATACACAGCTATACACAGCTATACATGGCTATACACAGATATACATAGCCATACATAGCTAAACACAGCTATACATGGCTATACACAGCTATACATGGCTATAAATGGTTATACATCACTATATATGGCTGTACATGGCTATACACAGTATACATAGCTATACATAGCTATACATAGCTATACATGGCTATACACAGATATAGATAGCCATACATAGCTATACACAGCTATACATAGCTATACATGGCTATACACAGCTATACACAGCTATACATGGCTATACATGACTATTCATGGCTATACATGGCTATACATGGCTATACACAGCTATACACCGCTATACACAGCTATACATAGCTATACATGGCTATACACAGTTATACATAGACATACATAGCTGTACACAGCTATACATAGCTATACATGGTTATACACAGCTATACATGGCTATACACAGCCATACACAGATATACATGGCTATACACAGATATACAAAGCCATACATAGCTATACACAGCTATACACAGCTACACATGGCTATACACAGCTATACATGGCTATACATGGCTATACATGACTATACATGACTATACACAGCTATACACAGCTATACATGGCTATACACAGATATACATGGCTATACATGGCTATACATGGGCATGCATGTCTGTATACAGTCAAACACAGCTATACATGGGTATACACAGGTATACATACCCATATATAGCTAAACACAGCTCTACACAGCTATACATGGCTATAAATGGTTATACATAGCTATACATGGCTATACATGGCTATACACAGATATACATAGCCATACATAGCTATACACAGCTATACATAGCTATACATGGCTATACACAGCTATACATGGCTATACATGGCTATACATAGCTATACATGACTATACACAGCTATACACAGCTATACATGGCTATACACAGATATACATAGCCATACATAGCTAAACACAGCTATACATGGCTATACACAGCTATACATGGCTATAAATGGTTATACATCACTATATATGGCTGTACATGGCTATACACAGTATACATAGCTATACATAGCTATACATAGCTATACATGGCTATACACAGATATAGATAGCCATACATAGCTATACACAGCTATACATAGCTATACATGGCTATACACAGCTATACACAGCTATACATGGCTATACATGACTATTCATGGCTATACATGGCTATACATGGCTATACACAGCTATACACCGCTATACACAGCTATACATAGCTATACATGGCTATACACAGTTATACATAGACATACATAGCTGTACACAGCTATACATAGCTATACATGGCTATACACAGCTATACATGGCTATACACAGCCATACACAGATATACATGGCTATACACAGATATACAAAGCCATACATAGCTATACACAGCTATACACAGCTACACATGGCTATACACAGCTATACATGGCTATACATGGCTATACATGACTATACATGACTATACACAGCTATACACAGCTATACATGGCTATACACAGATATACATGGCTATAAATGGCTGTATAAATGGCTGTATACAGTCAAACACAGCTATACATGGGTATACACAGGTATACATACCCATATATAGCTAAACACAGCTCTACACAGCTATACATGGCTATAAATGGTTATACATGGCTATACATGGCTATACATGGCTATACACAGATATACATAGCTATACATAGCTATACATAGCTATACATGGCTATACACAGATATACATAGCCATACATAGCTATACACAGCTATACATAGCTATACATGGCTATACACAGCTATACACAGCTATACATGGCTATACATTGCCATACATAGCCATACACAGCTATACATGGCTGTATATGGATATACACAGCTATACATGGCTATACACAGCTATACATGGCCATACATAGATATAGACAGCTATACATGGTTGTACGTGACTATACACAGCTATACATAGCTATACACAGCTATACATGGCTATACATGGCTATAAACAGCTATACATTACTATACGCGACTACACATAGCCATAAATGGCTATACAGAGGTATAAATGAATACACACAGCTATACACAGCTATACACAGCTATACATGACTATACACACTATACACCTCGCTATATACAGCTATACATAGCTATACACAGATATACATGGCTATACACAACAGCTATACATGGCTATACACAGACAAACATAGCTATAAACAGCTATTCATGGCTATACAGAGGTATACTTAGCTCTACACATCCATACATGGCTATACACAGCTATTAACAGCTATACATGGATATATACAGCCATACGTGGCTATACCCAGCTATATATGGCTATACACAGCTATACACTGCGTTTGTTTTCCCTATCCCTTCTCTTGAAATCTGCTGTTCTTTGTAATAATTTTTTTATTGTTTGCGGTCTTTCTATCAGGGACCGCGCGAGGGGTGGGCTGAGGGGGCTTTTACCCCCTTTCCCTTTTTTGGTGCCATTAAAAAATAAATGAAAAAGTTGGACAATTTCTTTGTTTCAGAGTTTTCAGTTTTCGGTTTACCAGTTAAATATAATTTTTAATTTAGACCAAACAGGAACTTAATACTACAACTCCGTGTTGAAATCGCCTTTCCTTCATTTGGCTTGATTATTTGAAATTCTCACGCGCTCTTGGGGAATCTCGAAGAGTCTGGACCTGTTCAGACTTTTTCAAGTCACTTGAATCGATGGAAGTTGAAACTGTCGCTCTCGCTCTTGTCGGGCCATTAACTCTGCGCGTACTGTCATCGACTCTTTCCTGTTGTTGAAGAGTTTAGACTTTAGTTGACTTTTGTTCTTGTGTTGTTCGGGCATTATACATTAGGACCGTTACTTTATCAAGCTAATCTACAAATGTAAACGTTTCGTCTAGGATATATAGTTGCCAAAAGATGTCATTTCCTCAGTTCTATCGATAAGAAATAAGGCTTCCAGTCCTTAATTAGGCCGCTACGGACTGACTTTGGTAGAAATGTACGTTTCATGATACTAAACTCAGTAGTGATTTAATATTCTACAGGTCTGCTTGTACAAGTTTTTTTAAAGGAAAATGTTTTCATGGTTGAGATCTTTAAAAATGCGAATACGATAAGGTTCATAGCTTGCCGGTTTCATCTTTCGAGTAGAGCCGACCAAAGAACCTGTCAAGGAGCATTAACTGACAACTTTTATCACACTTGGCTGCTCTAGATACATTGCTAATTACTTGAAAAGAGAAAGTTTTTGCGTGAGATTTCCCCCCACCTGCTTTACACGAGCGATCACCAATTAGCCCCCTACTCTAAAATAGGCCGCACGGTCCCTGTCTATTTAGCTGCCCCAGTTAACCGGTTTGAAACAACTTTTTTGGTCAGTGCTCGCTCAGAAAATTAATCTAGAATCATGTAGTGACGACGGGTCACCGCTTGTTATTTTGTGTTAGCTCAGTCAGCTTTTAAGGAATTATTAGTCAGGATATCCAGAATAATGAAGGCTTTAAATTTCTAAGTAAAACATCTGTAAGTTTCTCTGATCCCTAGCACAAACTAAAATTTCAGCACATTCTTCACAGACAGTGCATGTACCACCCTCATTTCGTTCGCTTCCACACTCACAGCTATACATAGCTATACAGGGGTAAAAAGGTACAACTCAGGGTAGTATTAGTGGCCCATACCTTTTCAACTTATTCCTGAATGACTTGGAAATAGTTGGACACGAAGAGATATCTTTATTTAAATATGCAGATGATTCTACAATCTTAGTTACGATCTCTAGAGATTTACCTGATGTATCGGGCATTGCATTGATTAAATTTATGGATTGGACTCACGCAAATAGTGTGCACTGTAACACTAGTAAATGCAATTACTCTTGCATAAGAAAGGCAACCCTACAGCCTATCCAATGTTATACAGTATAACCAGGAGCCCATTATGAAATTATGCAGTATAGTTTTATCTCTATACTGGGAGTCACAATACAAAGTAATTGTTAGTTTAGCTTGCATGTTAAGGCAAAGCTTCACGAGCCAGCAAATGTTTATTTATAATTACAGGCCTGTGTAAGGAAGGATACACACAGGGCGAATTAGATCAGCGTTTTTAATGCGATTGTGCTCCCTAAAATACTGTATGGCCTTTCAGTTTTTGCAGCTAGTGCTTCTGACCTCACCGCTGGGCAAAGCTTTTTAAAAAGATGCCACAAGCATCTTTGAGCTCTTGGAAAGTCGTAACCGCCGCCTTTTTGACAAACTTTAACGTAATGACCATCCGTCACATAGTCTGCTTCCTAGGTATAAAGATTCATTGGAGCGCCGTAGAAATAGATCCAGTATAAGACCTTCCTATAAGTACAGAACGTTTTACAATGTAAAGATAGCTTTTTTAATAGATTCCTTTTTAAGTATAACCTAGTTAGTTCCTAATTTAGTTCATTTATATATTGTACTATTGCGCATATAAATAATTTTTTAAATAATTTCTATTGTAACATCTGATACCTATTTTCATCCGATGAATAAATACATTGTTATTACTATTATTATTATTATTATTATGATGATGATGATGATGATGATGATGATGATGATGATGATGATGATGCAATTAAACACAGCTGCATATGGCCATACACAGCTATACATAGCTATACACAGCTATACCAGGAGCCCACAACCCTTGTGGGCTCCTGGCTATACATAGCTGCAGCCTTGCGCAAACTCCTTAGCTGGCCACATATCAAACGCGTCGCCCTCTTTTGATCAGACTTCCACATAGGGCAGACATGCATAGGTGCCTTGAAGGCTGTTGCAAACCAGGAGCACCTGTCGGTTGAATGTAGAGTCCCGGTGGCTTTTTCCTTGCCTAGTTCCTGTGTGGCTTTTTCCCAGGCCTTCACGGTCAATCCATTTAAGTGACGCGAAACGGTTTTTCCGCGACGAGATATAGAGGTGGTTTTAACGATTACGGTGGAATCGCTTGGAATATTTTCACAAGGCGAGTCAAAATCTGCTCTGCAACAAATCTTGTCCGGATTCATCCACAAAGTGGGCCTGAGTGCCTGGGCAGGAAATTCCTGAAATTGTGAGAGTAGTGGATACGTCAATCAAAGGTAAGGTGATCTTCCTTGCCTGAGATCTATCGACAACAAACGTTCACTTATGTACCCGGTGATATTATTTTATCAGCCATGGGTCGCACTTGGCAAATTTTTGCGAAAGTTCACTGGCTTTGCAGTTAAAATCTATCAACAGCGTATTTTTCCTAGTGCGACCCTAATTTTTCGCAAGTTCGCAAAAACTTTGGAAATCGACAACAACATCAAAGACGCCGTAGTGCTTGGTGGGGCAAGCTGAGCTGAACAACAGGAATCACAGCAGCAACTGTCGTCGTTAGTTTTGAAAACGAAGACCCCGAAAACGAAGACCCGAAGACCCATTACGAAAACGAAGACCCTTACGAAATCGAAGATCCATTACGAAAACGAAGACCCTTACGAAAACGAAGACCCCTTTCGAAAACGAAGACCCATTACGAAAACGAAACCCCCTCATTTTTAACCAGAGGGAAACGAAAAACAGACAGAGTAATATAATGGCAAGAAGATATCTAAACGGGCATTTGAAAGTAACACAAAACTGTGTGGTTAAGCTTCCGTTTACCGCTGTAATTCGCACAGGAAGTAAAGGGTTGTGGATTCACTCGCCTTCAATTTGTTTTTTTATATGACTGATTTTCAAATGAAGAAAACAAAAACAAGAACCCCATGATTACCAGATGTAGACTTTTTAAAAGTCCGCACAATGAAGAATTCGAATTGCTAGGAGCCGTGTGTAATATTTGTAAAAACAAACTCCTCTAGTTAAAAAAGAGGGGGTCTTTGTTTTCGTAATTACGAAAACCTCTCTCTTTTAACTAGAGGAGTTTGTTATTACAGTACACACGGCTCCTAGCGTACTTCTGTGTTTTTACCACATTTTGAAGTCATCTGTGTGTTCATTATCAGAGTACACACGCACGTCCAAATGGAATCCATTCGTTCAATAAGAGTCCGAATCCGAGTCATTTTGGTACACTGTCAAGAAGATGCAACACTTTGTACCAATTCTGTGACTAATAATGGTTTTCTGCACTTTGTGCACGTCACTGACTTCACCTGTCTTCATTAAAATTAGTGGTTCGAACTCAGAGTAACAAATGTATGGTAATGGTATGTACATACGTCAGTCAAACTTTTATTAACCAAATGAGGACACCTAAGAATTTCAAAACGCGGACCCATGAAATTACTTTTTTTATGATAGATATGGTGACATGACACAAAGAAGCAGCAAAATACAACTTTATTAACCAATAACAACAACAAAAACAACTGAAGTCTGATGTAGAAGAAACGTACGGTGGATTTGCTTATCATTTTTGCCTGTGATTTGTTAACCTCGATAGCACCCACCATGTATAGCCATGTATAGCTGTGTATAGCCATATATGACTTTGTATAGCCATATATAGCTGTGTGTAGCCATATATAGCTGTATACAGATATGTATAGCTGTGTCAGTATAGCCGTGTATACCTGTGTATAGCTGTGTATGTATAGCCATGTATAGCCATGTTCAGCTGTGTATAACCATGTATAGCTGTGTATAGCTGTGTATAGCTATGTATGGCTATGTATATCTGTGTATAGCCATGTACAGCCATGTATAGCCATGTATAGCCATGTATAGCTGTGTATAGCCAGGTATAGCTATGTATAGCTGTGTATAGCTATGTATGGCTATGTAAATCTGTGTATACCCATGTATAGCTGTGTATAGCCATGTATAGCCATGTATAGCTGTGTTTGTCTGTGTATAGCCATGTATAGCTGTGTATAGCCATGTATAGCTATGTATAGCTGTTTATAGCCATGTATAGCTATGTATGTCTATGTATATCTGTGTAATAGCCATGTATAGCTCTGTATAGCCATGTATAGCTGTGTATAGGCATGTATAGCTGTGTATAGCTATGTACGACTGTGTATAGCTATGTATAGCTGTGTATAGCCATGTATGGCGGTGTATAGTTATGTATAGCTGTGTATACCCATGTATAGCTGTGTATAGTCGTGTATGGCTGTGTATTGCTGTGTATAGCTGTGTATAGCTGTGTATAGCCATGTATAGCTGTGTATAGTCATGTCTAGCTGTGTATAGCCATGTATAGCTGTGTATAGCTGTGTATAGCTATGTATAGTTATGTATAGCAGTGTATAGCTGTGTATAGCCATGTATAGCTGTGTATAGTCATGTATAGCTGTGTATTGCCATGTATAGCTGTGTATAGCCATGTATAGCTATGTAAAGCTGAGTATAGCTATGTATGGCTATGTTTATCTGTGTATAGCCATGTATAGCTGTGTATAGCCATGTATAGCTATGTATGGCTATGTATATCTGTGTATAGCCATGTATGGCTGTGTATAGCCGTGTATAGCCATGCATAGCCATGTATAGCTATGTATAGCTGTATATAGCCATGTATAGCTATGTATAGCTGTGTATAGCTATGTATGGCTATGTATATCTGTGTATAGCCATGTATAGCTGTGTATAGTTGTGTATACTATGTATGTCTATGTATAACTGTGTACGGCCATGTATAGCCATGTATAGCCATGTATAGCCGTGTATAGCCAGGTATAGCGATGTTTAGCTGTGTATAGCCATGTATAGCTGTGTATAGCTGTGTTTAGCTATGTATGGCTATGTATATCAGTGTATAGCCATGTATAGCTGTGTATAACTGTGTATAGCCATGTATAGCTGTGTATAGTCATGTATAGCTGTGTATAGCCATGTATAGCTGTGTATAGCTGTGTATAGCCATGTATAGCTGTGTATAGTCATGTATAGCTGTGTATAGCCATGTATAGCTGTGTATAGCTGTGTATAGCTATGTATAGTTATGTATACCTGTGTATAGCTGTGTATAGCCATGTATAGCTGTGTATAGCTATGTATGCCTATGTATATCTGTGTATAGCCATGTATAGCTGTGTATAGCTGTGTATAGCCAAGTATAGCTGTGTATAGTCATGTCTAGCTGTGTATAGCCATGTACAGCTGTGTATAGCTGTGTATAGCTATGTATAGTTATGTATAGCTGTGTATAGCTGTGTATAGCCATGTATAGCTGTGTATAGTCATGTATAGCTGTGTATTGCTGTGTATAGCTGTGTATAGCTGAGTATAGTTATGTATAGCTGTGTATTGCCATGTATAGCTGTGTATCGCCATGTATAGCTATGTAAAGCTGAGTATAGCTATGTATGGCTATGTATATCTGGGTATAGCCATGTATAGCTGTGTATAGTTGTGTATAGCTATGTATGGCTATGTATATCTGTGTATAGCCATATATGGCTGTGTATAGCTGTGTATAGTCATGTATAGCCATGTATAGCCATGTATAGCCATGTATAGCTGTGTATAGCCATGTATAGCTGTGTATAGGTATGTATGGCTATGTATATCTGTGTATAGCCATGTATAGCTGTGTATAGCTGTGTATAGCTATGTATGCCTATGTATAACTGTGTATAGCCATGTATAGCCATGTATAGCCATGTATAGCCATGTTTAGCTGTGTATAGCCATGTATAGCTGTGTAAAGCTGTGTATAGCTATGTATGGCTATGTATATCTGTGTATAGCCATGTATAGCTGTGTATAGCTGTGTATAGCCATGTATAGCTGTGTATAGTCATGTATAGCTGTGTATAGCCATGTATAGCTGTGTATAGCTGTGTATAGCTATGTATAGCTATGTATGGCTATGTATATCTGTGTATAGCCATGTATAGCTGTGTATAGCTGTGTATAGCCATGTATAGCTGTGTATAGTCATGTCTAGCTGTGTATAGCCATTTATAGCTGTGTATAGCTGTGTATAGCTATGTATAGTTATGTATAGCTGTGTATAGCTGTGTGTAGCCATGTATAGCTGTGTATAGCTATGTATGGCTATGTATATCTGTGTATAGCCATGTATAGCTGTGTATAGCTGTGTATAGCCATGTATAGCTGTGTATAGCCATGTATAGCTGTGTACAGCCATGTATAGCTGTGTATAGCTGTGTATAGCTATGTATGGCTATGTATATCTGTGTATAGCCATGCATAGCTGTGTATAGCTGTGTATAGCCATGTATAGCTGTGTATAGTCATGTATAGCTGTGTATAGCCATGTATAGCTGTGTAGAGCTGTGTATAGCTATGTATAGTTATGTATAGCTGTGTATAGCTGTGTATAGCCATGTATAGCTGTGTATAGCTATGTATGGCTATGTATACCTGTGTATAGACATGTATAGCCATGTATAGACATGTATAGCCGTGTATAGTTGTGTATAGCTATGTATGGCTATGTATAACTGTGTATAGTCATGTATGGCTGTGTATAGCTGTGTATAGCCATGTACAGCCATGTATAGCCATTTATAGCCATGTATAGCTGTGTATAGCCATGTATAGCTATGTATAGCTGTGTATAGCTATGTAGGGCTATGTATATCTGTGTATAGCCATGTATAGCTGTGCATGGCTGTGTATAGCTATGTATATTGTTTCCTACGTTTGTGCCTATATTGGATTAAGTCAAACCACTATATGATAGTTACACCACGTACCTACCTTTTTTTGCGGCAGTAGCCGCTGACCAGTAGCTAATGTCAACAAAAAGACCTGTTGCACTCGCGTTTCTATTTGAATGTATGATCGCTCACCAATGAAGGGTGAATTCATTTGAAAATAAGGGCAGGAGCTCATGAGGGAAAATTAAAAATTCAAATTTTTGCCCTTAATTTAGAGCTGTAAGCACAAAAACACAGTGTGTGACGTGGTTGCTATTTTTTTCGTTTTTTTGTATTTTTAGCGAGGTGATTTAAGGTGATAACTAGGACTTTGGGGGAGCATCTTAACATGTTTGAAAATAAACTTCTAGTTTCATCCAAGCTGTTAAATTCTGGAATCTGACCCTGGCGAAACGTCAGTATAGCAAAAATATTACTAATTGATAGAAATATCCACCGTTGAATACATTCTGTTTAGTAAAACAGTTGTGGGAGCTTGGTCCATGACGACTTAATGGTTATGATCCAGTTTGCAGTATGTAGCCCCTAGAACCACCTGATCGTGGGGTACTGCTCTACCAAATGTGAACCTACGATACCCCAAAAAACGTCTTGCTTTTGAAATTTCGCCCCGACTTGGTTTTACCATAGTTAATAAAAGAATCTGGTTATGAAGCTCACCTAAGTCCTTTGTTTTATGTTTTTGTTCCCTTTTTTTAGCCTTGACGGTGCACAAACAACAATAGGTTTTGAATTTGCATGAGCAACTAACCAATAAGAATGTCACTGTTAAGTTATTCAGCCATAGTGTGCGAACGTAAAACTTTGTGCACTGTCGTGCACTGTCGTAGTACTTTCAACATAAATTGCAGCACCTTTGTTAAGGCCTTTGAAACTTGGAAAGTTTCATAACCAGTCCCTCGAGTAACTATGGTTTTACTGCACTTTCTCTAGATTAGCAGTATACCACCAAACATAGTGAATGTCACTCCCGGAGGGCATGTACTTAAACGCCGAAACGCAGGAACGCCGGAATCCCGTAATGCTAAAACCCCGAACGCCGGAATACTTAAACCTGGAACGCCGGAATTCTAAAACCCTGAACACCGGAATACTTAAACCCGAAATGCCGGAATACCTCAACTCTAAATGACGATTTAATATACACAAGATCGCTGAAAAGACAAACAATTAGGGTTAAACCACGCTACCGCATTATTAACGTTACCTCACTCCCGCCAAAACCATTCTCCTCACTATCCCCTCCCCAACCCCCTGCTTTACGTTTTCCCGCCAACCATAATTATTATAATTTATTTGATTGCTGGGCTGTTTCGTGCTGGCATCGACATGGAGGACTCTACAGCAAGGTAAGCGTATGTACCTGAAATTTTCTCTTTGACTTAAAGCGTTTAAAGTAACATTTACAAAGTGATAAACTGTTACTCCCTTCCTTTAGTCCCAGCCAAAGTCCAGAGAAAAAGAGGTAAGACACTGAATCTTAACTAGCCTGCGGGCAGGTTTTGGCGGGAATCAGAAGGTAACGTTAATAATGTAGCGTGGTTTAACCTTAATTGTTCGTCTTTTCAGCGATCTTTTGTATGTTAAATCGTCATTTAGAGTTGAAGTATTCTAGCGTTCCGGGTTTTAGTATTCCGGCGTTCCAGGTTTAAGTATTCCGGCGTTCCGGCGTTCTGGCGTTCCGGCGTTCCGGCGTTCTGGCGTTCTGGCGTTCCGGGTTTAAGTACATGCTCTAACGGAGTTGATCACAGACTAGCCAGCTGGGTAGTATGAGAACCAGGCTTAATCAGTGGAAGTTACAAGTATCCTCAGATTTTTGCTAGGGATTGAATAGCGGGTGAGATACTCGAGCTCGCGCAAAAATTACTCTACTATAAGTTCTTTCTCTACTAGACTACTCTTAATCTAACTGTACAGTAGACGCCCTTTAATTTACCTAGAACAGAAACTCGTTTCCTCTTGAATACTGTTTCCAGTCATTTACTACTGTCATAGCCGAAGGAATTTTTGATTTCCTTGAAACCCTACTTTATTTTAAATTAACCCTATAATGGGGAGGGGGGGAGTGCACGGACTCTACCTTTGGGGACTTGAAACTTTTCTATTATTTTTTAATGTGTGAATAAGCACCGCCAAAATTTTATTGAAAAAATTAGTTGGGAACAAATTAGTGTGGCAGGTCAATGTACAGTGAGATTCACGTTGCTAAGGCAATCAAACTTTGACAGGCGTGTTCACCTGAAATTGTTTGGTACATTACTGTTTTAACTGAAAACAAAAATGACTCTTACTGAAGGTGTCATGCTATTAGATAATTTTAGAGTTCTTTTATTATTTTTGTTCACTTTTTGGTCAATTGGGTGGCTTTCCGAAGTCTTAGGGAAATCACGAAATCCAATACGGTGGATCCAATTGGAAATTATGACATAAATCTGACGTCGTGTGACGTCATCAGTATCCCTTGCCGATCTCAAAGGAGACATTCTTGGAAAAAATTCTTGGACATACTTTTGACCCTCTAAGTTTCATTTTCATTGCTTTATTGCTATCGGAGTTTGCTGGAGGCCTGCCCCGCAACGGCTTCAGATAGATAGGGTTAAAGTTCTCTCTTAACTGCAGCTGATTACTTTCTCAAAACTGAAGGAACCTTTCAAAGCCCCAGAAGTCGAAAACAGGAAGGTTATTTTCAAATCTATGAAGACGTGCCCAGCTGTACGAGTTCTGTTACTTAGCTGAAACCATGGCCAAACCATGGTCTTCATTGTGGTTGTGTGCTTGCAGATTAAATTAAGGACAAAAAATTGTTTCTTCTCCCCATGAGCTCCAACCCTTTTTTTCAAATAAATTCACTATTAATTCGTGAAGGATCATGAATTCAAAATTTTAGATAGCTAAGAGCCAAAACGCGAGTGCAAAATGGAGCAGTACCCGGTGTTGTTGTTGACATTAGTAACTGGTCAGCGGCTACTGCCAGAATAACATAACACGAGAGAACTAAATGTATGGCAAGCTTGTTGTAAATGAAGGTTGTTGAACGAAGAATTTTCTCAAAAACCGACTGTTTGACGCTTCTAAGATGATCTCTGAAACGCACGGATCTATATATTTGATCGAAGATGACAGAAAATTGAGGTAACGGGTGCAAATGTAAACAGAACAAGATGCCCTTCGTTGATTTCATTGTTTTGCAAGACACTAAGTGTTCGCTAAATAAGTTTGCAAAACACAGGCTGTGATACAGGCAATATGACTTGCTTTTATTGTTTTATTCTCAGATTAATAGTTCTAGAACGAAGTTGTTTTGTAAAGCGCAATTAGCAATCATCGAGTGGCATGTACTTCATAACTTGTTTATCTGGTGAATTGAACATAGTTAATGAGCTATTTGAATGCTGTACATTTTAATTAAAGCTATATGCGAAATGTTACCAGTTTACATTTGTGTCC
Source organism: Siderastrea siderea (assembly GCA_964030785.1). Classification (NCBI taxonomy): domain Eukaryota; kingdom Metazoa; phylum Cnidaria; class Anthozoa; order Scleractinia; family Rhizangiidae; genus Siderastrea; species Siderastrea siderea. The sequence continues at coordinate 2,857,480 of OZ034969.1, forward strand.
TGCTGTAGTTTGAAACTATTTTCGTGTTTTCCTGATGTAAGGGAGCATTGCTCGCATCACAGTTGCTCTTAAATTCCACGCATAGGTTGTAGTTCGTAATGTGCATAATAAAGAAATACTGGTGTTTCAAAGCGGCGCCACGTTCTTTAAACCGTCTGGCCGCACGATTTTATTTTATTATAGTTAAGACCAAGTCTTTAACTTTCCATGACTGCAAGGAATTTGCTAGACGAGGTCTCACTTTTTGTTAACATGTATTTTTGTTTACCCATTTTTCCTACTTTTTTAAAAGCTGTTAAACTGGGTTGTTAAAAGGAACTGTTTTAACTACTCAAAACAACTAGATGGAAATGTCAGTAGCACTGTAGGATAAGGAAGAGTTGTACTTATCAACCAACAGTAGAATTTTGTCCTGCATTAAATTTTAAGTGTTGTGAGGAGTTACCAAAGTTATTGAAAATTGGCATTTTTGTACCAATAAAATGTGCATTTTTGTCCACCAGGGGACCCCCCTTGTAAACTGTCGAAGAAAGCATTTAGAGCCCAAACGAAGTGTTTTAAAAATACCCAGACAAAGTACAATTCACATACAAGATTTGAAGGAAATCTATTTTGTGACCAATTTGGGTTATGAGGATCTTAGGGAGACAGCCACTTAATCATTAGTTCGCACCCATGCTGTTCCCATGTCAACAATCTAAAATGACATGACGTCATTCTAACTGACCAATGAGGTGTCGTCCTTAAAATAACCATGCATTATTTATTACACAGAACCAAAAATAGATTTCAAATAATTTTCATCGGAATAGGCCCATGAATGGGGGATTCGCTCTCTCCCTTCATCCTCTCTTGGGTTCGACTAAATTGTCACTACAGGAAGGTTTGGTAATAAACAAAACAACAACAATAACGACAGTTACAAAAATAAAAGAATAATTAATCCTGTTGGGCTTGTGTTGGTGGTCTTTAAAACCACGGACTCACTTCCACATATTAAAGCTGAAAAGAAAAACAAAATTGCCTCAGTTTTTATTTTGCTTTTAATTGGCTGAAGGTAAGTTGTAGCTGCATACTATCAATACAATACTTCCATTCCCATTGAGAAGCCTTTTGCTTTTATTTTGAAATGAGCTCAGTTGAATGTTACTTACGTGTGAATTAAACTCATTTGCAAAATACTATGCAAAGTCTTTGAATGCTGTCCTTCAATAGCATTTTTAAGAACTTAAAAGGTTCAAAGGTTCAAATGAGGTCTAACACTATTTTAAAAAATTAAAACTAAAATCCAACCCTCCCTTTGTGCAATGACACTCCCTCATTAGACCACTTTATTCGTTTCCTTTTCATATTTGTACCTATAGTTTTATAAATTTTACATACTTGCCACATTCTTACCATTTTTTCACATCTTACTTTACATTTGTATATAGGCCTACGCGGAATATTTTTCTTATCCCTGATGATGCCGTTGATCGGCGAAAGCTTGGATTTTAGATTTTATTTTTTAAAATAGTGTTAGGCCTCATTTAAACCTTTGAACCTTTTAAGTTTACTATGCAAACTATGCAAAGGTTTTGCACTTTATACATGTTAATGTTGGTTTCCATACGATCGCTACGATCACTACGATCACTACTAAAAAAGCCGAGAGGTCGTCGCGACTTTGATCATATCGCTGAGCATTTTCCATAGAGGCTGGTTTCCATGTGATTGCTGTGATCGCTACGATTGCTAAAAAGTGGTTTCTACATGATCGCAACGATTGCTGAACGTTTTTCCCAGCGGTCGCAGTGATCTTAGCGATCATATGGAAACCAGCCTTTACTGACGCCACTGGGTTTAAAATTAGCCCAAAGCCCGTTTGTACAAAATTCTTAGCAAGCACTTAGAAACTCGACTCTGTTTTTGTGTTGCCTATTCTTTTCAACTATGGTGCTTTGGGAGTTTCTTGATCACAAACCTCACTTGTTCACACTTTAAAAGCGAGGTTTGGATGTGAAATTAGCTACTCCAACATAAATATGTATAAGGGCTATTGGCCTATTAGCACAGTTTTCTGGTGAAGCTGAAATTTCTCCAAAGTGATCAGGTATAAATACAACATCAAGCAGCCAAGGTATGAGATTTTGTTACACAAAATCGAAGCTACTAATTCCGAAACAATAAAATGTAAGCTTATAATATGATATTATACCCCATACGGCCATAGTTCCCCCCACTACCCCCACCCCCCAAAAAAGAAATTAATGTCACAAACATGATTTATATTAAAAAGAGGGCCACATGAGGATTTACTTATAACTTACCTGAAAGAAAGAAGAATCCCAACTGCCAAGATAATAGTAGAAATCCTGATGCTCACTGAAAATGAAATGAAGAAAGAGGCGATTCTGAGGAAATGAACTAAGTATTCTTGTTTCCAATTACGTGATGGTACTTAAAAACCTCGGAAAAATCATCAGGTGCCTGTTTGGGTACTATCGATTGTTATATAATATATTAACCGCATGCAGGTGGTGTGCGCACTAAGACCGCAATGCATTATTTTGATGAATTTCCAACATGGCGGAATTTTGTTGTGATGCGAGCGGTTTTTCGGGTGAGTTTGATCATCGTTTGCACAACTTTCGCTGGCCTTTTTTCTGCTACAATATTAGATTTGGAAAGTTCGGGAATAGTAAAGTAAGGTTTTGGCGTCGAAGTTCTTACATTTAGAGCTTATCATGGTAAATTTTGACATGTATCGAACAAGGTAAAATGGCCGATTTTTCTCTTCGTCTAGTAGGTCGGAAGTTTTTGTCTAACACGGCTTTCAGCTAGTGGTGCTTGGCGTAAAATTATAATAAATCAAAAGCTTAGAAATTTTCCAATATGGGAAACATAATGCACCAGTACGCACCAGTCGATCTACGCCGTTTCGACTAAACGAAAATGTCCCTTTTTTGAGTGTTAACCGTCTGTACTTTTGAAGTTTCATGCGTCGAGTTAAGCACTTTCATTCCACGATCTTCCACTGTTTTTGGGAGTTATATAGTTTCCTTCAAAATGATTTAATTATGTGTTCTTTGGGACTAGGAGAATCCAATTTAGAAGAATAAGTTCCCGTAGATGATCAAGATGGACGTCAAAAGAGCATTGCTTTACTGAAGAAGCCAGCGAATTATTTGTTTGTACTGTACTGATTCTCATGTCACAGTTGAATTATAGTACCTTTAGAACACCCAAAATAACTTTTCAGTCTTTTCCATTTTATTTTTGGGGACTGGGAAGATAACAAACTATTTCTGCTGCATGAATTGCTTCTACCTGAGTGGGCCTATGTAGCCTGTTCCAGGCTCTAGCATGATAAATGGGTTTACTGATGTCCATAATTGGCATCATTAGAGCTTGATACTATCATTTTGATTACCCATGCACTGAAGGTCACTTTGAAATGTTTTATTGCATCTATTGTAACTAAAAAGTGATTCCACAACAACTCATTAGTGGAGACTTCATGCACAGCAAATCGCCTGTTGTGGAAAGGTGAGAAGTTCAATAAATGGTTCGAAACTTAATGAGGTTCAAATGGGTTTTATTCATTATTGCCTCCTACTCATTTGATGTCAACTTTTCAAGTCTGTATTCCAGCCTAGTGTCCCATCAGGCGGAAGCTTATACCAGTTTCAATAGCTTGAAGAGACTAGGAGTATTCTCTCTCCCCCTCTCCCTGGATGGGATGTTAGTCTATCGCAGGGTTACCCCACAGCAGTAAACTTGCCAGTACCCATTTACTATGGAGCTCCATTTCCGCCAAAATTCGATGTTTATATTTGACATTCGACTTGTTGTATTTTATGCTATATTATACAAGGCGTCATTCAACTTTGTTGATTTCTGGTTCAACCTTTCCCATTGCAAATGGTACTTTACGTTTTTGACATTCAACATTACGAATTTGGCATGCTAAATTGACGATTTCTCCTCTTTCTTATAAGAATGTCAACCATGGGCATTTAACTTTCGAAGTTTCGTTTTCAACACCTTAGATTACGTCTCGATTTTGATACTACGACGTTGCGACATCCAACTTCTTGTATTCGGCTTCGTTTGACATCCTTCCGCAATCCAACAAGGGATAACATCGCGGGCGCAGCTAGTCCCCGCCCCCTCCCCAAGGTGGAAGTTGGCAACAATCCCTCCAGTAGAGTGGAGTAGAGAGAATTTACCCTACCCCACGACGGTCAAATGTTTGTCGTTTCAACATGGCGGAAGGAACGAAGTAAACGCTGTTCTAAACCATTTTGTGTAATTTCTGCGATGACTACAGAATGAAGTAAGTAACCATTTGTTTTTCTTATATATTGTGCTTACCTGCATTGCCATATTTATAGATAAATTAATTTTTTTATGATTGAATACGTCTTTGACCTTGTTGCGTTCGATGTTTACTAATGCGCCGATCAATTCGAAACTTCAACATCCCCCCCCCCCCCGGGCATACCCCGGGCATTTGACTGTGCATCGTCCCCAGGGAGGGGGGAATTTGAACGTTGCGTTGGAAGGGTGGGGAATTTGAACCAGATTTATCTCTTGTTCTGACGTAATACGCCCGTGCGTTTTTTCGGTTTTTGCAGGGTTTGACGGATTTACAAGATAGAATTTCGCGTCATTACGGCATATCTCTCTTTGAAAAGTGTGAACAGTGTTGATTAAAGACGAAATTTGCCTTTGAGGAGAGGTAGTTCAGTACTAATTGGTGGGGCATTTGAACGGCTTTCTTGCCCCGAGGGGAGGGAATTTGAACAAGGCAATCTTCAAAAGTTCAAATGCCCGGGGGTTGCCCGGGGGGTGGATGTTGAACTTTCGAATTGATCGGCGCATAATACCGTGTTATTTACTCTTATCCGTCTCTTGTCATCCTCGTTCCTTTTGGATTTTTGGTATCTATTTCGTATTTTTTTGAAGCAAAGCATTATTCTTAGGTTTTAAGGCAATAGTATGTTGTAAGTTTAAAAAAGACTCAAAATGTTACGTTGCTATTCTTGTATGTAACGGGAGACTATGTAAAATTCCCAGGCCAAAACATCCGAATTAAGAAATTTTCCTTTATATGTAAATATCATTAATGAGCTTTACAGGTTACTGGTGGGCTCCTGGTATTATTGAACAAATTGTATGTGTGCTTCAGTCAACAGATGTCAGCTGACATACCCTATTTGTGTGATGCTATAAGAGATATCATAAGGGATCTTGACAGATTTGAAGCGACGGGGGTTCCATCAAATGACCTTCAGCCTTTAATCAGTAAACTTGATTTTGTGCAAAGAATAGCTGTTACCCTGGATGTGGTACAGAGTATGTTGGGTCTGCCTACAGGAAGTTAGTCGAGAGTGAACAAAGTAATCAATTGCAAGCTGGATACCAAGCTCCATTGAACTGTAGTGGAGGACGAGGAAGACCGTCTTTTGAAATAAGTGAGGAGCAGCTACAATTTTTGCTTGAACAAGGTTTTCAAGTAAAGGACATAAGTAGCATTCTTGGGGTTAGTTGCAGGACTGTCGAGAGGAGGATGTCAAACTTTGGCTTGAGTGTATCAGGTACTAAACTGTACATGTGCAAGTGTACAACATTGACAATTCATGTAAAATGTTATTGTCACACTGTCAGCCCAGTCAAAATGTTTGTTAGTAGTTGGCAAGATGCCTGGAGTAGTAGGCAGCAGGAGTCAAAGCCTTTTCACCAATGACTGCTGTGCCTTGCGTACAAGGGAGATCCGCAGACATGCTCCCCGAAAAATGTTGAAACTATTTGCTTCAAATAACTCTAGTGCATTTTGGGGGGATAAAATCAGCTTCTATTTTATAGCTTTTAAATAACACTTATGAAGAGCATTTTTTCAAATCCCAGTTGTTTTCCACTAGAAGGTTTAGGCAAGTACCATTACTTGCTAACAATGTAAATTTAAAAAAATGTATATATAAAATTATAAACGATCATCGCTTAGCGCGTGAAACTCGAGTTACAATTACTTTCTATCTTTAAATTTGTATTTAGCTCTGCATATTCATGCATAGAGCACTCCTAGGATAAGTGAAACAATCTCTTCATTGTTTATTCGTTTATAATTTTATATATACATTTTTTTAAATTTACATTGTTAGCAAGTAATGGTACTTGCCTAAACCTTCTAGTGGAAAACAACTGGGATTTGAAAAAATGCTCTTCATAAGTGTTATTTAAAAGCTATAAAATAGAAGCTGATTTTATCCCCCCAAAATGCACTAGAGTTATTTGAAGCAAATATTTTCAACATTTTTCGGGGAGCATGTCTGCTGATCTCCCTTGTACGCAAGGCACAGCAGTCATTGGTGAAAAGGCTTTGACTCCTGCTGCCTACTACTCCAGGCATCTTGCCAACTACTAACAAACATTTGACTGGGCTGACAGTGTGACAATAACATTTTACATGAATTGTCGATGTTGTACACTTGCACATGTACAGTTTAGTACCTGATACACTCAAGCCAAAGCTTGACATCCTCCTCTCGACAGTCCTGCAACTAACCCCAAGAATGCTACTTATGTCCTTTACTTGAAAACCTTGTTCAAGCAAAAATTGTAGCTGCTCCTCACTTATTTCAAAAGACTGTCTTCCTCGTCCTCCACTACAGTTCAATGGAGCTTGGTATCCAGCTTGCAATTGATTACTTTGTTCACTCTCGACTAACTTCCTGTAGGCAGACCCAACATACTCTGTAACCACTTCATCCACATCCAGGGTAACAGCTATTCTTTGCACAAAATCAAGTTTACTGATTAAAGGCTGAAGGTCATTTGATGGAACCCCCATTGCTTCAAATCTGTCAAGATCCCTTATGATATCTCTTATAGCATCACACAAATAGGGTATGTCAGCTGACATCTGTTGACTGAAGCACATATATAATTTATTCAATAATACCAGGAGCCCACCAGTAACCTGTTAAGCTCATTAATGATATTTACATATTGTTAAGGAAAGGAAAATTTCTTAATTCGGATGTTTTGGCCTGGGAATTTTACATAGTCTCTCGTTACATACAAGAATAGCAACGTAACATTTTGAGTCTTTTTTAAACTTGCAACATACTATTGTCTTAAAACCTAAGAATAATGCTTTGCTTCAAAAAAATACGAAATAGATACCAAAAATCCAAAAGGAACGAGGATGACAAGAGACGGATAAGAGTAATGCATCAGTCAATTCCAGCTGCGCCCATCCCCCCCCCGGGCAACTGCGGGGCGTTTGCGTGCCTTGTCAGTCCCGGGGGTGGGGCATTAGCAAATTTGGCACGGCCCGGGGGTCGGGCATTTGCCTACCCCCGGGCTTTTGACACACACGTGGTTTCCGACTCGAAATCCAAACATGAAGGATTTTATCGCAAAGGACCAGCAGTTCGTCGCAGATTGGATCGTCTGTTAATGACTGGACAAACTTGTAGAGGTTTTCTCGATTTTATGTATTTCTTCATTGCTTATCAAGGCACAGCTATCACTTAATATAGCGAGATCGGGAACGATCAACGTGAATCGACGTACGCATTCTTCTTAAGGATTTAAATAAAATTTAGTCGCGATGATTCTTAAATTCTAAACATGTGTATAGGGATCGTCGTTTTATACTTTTGCATATTATTAAAATATTACAACAGATGACGTTACAACAGACTTTTATAATGTCAAGATTTTTGTTTACTAGCGAACTGTTTAAAACAAAACATTAAAGTAACAATCAACTATCAGGTAGTATTGTTGTCTGTGAAGTATTAAAATATCATCACTTGGCATTTATACTAACTTTATTAACATCGGATAGTGCCGTTACAAACAATAGAAGACGGAGAGGTAGGCCTACAGAAATGAAAAATCACACATAAAAATGCTGAAAGTGGTATTATTGTGCAATGAATGAAAACTGCTGCAGTGTTGATTGGGGACGTACGATCCCGGGGGCCGGGCATTTGCCCTCTTCCTTCGTCCACACCGCAGGGCATTTGGCTGCTAAAGTGTCCCCACCCCCGGGAATTTGCCATCCGAGAGAAAAAAAATGCTAATGCCCGGGGGTTAGCCCGGGGGGGGGCATGGGCGCAGCTGGAATTGACTGATGCATAAATAACACGGTATTAGTAAACATCGAACGCAACAAGGTCAAAGACGTATTCAATCATAAAAAAATTAATTTATCTATAAATATGTCAATGCAGGTAAGCACAATATATAAGAAAAACAAATGGTTACTTACTTCATTCTGTAGTCATTGCAGAAATTACACAAAATGGTTTAGAACAGCGTTTACTTCGTTCCTTCCGCCATGTTGAAACGACAAACATTTGACCGTCATGGGGTAGGGTAAATTCTCGCTACTCCACTCTACTGGAGGGATTGTTGCCAACTTCCACCTTGGGGAGGGGGCGGGGGTTAGCTGCGCCCGCGATGTTATCCCTTGTTGGATTGCGGAAGGATGTCAAACGAAGCCGAATACAAGAAGTTGGATGTCGCAACGTCGTAGTATCAAAATCGAGACGTAATCTAAGGTGTTGAAAACGAAACTTCGACAGTTAAATGCCCATGGTTGACATTCTTATAAGAAAGAGGAGAAATCGTCAATTTAGCATGCCAAATTCGTAATGTTGAATGTCAAAAACGTAAAGTACCATTTGCAATGGGAAAGGTTGAACCAGAAATCAACAAAGTTGAATGACGCCTTGTATAATATAGCATAAAATACAACAAGTCGAATGTCAAATATAAACATCGAATTTTGGCGGAAATGGAGCTCCATAATTTACACACCTGGGTGGAGAGAGGCACTATGAGAGTAAAGTGTCTTGTCTAAGAACACAACACAATTACCCCAATTACCCTGGCCATGGTTTGAACCCGGACTGCTCAATTTCAGAGTCCAGCACACTAACCATTAGTCAACCATGCCGCCCTCAAATTATCAAGACACTATGGAAATATTATTATTGTTATGAAATGACATACATGTAGTGTTTTTCCACAATGTTTTATTTATACAAATTCAGCAACCTTAAGGAAAAATATTTAAATGTATCTGAATAGGTTGTCACTTGATGTGTTGCTTTATCTAGTTGGTTTATTCTTGATTACGAAGCTTCCCTTGGAGAAAAAAAATTCTGTCTCCAAAGTTATCCTCCAGACCTGTGCATTTTATATTCAGCTGCTGTTGCAGTGTAATATCTCTGAATAAAGAACAAAAAATAACTTGATTATAAACCAGTTATGTAATAAGTGAAGTAGCAGTAATAAAGCGAAGTAAACTATCACGGTCTGTATACACACAACAGTAGCAGGAGGAGGGCTTCCAGTGCGATTTTCACAAAAGTTAAAGTACGAGCTGTTTTGCAAATAACTGTGGTTGGTTCAAAATTACACCGGCTAGGTCAGACATAAACATTGGTTGACAGCATGGTAGACAAATACCTTCAACAATTTCAAGCATCCAGCAATTATTTAAAATTGTGAAGAAAGACTGCACTTGGCCTACACCATTGCAGCTTAGCAGCCCTGGAAGCTAGTCCATCACTGATTACCCCTTGCATTACATTAGGTTGCCCTAGTATAGCTGAGAGAGTCACTTGTGAGATTATAAGTGTCTTGCTCGATAACACAAAACACCCCCAGTCATCCTTCGAACCAGATCCAGAGGAGCTTATTTCCCTAATGGCAGCTGGTAATCAAGCCTACATTGCAAGGTATGTAGCCAGATTAAAAGTGCTAATAAATAAAACTCAGCTGATAGATTTGCTGTTTAGACCACCACTGATTTACTTCACCCCAGTAGACAAATATTTTTAATTTGCCTTAGTGATATGTTTTTGGATCAAAATCAAACCCGAACAATGATATCAAACTAATTTACAAGAACACAGCATTTTTTTATAAATCTAACTAAATAAATGTAAACTGAAATCGTAGTTTGTTGCAGGGAGTATCTTTGTTGAACATTTGAAGTGTCGCAAAACCAGAACTTTCTTCGATGTTGCTAGATACTGTCATTATGAGAGAAAAAAAATAAGTAACTTTTGAAAGATATAATTTCTCGAGTACTTTGTGAAATCAAGAATTAGAAATTAGAAACAAAAGCTAAGCAATTACGTAAAACCAGAACTTTCTTCGATGTTGCTAGATACTGTCATTATGAGAGAAAAAAATAAATAACTTTTCAAAGATATAATTCCTCGAGTACTTTCCGAAATCAAGAATTCGAAATTAGAAACAAAAGCTAAGCAATTACGAAGATTGCTAGCCTTAATGCTTAGTCTAAGTAATACAAAATAAATCAGGACACGTACCATAACATCAACATGTGAAAAATATGTTTCCCTTGTTTCAATTCAAGATACGATATACTTATTCGTAGTGGTTAATGAAGCTAAAGGGCAGCCCTCTTGCGAACATTACATCATTAAATTTAAGCTTACATCCTACATCGTGTTTAAATATAGGTTTCTTATCTAAATATTTATGTTTACAATCATGATTCTTACCTCGGGCTTAAATGTATGCAAGTCCCGTCGAGGCGTCGCGACATAGAAAACCGATATTTTAAACTCCATGCACTGAAGTCTGAGGAAATCTTTGATTCCTAAGATCGACAACATGTCAAAACTAGGATATCCATCGCAAAAATCACAAAAGCTGCGATATTTTGAACGGAAAGAAGTAATTTTGGCGTTCACAAGAGATCCTCACACGATGGCCGCCATGAGCAAATGATACGAAACCGAAACAAATACCAGCGTGCATTGCGGTCGTAGCACGCACACCACCTGAACCGCATGCAGATATGGCTTTTTTGTCTTTTGGGACCCGGAGTGGGGAGGGGGATTCCACCCCAACCTCTTGACTCCCAGAATATTAAAGCTATGACAACGAAACTTAAAGTGCAGGTGGTATGTCCAAAGGTGTTTCCATTGATGTCAGCTGATGACGTCATATGACGTCACAATAACGTTTTGTTCTTTAACGGCGGCCATCTTGGATCTCCCTCGTGGATTTCTTGATTTTTCCAAATCAAGAGATCCAAGAAGACAGAAATGGTCTAAAAATGTACAAAAAAAGTAACGATTTTGATCAAAAAGCGGGGAATTCAAAATTCTGAAAAACCTCTTGTCAAAAAGCGATTGTCATAGTAACGTCAAACTTAATAGACAAAGACTTGCTATACCAAATTGTTTGCAGATATATTTTTGGTAAAGTCACCAAGTTTGGTGGCTTTAGCTTGCTTATTAAAAAAGTTATAAATGTTTAAAGTCCGTGGGGGCAGAATCCGCCCTCCCGGTCTGAAAAGGGTTAAGTTAATTACCCGACATGACCATACATCTCCTCCAGAGTAGATTATAGAAGACATCATCAAGATAATTCATTTTTTCTACAAAAAACGTTCATAATACCTTTCCGAAGAAATCTGCTGCGTTCCCCCCTTTATAAGTCAAAAATTCGATTGCAACACGACACCCCCATGCTGTAAGGCAAGAGTCACGTTTGTTCCCGTCAGGCTGCCTGCACATTCACAGGCTTCCCACTCATTCACCCCTATCACACCTCCCCCCCCCCCCCACCAACACCCTCATAGCCCCTGAGAACTATCTGTTGGGGTTCTCCAACAACTTATTATATTGCCTTTCTCAGATTTGCCATGGGGATAGGGACCTGAGAGAGTGGTACAAGTCCTCTTCACAAAGCTGAAGACACAGAAAAAGGACTGATACCAGAACTTCGATCGTGGGCCAAAAATAATATAACTACTCAGTTAATTCATCTTACCAGCACTGGAATCGCAGTATTTTACACATTCCTTGGACTCCTTCGTGTTTTTCAAGCCTGTGCAGCTGTAGCCTGTCTCTGCTTCACACTTTCCTTCGATAACAATCGGTCCGCCGCCCCCTTCTGAGCACTTGCTACACTCACCATCTTTGGCCTTCCAATCCGTGAACTTCACCTCTGCAAAATAGAAAAACATTTTTTTGACTGTTGTCCTGTGCCATGTGCCGGTTGACTTAATTTACATGATGTATGTAGAGTTCGTTGTTTGATTAGCAGGGTTTGGGCACAGGTTTCAGATATTGAACGAAGGCAATTCGTGCTGTTTGCATGGCGTAAACAACTTGCATGTAACAGTTAATTCTAAGCAACAGTTGCAAAAAGCCTGAAAAACCCAAGAAACAGCCTTAGAAATCGATATACGTGAATCGTCACCTCTCTCTGGCTGACAATTAATTCAGACTACAAAACAACACGAATGAAGAAAAGCCTGCGTTCACCAAGCTGAAACCAGTTGAGGTGTTCAGAAGCACAGAAGGTTCCAACCCACAAAACTGCGGTTTCCCTTTGAAAACAATACAATACTGCGATCAACTACGTTTAACAACCAGGTGATCACTAAAAATGTAGGGTCAATTTTGAGGGGGGGGGGGATATTTTTAAGCGAAACAGAGAAATCTAAGTTACTACATTTCGAATACATCAGTCTCCGAGTTTTAAAGATCCATTTAGTAATCTATGATTTTTGACAACAATATATAGCGTTTATTTCCGTGTTAACAGTCGATACTTTTAAAAATTTAGCAGTGGCAAGAAATTAAAAAAATGCAATAATTATGGCAAGATAGTCGGCGGGTTTCAAGCAATTAGGCCCTCTTGGGTCCTTCTATGAACAAAGTTTAAACAGATCTTAAGCGAAGTAAGGAAGAGTTTTGGTGTGGACCTCTCACTGGCTGAAAAGTCTGAAAAAGCAGAGGATCTTACCTAATTATTTTTTAATATTAATCAAAAACGCTCTAGTGAAGTTAAACGGTAAACACTAACCTAATGGCGTGAATTCGAAACTGCCTTCTACGACTGGCACGTTCACGAGTTTCCCAGTCTCCACTAGCTTTCTAAGGACGTCCTCGATAAAACCAGGTTCATCTTTAGTTAGAACCAAGCATATTTGAAGCCTCATGAGAACCCCTCCTGCATTCTGTTGGAATGTCAGACCTGATACCTTCACTTTGTTGTATTTGCTGGAGTCACTGAATAAGCCTTCAATCTGTAACAATAATCACAATCTTATTCTGAGTAATGCATTAAGAGATGAGTGACGTCCAATCCAGAATCTTAAGAGTCACTACCCAAACATAGGTAGAGTTAATCCATTAAACTGCACTTTAACAGGAACTCGTTGCTGAAAGAGAACCCCCCTCCCATAGCATTTTTCTTTAATTTTTCCAAGACGATTTTTCATATCACCTGCCTTGGTCAGAAGCAGTAGGCATATCCCTTAGACACATTTGGGCACAAGTTTGGTGACAATCGGTTGCTATGATTACGAGAAATCACGTCATGAGTAGCAGGCGGTCAAGTCATTTTTTAATATGTCTGTTTTAACCTTTTTGGGCGAAAAAAGCAAGCCCAAGATGTTGACCAAAAGCAGCGAAGTGTGTCTAGCACCAAGATTTCCAATTTTCGCCGTATGTTTTCTAATTTTGGGTAAAATCCAAGATGGCCGACATTTGAGATGACGTCACAGGCCCCCAGCAGCGACACAACCCATAATGTATACTTCAACATGTACAGCACATCAAAGGCTTTCTACTAAAAGATGTTGCAACACAGCAAAAACTTAATGGGGGTCACATTAACCCCCTCCCCCCGCCGCCTACCGCGGTGGGGATTTGACCTTTCTTGCATGTCTGAAGGTAAAAGATGTCTGAATGTTGACACTTTAAGCAAAGGGCACTAAAATGTACCACTGATGTACCAACTGAAAAGATTTAAAACCTAACTGAGGTTTTATTCAGGTTCTATTGGCGACTGGAAGAAAGGAAACCTCTCACTGATGGCTATCAGGGAATTAGGCAAGCTGGTGCCCATTGCTTCCAAAGCCTACAACTATCTATCCTCAATAGAATCCGAGAGGAAATATGTCCTTTGCTGACGAAAAATTAAACTAAGAGAGGTTCTTTAAGCGAAAGAGCTTATATCCAGTAGATGCACATTCTGTAATGGACCATGAAAAGTCGGTTTCCAAGACAAACTGATCATCTGCGTCTCAAAGTTTAGTTAACTTCCGGTGCGATATTGTAAAGCTAAAATTAATTACGCAAAGCATGTGATTGGTTAACAAAGTTCCTGTAGGAGTACAAACTCGCGGGAAGTTCATTCTAAAGCTAAGTAGGTCCGAGAAAACGCTGTAACATGAACATACGTTAGTTGCTCGAGCTGGGTTCCTGGCTCCACCATCCTGATCACTAATAAAACAAGAGTTTTCGACGACACGCCTGGCGACCAAGATGATGATGATGATGATGATGATGATGATAATGGTGATGACGATGCTGATGATGATGCTGATGCTGATGATGATGATGATGATGATGATGATAATGATGATGATGATGATGGTGAAGGTGGTGGTGGTGGTGATGATGATGATGATGATGATGATGATGATGATGGTGGTGGTGGTGGTGGTGGTGGTGATGATGATGATGATGATGATGATGATGATGATGATGATGGTGGTGGTGGTGGTGGTGGTGGTGATGATGATGATGATGATGATGATGATGATGATAGTGGTGCTGCTGCTGCTGATGATGATGATGATAAGGATGATGATGACGATGACGATGATAATGAGGATGAGGATGATGATGATGATGATAGTGGTGCTGCTGCTGCTGATGATGATGATGATAAGGATGATGATGACGATGATGTTTGGTTTACCAGAAGGCCACTTGTTGGAGCCCCCATTAAAGTTTCCTTATGTTTCTTACTGTTTTAATTTGCTTTATTTTAAGCCTTTTTTCTGTTGCCAACAGCTAAGAGCCCGAACTGTAGTGATCTGACTCAATATAAACTCACTTAACTCTCAAAACGCATTTAATCCTTGGCTTCTCAGAAGTTATTTCTTAATAAACTTCCTGTTAGAATTTCCAAGGTCTTCAATTGTTTCCATATTAATTAAGTTCACGTTTTAAACTAAGAAAACCCAGCTTAAAATAAAGGGGAACTCAAGAACCGTTTTTGATGCAAATAAAAGCCACCCTTCTACAAGTTAGCCTTCGGAAATTATAAGCTACTCACTAGAATCTCCATTCCAAGCTTCAATTTCTTGTAATTCATTGACGATTTGTTTGCGTAAGACTCATCCCAGATTGACTTTAATACAACGCTGAGGTTTCCACATGCTGAAAATGAATGAATTTCAAAATAGAGAGTGATCACAATGTTACTCAATACACTGGAAAACAAACAGGTAATTAGAATTTAAAAAGTTGTACAGTCAACGATTACTTACAAGCTCAATTTTCAAAAACGTATCATTACTGTCAACTACTAATGTGAGATTACAAAATTTGTACAACATCAGATGACCATGAAACGAATCTTTTCGAATTACGGGTAGTATGGTTATTTTGGGGATTTTCAACTGGATCTGATCGATACTCTAGATGACGAACAGCTAAGAACATTTGTTTCTGATAAAAAAGAAGACAGAACCGGTGAAGAACGCAACCTAATCCATTCTTGGTCTCCCTGTGTTACCGTTAGCATAACTGCGTAGTTATACACTAAATCATTGCATTCTATCTCTTAGATGAAATTAATTTCGACAAGCAAGGGAATAAGCAGACGAATAGTGATTTATGTCAGTGGGCAGAAAACAAGGGGAAACCATGGGCATATTATAAAGATAAAATTTCTAGTTATGTTGTTGTAAAAAAAGGCAGTCTTTTAGTTTGTGTGTTCATTATGTTCCTTAGTTCGCTCTTTAGGTCGTTTGTTTGTTTGTTCCTTTGTTGTTCTTTGTTCCGTAAACTTTTCCATTTTTGTTCGATTGCTGGCTTGAATGTTTTTTTTGATCGATCGGTTCATTCGTTTTTTATTTTTATTTTTTTTCCATTAATTGGACTTTCCTTGACTTTGTTAGGTGGTAGGTTTTTGTGCTTGGTTTTATTTTATTTTCATCGCTTTGTATAAGTACTTGTTCATGCGTTAGTTCGTTCGTAGCCCCTTTTGCTTGTTCTTTCGTTTAGTTTACTTTAACTTATTTGTTCATTTGCTTACTCTTTCCTGCAGGGGGTGGTGGTGTAGTTGGAGGGGTCGGCTCCACTGTCACGGAAGCTAAGCTGTCAGCTGTCATGGAACTCTGAGAGGCTTGTGTTGGGGTTAAAGTTTGTGACGAAGCAGACTGCGATGAAGCAAACGGCGATGGAGCAAACTGCGATGAAGCAGACTGTGAAGATGTGGATGGGGTAGCTGTTGGGGTAGCTGTTGCTGATGAAGAAGTGGTGGTGGTGGCCTGCGCTGAAACATTTGCAAATACAAAGACAACTCTGCATTGAGTATACCACAGTAATCAATGCATGTACTTGCCCTCAGATAGTGTTCTTTAGCCCTCGCATACTTCTGTTGAAATATGATACTAATATATAAAGGAAACAAGGGATTTGTCATTAATTTGCTTTTGATTAAAGTTTTAACTGCATTATCTTTAACAAATGTACAGTAAAAAGTGCATATAAGAACCAGATTTTTCCAAGTTAGACTGAAACGGTTCTTATACACTTGGTGCCTACTGTGAATTTAGGATATTTCGACTCTTGGATAGGTTCTTATCTTGTCAGAGGCAAAAGTGTTTCTTCCAGGTCTGAAAACGTATTCAATATGGTTGTGGCCCCTTGCATCTGTGTCACAAACGTTTAATACGCATAATCGATTCTGTTCTACAAGTTCTTAATCTCGACTAGGTTCATACATGCGGGATTTTACTTTATGCATAGGGAAGCTTAGATACCCCCTTCCCCCGTATTTTGTTCCTTGCCGATTTTCTTGTCAGCACATGCAATTTTTAGCATGTGTATCTCTTCGATACATTTTACGGCATTTAGTAAGAAATATTCGGTTTGGTAGATGTCTGAGATTGGGCCCTGTTTGAATTAAAATGCCTCTTAAAGACAAAGGTGCAACTTTTTATTTGGAAAAAATATTATAAATTGAGAACAAAGGCACTCACGTGTTAAAGTGTATATGAAAGATTTTTTTTTATTTGCCCGATCGAATCTAAACTGCATTTTCGAAATCGATTTTCCTTGCCCGCGCTTTTGCCGTTGGAAAACATGAAATTTTACTTCCGATCGTGTCAAAAACCGCGCAAAGGGAGACCTGGAGACAGTCAGGTTGTGACGTCATTCCAGGAACGGTCGATGCCAAAACAAACTTCATGCATATGGACCGAATTGCGGAGATCTAATACATATTATTTTTCTTTACTCCGTAACCGCCAAATTAAGCACGAAATTATGTGAAACTGCTACTGTTACAAGCAATCTTACAGGAGAAGACGCGGTTACTGTGCCTTAAACCATCTGCAAAGCGCCGGAGAGTGCCTTTGCCGCAAATAAATTCAGCAATGTGTCGAATCTCTCGAAAGGTCCGAAACAACACTATGTCACAACAACAGGATGCAGGCCCTGCCAGGGGGTAGTGGGATACCAATATACCTCATTTCTTTCCCCTGGGATACCATTATATACCTTAAAAATGTAAAAACGTTGATACCCTATACCTGGAAATTTTGGCAAAGAAATACTGAATACCTTGGTATAAAACACCCTAGATACCGTATACTCAAAACCCCTGGCCGGCCCTGAGGATGGCACAACAACAGGATGTGTAACAATGCACCCGGAATGAAGATTAGAGTTTGTTCATTCCTTTCAAATCTTAGGCAGACACGTTTTCGTCATATTTTTATAATTATCCGCAATTAAGTTGTGCACAAATGAGGGATGTATGATCTTTACCGTAGTTATGAATCAACACTGGTCAATATATCGGATTAAACAGTGTAGAAATTTCGAGGGTTTGCCTAGATATATCTAGGCAAACAATCGAAATTTCTGCACTGTTTACTCCGATATATTGACCAGTGTTCATTCATAACTGCGGTAAAGATCATACCATCCCTCATTTGTGCATGTGAGAGTCCACAAGAGAGTCCAAAAATGTTTGTGAGTCCACAAGAACACATACAACTACTCACTTCTCTTCCGAAATAATGTCAGTAATCTGACAATACTTTCTTCCTTCTATCGTATTATATTTTGGTGCATGTGATCGTAGCAGCCATCTGCTTTAGAGAGACAACACTGAATCCCGGGTGCATTGTTACACATCCTGTTGATGTGGCAAGTTCGCAGCTTCACGCGAAACGACGACCCATTTCTGAATTTCTTTGCAGCAAAGGCACTGACTTCGGCACTTTACAGATGGATTAAGGCACAGTAACCGCACCTACTCTTGTAAAATAACGAAACTATAACCTGCATAACAGGTGTTCATTTAGCTTAGCCGAGTGCACAGAGTGTAAACACGGTTTATTTAGCCAAGCACGATTATAATATTTACACCGGGAGATGAGAATTGTGGTATTTCTTACTGTCTCGAGCGCTTCGGTACATCAAATCGGTTTTCTAGCGTCTGATTTCTTCGTTCTGCCTCCTCTATCTGTTGATAGTATTCTCTAAGTCAATTCTCATCGGCGAGAGGCTTGTCTATGTAAGCACCTTCTGGTTCTGAATAGACTTCTTTCTCACCCCCGAGTTCTGCTTCGCTTTCAATTTCAAAAGTTAGTAATTCGCATTCTATGAACTCTGAAAGCTTCAAGTCGCTACCCAGATTGCTTGTAACATCAGCAGTTTCACATAATTTTGTGCTTAATTTGGTAGACTGCTAGCTGTCCCTTTTTAGTTAGTCGAGCGGGCGGGCGAAAACGAGCGAATGAGCGAACGAACCTTTACCCCAGTTTCCCTCGGCTCGCATTAACTTCGCTTCGCTCACCCGATCTCTGCATCTCATATCGCTTGCTGCTAGACTATCCAGAGAGGGACTGCTAGCAGTCTATTAATTTGGCGGTTGCAGAGTAAAGAATAATAAAATGTATTAGATCCAGATCTCCACAATTCGGCCCACGTAGTTTGTTTTGGTATCGACTCCATCCCTGGAATGACGTCACAACCTGGCTATTCCCAGGTCTCCCTTTGCGCGGTTTTTGACATGACCGGAAGTAAAATTTCACGTTTCCAAACGGCAAAAGCGCGGGGAAAGAAAATCGATATCGAATTTTTTTTTTTTGATGTTCATATAAGGATGCCGTTTAGTTTCGATCAGTCGAATTAAAAAAAAATCTGTCATTCATACATTAAGATTTATACCCTATTATATAGACGGGCAGTTGCGTGCACTCTGATTGGCTAAAAATTCATGTTTTATCAAGAGTATCACAGGCTCGTTCGTTTTCGAGGTTCGTTCTACGAGACGAAACTGAAACTGTTAATTGAGAGAGAGCGTTTTTAACAATTTGAAAAACAGAAAGAGAGAGAGAGAGTTATTTACACACAAAGTTTATATCAGTAAACACCAACTGCTTTAAGAAAAGCCTTGTTATATTAAAACTTTACTATTCCTATTATCCAATAAAAACTGCAGAACACAAACTAGAAGACAGCGAGATGGTTAACTGGAGAAAATGACGCTTTCATAACTCGTTTCAAAACAGCTTTCGATTTAGCTTAAATACTACATCACAAAACCAAATATATTCATATTGTCGTAGACTGAACACTTCGGGCATTTGAGTTCTGTTACAAAGAGTTCAGTTGAACGTCAGTTTGTTTTGTCATGTTATGTCTCTTATTCAATTGCATGATAAAGCCTAATTTTGCACTGTTTCGATTTCTGTTGCAAAGATTTGTAGTGTTAGATGATCAATGTAGCAAGCATTTTGGGAGCTACGTATTTCTAGTCCAAATGAGCATCAAAATATCTTCGACAATTAGACAAACGGTCTTACTGGTTGAGCGGGGACTAGTAGGGCTTTCCAAAACTGACTTTGCTGGGCGCGACTTTTCTCGGCGCTTACCACCTGTTGCGTACCACCTTTGTTGCCACCTTTGCTTGTAAATTTGTCTTTGATTTGATTGGCCAGGTTCTTCTATTTTTGTAGAGCGAGTTTTCTTAAGACTTGCATTAGTTTACACTTTGACAAAAAAAAGACAAGATTTAAGTCATTCAGTAAATATGACTGTTGAGTGGAGAGATGTGGAACGTTTAGGCTGAGGAATGTCTGTTCAAACATACGTTTAAAGCAGGAGCCCATATGGGCTCCTGTTTAAAGTCCTTCAATAAAGTTGTCTATTCAATCATTTACTTTTCAGTAAAATCCCTTATAGCATTTTTTCATATATATACTAGTTAATTTCAGACTGAAAGAGTCTCGAAAAATTAATAACCTACTCTTTGAAAATGCTTGTCGTTGGAAAAGTTGATGTTCTGACGATTATTGTAGAAATGAGGAAGGGACAGGAGGAACTGGGGCACCAGCGTGATCCTGAAACGATATGTACAATTTTTCTCGTTCCAATTTTTCTCCATATATTTCTTTCTGCCGATATATATGTAAAAAAAAAAAACCGGCATTGAGAAACAAACAGGCAATCAGAATATGAAGAAGGGTCAAATTGACAAACCTCAGTCAAAACTAAGGTCACGTATGGAAGCAAGAATATATTAAAATTTCAAGCTTGGTGCGAGAACGATAATTGCGTTCGACGAAGGAGAATGCATTCCTAATCTTGTGCTGGGTGTCCTGTGTTATACAGGCAGAAAAATTCGAGATTTTCTGTAATGGTCGACGCCAAATTAGCCCCCCCCCCCCCTCCCCCAACGATTTTTGCAGGGGCCTGCGCTCGGTCGGAAACTGGCATGGACTTTGGCCTCGCTTTCATGACGCCCAGGCTCCAAACGGTCAATTTAGCGTGTAAACACAATGTCACCAGAGGTGGCGTATATTGATCGTGGCTTCAAGAGCAAATTTATTATTTTCTTCGAGTTTTTTAAAAAACGTTTCGAGTTTGTCGACAAGGCACAGTTTCAAGTCCACTTATAAACACAAGCGGCGTACGTAGAATGTAAAGCGGTCGAGAAAACATCGTGCGGACCGCTTGAAGAATTTTTACGGCCTCTTGATTTCTGCCGAGGACCACAAAGGCTTTCACAAGACTTTTCACAAGACGTTTCCGGGAAAACTTTCAAGTTTTTTGACAAGACACAGTTTAAAGCCCACTTACAAACACAAGCGGCGAAGGTAGGATGTGCAGCGCTCGAGAAAACATCGATTGTTCGTAAGGAGATTTTGCTATTCCTTGTTGCCGACTTTATAGAGTTTTAAGAGTGATTTCTGCTGACTTTCAGAGCGAGAAACTGGTCATCTTGTTGTTACAAGTCATGACGATAAAGACTGATAGGAAGGCTAAATATTACTTTAAATGTAGGGTGAAAGTGGACACTTCTGTTAGGACATTTGTTGAGACACGCAACAGCCTAGCCTCTGTTATTTTTGACACGAGGAATTTTAAGCGAGTGAATTTGTCAGCAGAGACATCAAAATGCTTCTCGATACTAATTAATCGTTGTTATGTAGTGCTTGAAATTTTTTTGTTAATCTGCCTACCTTGATGATCATTTTAAAAACATATTACTGGCAAATTCATTGATGTAAAGTCGTACACAAACCACCAAAGGGCTTATAGTTGAATTGATTCCAGTTATTTTGTATATTGAGATGCCTGCCTGACGTTGTAGAGCCCAAAGCCCCATGCACACCAGCAAATTCTCTTTGACAAACCTTATATTTGCTCGTGTAGATAAGAAAATTTTAATTTGTCAATTTGTTTTTTTATTAATGTCTTTGATTATTAAACTGGGATGTCATTTTCATTTGTCACGGAAAATTTGTCGTGTGAATTTGCTCTTGTAAATAGGTAATCAAAGATTTCTGGAAATTTAGTTTCAGGCCCTTTGTTAGTACATGTTTTGGAGCTTTTGTGCTGGCTGACCAAGTGATAATATGTATAATGGGTTGGGCACTCTTTGACACATTGTCAGCAGAAAATTTGTTCACCGTGGTCAAATCTTTTCACAGCAATTCTCAGTCAAAACAATATGTAAACCCGAGCTCAGAGCCATGCTTTCATTTAAGGGAAAGCAAAGGACTCAAAGGCTTTCATCTCCTTGGTGACGACCTTGGGAATCGGAAGTGTCGGCTGTCTGATATAATGCAACCAGTCGAACGCACTCTCTTAATCTTTGATTACTACTAGAATTTATTTCAATCTAGCGGTATTAATTTTTTTGAATGTAACCGGAAATCTTTTTTGGCCGGACCAAACGAAAGAAGCGACTATTCTCATAGCTTAGAAAATCACGGGGGGTGCCAACTCTAAGAATATCTGTTTCGTGAGAACGGCAAACTTTATTCGGGAATCTGAAGGTGTTGCCGGTAATCGGGAGCCTCGAGAAATTACTCGGGAAACTGCAAATAATATTGGAATATCACATAATATATTTGGAGCTTGCATCTAACTTTTGTTTCCTATAACGCTCTGCGACTTTAAAAAACATTTTCGCTACAGAATCCGAACAGATCAACCTGAAACAATCGGAGAAAATGACATTTCTGGTGCCCATGTTGAGCGTGCTAAAGATTTATAATAAACAAAGATCAAATGTGTTTGAATCTCCTTACAGTGGCCAATTTACCTTTTTTTTAAAGTGCTACTATGATCAAAAATATGAATTTTTTGTTCTCTCCATATTTCAAAAATATAAGTACATATTACTGACCGTGCAAAGTTTAAAGTCGAAATTCGTACGGGAAGTCCGATTATTTTAACTGTAATTTTCGAACTCGGCTTGCCGCCATTACTCAATTCAAAAATGACCGGGACGAGTTGGGACGAGTTGGGACGAGTTGGGCCGAGTTGGCCCAGAGAGGAAGTGACGTAGAAGTCTCAACACAACAAAACTAACGTGGCTACTTTCTTATGCATTCGGAGAGGTGTGAGGGTTCGTAAGATTCATCTCTTCGATTTTGAGCTGCAGTATGCGTGGTCGGCGCTCAGTTGTTGAAGATTACGGCAAAGAAAGCATCGATGAATCGGAAATTTCCATTCACAGTTCATTGACGAGTGGGTACGTTTATTTTAAGCGGAAAAGCTTCGTTTGCGTGCACTGGAAGGACCTCAATGCTGTTGGACACTATTTGCTCTGTGTATTTTACGGCTGAATGATTTACTCAAGCATTTTATGAGAAAGGTACAAGGAAATATTTGAAACCAGGATCAGTTCCAGCCATCAGGAAGAAAAACATCAGCAATCATATCTGAGCGGGATCGTCGAATGGTGGGCGAATATTTATCTGCCGTTTGTGCTAACATCACATGTACGGTAAGATACACATTTCCTGTCATACCTAAGAGATACTTCGCTCGGTTGTCTTGTGCATATACATGTATAAGTCCCAACAGATTTCGGCTTAGCTGCATAATATGTGCCCCTTCGCATGAACGCACCTGATGAACTATTTTGTGTCGCCGCCAAGCCGGCTCCGCGATGCGCAGAATTTATTTTTATTTAAAGTGTATATGACACGAAATTTTTTTCTTCGGTTTTCGAGAGTCTGATGTGTAGAAAAAACGATTCTAAACTTAAAACCTGTCTAAAATTTTTAAAAACCTCTTTTTTTCGCGGGCAAAAGACCCTATTTTTCACTTAAAAACTGTCCCGGGGACTGGGACCGAATTTACCGCATTGTGACGTCAATTGACTTGATTGCGTTCCCGCGAACGCAGTGTTTTTGTTACAAATCGTCTCAAAATGTTGACATTGTTCAGTAGTATCGGTGATCTGTTCGAAACTTCCAAGACCTACAGTGAGAAAGAAGAAGTAGGAGAAAAAATAGAGCTGTTTTAGGTCTTATTAAACCAGACAACGACGAACATTTGCGATGTCTTCTCTTCTTTCGTACTGTGGTGAGGATATTGATCTCAAAGTCGATGATTTATCCTGACTGTACATCAGTGGAAGCACCTCAGTTGTGAGATTTCTTTGTTAAGTTCTTTTAGGGTTTATTAAGAACATCAAAGCCCTTGTGTTCACATAAACAGCTTATTGTTTCCATCAACTTAAGGAGAACCGAAAGTGCCGATTGTTTTGATGTTTTAATACCGCGAAAATGTCGTCATTCTTATAGAGAGTGCGCTGGATTTTCGATTCAATTCGATTTAAGAACGAGTTCCCAGAGTTTATTCCCAGCCTGACATTAGTTTGAGTGGTTTCTGCAGCAAGCAAAAGTGTTTTTACAGAGTGTAGAGAAAAGCCAATGACGAAATCGTTTGGTTGATAATATGACCGTACGCAATGTACTTCCAGGCCAGAAAAGACATTTATTTCCACTGTCGTGTTATCCTGCAGTTAGATTCTATATACGCTTTACTTTAAAAACGGCACTGAAACTGACTTCAGCTCGCATGCTAGTTGCCATATCACTGGCTGATTCAGCAAATATAGCAGCTAAAGACTGTTGCTATCTA
Organism: Siderastrea siderea; assembly: GCA_964030785.1. Taxonomy (NCBI): domain Eukaryota; kingdom Metazoa; phylum Cnidaria; class Anthozoa; order Scleractinia; family Rhizangiidae; genus Siderastrea; species Siderastrea siderea. Next base: position 2,881,953 of record OZ034969.1, read on the forward strand.
GAGTATCAATATTAGGGTATTAGCACTAATCTTGGCTCAGTAATTTTTCAAACAACTCAGTACCATGAAGCTAAGGCAATGTCACATTTCGCATTAAAATACAGTTAATTTTGTTTTGTTTTGCAGTGGGTATGGTTTTCCAATATTGCAGAGCTGTTATTGAATCATAACCATGTTCATTAGCTTTTAAAATAACTGGTGTCCTTGAGCTTTTTAAATAGCTTTTGGTGTTTCTAATACCACAGAAGGGGAACGCAGCACATCAAACTCTTCTAAAACTAACAGTTAATTATGAATAAACCATCAAGAATTGACAGTTGACGAGTGAATTTGCAAATCAACAGTGGGTCTCCCTATTGACTCCTTCTCGAACAATTTTCCTGTGAACAACAGGAATCAACATCAATCTTCATCAATAATAATCATTATTAAGTGGTCAATTACCAAAGCATATGTATCACTCAGACACAGTGATGAGGATCCATACATCCCTTGTAGATACTTGTAGGTATTATTTTTTACAGCAGCTCACCCCCCCCCCCCCCTTCACAAACACACACACAATACAGGTTCCTGACACAGGGCTGGCCCCACAAGCTTAATCTACTTAAGCCTGATTCTGATGGAAAGAGGTGGAAGCCCTGTATGGAGCACCTAAATTAATACCATAGTTCCTAATAAGTGGAGATGGAATTAAAGCTTGGGGCATTTGTGGCATCCTTAACATCATTGTAAATCACTAGTCAATTTTTACTTAGGAATGATTATTGTGAAATTATGAATATATGAAATTCATATATTTGAACTGCGGAATGAAGAAATAAATGTAAAGAAGATCCTCGCAGTTATTAACGCAACTTATGCGGTTGCGAAAAGAAAGCCTGAAAAATCAGGCTTGCCGGGATTCGAACCCTGACCTCTGCGATACCGGTGCAGCGCTCTAACCAACTGAGCTATCAAGCCAACTGGGAGCTGGTCATTAAATTGGTTCATAATATACCCGGGAAAGATGAAGATGAAATTATGAATATATGAAATTCATATATTTGAACTGCGGAATGAAGAAATAAATGTAAAGAAGATCCTCGCAGTTATTAACGCAACTTATGCGGCAAGCCTGATTTTTTCAGGCTTTCTTTTCGCAACCGCATAAGTTGCGTTAATAACTGCGAGGATCTTCTTTACATTTATTTCTTCATTCCGCAGTTCAAATATATGAATTTCATATATTCATAATTTCATCTTCATCTTTCCAGGGTATATTATGAACCAATTTAATGACCAGCTCCCAGTTGGCTTGATAGCTCAATTGGTTAGTATAGAGCGCTGCACCGGTATCGCAGAGGTCAGGGTTCGAATCCCGGCAAGCCTGATTTTTTCAGGCTTTCTTTTCGCAACCGTATAAGTTGCGTTAATAACTGCGAGGATCTTCTTTACATTTAATGATTATTGTGTTCGTAACATCATGTCATAGTGTACCTGTTTCGTCACAGCCAACAAAGAGTGGCAGCACAACAACAACAACAATTTATCTTAGTATTCCTATATGGGAAGTTTCTAAAATAGTAAATTAAATACAATGTAATGTATCATCCTTGTTAACAATAGGTCACAATCATTGCAACAGAAGGAATGTCCTTCTGTCATCATCACTTGATCTTCAATTTTGATAGTTGATATTTATTGATCCACCACCAAACATAAAGCAGAAATAATGATTCCATGTTTACTTCATCTGACCAAAAAGCAAAGGGGGGGGGGGGGGTCTGACTGCCCTATGTCAGTATCAACAACCACCCAATCTAGATCACTGGAGGCCTGGATGGGTCTAGCTTAGTTACAGCTATTGGTATAAACAGGGATTTTTGTTGTTGGCAAGCTGATGTAAATCCGGTCAGGTCAGGTCAGGTCAGGTCGTGGTCATCAGTGAAAAGGCACGGAATTTATTTCAGCCCGATTGGTAATAACCTTGACATGTACACATCGGATTAAACAAGCTCCTAGAAAATGTTTGTCTTTATAAACAAATATACCAGAGTGAGGCAGTTTCCTGGAATTCTTTCAGCAACCTCTTGATTTTCTTTCTATTTTCGCTCTCTAACAACGAGGCATTTACAGCCTCCTCACAGGAAGAGTAAAACAAAATCCTGAACTCTTGTCTTGCTAAAATTGTGATTTATTTAAGTTAAAATCCTTCATCCAGTGCAGTCAGGTTAAGACAGTGTATGCACAGTCCAGTGTAAAAATGTTATGAGTAGGCGATCGTCGTTGAAATTATATTGATATCATAATGTCTTACTGAAGTCCAGAGAAGAATAAAAACAAATTTCATTTAAGACCGTACTGGTAGCTCTGTTCGCCTGTACAATCGAAAGTCAGACCACGCTATCGTACCTGTCCTGCTTTGCCAATGAAAAGCATCTCTGGGCTTTGCAGTAAAACTTCTTTGCTTACCGAGACAGATCCTTATAAAACAATGCTCGTTCGTAACCATATCTTCAAGCTAAAAACATAGCAAACATCAAGATCTCGAGTAGCCTGAGTGCTTCGACCTTGCATCTCCTTCAACACAATTATTTCGATTCCCTTGTCCCAAAATGCTGGATCCGAGGAATGCTGAGTACTTCCCCTCCATTTCGTCAAAAGGAATACGCAACCCACCGCTTATTAGGCGCTTCAGCTACGAGAAACCTTTGCCAAATCTCCCAAGTTCCTTCAACTTTGACGCCATGTTGGTTTTGTTGTCAAGTCGATTGACGTCACATTGGATAATCACGTGATATTTTGGCCGCGCGAGACGGCGACACTTCTGAACTCAAATTTGCGCTATTTTCACCTCGAAAAAAGTACGTTTGAAAAGTTTGACCCCGGTTTAAAGCTTAGAATCGTTTTCATACACATAAAACAATCAAAGACCGAAGAAAAAATTTTCGTGTCATATACACTTTAACTTGGCTACGTGGTACGTGGTAGCAAAACATTACCGTGTATTCTGTGTACTATTAACGTTCCCCACTTAAACTTCCGCTAAAAGAATATTATTTGAAGTTCCTATAAACTAGTGGACCATAACAGAACATCACCGTGCATTCCTCGTTCTACAAACGAAAACATTACGCGAAATTTCTTTGAATTACTCGGCCACATACATGTATAAGGTGAAAATATAAACAACCGAGCTTAATCGACCATAACAAACCTTACTGTGTATTGCTTGTTCTTTTTACCGCGTAGCCAGCTCCTAACATCCCTCGTACATTTCAATTTATCTCTCTCCGCGTACCGCTTAGCCAACTTCAATTAATTTCTCTTGGCGTACGGCGTAGCGAGCTCCCAAAGTCGTACATAATTAGCTATAATTTCAAGAGCCTTTCACCGCGTTCGGGGGAGCCACTTCTCCGATCTGTCAGTAACGCTTTCGATGTGACGGCGTATTCCGGCCACAGTTTATACCTAGACTTGTGATGGTAAATCAGAGTTTTATCTCTATTAAATCGCATTTGCTTGTTTACTAGGTAGTACGATTGCTGTCTTCGCACAATTACACGAGCGATTCGCGACATCGCTTCTTTAACGTGAATTTATTTTCCTCGACCTTTTGTCTCATCCATAAAATTCTGAATGTATGTTAGGCTCAGGGCTCTATATTTATTAAAAAAACTTTCATGTAGCGTTATGTGGGCTTTTCTTTTAGAAGGGAGCTTATTATTATGGATTTATTATCTTTAGGTCTAAAATCTTTCTAACTACAATTCAGGATACTGCAACAAATCTGTGAACATAACAACAACAAATTCAACCCGCATCGACAAGAAAAAAAAAGCAAGAGTAAGAAACAACTGACGGACCCCAACACGACAGACGTGTGAAACAGTTAAATTTGTTGTATTATCGGAAGGATTTCAGTGATTTGGGATAATTGGGATATTTGTTCGGCTTCTTGATCCATTCTTGCATTGTGAGACGACTTCCTCTTCGGCAGCGAGAGGTTCTAAACTGTCATCATATTGCGCAACTTCTGCGAATTTGCCGACTTCGCCAAATAAAATTTGTTCTAGAACTGGACAACAAATCCGACGGAAAGCACATCCACATAATGCAATGTTTGGCTCTCTATTTTCGACTCTTCATTATACCCTTCTCTGGCCTTTGTTGTGGCGATGGTTGCGACTTCTACGTCACGAGCATAATTCACGTGGTTAGAGATAAGACCGCTTCCATGAAATTCGCGGGCTTCTCTTTCGCGAACTGAGTAATGGCGGACGGGTTTAATGCGGTTTTCGGACATATATTCCTGGGCCGTGTAAGCATATATCGATCTAATTTATCGCTTTTCATATAATATGGCATCTATTGAACAGTTTGAAGTTAAAAAAGGGTGAAAACAAAACAAGAAATTTTCATCGTAGTAGCACTTTAACTGAAGCTGTTAACAATGTGAAAAGATACCTTCCCAGACTCACCCAACCAGCATCACAGCATCTTTAGAAACTAATTCCTAACATTTTAGTTTTCAATGCGGCTATCTGATTAAGGTCGATTAACGATATTTTCTGAAAGCCTATACTTTGCAACAGCATCGTTTAGAACTGCTGGCCGTTGCTAATACAGTCAGTAAACACAATGCAATTGGCTGTCCTCTTTTAGCTTCCCACAGTCTATTCTAGTAGGAACGTGGCCTAAATTTCAGCCGTCTCCTCTGCTAACCACCAAGAGTAAGCAACCGGAAGACACATAGGAAATGCAAGCTGCGTGTAAAGGCCCGTTTACACATGCGATCAGTTTGGGGCAATTTTTGTCGCGCTCTCCAATGCAACTTTTGTCGCAAGTGTAAACTAGCAGCGATTTCGCTGCGTTTCCAGTGCAATATTTGCTGCAATTTCCACCAAATTGCCAGCAAGTTGCATCAAGTTTCGAAAATGTTCGAAGCCTCTGCAATATCTCGGCGATAGAGTGCGCAGAAATCGCCGCTAGTTTACACTAACTTGCAATTTTTATCGCGAGCTGGAGCGCGACAAAAATTGCACTGAAATGCGCGACAAAAATTGCACAAAAAATCGCATGTGTAAACGAGCCCTAAGGAAGCGGACGAAAAGATAAAGCGGGTTGATAGTGAGGAGAGACGGAGCTCCCTTTGTCTCCTTCTCCGTCTCTTTTCTCAGCTGTAACTTTTGATATCGTTTATTTTTTTGTGGAGCTTCATAACAAAATGAAAATCGGGAGGTTGTTCCAGATTTTTGGGACGACCCTGATTACTGTGTAGTGCTGTTCGGGAGTCGTACATGCTCGAGTTGGACTTCAAGTTCGAGCTCGAGTTGGACTTCGAGTTAGACTTCGAGTTGGACTTCGAGTTGAAAAAATTTTTTAAAAAAGTAATTAAGTAAAGTATACACTTAGCTCAGGGCACCGTCAGCGCCCGCAGCAAGCCACGTGAGTTTGCCAGTTTGAATTAGTCACAGAAAGCTAATAAGTCAGTAATAGGACGCTTAAAGTACTGCATTGCAGTTTTACAACAAGTCAAAATTGAATTCGTTTATTTATTTCCTTGAGGAGTTAGTTCTACAGTTCGTTCAGGTTGTTGAAGGTTTTCGAACTTGTACCATGTACAAGTCGGAAGCTACGGACAATTACTAATAAAAGTAGCACATTTTAGTGGAGTAGGGGGCAACAAGTCTCTACCAAATCAATTAATTAAATTAAATCGGTTGCGATTTCATAGCGAACGGTATATAAAATGGGGTTGGAAGGCCTGCGGGACGCTAACTTCACGTCTTTGTTCGCTGCACCTTATCTCGGTCGTTTGACCAATTTTGCTTCTTGTGTTTTTGTGGTGGGTTTAGTTTGGAGGATTTTTATATAGTGACTGAATTGAGCCGTTACAACTTAGGCGTCGCATTTTTTAAGACTTTGATCTCGAGGTCATATCTCATCAATTTTCTGATAACCGGTGGATTCTTGTGGCTCGCACTGTTTGTTATTCTCAGTTAAATTTGACCTCTGATCGCTTGTTAAGCGACTTATAATTGATGTGGTTTCTATGCCCCTTGTGGCATATTAGGTTCGTTGAATTTGGCTCGTTTAGGAACTTGATAGGTTTTTTTCAGCCTTTCAGTCGTGACAATAAAGGATCTGAAATATTATCTACAACCGGGCCCTGCTTATGTTTAATTCTGTTGCAGGATGTTTTGTTTCGCATCACGGAGTGTGATCTATAGCCATATAAATGTTGCGCTTGGAACCATCTTCACCATTCCGTGATTTCAAGAGATATTTCGTGACAAAAAGAATCAAGATTCCAGGTTTTAGATGTGTCTAGATACCTTAAGGGGTCCATTTTGATTCTGCAAGGGAAGAGGGTGGAGAATGAGCTCTTTTCGCCTTCTTAGTCAGCAAGTATTTCTCGTGGGTTTTGGAGTGTTCGAATTGTTATTTTTTCTCCGTGTGCAGAATTTTTTTGTGATAATTGACCCCTACCCACCCTCCCTCGAGAATTGGTGCGTGACGATCTATGAAAAAAATGAAACAAAGATGAAAGAAAGGAAAGTAAGTACAATTCAAAGATCAACTCGAAGTGCAACTCGAAGTCCAACTCGAAGTCTAACTCGAAGTCTAACTCGAACTCGAACTCGATGTCCAACTCGAGGTTTCAGGATTCCCGTGCTGTTCAAACAGCAAGTGTTAGAGTTGACACCCCTCGTGATAATCGAACACTGAATGGACAAAGAAACTCTTAAATAGGTCAAATTCTACTGAATAGAAAAAAAAAACAAATAATCGCGAACATTTTGGCGATCACGGTTATACATAAGGAAGGATCGCTTTATGCTTAATTACAAAGAAGCGTATCTTGGCTCCTAAAAGTAACTGTAGTAGAAAGGTTGAAAAGCACAACTGATTAAAATGTAAAATAGGGGAATATTCTTCTCGTTTAACTGTATGTTTTGATAATCTAGACAGATCGATTTCATAGCAACAAACACACCGAAGTAATGGGCAACAGTTTGTGTTGTGCATTTAAACAAAGAATTTAACCAAGGGATGTACATTAAACACAGAATCGAACTATATGTTGCTTGTTACGTGTTATTTAATTTGGCAGCCCTCTGAGGTTGGCAATGACTTGTTCGTATAGCATTTTTCATATGGATGCTTACACTAAACACTAAACGGGGAACAAAGAACAAAAAGATACTGCAAATATAACACTGCTAACCTTGGGGTGCGAAAGCCACCATTATCGCAATCAAGATAACCGATCCAGGAATCATTTTCGCCTCAAAAATTGCTGTTAAATGGGGAAGTACAAATACAAACCACAGCGTTCGCGAAGGAAACATGAAACTGGATTTTGACCCGAGTGTTTTACCACGAGACGTTTCTTGGTGTTTTGTCTCAGTCGTGTTTATCCGTTTCTATGTAACGTGATCTTTCCGCGTCGCTTTGTTTTAATTATTATTTTTCAGGTAACATGCACGTTTTCATCGAAAAGTTCTGTTATTGCTTTGCTGACCCGACAGGTTTTGTGGACACTGCTGTGACCACTGTAGATTTTTCTTCGGAGGGAGGGCGTGATCTTCCCCTCAGTATTCCTACGTATGCTGAAATGGTCACAAAAACTGACTGAAACTGCCACTGAGTGGCTCACAAAACCTCTTTTATTTGGAAGAAAAGTTGAATGTAGCAATAAGGATACTCAGAAATAGGTATGCAAACATCTTTCAGATATGTCTAGTATCGATAGCAAAATGTTGGCGAAATTCTGTCTTTAGAGCCACTGTGAGTCGGGGTAGAGAGTTTCCATGCTTTCCATGTTTCCAGTAGTTCAAAGTGTTGTTTCACAAAATTCCCGCAGACAGAATTTAAAGCGCGTGATCACATGGCGGCGACTAAACTCAAATGTTACTCGCTCTTTTCCAGGGCTGCCCTGTTCCAAAAGGGATGCGAAATTCATCCCCCGCCGATCCTTTGTGGCAGAGCACAATACTAGCTAATTTCACGTGCTTTAGCTTTTTTAATCATGTTTTTGCGCGTGACACGGCGGGTGGCGTGAGAGTTTTTGCTCAATCACGTATACATGTGAAAAACGGGAAAAACTGTTTGTGTTGCCGTCTATAAATGATTAGTTGTGTTTTCTTTTTTTACAGTTTGTGTTTGTGACCTGTTGCGGCAGATGCGTTTTGCGATAAATATTACTACTGTACTACTCTGGTAACAGTACTTACTGTCCTGAGTTTCGGAATTTTTCCCAGGAGTTAGTAGAACTATACTAAAGGCAGGTTTGCAATTTGCTTGAATTCTTTGAGGTTGAAGTCAAGATCCTCTTTTGGGCAAGCCCTTAACTTTTCGTGGCCATTCCCCCCTCCCGGGGGGGAGGAGTAATCAATAAAGTTTTATACAGGGAGGCTACGCCCGGAGGTTCAAACCCTTACCCTTTAATATATTATTTCTTACCAAAATGGTGCCCCTTTACCAAGAACAAATTAAAATTATACCTCTTTCTTATACCTCAAGGATAAGACAAACAATAGAATTGCCTGTAATCGCCACATTTTTCCCGGACTTTCTTTCTGGTTCAGTTGCTCAAAGAATGCAAGCTTTTATGTGTTTCGCGTTGTCATTTCTGCCAAAATTTGGCACCCTTTATAGTAAAGCCGTACCACGAATGTACGCTGACGACACAAACATCAGCATTGCACAAAGACAAAATGAAAATAATAAAAATTGTAAAGCTAAAATACTATTTACTATAATAATTTAGATTATAAATAGCTTAACTTCACTGCAACTAATATCTAGTTAGGCCGCCCAATCAAATTCATCACAGGAGGGCGTGCTCAATAACTTCAGTTACAATAGTGTGATAATTCCCCGAGGGAGGAGGACGGAGGGGAGGTACTTACCCATGTTTGGGTAAAGGGGTGCCGCTGAGAGTCTGAAACTCTGACCCTGTTTAGGACGAAAAAAGCTCCAAAATACCTATAGTAAACAAGTGATGTGTACGTATGAGTGCTAGAAGTGAGCAATACTACCCTGCATAATTTTGCCCTGGTCATAGGCCTAAAAGAGGAAATTAGAAATGAGAGCCAGCATCAAAGAAAAATCTTTGACCCCGACGGGATTTGAACCCACGACCTCCGGACCGCGCACTGATCGAAAAAGCCATTACACAACGTCACACTGATCAACCCACCGCCGTTTCAGATCACTATAATCTTCCTGACCATTCAATCAACGACAGAGAACTCAATCATCTACTCGAACAAAGACGGCATTCGCAAAGCTAGAGAAACACTTTTGAATTTCAAAGGGCAAGTATCTTGAATACTCCAGCCCCACGAGATGAACAGACGCGATGAAACTTTGTGCTTTCTATATTTGTCAACCAATCGTATTTAATCTTTTCATTTTATCACTTAAAATCTTGCAACCGTTTTATTCCATTTTACTTAGCTTTTTGCAGTTCCTAATAGAGGTGAGTTTTGTCTCACCGAAATATTGGGCAACAAAATTCCCCTTTTTAGCTGTCATTTGGTTTTATATTCAACGACGACAATCGTACTGACCATATACTGTTTACGACAAGTTGGGACCCTGTTTAGGACGGGCTCGCATAAAAATTATATACCCCGTTTAGGACAGAGAGACCAAAAACCATACCTGGTCCAACGGTACGTCCTCGTATAGGCAATATGAGGGAGTAGCCCCCCCCCCCGCCCCCCCCTTGGGGTGATTGTTCTCACACGATTAACTGTTCCGGTTTTCTCAAAAGCCTGGGCCAAACGGAGTTGCAGGTCATGCAATCTTGAAAACGCTAACTTACATACATTGACTTGTGATGGGTGATCAAACGGACTCGCAAGTACTAGATGCAAAACGAAAAAAAAAGCAACTACATTGCAGCGCTGCCCGCTGCCCCACTAAAGAAAACAACGCTGAGACCGACATGCGTTGGATGGCCAAAGCCGTAATAGCTGGGGGTAACATACGCTAACTAATTAAGTTCGAAGAAATCCCAAGTCTCAATTTGGACATATGGGGAAATATTTGAGACGAATAACTGTTTTAACGAGTCAATAATTATAACATGGAAGAAAAAGCAAACCTGAAAGTTGATTGCTAGCGCTTGCTGCATTGGCTTGCGCCCTGTCACTCAAGCGTTCTTCAACGAAAAATAGAATCTTTCCACTCGAAATTTTTCTTGTAACTGTAAGGAAAAAAAGGCTCCTCTTTTTTTAACAAGGTAAACACTCTCAGGGACTTTAGAAACGACGCCACAAAAATAATGTTCATAACATGGCAGTGGAACAACTCGGCTGCGGCTTCCACTTGGACCACTTTTGAACATTTCGAGCATGTTGTCATTTTTATGTCATGAATGGGCTAGAGCGAAATGAGCGAGTTAATTGTTGCATGGTAGCTGGAATTCCATGATTCGATTGATCGGTCGATAGATTGCAGACTTTATAGGGAATTGATCAGTTAAAAATGACCGCGGCACAGATGCATAGCCAGCTGAAAGGATCAACAAATCCGTCGGGACCAGTGCACTGAGTTTATCAGACTGCAAAATTTGCGAAGTGGTTTCTCTCGGTTTGCTTGGTTTTTATAGTTACTCGGTCTTCCTATGAGCTTTGACGAGGCCGTTACGGGAATCCCGAACCTTCGAGTTTGGACCCGACTTCGAGTTCGAGTTCGAGTTCGAGTTCGAGTTAGAGTTCGAGTTAATAATCGGGGTCTTTTCCATGCAACATTGATAACATTAGGGTGACAGGCCTACATAACTCCTATCCACGTGTAATAACCAGTTCACAGTTTGGCTCGAACGAGTATGTCTGTTAGGGATCTGCCCTTTCGTATGCGACCATAGGGGGATCTTAAAATATCTTGTTAAGCAAAGGTTGTTGCTGAATTAAATGTCAGTTTTGCATAAGTATTTGCTTTAAATTAGGCACTGATGGACGATATTGTGGGACGAAAGGCAAGATTCGCGTGTTTTGCCGGTTTACGCCTTTGTTGAAGGGCAAGTTTTCTGCCCTCAAGTTAATCTCAGCGGGGATTGTTGGAATCAGAGTTTCGGGGTACCCTCTTTCCTTGAGATGTGTTTTAAAGTTTGACACTGCAGTTGTGAACGTAGTTTCTGAGGAGTTTGTCCAGAGAAGCCTAAGTGCTTCGCCTTCAATGAAGCCCTTGTTGACCCCTGGTGGGTGGGAACTAGAGAAATGTGTGTATTGAAATGTTTCAGTTGGTTTGAAATGCATTTTTATGTCTAAAATAGGCTCGTTAGCGAATCTTTCGCCTTTGTAAACGCTTGTGTCGAGGAACGTAGTATCTGTGTCAGATACTTCAGCCGTAAACTTGATGGTGGGGTGGTGGCTATTTGCTTGTTCCATGAATTGCGTGACCTCGTCTTTGTTTGTATTCCAGATCGAGAATATATCATCAATATACCTTTTTCCAGACGAGTGGTTTTACAACGCTACGATGTAGGATTTGTGATTCTACAGTCCCCATAAAAATGTTGGCAATAGCGACTGTTTCCATGTTGGATTCAAATTTGCCCCCAAAATTATGCGCCTCTTCGCTTGCGTATGTCACCTTATGCTCATCGCACGTGTGAACAACGTTGTGCTTATTCTTGTTTTTATCTTATGTTTGCGTTGTAGGTGAAAAGAAGCCCATTTCCATTATTGACCGTATGTACAGCAGTAGGCTATGCTTTTCTTTTAAAATTCCAATTAGTACATGTCACCTCTTTTGTAGTTTTTGCTACAAAAGTTAAACGCTTATGGCAATAACAAGATTGAACTTTGCAACTGATAATAAACGGAAACTATAAAGCAATGAAATGTAATGTTATTTAAATGAAATGTAGGCACGAAAAAAAGAAGGAAAAAAGAAGAAAGGAAAACACTAATAAGCCCAATTTGTAATTCGTCCATATGTTACCTATAGGCACACCAAAATTAAGGGAACACTTCTCCATTTTCCCAGGTTGTCCCGTGATGGAGGTTCCGCTGTAGTGCATGTACTGTCAGAGGACGGTTTGTTGATTAATAAAAGTTTGCATTTTTCATGCACTGAATACTGAGCTGCATGGGTAACACTGATTTCAAGTTACTTTTGAGCTGTGATTTTGAACAAAAGTCGGTCAGTACTTCATGCCATCGCAAGGGCGTCAGCTGATAACGAATTCTAAGAGGTGTTTTTTCAAGGTATTTTGTCATATGCTGTTTTGTGCTTTAGATTGGTGAAATGCATGAAAATGAACTTCTGAAAAATCGACAGTCCGCGTGCATGGCTAGCGCCAGTCCCCAACCTTGTATTAAAAATGCGTCTTCACTACAAATACCTTCATCGATTTTAGATACAATTGAACTAACTTCCATCGGTTATTATCGATTATCGATTTCATCGTGCTTTACATCAGGTTTCGCAGGGTCTCTTTTGCTCTTTTTCACGGTCATTTACAGATGATTGTGAAAATTTCATTGAATTTGTAACTCGAACTCGAACTCGAACTCAAACTCGAACTCGAACTCGAACTCGAACTCGAACTCGGGTCCAAACTCGAAGGTTCTTCACTCCCGGCCGTTACTTGCTGGAGTAAGCCCTATAAAAAGCGATAATTAGATCATATGCAAATGCTATGCACAAGGCCAACAATATAAGTTATATATCTTATAAGAAACGTTACAGCAAACAAATTAACTCTAAAAGAGCTAGATTTAACAGCAGTTTCTTGTATTTGGATCTGTCGCAAGAAAGCACGAGTTTGCTAACGTTAACTTTCTAAGGTTTTAAACTTACGTCTCTCCTGTGAAGCTCTCTTAACTCCTTTGTAGACCGGGAAGTGGGGAGAGATGTGGGGAGGGGGGGGGGGAGGGTTTAATTTGATCGCCAGAGTCACTGCTGAGTTACCATCTATCTTTCTCACAGTACCAGAATCCTTGACCGGCATCAGAAGTTGGAAATGTGTATTTAGAAAGTATTTACATCATCGCCTAAACAAGTTAAAAAGATAACTTTATGATAAAGCCTTTGGAACACACCAACGGACCTTTGGACCTTCCCTGAGAGACACGGCCGGCCGGAAAGAGATTCTGTTTTGGTCAACGTGCCTCAACAATTATATTAATTGGAAGTGGTTATTAAAAACGCCATTATGCGGATCTAGATGGGGGCATTTTCAAGGATAAAGGTTCTTTCAAAATTAAGCAATGCGCAAAAATTAACTGTTGCACGGTTGTGGACGGAAGGTTTTCACCGTTTCGTCACCTAACGCAAATTCACGCGAGTTGATCGCAGTATTAGCGACCTTCGGATCGGACTACAAGTACAAAATGGAGTACGTGTACGGGTACGACTATTCAATTCCTGGTCGCGGGTTTTTAAAAGATCATGATCTGTCCCAACAATATCGTTCCCATAATATCCTTTTCTACTGGTCAGCAACAGGGAGGAACGAGAGCGCTGAAAACGTAGCTGTTTTGAAATTCGAAAGTCGTACTCGTGCTCAATCTCGAACTCGTAGTCCGATATGAAGGTCGCTATTGTTTTCCTTGGTACGGGTGCACTAAAACGGCCTTTTGCAACTTGCATCAAACTTGCGACTACTTGTGAGTCAGTTTGACCACTCATCGCCATTCCGTCTACGCACTGCGAATTCATTCGTAAAACAGTCCACTTACTTTCTCAAATCACTTGGTTCTTCACGCTGGCAAGCTACTTTTAATTCGTAACTGACAGTACCATTTAATTATAGTACATGCATGTATACTTTCATACAAAAGAAAGAAATAGCTCATATTATATATCTACATAAAACCCTCCTCATAAATCACTTGACTATTAGCAAGCTATGCTTTGCTTCCTGTGTTTACAAACAAAAAACAAGACAGAGATAAAGGGAAAAAACTCAAAAAACTAAAAAAATGGGGCCATCTTACATATCTAATGTACGAGTCACAATGTTCATGTTAACAAACTACTTAGTTACAAGTTGTTTCTATGTGATCCATGCCAAAATATAAGTCAGACAGGAAACTGATATCAAAATGCATAAAAGAACACATACAAGAAAGCAACCTAATTTACGTGTAGTGAGTTTAGAAAGAAACTTAATCAAGCTGGAAAACTCAAAGAGATCAAAAAACACATAATCACACGATCGCTTAAGATAGTTTGCAGTCGTTGCTGCCATGAAACACGTCTCCATATGATCACAGTCTCAACAGACTTTTTGGTGCGCAATCCATCGCCGGATTTCTTGTCAGATTATTTGCATATTGAATATTGCATGGAAAACCAACCTACAGAAAGGCGCTTTGCAATTTTTAAGATTTAGCCAGTGCAATTGGCTGTCTAAAAAATTAATTTTCAAAAAAATGACTGGAACACCGGGTCAGTACCTCAATACCCACCCTGACACTTAAATAAAGTTATTCATTCATTCATTCATTTACAGGTGAAAGTTACGTACATGGGGAAAGTAAGAGAAAAAGTGTTTGGTCGCCATTAGATCGGTCTGTCGAAAACACCGGACCCATTTTACAAGGTGGACAGATTCCAAGCACCCTATTATTGATTAGAAAAAAGAGCAGGTTGCAAATCGAACGTCTTAGGCTCTGTCTTCATTATTGCTCAATGGAAGAGGACACATGTTGCTATTTGTTGCATGTGACCAAAAAAACAATGATCTACAGGCCATTTTGGTACTGCGCTAACAAATACGAAACACGTCCGGCATAACTGGATAGGGCAGAGAGGAAGAGCACTGAAATGGTGTAACAATCGTGCAATGAAAAATTTGTAGAAAAATGTAGCCTAGTGTGAGTGAAGTAACCGCATGAGCGGTTAAACGATCTATTATTGCACAGGCGCCGTATAGACCTACGGTTCGACAAGAGAAGATGAAGTAAGAAAGTGAATCCCCGTGCCCCATGATAATTATTTGAAATTTAATCATTAGTTCGCACCCATGCTGTTCCCATGTCAACAATCTAAAATGACATGACGTCATTCTAACTGACCAATGAGGTGTCGTCCTTAAAATAACCATGCATTATTACACAGAACCAAAAATAGATTTCAAATAATTTTCATCGGAATAGGCCCATGAATGGGGGATTCGCTCTCTCCCTTCATGCTCTCTTGGGTTCGACTAAATTGTCACTGCAGGAAGGTTTGGTAATAAACAAAACAACAACAATAACGACAGTCACAAAACTAAAAGAATAATTAATCCTGTTGGGCTTGTGTTGGTGGTCTTTAAAACCACGGACTCACTTCCACATATTAAAGCTGAAAAGAAAAAGAAAATTGCCTCAGTTTTCATTTTGCTTTTAATTGGCTGAAGGTAAGTTGCAGCTGCATACTATCAATACAATACTTCCATTCCCATTGAGAAGCCTTTTGCTTTTATTTTGAAATGAGCTCAGTTGAATGTTACTTACGTGTGAATTAAACTCATTTGCAAAATACTATGCAAAGTCTTTGAATGCTGTCCTTCAATAGCATTTTTAAGAACTTAAAAGGTTCAAAGGTTCAAATGAGGTCTAACACTATTTTAAAAAATTAAATCTAAAATCCAACCTTCCCTTTGTGCAATGACACTCCCTCATTAGACCACCTTATTCGTTTCCTTTTCATATTTGTACCTATAGTTTTATAAATTTTACATACTTGCTACATTCTTACCCTTTTTTCACATCTTACTTTACATTTATATATAGGCCTACGCGGAATATTTTTCTTATCCCTGATGATGCCGTTGATCGGCGAAAGCTTGAATTTTAGATTTAATTTTTTTAAAATAGTGTTAGGCCACATTTAAACCTTTGAACCTTTTAAGTTTACTATGCAAAGGTTTTGCACTTTATACATGTTAATGTTGGTTTCCATACGATCGCTACGATCACGACGATCACTACCAAAAAAGCTGAGAGGTCGTCGCGACTTTGATCGCTGAGCATTTTCCATATAGGCTGGTTTCCATATGATTGCTGTGATCGCTACGATCGCAAAAAGTGGTTTCCACATGATTCGCAACGATTGCTGAACGTTTTTCCCAGCGGTCGCAGCGATCTTAGCGATCACATGGAAACCAGCCTTTACTGACGCCACTGGGTTTAAAATTTAGCCCAAAGCCCGTTTGTACAAAATTCTTAGCAAGCACTTAGAAACTCGACTCTGTTTTTGTGTTGCGTATTCTTTTCAACTATGGTGCTTTGGGAGTTCCTTGATCACAAACCTCACTTGTTCACACTTTAAAAGCGAGGTTTGGATGTGAAATTAGCTACTCCGACATAAATATGTATAAGGGCTATTGGCCTATTAGCACAGTTTTCTGGTGAAGCTGAAATTTCTCCAAAGTGATCAGGTATAAATACAACATCAAGCAGCCAAGGTATGAGATTTTGTTACACAAAATCGAAGCTACTAATTCTGAAACAATAAAATGTAAGCTTATAATATGATATTATACCCCATACGGCCATAGTTCCCCCCACTACCCCCACCCCCCAAAAAAGAAATTAATGTCACAAACATGATTTATATTAAAAAGAGGGCCACATGAGGATTTACTTATAACTTACCTGAAAGAAAGAAGAATCCCAACTGCCAAGATAATAGTAGAAATCCTGATGCTCACTGAAAATGAAATGAAGAAAGAGGCGATTCTGAGGAAATGAACTAAGTATTCTTGTTTCCAATTACGTGATGGTACTTAAAAACCTCAGAAAAATCATCAGGTGCCTGTTTGGGTACTATCGATTGTTATATAATATATTAACCGCATGCAGGTGGTGTGCGCACTAAGACCGCAATGCATTATTTTGATGAATTTCCAACATGGCGGAATTTTGTTGTGATGCGAGCGGTTTTTCGGGTGAGTTTGATCATCGTTTGCACAACTTTCGCTGGCCTTTTTTCTGCTACAATATTAGATTTGGAAAGTTCTAGAATAGTAAAGTAAGGTTTTGGCGTCGAAGTTCTTACATTTAGAGCTTATCATGGTAAATTTTGACATTTCTCGAACAAGGTAAAATGGCCGATTTTTCTCTTCGTCTAGTAGGTCGGAAGTTTTTGTCTAACACGGCTTTCAGCTAGTGGTGCTTGGCGTAAAATTATAATAAATCAAAAGCTTAGAAATTTTCCAATATGGGAAACATAATGCACCAGTACGCACCAGTCGATCTACGCCGTTTCGACTAAACGAAAATGTCCCTTTTTTGAGTGTTAACCGTCTGTACTTTTGAAGTTTCATGCGTCGAGTTAAGCACTTTCATTCCACGATCTTCCACTGTTTTGGGGAGTTATATAGTTTCCTTCAAAATGATTTAATTATGTGTTCTTTGGGACTAGGAGAATCCAATTTAGAAGTATAAGTTCCCGTAGATGATCAAGATGGACGTCAAAAGAGCATTGCTTTACTGAAGAAGCCAGCGAATTATTTGTTTGTACTGTACTGATTCTCATGTCACAGTTGAATTATAGTACCTTTAGCACACCCAAAATAACTTTTCAGTCTTTTCCATTTTATTTAGGGGACTGGGAAGATAACAAACTATTTCTGCTGCATGAATTGCTTCTACCTGAGTGGGCCTATATAGCCTGTTCCAGGCTCTAGCATGATAAATGGGTTTACTGATGCCCATAATTGGCATCATTAGAGCTTGATACTATCATTTTGATTACCCATGCACTGAAGGTCACTTTGAAATGTTTTATTGCATCTATTGTAACTAAAAAGTGATTCCACAACAACTCATTAGTGGAGACTTCATGCACAGCAAATCGCCTGTTGTGGAAAGGTGAGAAGTTCAATAAATGGTTCGAAACTTAATGAGGTTCAAATGGGTTTTATTCATTATTTTGCAAGTGGTTAGCCTGCATCACTGAAGAGCAAAATCCTGGTGTTTAGTTTGTCTCTGACACAGGCCTCAAGCTGTTTGACCAAAAGTATTTCATTTAATTTGTCGAGCTTGGTAAAAATAAGACCTGCCTCCTACTCATTTGATGTCAACTTTTCAAGTCTGTATTCCAGCCTAGTGTCCCATCAGGCGGGAGCTTATACCAGTTTCAATAGCTTGAAGAGACTAGGAGTATTCTCTCCCCCCCTCTCCCTGGATGGGATGTTAGTCTATCGCAGGGTTACCCCACAGCAGTAAACTTGCCAGTACCCATTAACACACCTGGGTGGAGAGAGGCACTATGAGAGTAAAGTGTCTTGTCTAAGAACACAACACAATTACCCCAATTACCCTGGCCATGGTTTGAACCCGGACTGCTCAATTTCAGAGTCCAGCACACTAACCACTAGTCAACCATGCCGCCCTCAAATTATCAAGACACTATGGAAATATTATTATTGTTATGAAATGACATACATGTAGTGTTTCTTTCACAATGTTTTATTTATACAAATTCAGCAACCTTAAGGAAAAATATTTAAATGTATCTGAATAGGTTGTCACTTGATGTGTTGCTTTATCTAGTTGGTTTATTCTTGATTACGAAGCTTCCCTTGGAGAAAAAAAATTCTGTCTCCAAAGTTATCCTCCAGACCTGTGCATTTTATATTCAGAGAACAAAAAATAACTTGATTATAAACCAGTTATGTAATAAGTGAAGTAGCAGTAATAAAGCGAAGTAAACTATCACGGTCTGTATACACACAACAGTAGCAGGAGGAGGGCTTCCAGTGCGATTTTCACAAAAGTTAAAGTACGAGCTGTTTTGCAAATAACTGTGGTTGGTTCAAAATTACACCGGCTAGGTCAGACATAAACATTGGTTGACAGCATGGTAGACAAATACCTTCAACAATTTCAAGCATCCAGCAATTATTTAAAACTGTGAAAAAAGACTGCACTTGGCCTACACCATTGCAGCTTAGCAGCCCCGGAAGCTAGTCCATCACTGATTACCCCTTGCATTACATTAGGTTGCCCTAGTATAGCTGAGAGAGTCACTTGTGAGATTATAAGTGTCTTGCTCGATAACACAAAACACCCCCAGTCATCCTTCGAACCAGATCCAGAGGAGCTTATTTCCCTAATGGCAGCTGGTAATCAAGCCTACATTGCAAGGTATGTAGCCAGATTAAAAGTGCTAATAAATAAAACTCAGCTGATAGATTTGCTGTTTAGACCACCACTGATTTACTTCACCCCAGTAGACAAATATTTTTAATTTGCCTTAGTGATATGTTTTTGGATCAAAATCAAACCCGAACAATGATATCAAACTAATTTACAAGAACACAGCATTTTTTTTATAAATCTAACTAAATAAATGTAAACTGAAATCGTAGTTTGTTGCTGTTGAAATCGTAGTTTGTTGTTTGTTGAAATCGTAGTTTGTCGTACTTTGTTGAACATTTGAAGTGTCGCAAAACCAGAACTTTCTTCGATGTTGCTAGATACTGTCATTATGAGAGAAAAAAAATAAGCAACTTTTGAAAGATATAATTTCTCGAGTACTTTGTGAAATCAAGAATTAGAAATTAGAAACAAAAGCTAAGCAATTACGTAAAACCAGAACTTTCTTCGATGTTGCTAGATACTGTCATTATGAGAGAAAAAAAAATAACTTTCGAAAGATATAATTCCTCGAGTACTTTGCGAAATCAAGAATTCGAAATTAGAAACAAAAGCTAAGCAATTACGAAGATTGCTAGCTTTAATGCTTAGTCTAAGTAATACAAAATAAATCAGGACACGTACCATAACATCAACATGTGAAAAATATGTTTCCCTTGTTTCAATTCAAGATACGATATACTTATTCGTAGTGGTTAATGAAGCTAAAGGGCAGCCCTCTTACGAACGTTACATCCTACATCGTGTTTAAATATAGGTTTCTTATCTAAATATTTATGTTTACAATCATGATTCTTACCTCGGGCTTAAATGCATGCAAGTCCCGTCGAGGCGTCGCGACATAGAAAACCGATATTTTAAACTCCACGCACTGAAGTCTGAGGAAATCTTTGATTCCTAAGATCGACGACATGTCAAAACTAGGATATCCATCGCAAAAATCACAAAAGCTGCGATATTTTGAACGGAAAGAAGTAATTTTGGCGTTCACAAGAGATCCTCACACGATGGCCGCCATGAGCAAATGATACGAAACCGAAACAAATACCAGCGTGCATTGCGGTCGTAGCACGCACACCACCTGAACCGCATGCAGATATGGCTTTTTTGTCTTTTGGGACCCGGAGTGGGGAGGGGGATTCCACCCCAACCTCTTGACTCCCAGACTGATATTAAAGCTATGACAACGAAACTTAAAGTGCAGGTGGTATGTCCAAAGGTGTTTCCATTGATGTCAGCTGATGACGTCATATGACGTCACAATAACGTTTTGTTCTTTAACGGCGGCCATCTTGGATCTCCCTCGTGGATTTCTTGATTTTTCCAAATCAAGAGATCCAAGAAGACAGAAATGGTCTAAAAATGTAGAAAAAAAGTAACGATTTTGATCAAAAAGCGGGGAATTCAAAATTCTGAAAAACCTCTTGTCAAAAAGCGATTGTCATAGTAACGTCAAACTTAATAGACAAAGACTTGCTATACCAAATTGTTTGCAGATATATTTTTGGTAAAGTCACCAAGTTTGGTGGCTTTAGCTTGCTTATCAAAAAAGGTATAAATGTTTAAAGTCCGTGGGGGCAGAATCCGCCCTCCCGGTCTGAAAAGGGTTAAGTTAATTACCCGACATGACCATACATCTCCTCCAGAGTAGATTATAGAAGACATCATCAAGATAATTCATTTTTTCTTCAAAAAACGTTCATAATAACTTTCCGAAGAAATCTGCTGCGTTCCCCCCTTTATAAGTCAAAAATTCGATTGCAACACGACACCCCCATGCTGTAAGGCAAGAGTCACGGCTGCCTGCACATTCACAGGCTTCACACTCATTCACCCCTATCACACCTCCCCCCCCCCCCCCCACCAACACCCTCATAGCCCCTGAGAACTATCTGTTGGGGTTCTCCAACAACTTATTATATTGCCTTTCTCAGATTTGCCATGGGGATAGGGACCTGAGAGAGTGGTACAAGTCCTCTTCACAAAGCTGAAGACACAGAAAAAGGACTGATACCAGAACTTCGATCGTGGGCCAAAAATAATATAACTACTCAGTTAATTCATCTTACCAGCGCTGGAATCGCAGTATTTTACACATTCCTTGGACTCCTTCGTGTTTTTCAAGCCTGTGCAGCTGTAGCCTGTCTCTGCTTCACACTTTCCTTCGATAACAATCGGTCCGCCGCCCCCTTCTGAGCACTTGCTACACTCACCATGTTTGGCCTTCCAATCCGTGAACTTCACCTCTGCAAAATAGAAAAACATTTTTTTGACTGTTGTCCTGTGCCATGTGCCGGTTGACTTAATTTACATGATGTATGTAGAGTTCGTTGTTTGATTAGCAGGGTTTGGGCACAGGTTTCAGATATTGAACGAAGGCAATTCGTGCTGTTTGCATGGCGTAAACAACTTGCATGTAACAGTTAATTCTAAGCAACAGTTGCAAAAAGCCTGAAAAACCCAAGAAACAGCCTTAGAAATCGATATACGTGAATCGTCACCTCTCTCTGGCTGACAATTAATTCAGACTACAAAACAACACGAATGAAGAAAAGCCTGCGTTCACCAAGCTGAAACCAGTTGAGGTGTTCAGAAGCACAGAAGGTTCCAACCCACAAAACTGCGGTTTCCCTTTGAAAACAATACAATACTGCGATCAACTACGTTTAACAACCAGGTGATCACTAAAAATGTAGGGTCAATTTTGAGGGGGGGGGATATTTTTAAGCGAAACAGAGAAATCTAAGTTACTACATTTCGAATACATGAGTCTCCGAGTTTTAAAGATCCATTTAGTAATCTATGATTTTTGACAACAATATATAGCGTTTATTTCCGTGTTAACAGTCGATACTTTTAAAAATTTAGCAGTGGCAAGAAATTAAAAAAATGCAATAATTATGGCAAGATAGTCGGCGGGTTTCAAGCAATTAGGCCCTCTTGGGTCCTTCTATGAACAAAGTTTAAACAGATCTTAAGCGAAGTAAGGAAGAGTTTTGGTGTGGACCTCTCACTGGCTGAAAAGTCTGAAAAAGCAGAGGATCTTACCTAATTATTTTTTAATATTAATCAAAAACGCTCTAGTGAAGTTAAACGGTAAACACTAACCTAATGGCGTGAATTCGAAACTGCCTTCTACGACTGGCACGTTCACGAGTTTGCCAGTCTCCACTAGCTTTCTAAGGACGTCCTCGATAAAACCAGGTTCATCTTTAGTTAGAACCAAGCATATTTGAAGCCTCATGAGAATCCCCCCTGCATTCTGTTGGAATGTCAGACCTGATACCTTCACTTTGTTGTATTTGCTGGAGTCATTGAATAAGCCTTCAATCTGTAACAGCAATCACAATCTTATTCTGAGTAATGCATTAAGAGATGAGTGACGTCCAATCCAGAATCTTAAGCGTCACTACCCAAACATAGGTAGAGTTAATCCATTAAACTGCACTTTAACAGGAACTCGTTGCTGAAAGAGAACCCCCCCTCCCATAGCATTTTTCTTTAATTTTTCCAAGACGATTTTTCATATCACCTGCCTTGGTCAGAAGCAGTAGGCATATCCCTTCGACACATTTCGGCACAAGTTTGGTGACAATCGGTTGCTATGATTACGAGAAATCACGTCATGAGTAGCAGGCGTTCAAGTCATTTTTTAATATGTGTGTTTTAACCTTTTTGGGCGAAAAAAGCAAGCCCAAGATGTTGACCAAAAGCAGCGAAGTGTGTCTAGCACCAAGATTTCCAATTCTCGCCGTATGTTTTCTAATTTTGGGTAAAATCCAAGATGGCCGACATTTGAGATGACGTCACAGGCCCCCAGCAGCGACACAACCCATAATGTATACTTCAACATGTACAGCACATCAAAGGCTTTCCACTAAAAGATGTTGCAACACAGCAAAAACTTAATGGGGGTCATATTAACCTCCTCCCCCCGCCGCCTACCGCGGTGAGGATTTGACCTTTCTTGCATGTCTGAAGGTAAAAGATGTCTGAATGTTGACACTTTAAGCAAAGGGCACTAAAATGTACCAACTGAAAATATTTAAAACCTAACTGAGGTTTTATTCAGGTTCTATTGGCGACTGGAAGAAAGGAAACCTCTCACTGATGGCTATCAGGGAATTAGGCAAGCTGGTGCCCATTGCTTCCAAAACCTACAACTATCTATCCTCAATAGAATCCGAGAGGAAATATGTCCTTTGCTGACGAAAAATTAAACTAAGAGAGGTTCTTTAAGCGAAAGAGCTTATACCCAGTAGATGCACATTCTGTAATGGACCATGAAAAGTCGGTTTCCAAGACAAACTGATCATCTGCGTCTCAAAGTTTAGTTAACTTCCGGTGCGATATTGTAAGGCTAAAATTAATTACGCAAAGCATGTGAGTACAAACTCGCGGGAAGTTCATTCTAAAACTAAGTAGGTCCGAGAAAACGCTGTAACATGAACATACGTTAGTTGCTCGAGCTGGGTTCCTGGCTCCACCATCCTGATCACTAATAAAACAAGAGTTTTCGACGACACGCCTGGCGACCAAGATGATGATGATGATGATGATGATGATGATGATGGTAATGACGATGCTGATGATGATGCTGATGCTGATGATGATGATGATGATGATGATGATGATGATAATGATGATGATAATGATGATGGTGAAGGTGGTGGTGGTGGTGGTGATGATGATGATGATGATGATGATGATGATGGTGGTGGTGGTGGTGGTGGTGATGATGATGATGATGATGATGAGGATGATGATGGTGGTGGTGGTGGTGGTGATGATGATGATGATGATGATGATGATGATGATGATGATAGTGGTGGTGGTGGTGGTGGTGGTGGTGATGATGATGATGATAGTGGTGGTGGTGGTGGTGGTGGTGGTGATGATGATGATGATGATGATGATGATGATGATGGTGGTGGTGGTGGTGGTGGTGGTGATGATGATGATGATGATGATGAGGATGATGATGGTGGTGGTGGTGGTGGTGATGATGATGATGATGATGATGATGATGATGATGATAGTGGTGGTGGTGGTGGTGGTGGTGGTGATGATGATGATGATGATGATGATGATGATGATGGTGGTGGTGGTGGTGGTGGTGATGATGATGATGATGATGATGATGATGATGATGATGATAGTGGTGCTGCTGCTGCTGATGATGATGATGATAAGGATGATGATGACGATGATGTTTGGTTTACCAGAAGGCCACTTGTTGGAGCCCCCATTAAAGTTTCCTTATGTTTCTTACTGTTTTAATTTGCTTTATTTCAAGCCTTTTTTCTGTTGCCAACAGCTAAGAGCCCGAACTGTAGTGATCTGACTCAATATAAACTCACTTAACTCTCAAAACGCATTTAATCCTTGGCTTCTCAGAAGTTATTTCTTAATAAACTTCCTGTTAGAATTTCCAAGGTCTTCAATTGTTTCCATATTAATTAAGTTCACGTTTTAAACTAAGAAAACCCAGCTTAAAATAAAGGGGAACTCAAGAACCGTTTTTGATGCAAATAAAAGCCACCCTTCTACAAGTTAGCCTTCGGAAATTATAAGCTACTCACTAGAATCTCCATTCCAAGCTTCAATTTCTCGTAATTCATTGACGATTTGTTTGCGTAAGACTCATCCCAGATTGACTTTAATACAACGCCGAGGTTTCCACATGCTGAAAATGAATGAATTTCAAAATAGAGAGTGATCACAATGTTACTCAATACACTGGAAAACAAACAGGTAATTAGAATTTAAAAAGTTGTACAGTCAACGATTACTTACAAGCTCAATTTTCAAAAACGTATCATTACTGTCAACTACTAATGTGAGATTACAAAATTTGTACAACATCAGATGACCATGAAACGAATCTTTTCGAATTACGGGTAGTATGGTTATTTTGGGGATTTTCAACTGGATCTGATCGATACTCTAGATGACGAACAGCTAAGAACATTTGTTTCTGATAAAAAAGAAGACAGAACCGGTGAAGAACGCAACCTAATCCATTCTTGGTCTCCCTGTGTTACCGTTAGCATAATTGCGGAGTTATACACTAAATCATTGCATTCTATCTCTTAGATGAAATTAATTTCGACAAGCAAGCGAATAAGCAGACGAATAGTGATTTATGTCAGTGGGTAGAAAACAAGGGGAAACCATGGGCATATTATAAGGATAAAATTTCTAGTTATGTTGTTGTAAAAAAAGGCAGTCTTTTAGTTTGTGTGTTCATTATGTTCCTTAGTTCGCTCTTTAGGTCGTTTGTTTGTTTGTTCCTTTGTTGTTCTTTGTTCCGTAAACTTTTCCATTTTTGTTCGATTGCTGGCTTGAATGTTTTTTTTGATCGATCGGTTCATTCGTTTTTTATTTTTATTTTTTTTTTCCATTAATTGGACTTTCCTTGACTTTGTTAGGTGGTAGGTTTTTGTGCTTGGTTTTATTTTATTTTCATCGCTTTGTATAAGTACTTGTTCATGCGTTAGTTCGTTCGTAGCCCCTTTTGCTTGTTCTTTCGTTTAGTTTACTTTAACTTATTTGTTCATTTGCTTACTCTTTCCTGAAGGGGGTGGTGGTGTAGTTGGAGGGGTCGGCTCCACTGTCACGGAAGCTAAGCTGCCAGCTGTCATGGAACTCTGAGAGGCTTGTGTTGGGGTTAAAGTTTGTGACGAAGCAGACTGCGATGAAGCAAACGGCGATGAAGCAAACGGCGATGAAGCAAACTGCGATGAAGCAGACTGTGAAGATGTGGATGGGGTAGCTGTTGGGGTAGCTGTTGCTGATGAAGAAGTGGTGGTGGTGGCCTGCGCTGAAACATTTGCAAATACAACGACAACTCGGCATTAAGTACCAAATCAGATATGTGTGGATTAGATATGTTCCGATATCAAATCCGTTTAGTTCCGAGAAATTTTTTAACACTGTATACTAATTATTACTGAACCTTATCAAATCCTACTGTAATCTCTTTGCAATATTTAGTTGATATTCAAAGTTCAAAGTTCAAAGTTTATTATTCAATTTTATAAGTAAAATAAAAAGGATTACACTATCCCGCAAATAGCAGTAGCTAGTCTGGGCGGTTAGTGTTTACATTAGTATAGAACGAAAGAAGTCAAAGAAATTACAGAAGGCAAGTGAAGAAATTACAGAAAGCAAGTCAAGTAATCAACACAAAATATATATACATGTGTGAAAAAATAAAGAATTTACAAATAAATAAATAAATAAATAAGGATGCATGGATAAGTCTACAAATTCTTAATATATTTTAATTACTGTTAGTAGTAAGCGAAAGAAAGCTTGGTATTTTTTGAATTAAGGTGTGAAGCTACAGTAAAGCTAAAAGCTACAGTAAAGTTTGCTGAAGACATTTTTTGAAGGAGGTTTTGTTTTTCGTTCGGAGATGTTCTGGGAGTACGTTCCATATTTTACATCCGAGGCGTGAAAACGAGTAGCTCTGTTGTTTTAGTCTTGAATGTTTTATGTAGAACCTACCAGCTGATGCAGATCTAGTATTATAGGAATGAACAGAATCTTCGCGAGTAAAAAGATGTAACACGTTTCTCTTGCTCCTTAATAATCTACCTCTTAGTAGGTCTAATCGCAGTCCAGTTTTTCAATAATGCTCCCAAACTACCTATGCATGATAAGCTACAGATTCTATCGACATCCCAGGACCTGAACCGAACTAAAATCGACTCTGCGCCTTCCGAAGTGAAGACAAGCTCCAAATCATCTTCCAAAATGGCGCCGACTTCGAAGCTGGCCCTCGCCGCGAAACTTCTGAATATCACACTAGCTACAAACCTACTACTCCTGGCTAACGATGTGTCTCCAAATCCAGGGCCTGCAACATCACTGCCTTTCGAAGCGAAAGGTCTCCGGGCATTTCACATCAACATCTGTAGTCTGAGGAATAAGATGGACGAGTTGCGACTATTCTGTGACAAGTACAAACCTCACGTCCTGTCTCTTAATGAATCTTGGCTAGACGACTCTTTCTCGGATGCAGAGCTCTCTCTCCCTGGCTATCAGCTAATGAGAAGAGACAGAGACCGCCACGGGGGTGGTATAGCTGTTTACATAGCAGATAATTTGAGTTTCAATCGCCTCGATACTCCCGCCGAGAATATCGAAGCTCTTTGGTTTGAGTTATCACAACCGAACAGTAAAAAGATCCTGTTTGGGGCTATCTACAGACCACCAAACCTCGACGCTTCGACATTTACGGACAGTTTGGAGGAAATGTTAAATAACCACGTAAATGAAGGTTTCGAAACTGTTCTACTTGGTGATTTCAATTTTGATTATACTTCACCAAATGCGGCGACAAAACATTTCCAGCGCATTACTAATTTATTCAACTTGAAGCAGCTTATTACCGACCCTACCAGGATTACTCAAAATTCAAGAACTCTTATCGATTTATATTTTACTTCAAAGCCTGAACTTTATGTATCTGGAGTATTACCGATCGGTTTTTCCGATCACTCGGCCATTTTTGGAATTAGGAAACTTCACAGAATCCCGCTTCCACCGCCAAGGTTTGTCGAGGCCAGGAATTATAAACACTACGACCCCGCTTTGTTTTGCGAGGATTTAAACAGCATCCCTTGGGATATCTTAGAACTTGACCAAACTCCTACTGATGCGTGGCAGTCATTCAAAGACCTATTTCTCACAGCGGCCGATGAACACGCGCCCGTTGTCACGCGCCGTGTCCGCGGAAGATCTGTGCCATGGTTAACGCCTGAGATAAAAGACCTCATGCATCAGCGTGATTATCAACACAAAAAAGCGATAACAACAAACAAAGAGCTTCACTGGAGCAACTACAAACGATTACTTAATGCTGTGAACACAAAAATGCGTAAAGAAAAATGTTGTTATTATTCCACCCAGCTCTCTAATGATCAAAGCTCTAAAGAAATGTGGCGAACACTAAACAAGATCTTACCAAAACAAAAGAAATCTGCGCCCGGAGGATCAGAAACAATGTCGGCAACGAACTTTAACAAGTTCTTTACATCAATTGCAAAGAATCTATGCAGTGTCTTCAAAGACCCTGCCTTGCCTAGAATTTTAGCCCCCAGAGTTAACAATGACTTTGCTCTGCAAGAAGTTAGTGCTAGTTTCGTGCGCCACGAGCTGTCAAAGTTAAAATCATCCAAAGCTACCGGGCTTGACAAAATCCCCGCAAAACTCCTCAAAGATGCATCCTCTGTAATAGCCAAGCCAATCACTTATCTCATAAACCTCACAATTTCGTCTGGCGAAATACCATCTCAGTGGAATGAGGCTAAAGTAACTCCCATCTTTAAGGCAGGGAAAAAGGTTGACGAGAACAACTATCGTCCGATTTCAGTTCTCCCCCTCGTTTCCAAGATCATGGAACGAGCGGTCCAAGTTCAACTGTTAGCATTTTTTGAGGTTAACAAAGTTCTATCGCTATATCAATCCGGCTTCCGTAAGAAGCATTCTACCGAAACGGCGGTCGTCCACTTGGTCGATCATATTTTAGAACACATGGACAAACAACAGTTGACTGGCGCTGCCTTTATTGACTTAAAAAAGGCTTTCGATCTTGTTGATCACAAATGTCTCCTTCACAAGCTAGAGCACTATGGAGTTAGAGGACACAGTCTCCGCTGGTTCAGAAACTATCTCACCACTCGCTCGCAGCGAGTTCAATATGGAAAGGAGTTATCATCTAGCCTTCCTCTCGACTACGGTGTTCCTCAGGGTTCCTTGTTGGGGCCTCTATTATTTGTGATACACATAAACGATTTGCCTCAATGTTTACTTCACTCGTCGATTAGCATGTATGCGGATGACACTGTTATCTATTATTCTGGATCTGAGGTCAACAACATTAGGGAAAATTTACAAGAAGACCTCAACTGTTTTGAGCAGTGGTTGGTGGACAGTAAGCTAATACTAAATCAGAGCAAAACCAAAGGGTTACCCTTTGGAACAAGACAATTGCTGCAAACCACCTCAGACTTTGTCCTGCAGATTCAAGGCAAGGACATAGAGAGAGTGACAAAGTTCAATTACCTTGGGACTATGCTCGATGAACAGCTTCACTGGAAAGAGCATATAGACACTACTTGTAACAAAGTTAATAAGCGTCTGGGACTTCTTGCACGGATACGATCTTGCCTCACTCTTAAAGCAGCAAAGTGTGTCTACAATACCCTTATTGACCCAATCTTAAGTTATACTGACACTGCTTGGGGTGAACTGTCTGTTGGCTCCAGCAAAAGTCTACAGCGGCTGCAAAACCGTGCTGCCCGTATCATTCTTAAGCGAGACTCTTCTAGAGATACTTTTAATGTTTTAGGGTGGGCTGACTTAGAAACAAACCGTAAAATACACAAATGTGCTTTAGTTTATAAATGTCTGCATAACTTAGTTCCTCAGTATTTAAGTAACTATTTCATTAGGAACTACAATGTACATGGCTACAACACTCGAAGGAAGGCTGACCTCCATCTACCTAAACCCAAGCTTAGCCTTGGCAAGCGTACTTTTAGATTTTCTGGCTCAGCCCTTTTTAACTCACTACCTTTAAAAATCCAACAAGCTGCATCTCTCTCCTCTTTTAAAAATCTTGTTAAAGCCCACTTTTTTTCATAGCACCTAATTTACGATATTTATCTTTTCTATATACCGTTCATGCTTGTAATTCGTTTTAGTTTTTAAACTCTTTTTATATAACTATTTTAATTACTAAACATTAGCTTTTAACTCTATTTTTATAACTATTTTAAACAATTAGATATTTTATATTTTTAGAAATTGTATGTAGCAGGGCCCCTCTGGAGACCAGCCACTATGCTGAATGGGCCACCCTGTATAAATAAAGTTTTACCTACCTACCTAACAATTTCGAAGGAGCAGTTTTACAGTTTATGTCATGCATTAAGATAGACATAGATGTATAATAAAGCATATCCACAGGCAGAATATTAGCACGTACGAATAATGGAATGGCATGCTCTCTCTTATTTACAAAAAAAATCAAACGCAGAGCTCGTTTCTGAACGATTAGAATTCTTTTAAGATTCGTTTCTGGAGTTTGGCCCCAGACCGACAACCCATAGGAAATATATGGATGGATTAAGGAACGATAAATATCTAGAAGAATGGAAGTCGGTATAAAGTGTCTCAGCCGTGATACAATCCCAACAGTTTTACTTGTTTTTAGTGCAATGTAGTCTATGTGATGTTTCCAGGAAAGATTATTGTCAATTAACACACCAAGATACTTGACAAAATTTTTACGTTCAAGATTTTTAACCCTCGGACGTACAAGGGGGGGGGGGGGTGGGTGGATGGCACCCCCCTCCCCCATAAGGTTTTCCTGGAATTTTTCCGAGACGAATTATTATCTAGACCTGCCGTCCAGTAGCTGTGCGTATATCCCTGAGACACATTTTGACACAAGATTGGTGAGGATCAGTTCTGTGGTTACGAGATATGACGTCATAAGTAGCAGGTGGTCAGGCCATTTTTGAAGAAAATTTCGTGTTTTTTACTCTTTTTAGGCGTAAAATGCAAAAAAAGTCAACAATATGCAGCAAAATGTTTAATTATGTCATATTCTACATGTCCAGCATAAAAAATTTCCAATTTTTAACGTTTTTTGACAATTTCTAATTTTCGGTAAAATCCAAGATGGCGCCACATATGGACGCCATTTTGAATGACAGCACAGGCCCCCAGCAGCGCGGCAACCCATAATATGTACCTCATCTTGTAGAGCACATCACAGGCTTTTACTTAAGGTGAAATGTTTTCAAAATATTGTAACATAACGAAAACCCAAGGGGGAGTTCCATCAACCCCCCCCCCCCCCTTGTACCACGGTGGGGGTGTGACTTTGCTTGTACGTCCGAGGGTTAAGCGTTTTATGTTCATTGTTAAACACCTTAAGATTTATGTCAATTCCAGTCTTTTTTTGATGAGGGTGAGATATTACGTAATTAGATTTTTTAATATTTAGAGTCAGTTTGTTGGCTAACAACCAGTCACAAACACATTTCTAATTCTTTGTTTACAACAGTTTCTAAAGATTTTAAACTTTTTTCAGCAAACAACAAGTTGGTGTCGTCAGCAAACAAAAAGAAATCAAATTTTGCAGAAGAAGTTCGAATATCATTGATGTATAATAGGAATAATAATGGTCCTAGAACAGACCCTTGGGGCACACCACAAATTACTCTCTCTTTCTTTGAGAATTTTGTACCGATTTGGGTTGTCTGATACCTCCCTGTGAGATATGAATTAAACCAATTATTGGCAATGCCTCGTATTCCATAGTGATTTAATTTATATAATAATATTTCATGGTCAACGGTAAACCAATAAAGATGCCACATGAGAAAAGGTTCTTATCCATATATGTTTGTATTTAGCTAACAATATCTAAAAGTGCATGTTCAGTGGAGTGATTTTGACGAAATCCATACTGTGATGAGCATAATTTATCGTGTTTCGTAATAAGGAGGAAAACGGAGGTGGTCATTTTTGCTATCAGGGTTATTTTTAAAAGTCCTAAATCCAGCACAGTGTAATGTAACATAGACTGTAGTGTGCAGTTCGGAAAACCTTTAATATTGCAGCCCGGGGTTTGGGGGGGGGGGGGTAGTCCCTATAGTCAGTTGGCTCCTGCTAGAGTCGACTATGCCGGGAGGCTCCGTCCTTGTTGCTTTAGTATATTAAAGGGTAGCCAAATTACATGCACCTTAACTAAAATGGATGGCAGCTAAATCTGAGTACTAAAAGGATTGCGAAATGTTGGCAAAAATCACAAAGTAAAAAGTATGGAAAACTTGCAGCATTCGAGTAACTAACGATCTAATGTTTTCTGCTTCTTTGAGGCATAGAAAAGGCTCAATTGTTTTGTTCTAGGGCTATTATAAGGGTTCGGGACAAGCCTCCCCTTGTTGGTGAAAGTGAGTTGCTTTGATTGATTTGTTTCAGAGAAAGCATGTATTGAGATTTCCATTCACTGATGAGCTCAAGAGTCAGAGTAAATATCGCCGACGCAAAACCAGTGTCAATAATTATTAAACCGCTTGGTATTAGGAAAATGTTTGATTCAAAAAGTCACTTCGTGGACATATACTTCATGTTGTTTATGTGTGTTTGTGCGATCTTTCTTGAACGGAGAGTTTGTCAGCGACAAACCGACTCTAGATCAACACTAAAATAAAAGGGCAATGCCGTGCGAGAGAACCCAATAAATCGTGCCGCTTAAATCAGTTGCAGAGAAAGTTCGCTACAATACAATTGGGATAGAACTTTTAAAAAATTCATTGCGTTTTCTTATTTTCTTTAGATACTACCTCCTTTCTTTCAATATACGTTAAAATTTAACAACTTTTTAAGAGATAAAAATGTCCTTGTTTTCATAACTAAGAAGGCAGGTGAGCAAGATTTAGGCAGAAACTAGTAACAGACACTTGTAACCTGTATGGCATTTGGGAAATAAGCCGGTCCTCTCTCTGCGGAAATTTTCGTCCATTTAAATCATAATAGCCAGCTTTAGTTAAAACTGTGAACACATAGAACTATAATGGCCATTCCACAAATATCTTTAAAGTAATGGCGCTAAAACGATTTGAGAAAAGAGAAAAGAGAACAACGAGAATTGTTTTCGGTTCAAATTGTTGTCTGGGTGCCTCGGAAAGTAAACAACTGCAATTAAAACGTTTCTAACCTTGTGAGATGAACACCACCAATAAGGCAATCAAGATAATCGATCCAGAAGACATTTTACCACAAGGATTGCTAAAGCGATGTTGAACGTTAAAGCGCAATTTCAAATCCGTAACTCAGCGTTCTTAATGGAAACTCCAACTGCAGCCGGTTTGATCGAAGAATGTTTGTCGCGAGGTTGTTGGGGATATGTTTCGTGTTTATCCGTTTCTATGTAACTTTAACTTTGAACTTCCACGTCAAAAACTTTGCTAATGGCTTAACCCTGACAGTAGACAAACATTGAAAATCTCTCGGCTCTGTCAAGTTTGCCGGCGACTTTAGCCGCTAGCTTTGTATGTTTTTTTTATTCCTACAGTTACGCCTTTCTTGTTTGAGGGTGCTAAATTTATGGATGAAAAGACATATACCTATAACATCGACCATTTTTAGTTTTGCTCGCAGGCGATGAAAGCTAGCAAAACAAATTAACTTTCTTTGTCAGTGGACTAGTTCGATGATCATTTTAATTATGTAAATTAAATATCGGTAGCTCTGTAAACTTGGCAAAGCCAATGATTTCGCATTTTTATTCAATTTTGTTTGCTTGCAAACAACAAAGTTGTTTGGTTGCCAAGAAACGGGTATAAAGTGGATAAAGATGCCATGTCAAATTCAAATTTCAAACTTCTCTAACTTTGAGCACTTGCGATCTTTGTAAACCTAAAGTAGTACACTGGCGAACTGACGGACTTAAAATGTTCATGTGTGACTCAGAAAATAAGCTATGTTTTTGAAAAAGGTCAAGCTAACTATGAACTGCTGATTTGGAAAGCGAACACAAGCAGATAAGCCAATACGTTACGTCAATCACAGTAAGATAATTTAAGGTTCACACTTTCTTGAACTCTGATTGGCTAAATCATGTCATAGTACCTTCAGTAGGTCAACAAAACTCAAACGCCAACACTAAGTCAATAAATTTCTATTAAGGTTTTTTACATTATTTAAAAATATATATTTTTGCTTCAAATTTGTTGTTCCAGCAAAAAAAGATTCGGGAAAAGTTCGAAATCTATACAGTGGAATCTCGAGTTTTCGAACCTCATAGGGAAACGGAAATTGGTTCGAAAAAACGAAGGTGGCATGAAATCACGCTTGATTTTCGAGGTATTGTCTTACAACAACCAGGAAAGCAAACAGAAATACCATGGCACTCTTGTACACTCTTTAGCTTTCATTTGAATGGTCACAGTTTAGCATTTTACTCAAGCCTCGAAAGTTAGAACCACCTCGTACACATAATAAGCAGCACCCGCAGGAAAGCCAGGCCTACTGTGTAATAGAGGGTGGTTCTACCTTTTGAGTCTGAGAATAAAATCCTGAAGGGTATACCACTCAAATGAAAGCTACTGAAAAGTACTTTCCTGAGGATTCGAGAAATCGAAGGTAAATTTCTTAAAAATTTCTTCCATGGGAGGCAAGAATTGGTTCGAAGTATCGGGATTACAGTGAATCGAATTACAGTGTTTGACTGAAGCAAATCCAAGGGCAACGTGCCGTGGTGCGAAAAATCGAGGGTTCGAAAAATCAGATTCCACTGTATTTGTTTACACCGTGAATGACGGGTGATATATAACATAAGTTCGCTGAAAAGAGCGTATAATGCGAAAATTTACTTTTCACACGGATTGTCCAGATTGCGATGCAAGATTGTTTTGCACCTTGATAAAAGTTTTAGATATAATAATAATAATAGTAATAATAATAATAATAATAATAATAATAATAATGATAATAATAATAATAACAATAATAATAACAGTTTTCATATACGCATTTCGAGAGCCTCAATGCGTTTACCAAAAGAAGCGCGATCTTTGAAATTCAGCTGGAACTGAGAGAAAACTGTTGATACCACTTAGTTAGAACGGATCACTTTTCGTTTCTGGGCAACTGAGTACGAATAACAATAACCGAGTACAAATTATCATTCGACCACCGTTGCTTCTTAATCGAGGACGATTGCATTCGTGCTCGGTTTGTTAAAATCGAGCACGAACTCACTAATCGAGTACGATTACAATCGAGCTCGATTCTGGCTATCATGGTGCAGCCGGGGTCGGGGGGGGGGGTATTACACTCCTTCCCTAAACACGACTGCGTGGGAGGCCATGGGGGGGGGGGAGATGAGAGGGATCCATTATGTAAGAAAAAAAAAAAGAGATGCGATGAAGCTCCATTAATATCGAAGAGAAAGGAAAGGGGATGTATTTATAGTTATGTATTCCCGCTGCATCGAAAATTTGGTTGTGATTCTCGTCACGTTGCCGTAAATATTTAACGATGTTATTCTGCACCACTCAGTGAAATTACTATCCAGATTTAAAAGCATGAAAATAATATTCGTGGTAAGAAATAAATAAAACTAAATGAAAAAATTCTCCTCATGTTGCGCCTGGAAAGACAGCAAGCAGGTTAGTCTCGTTCTCAGGTTACTCTTCTCATAAATAGAAAGGAGCCTGGGGACTACGTTACTCTCTCACAATGAACAATAAACAATGGTGAAAGCAGTGAAGTTGAAAAGCACCCATATTCGGCAGAAATACATTGGTTTTGAAATATTCCCAGGGAACAAGGATGCCAAACCAAGAGGTAAGAACTTTTCTGGATTCTTTGATAACTTAAGTATTTACAGGACCTTCCACCGACTTCTCTGAAATAAATCTTTATGAAACTCTCGCAAACAAACAAACACAGTCACGTAGAGTAAAGCTTGGTCATAGAACTTTTATTTCTTTAGTAATACGGTATACCAACATAACGGTAAGGCCTATTTTGTTACGTAAACACCGTTTTTATTCTTTCTCTCGTTTTTCTTTTTCTCTAAAATTCAAAACTAATGAACCGGTCAAATTGAAGCTTCAACATCCCCCCTGGGCATACCCCGGGCATTATTTGACTGTGATTCTTGCCCGGGAAGGGAGGAATTCGAACGTTGCCTTGAAAGGGTGGGGAATTTGAACCAGATTTATCTCTTGTTCTAGCGTAATACGCCCAAGATTTTTTTCGGTTTTTGCAAGGTTTGACGGATTTCCAAGATAGAAGTTCGCCTTTTTTAGTGAATAACTCTTTTAAAAGGGTCTTTTAAAGAATTTTGATTACGACGTATCTCACTCTGAGAAGCGTGAACAGTGTTTGTTTGAAGACAAAATTTGTCTTTGAGGAGAGGTTCGAAGAGGTATTTCAGTACTAATTGGTGGGGCATTTGAACAGCCTCAGTTTTTGAACTAACCAATCTTCAAAGTTCAAATGCTCCCCTGGGGGGGGGGAGGGGCAGTGTTGAAGCTTCAATTTGACTGGTACATAAATTATGACTGAATGTCACGTTCTAGGTAACCTTATTAATTACTATAAAAACAGTTGAGCTTGCTGTTGTACGTCTTACAGTATGTACGATGTTATTCAACAACTACCGCAAACATATACAAGATAGAGAGCACCTTTATAATACCCGGGCACTTATTTTTATATCTCCTAATGCTTTAAAGAATGAGACACATGAAAACAATAATTGTTCATTTTGTTATTATTGCTATTCAATGATTTGGAAATAGGTGGTCGGGCGCTCTTAAGTTTGGCCCAAGATAACTGCGAAAAACTGAGCAAGTTTTCTTTTGGTATGGCCTATAACTATCACAGCTTAATTATGTGTACCAAAGAAATCACGCGATATTCTCTTGTCAAAAAAGAATGCACATCTAAATAGATTTAAAAAAATAATTTGTTTGTAACCAACAAGTCAAATAAAACTACCAAAAAAACGGTAGTTAAGAAAATAAACTTCAACATATTTGTTAGGCTGTTCATATAATAGTTTAATTGTTTCCCATCATCCTCTCTCATAAAATTGAGTCGATAAGTTGGTTAAAAAAATTTGAGAAACAAACATCGACAAAATATTAAAGAGCCTGACCCTGATTTTATCTGCCAATGACTGCCATCTGAAGTGTCTTCCAGTAGGTCATTATAAAAAAAAAATGGGTCAGTCAGACAATGGGAAATGAAATGTTTCGTGCTGATGGCCTTATTGTTAATGTCATTATAATTTTCTTAAAATTATCATTAATTTATTAATTTTCACTCTAATTCCTGTTCTCTCTTTTTCTTTTCTCTTCTGTCTTTCCTTGACCTTTGCTCCTTTCTTTTCCGTTTTCTTTTTGTGGTATCCTCTGTTTTGGAAGTAAACAAACAACAGTGCAGACAGTGTTAATGTTTTTGTTTTGTAATTTAAGTTAATCAAAAGAGCTATTGGAGTAGACATGTATACAAAGTCATTTTATTAGCCTCTGAAGTACAAGCATTGGTCTTGCTGGTTCTTCCCCCTTCCCCTTCCCAGGATTCCAATATTTGTTACATTTTAATATCTTTCCCCTAAAATTACGTAGCAGAGTTGTCGTTAAGGGCTGTACAGCTGAGTGCGGACCCTAGTGTTACATATGAACCCTGCTTGGAAAATATATAAAAAAAACTCTACAGGTACATGTAGTTAGCTGTCTAAGGAATAATCGTACATCCAGGTACTGAAAGGACAGGTGGTGGGTCTATTCCCATCATCTCAAGGCCACATGAATTGTCACAGCTGTTTGTGCTGTACATGGGAATAATCAGATTTATTTTCAATTGGTTCTTCACAACTACAGAACATGTTCCTGTTCAATCAGCTGTTTTGCTTCCTAAAAATATTCATTCCAACAGTTGACAAAACTTGCCAGGCAAATCAACTGAAAGTCCTTAAGAAGTTGTGGAAAGTACCTCTGCATTTGTACAGACGCTGTTGTCTAACCATGCACCCACATGATTACTGCTAAACATAAATGTACTGTACCTGAAGCTGTTGATTTATCAGAAGCAGATTGTGTTTCTTTCTGTGTTTCCACTGGGCCAGGTTGTCTTGTTGGGTTCTTGTCATTTCTATCTGGCCTGCTTTCATCATCTGCGGCATTCTTTCCAGGATTGTTGGCACCATCAACTTTCTGTCCTTTGCTGGTATCATTAAACTTCCTGGCATCTTTGTCAGGGCTCTCTGTCTGCTGCTTGGTTGCCATAGTGGTGTCTTTCTGGGTATCTGTGGTTTTCAAAAATGGAAACTTGGGAGTTTATGAATTTACAATTGAAAGGGAATAGCAATCCCTTGAACAAAAAAGAAGGAAATATGGTTATTGTAACATTAATTTTTTTTTTTTTGTTTCAACAATCCATTTTTAGAATGAAGAATGAAAC
Source organism: Siderastrea siderea (assembly GCA_964030785.1). NCBI lineage: Eukaryota > Metazoa > Cnidaria > Anthozoa > Scleractinia > Rhizangiidae > Siderastrea > Siderastrea siderea. Next base: position 2,920,061 of record OZ034969.1, read on the forward strand.
AGTCAAAACAAGACTTGTTACAATATTTTTTTACCGTCTAGCCATGCACAGTTGATGTGTAGCTGAACATACCTGTAGCTGTTGATTTATCACAAGCATTTTCCTTTTCTTTCTGTTTATCCAGTGGGCCAGGTTGACCTGCTTGGTTCTCGTTGTCTTTATCTGGTCTCCCTTCATCATCTCTGGCATTCTTTCCAGGAATGTTGGCGTCATCAACTTTTTGTCCTTTCCTGGCATCATTAGACTGCCTGGCATCTTTGTCAGGGCTTTCTGTCTTCTGTTTGTTTGCTCGACTGGTGTCTCTCTTGGCATCTAATTTTTTTTTTTTTTACAAAAAGAAACTTGTGAGTTCATTAATAGTTCAAATGGAATAGCAGTCTCTTGAAGAAATAAGAAGGGAGTATGGTTATTGTAACATTCATTTCTTTTTTTCATTTCAAGAACCCGTTTTTCAAATGAACAATGAAACAGTCAAAACAAAACTTGTTGCAATATTTTTTACCGTCTAGCTGTGCACAGTTGACATGTTGCTCAACTACCTGTAGCTGTTGATTTATCACAAGTATTTTCCTTTTCTTTCTGTTTATCCACTAGGCCAGGTTGACCTGCTTGGTTCTCCTTGTTTCCATCTGGCCTGCTTTCATCATATTTGGCTTTCTTTCCAGAGTTGTCAGTGCCATCAGCTTTTTGTTGGTTACTAGTATCATTAGACTGGCTGGTATCCTTGACCAAGCTTTCCGTCTGCCTTACGTTTTCCTGACTTGTGTCTCTCTGGGCATGATCTGTGTTTTAAAGAATTGAAACTCATATCGGTTTATTTTTGAATAGCATTGCCTTGTAGAAATGAAAAGTGAAATCAATGTGATTATTGCAACCATTCATAATAAACATGTTTGCCTGGTGGTCAGTGATTGTTACAACAGTCAAATGTTTGTGGGGGGGGGGGGGGAATGCATACTGGTATGCTCAGAGAATATCTGCATTGCAGGCTAACCATGGGGAGGAACATACCTGAAGTTGTTGATTTATCCGCAGCAGATTGTGTTGCTTTCTGTTTTACCAATAGGCCAGGTTGACTGGTTTGACTATTTTCGTTTACATCTGTCATGTTTTGATGATCTGCGGCATTCTTTTCAGACTTGTTGGTGCCATCAACTTGCTGTGCTTCACTGGCATCATTTGACAGTCTGGCATCTATGTTTTTCACAAAATGAAACTTGTCTTCAAAAAATATGCTAAAATTTAGATGGGTTCTTTTCATGTTACCTGCGCATTGGAATTTAACAATCCCGTGTAAAATACCTCCATGGAATTCCATGGAGTTCCATGGAATTCCATGGAATATTTTCCATGGAATTCCATGGAGTATTAGGACATGGATTTCCATGGAATTCCATGGAGTTCCATGGAGTTCCATGGAATTCATTGGAATATTTTCCATGGAATTCCATGGAGTATTAGGACATGGATTTCCATGGAATTCCATGGATTATTTTCCAGGGAGCTAGCTTTCCATGGAGTTCCATGGAATTCCATGGAAAAAGAGTACCAGGACGAGTTTCATTGAAGGTGACCCAGAGTCCGTCTAAGGATAAATGTTTAGAAACGGACAGATTATCATTCAGTTTTTAATAAATAAAATACAGATTAAATTGCTATATGTTATAACTTTGTGCTACAATTGTGACATACATTACAATTGAAGTCAAATGAAAATTGGCTTCTAACATAAACAACACAGTTCATTGGTGAAGCGACAAACTGAACAATTCCGTAATGCTACTTAAAACGGTATTCCTTTGAAACTTTCTCACTAATTGCACGTAAGCTTATTTACACAGTAGCACTAGAAACACTAGACACATTGGACAGAGAAAAATATTTTCACTAACGAATGTTGCATCAATTTTCAAATTGCATGTTAATACTACAGACAAGTTTTCAATTATACTCCCTAACTGTATATTGAAAAAATCATTAAAAAAGCAAAAAATGATTCCGGCATACCTCATGACAGACAACTCTTTCAATAACATTACCCCACTTAAACACGGTTTGCAGATCCAAAGGTTACGAAATCACTGGAGTACACTGTAGGCTATTGACTCTTTTCTGTTACTTTTGAGGCGATTAAAATTTCGATTGTGTTTAGTTGAGAAACTGTCATTCACTTATATGACTGAGGGTAAATTGTAACTCTTAAAAAGTTCACATTTCCACTTGAACTGTTGAATCGAACTGCTGTTACTCCACGGTCCCACTGCAGTTGCTCATAACCTCGATTTCATCGGTTCGTTTTGATCCAAAAATCCACGTGCAAGGCTCAAAACATTTCTAGGCACATAAACTAACCTTAAAGCTACAATTATCCAATTCTGTTTCAATCTGAATGACGCATTTTCATCCTCAAACCATACACAGATGCTTGCTACGCAACTGTCGCAACCTTCACTTCAAAATGGCGCCTGTGTTGATGATACAGAGGTCACATGACTCAAGTGACAACTGCTGACCACTGAATGCAGGCACTTTGTTTTGGGCGCTCGGATATCACATTTAATTGTTGAATTAAATGGTTATGCTAATGATTAAAATATAATATACAATTATTTTGCTACTCGGAGTGACTGTAGAGGTAAGGTTAGGTATGTATTTTACTATTTATTAATTTATATTGCTAGCTGACAGAATCCCATTCAAGCAGTCAGTTATTTCCCAAATTGGACAGCTTGTAGTTCTGTGCAAAATATAATTAATTGATACAGTAATTAAAAAATCCTCTGACTGCCAAAAAGGTCACTCGGTTTCCGATCTTGCCAGTTTGACTGTCCTCAGAAGTCACTGATAGGCAGCTGTACCGTCAATATATGTCCTCGCACATGAAAGATACACTGTTGTCATTTTGAATAATAATTATTAGTGGGGATAACTCACTCTTTTATTTTCAAGCTATTATGTGTCACACAATGAAATTCAGTAAGCTTCCATGGAACTCCACCAATATTCCATGAGACTTCAATGGACTCCATGGGTTTCCATGGAGCTTCCATGGAACTCCACGGAAGTCCTTGTGGTTTCCATGGAACCCCATGGAACTCCATGGAGCTTCCATGAAACTCCATGGAATTCCATGGAGCTTCCATGGAGCTCCATGGAATTCCATGGAGCTTCCATGGAACTCCATGTAATTCCATGGAGCTTCCATGGAACTCCATGAGGCTTCCATAGAATTCCATGGAATTCCATGAAACTCCATGGAATTCTATGGAATTCCATGGAGTTCCATGGAATTCCATGGAGTTATTTTACACGGGATGATTTCTAATTTACACATCATGTCTTCAAGTGGAAATATACAAAGTTTCTTTACCACTTTTCGTTCAATAATTTGAAACATGACTGTGACACCCCTGAGCCGTCAAAAACACGAACTGCCGTATGTACTAACACTCAGGTGCAGTGTACAAGTATTTTTATTTGCTTACCCTCCAGTGTTTGAGAAAAGTCCTCTTCTGCTTCTCCAACATTTCCTCTGAATGTGACCTGAAAAAAAAAAGAGAGCAGAGGGGAGGTATGCTACCCAGGTGAGAGTTTGCCTGGGTAAAATACCTCCCTTGCCAAGCCAAGGAAAGCACACTCAGTATTAATTCCCTGCTAACAGAGACTCTTTTCATTATGTCATAATAATAGAATTAAGATAGACCTGGTGGTCAGAGATTCTTCCTTCACTTTCTACAGGTAATGTAAATTACTACTGGCTGTTACCTAATAGTCTGTCTCTTATAAGTATGTCACCTAGGTCACAAGTCTGTTATTAAGTTAAGGTTGTGCTCCTTAGAACCTGGAGGCAAAGATCCTCGCTCACGAAGAGCGTAGACACAGAGGCCCTGGCTCAATTAGGAACCCAGTAGGTTAAGGTTATGCTCGTAAGAACCTGTAGGCAAAGACCCTCGCTCACGAAGAGCATGGACACAGAGGACCTGGCTCAATTAGGAACCCAGTCGGCTAAGGTTATGTTCCTAAGAACCTGGAGGCAAAGATCATCGCTCATGAAGAGCAAGGACACAGAAGACCTGGCTCAATTAGGGACCCAGTCAACTATAGTCAGTCATTTACAATAGGTCTGCTGAAGCTTTAGACTCTAGGGGCTTCATCTTTTTCAATAATTGGTCTTTTGTATAGGCTGCCAACGGTCAATTTTGTTCAAAACGTTTGGGCACTTTGTTAACCAAAGGGCTCTGCTGGCAGGGAATAAATCTGAGTAGCTAACAGAGAACCTACAAATAATGCAAAACTCCCCCCTCCTCAAAAAAAAAAGGTGGGGAACTCAGTTGCTATTGATCACTCCTATACATTGTACCAATCCGCTCCCAAAAGTGCTGGGTCCCTTATAATATTGGAAGTAGGTATTTTTTCCTGACAGTTGGTCTCTTGAAAGTACGTCACCTATGCCACAAGTCTTTTGTTGGTTAAGGTTATGCTCCTAAGAACCTGGAGGCAAAGATCCCCGCTCACGAAGAACGTGGACACAGAGGACCTGGCTCAATTAGGAACCCAGTCGGCTAAGGTTATGCTCCTAAGAACCTGGAGGCAAAGATCCCCGCTCACGAAGAGCGTGGACACAGAGGACCTGGCTCAATTAGGAACCCAGTCAGCTAAGGTTATGCTCCTAAGAACCCGGAGGCAAAGATCCCCGCTCACGAAGAGCATGGACACAGAGGACCTGGCTCAATTAGGAACCCAGTAGGCTAAGGTTATGCTCCTAAGAACCTGGAGGCAAAGATCCTCGCTCACAAAGAGCATGGACACAGAGGACCTGGCTCAATTAGGAACCCAGTCAGCTAAGGTTATATTCCTAAGAACCTGGAGGCAAAGATCCCCGCTCACGAAGAGCATGGACACAGAGGACCTGGCTCAATTAGGAACCCAGTAGGCTAAGGTTATGCTCCTAAGAACCTGGAGGCAAAGATCCTCGCTCACGAAGAGCGTGGACACAGAGGACCTGGCTCAATTAGGAACCCAGTAGGCTAAGGTTATGCTCCTAAGAACCTGGAGGCAAAGATCCTCGCTCACGAAGAGCAAGGACACAGAGGACCTGGCTCAATTAGGAACCCAGTCAGCTAAGGTTATATTCCTAAGAACCTGGAGGCAAAGATCCCCGCTCACGAAGAGCATGGACACAGAGGACCTGGCTCAATTAGGAACCCAGTAGGCTAAGGTTATGCTCCTAAGAACCTGGAGGCAAAGATCCTCGCTCACGAAGAGCGTGGACACAGAGGACCTGGCTCAATTAGGAACCCAGTGAACTAAGGTTTGTTTTTAGTAACTAGTAAGATCACAAATAGTCTTTATCTCATGAGGGTAGCACTAAAAGATGGACCATTTTAATTTTGACGGAGTGGTGGGGGGGGGGCTTTTGGGAAAAAATGTGCACAGTGGCACAAAATAAAGAAATTTATTACAAGATAATGAAAAAAAAAATTCGTACAAAACTTTTAGTCACATAAAAAAAAAACGTGCATCAAAGAAATTGTCCAATGCCTCCCCCCCCAAAAAAAGTGTATTGGTCCTTCCCTCAATAACCATAGCAAAAAAAAAATTGTGGCTCCCCAAATTAATTATTATGTTATGTTATGTTCACTTGTTTATTTGTTATTTATGTTTATGTTTTGTTTGTTTAATGTGGTATTTATTTGTTTAAGTTTTATTGTTTATTTCTTATATCTTATTCTTAGTTTGTTTTTTGAAATGCTTAATTTATGGTTTAAACCAAGCAGCCATCAGTTTTACATTACTTAATTACTTTTCTACCCATTTTTGTTTCCCTTTCAACCAACATTCACACCCCTTACCTCAGACATGTTGAGCTCTGCCATTTCTGTCTCATCCTGCATGATAACCAAACAACCAATTTAATTACCTTATTAAATAAATATTATATTGGAATGGAAGAGGGATTCAGATAGGGAAGAATGGTGTATTGGGCTCAAAGATACAGTGTGTGACTACCTTTTAAAAGGTTACAGCATGTGCTCACTTTTATCATGTTAACACTAAACATTATTTTTCACCCTGGTAAGGTTTGGTGGGGCAATATCCCTATAGGTTTTCCCATTATTAGTAAAATACTAACCCATTCACAAATGTTGAGGACTTCATCAGATCCAAGTGGATCCGTGTGCCGTACAGTGGTGGCCCCTCTTTGTAATGTAAAATACAGTGGCATTCCAGATAACGAACCTGCCCAGTCATATACTTCCTACCAATGATTAAAGGACACATTAAGATTAATATCATAGATACTGACCAAGTACAAGCTCATTAACCACTCATTTCCTTATTAATTTTTAATTTGCCAAAGGATAAAATAAACTTGAAATATTGATTATTGTAGGCAATTTGTTTTCCTACCTGGAATAAGGCAGTTTTGTCAAATGCCCGCTGTAGTTTTTCACCTGATAGGGTGCGGATAAATATTTTTGTGCCTCCTCCTGGTTCAGAAGGAAGGCGTCTTTTTCGTGCCTGCCTTATCTGCCAGTCAAACAAAAGGATAAGTTCACAATTACACTGTTCAGTGTGTCAACCATGGTATTGTTATTTAATCATGAAGGGATGGGGTGGGGTCGAAGATCTGAGATATCAGAGACAATGGTACTTATTCAACTTTCTTGTCACCGCTGCTAGTGGTTTGAACCTTTTCTTTTTTTCTATCCAGGATATAACTACTTTTAACATCTGTCTAAGTTTTTCTATTGATGTATCAACCATAAAATTGTGTACTGTAGGCAATTGTTCTATGGCTTGGGTGTAACAAATTTTTTTTCAGGCTTTACAATAAAAGAACTTAGACATGCAGACAAATGGTAACTGTCTACTGAGTAAACAACACAGCCTTCAGACCCAGTGATTTGTTGTGTCATCACCCCTGCAAAAAAGAGCCAAGAAATCCCCGGAATTCCGCGGAAAAATTCCTGGCTTTCCACGCTTTTTTGCACATAAGGAAAAGCCAGGAAAGCCAGGAGTCTCTTGGCTTCCCAGGAAAGCGCGGAGACTCTTGGCTTTCCACGTTTTCCAGGAAATCCTGGAAAGCGTGGAAAGCCAAAGGACTCCGCACTTTCTGGGCTTTCCAAGATTCCACTGTCTCCTGGAAAGCCAGGAATGTTACTCCCAAAAGCGTAGGAAAGCCTGGAAAGCCAGGAAGAAATGCTCCACGCTTTCCTGGCTTTCCCCTATGTGCAAAAAAGCGCGGAAAGCCAGGAATGATTCCCAGCTTTCCAGGATTCCGCGGTTTCTTGGAAAGTATGGGATGCCAACCTGAAAAGCCTGGAAAAGCGTGGAAAGCCAGGAATAAATATTCCACGCTTTCCTGGCTTTTCCCTATGTGCAAAAAAGCGCGGAAAGCCAGGAATGATTCCCAGCTTTCCGGGCTTTCCAGGACTCCACGGTTTCTTGGAAAGCATGGAATGCCAACCCGAAAAGTCTGGAAAAGCATGGAGAGCCAGGAATAAATATTCCACGCTTTCCTGGCTTTTCCTTATGTTTAAAAAAGCGTGAAAAGCCTGGAATCGACTCCCAGCTTTCCAGGATTCCACGGTTTCTTGGAATTGTGCAGAATTCTATACCCGAAAAGCCTGGAAAAGCATGGAAAGCCAAGATAAAATATTTCATACTTTTCTGGCTTTTCCCTGTATGCGAGAAACACAGAAATTTTTAGCACACATTACCCCAACGGAAAGGCCTGGAAATTAGGGCTTTCCAGGTCTTTGTGGTTTTCTAATGCTTAAATAGAATGAAATATTTTGGCCTTGCGTACATCTGCACATAAAATATAGTGGTAAATGATTGACTTCCTGGAAAGATTTTTCTCTCAGGGTTTCTCAAGAATTTAAGCTCAAACGGCTATGTTTGCAGTGAATGAAAACAAAACAACAATTAAACTAAAAACTTTGTAGAAAAATTCAAGTGTAATATGTACTTTGTCTTGATTTACAATGAAAGTTGTTTTTCACAAATAAATTACGTAAGGTAATGAATCAAGATTTGACTATATAAATGTGCACAAACTATTGTTTCCTCCAGAAGAGCAATAAATTCATTTCACTGTGAAAACAAAGTGTTTTGATCTTCCACTTCAGTCATTGTGATCAATACGTATTGCACATGATGGACTAAAAGTTAAATGTAATATTTCAAGAAAAGAGTAATGTTTGTTTCATCAGTTCAAGTATGAAGGTGAAGACTGAAAAAAAAAACGACTTTGGCCTACTCTAATACCGACACATGATTTGCAGTGAGTGAAAGCTCTCAAGGTTATCCCTCGCTTATTGGACCTTTATATTATATATTTCTTGTTTTCTGTCATACCAATGATGCAGGTTGTCAAAATTCAAATATGTGAATGATCATATGCATTGCATGTTTTGTCCCAAACTAAGGTCATGTTTTTGAGTGATTTACCGTATTTACTCGAATAAGCGCCGCCCCCGAACAAGCGCCGCCCTCGAATAAGCGCCGCATTTGCGACAAAAAAGTTAGTAAGTGCAAGTAGTCTGTTTTCAGCATTTTTTTCTTTGCCGCGTCCAATTTTTGAATAAGCGCCGCCCTCAAATAAGAGGCGCCCTCGAATAAGCACCGCATTTGAGGCGCGAAAAATTTAATAAGCGCCGCGGCGCTTGTTGGAGTAAATATGGTATGTGTATGCTTGATGCAATCGTGCACACAGTGACATACATACAACCCAAGCAATTCTCTCAACTTGGTGAATCATTTTCATGAACTAATAACTATAACAGTTTGATATAATATTAAATCTAATATATGCTGCCTACCGCTTTCTTGTAACTTATGTTTCTGGTTTCATTATGAAGCCTGATCACCATTCTGTTCTCCGTGGCTCTCTACTCTTGGAATTATAGAGAAATACATATGTATTTACTTCTGCAGTCTTCTGATCATCACACTCTTTGATAGATGAACTGGACTGAAAGCTACCAATGAGCACCTGCACAACCCCATGCCCAGCATGACAGTGATCTTTTCTTTTCAAACATGAATCCCTGCATGTTGAAGAGGAAAATTAATGATTTTCATTACCACCATTTTCACTACTACGCGACTTTCATTTTCAAAACACCTCTGAGCACTTTGCAATACGCTTCCGTCAATCATGCCTTATATGGAAAGTGTGTGATGTTACCGCAATTGAATTGAGCTCGAAGGAATAAAGATAGCGCCAAATTATTCCGTAAATTTGCGCTGGCGAGTCATATATTGACTAGTAAGATTGCTTTAGAGTCGTTGATGTTGCAAGAATACTTCACGTTTGGCAGATATTTGTAAAGAAATTTCGACATTTCTACAGAATTAAATACCCGCTCGGTGGATTATCCTATGCGGTGGATGGTAAGCTTGCGTATAATCTCGTGAATATTAAGCTAAACCGAAGTGTGAAGCAAAAATTCTAGCTTTTCTGACCTGAAAATAGCATACGACATGTTATTCACCACGAGTATAAATCTGGCAATATCCCGAAGTGTACGAGGACGAAATTCAGGAGTGGATAGAGTATGCAACGGGAAAACGAATCATGATCGGCGTGCGATCAACCGATTCGTGAAGAAAATGGGTTTGACAAGAAGAAAGCTGAAGAAACGTACGTAGGACTTGTTGGATTGTTTTTGCAAGAAACGATGCCAGTTCTAGTCACCTATCACCCAAGGAATGGATCACCCGAGGAATGGAATGAAAAGCAAAGCATAAGCGCTTTATAACGTTTATTGTTCTACGTGAATGTTAACGCTGTGACATGCTAGCAAGAAAAATCTGAAAAATCGTTATTTATAAAATTAAAGCGGGAACGGGGAAATATCAAGGGAAATATTTAAGCACAGTTTCATGTTAACTTTTTCCTTAAAGCTCACTGTGATTACCAAAGAACGTAATAAGCGAAATAGGGCGATGTATCGTCGTGGGTCATCGCTAAATTTCACCGAGAACAGTTGCTATTTATAGATGAATCAGAACTTCTCAGATTCATCTATAAATAGCAACTGTTCTCGGTGAAATTCAGCGATCCTACGACAATACATCGTCCTGTTTCCCTCATCACGTTCTTTGGCAATCGTCTTGAGTTATAACGAAGAAGTAAACTTGAAAGTAAGCTTAAATATTTTCCTCGATTCCCCGTTCCCGCTTGTAGAAATAACAATATCCCTATCAGGTCACAGCGTTATATGTTTACATTCTCGAAACGTAGAACAACAAGCGTTACAAGCGCATTATAAGCTTATGCTTTATTTTGTTTTTTCCATTCATTCCGGAGGTGATTAGAATTAGCAGTGTTCCTTCCAAAAAAATGCAGCTAGTCATACGTACCTTTCTTCTTGTAAAACCCATTTTCTTCACGAATCGGTTGATCGCACGCCGATCATGATTCGTTTTCCCGTTGCATACTCTATCCACTCCTGAATTTCGTCCTCGTACACTTCGGGATATTGCCAGATTTATACTCGTGGTGAATAACATGTCGTATGCTATTTTCAGGTCAGAAAAGCTAGAATTATTACTTCACACTTTGGTTTAGCTATTCGCGAGTTTAAACGCACGCTTACCATCCGCCGCATAGGATAATCCACCGAGCGGGTATTTAATTCTGAAGAAATGTCGAAATTTCTTTACAAATATCTACCATACGTGAAGTATTCTTGCAACATCAACGACTCTAAAGCCTCTTACTAGTCAATATATGACTCGCCAGCGCAAATTTACGGGATAATTTGGCGCCATCCTCATTCCTTCAAGCTCAATTCAATTGCGGTAACATCACACATTTCCCATATAAGGTATGATTGACGGAAGCGTATTGCAAAGTGCTCAGAGGTGTTTTGAAAAGAAAAGTCGCGTAGTAGTGAAAATGGTGGTAAGTTCAACCAAGATTCAACTTGATTTGTCAGGTACATGGGAATTAACAATGAATCCTGATTATAGTGATGTAGCCATGGCCTCTCAACAGCTAGCTTAATTGGGGAGAACTTTAGGTGATAAACTATTAAAAGACTAAAGCAAAGAGAAGGGCTGTCAAAATTGTATTTGAAACCCAGGGTCTGAGGGAGAACAGAAGTTACTTTAATTTTTAAACACAAAGCCAAAAAGGGCCTTCTTTGATAACTGCAGCCTTCTGGAAGCTGGTTAGGTTTTGACTCTCAGGTACAACACCATTTATCACAGTCATACTGCTAAGGGAACTAACAATGTTTTATCCCTTTCACTCCCAGAGTCAGTTATGGACACATTTAAAAGGGTTCTAACTTTTGAGTCTGAGGATGAAATCGTATGGTTTGACCTTTCAAATGAAACCTCTTTAGCAGTACTTTAAGATAGTGCTATATCAGGAATTTCTGACTTGTCTTGAGCTGCTTGAATTCTCATTCTGGGCGCTCCTGGGAGTAAAAGGGTAAACTAGTTCAAAGCTATATGAAGAGAACTTTAAAGCCATACGTCGAAAAACAGGAATCAAATAAATGAGTTCTAAGATGATTGCTTCTTGCACTGGCCATCCTCATACATACAGCTTCTGGTACTGTCGCTTAGAATATTATTAAAACTGAACATAGGACACAGAACTCACCATTTGCAAAGCTTGAAAATTGTTGCATGGTGTCTGAGAACACATTATTTGGTCTCTGTCACTGTGGTACACCACCCAAAAGAAATCAGACAAATAAGTTAGAACAAATTGGGACTTCAACATTCCTTGCTGCAAGAGCTGATTAATTTCCTGGTAACAAAATTGGGTATTATGAATGAAGAATCAGTTCAGGTGTAGAACAAGCTACTCAATTTTCTACGAACGAATTCAATCATTGAAAAAGGTTGGCTGGTCGGTCAGAATGCACGTAACAAGCCCTAGCTTATTCAGTGCTTTCCTTATGACAAGCCAGCATCATTGACACACTAATATTTTAAAACCAAAAAGAGAAAGGCTGCCAAAATTGTATTTGAAACCCAGGGTCTGAGGGAGAACAGAAGTTACTGTAATTTTTAAACACAGAGCCAAACAGGGCCTTTTTAAAAACAGCCTTTTTGAGAGCTGATGAGGTTATCACCCTCAGGTACAACACCAATTATCACAGCCATACTGCTAAAGCAGAGGTAACTAACAATGTTTTATCCCTTTCACTCCCAGAGTCAGTTATGGACACATTTAAAGTGGTTCTAACTTTTGAGTCTGAGGCTGAAATCGTATGGTGTGACCACACAAATGAAACCGCTTTAGCATTACTTTAACATATGCTATATCAGGAATTTCTGACTTGTCTTGAACTGCTTGAATTCTCATTCTGGGAACTCCTGGGAGTAAAAGGGTAAACTAGTTCAAAGCTATATAAAGAGAACTTTAGGTGATAAACTATTAAAAGATTAAAGCAAAGAGAAGGGCAGTCAAAATTGTATTTGAAACCCAGGGTCTGAGGGAGAACAGAAGTTACTGTAATTTTTAAACACAAAGCCAAAAAGGGCCTTCTTTGATAACTGCAGCCTTCTGGAAGCTGGTTAGGTTTTGACTCTCAGGTACAACACCATTTATCACAGTCATACTGCTAAGGGAACTAACAATGTTTTATCCCTTTCACTCCCAGAGTCAGTTATGGACACATTTAAAGTGGTTCTAACTTTTGAGTCTGAGGATGAAATCGTATGGTGTGACCACACAAATGAAACTGCTTTAGCATTACTTTAACATAATGCTATATCAGGAATTTCTGACTTGTCTTGAACTGCTTGAATTCTCATTCTGGGAACTCCTGGGAGTAAAAGGGTAAACTACTTCAAAGCTATATGAAGAGAAATTTAAAGGCATACGTCGAAAAACAGGAATCAAATGGAGTTCTAATATGACTGCCTTTCTTGTACTGGCCATCATCATATATACAGCTTCTGGTACTGTCGCTTAGAATATTATTAAAACTGAACATAGGACACAGAACTCACCATTTGCAAAGCTTGAAAATTGTTGCATGGTGTCTGAGAACACATTATTTGGTCTCTGTCACTGTGGTACACCACCCAAAAGAAATCAGAAAAATAAGTTAGAACAAATTGGGACTTCAACATTCCTTGCTGCAAGAGCTGATTATTTTCTTAGTAAAAAAATTGTGTATAGATGAATGAACGAATCTGATCGTTGAAAAAGGTTGGAAAGCCACCTCCCAATCGCAAATTCGAGTTAAGTACGGATAAATAGTGCATAAACATATCCAAGGAGCGGTCAGAATGCATGTAACAAGCCCCAGCTTCATCGTCGGTTTCCTTATGACAAACTAGCATCATTGACACACTAATATTTTAAAACCAAAAAGAAGCTCAAAATGGAGTTTCAGGAAGACTTAATGCTTAAGCTTATGTTTACCGGTACGTTTAGAGCCCGTTTTAATAAAGTAAGAAGGGACGAGAAATGAAAAACCCTGATTAGAAACGCTTTAGTACCCTTGTTCATGGCGCTTTCAATGGTAAATGTCAAAGAGACTTACCTTTGTAATATCCATGTAAGCCTTAGTTAAGTCAAAAAGTAGAAAAATTATTCTCCGAAAGGTCTTCTAAACGCAAGCGGTATCTTTTCCCTCCCGACTCACTTTGTACGCGTCAGTTCTATCTTGGTTGTGATTGGCCAAAGAGAGGCATCCCCGGCAAGCGGCGAAAACGGCGGGAAACTGGCTACCTCTGCTCCAGTCTCTTTTCGTCCGGGCGTTAAGCAGGCAGCCATTTTGTTTGATGCGGTCAGGATCAGTGACGTTTTTGAAAAGTTAAAAGCTGATCTTTGGGGATCTTGTGAATTTTTGTTCATCTGAGCAGTGCATAGAACTGGTATCTGCCCTAAAAAGAACTGATCGTAAGGAACAAACGTGAAGGATAAAAAAATCGTGTCTGACATTGGCTGAACTTCGGAGCAAGGTGAATATCGAATGCCATCCTGCGTTTTGTAAGTGAACTCGAGCGAACTTCCAGCTTACTAAGTGTTTAAAAAACATCGCTGAACCACCAAGTCGACCCAGTACCGTGGTTGTTTTTGAACAAGACAAGTAAGCAACTGGAAAGAACGATACCAAAGGTGAGTACATGTATGAACAGTGTCACAGACACATGTCAGAAACCGGTCAGTATAAAACATGGACTGCGGACTGCGGACTGCGGACTGCGGACTGCGGACTGCGGACTGCGGACTGCGGACCGGACTGGGTATAAAACGCGGACTGAAAATAAAATGCTGACTGAGTTTAAAAATTGCCGCACTGACCGATAAATGTAAAAAAATGCTACTTTTTCAGTTTTCACGAGCGCTTTTGAGTTGTCGAAGAATCTTGCTTCCCCGGCCGTTTAAGCTGTTTAAGCCGGTCTGAGTCGAACGCCAACAAACCGTCAAACATAAACATTGCAAATTCAAAGTGCGTGCATAAAATCAACTGTGCAATAAAAATCGCTAACATTTAGCACTTCTGCTTTGGAGATGACTTTCGAGCCACGTCTTTGGTTTTCCTATTTAATCTCAAATTGCAAAATTTAGAACGTGGTTTACATGTATATACTTTTTATTTCGTGACCTCAGGTTAATCATGACCAAAAGTACAAAATGGATGCGAAACCAGTCGAGAAAGAGCTCAAAATTTTATCTGGATCGGCTCTGTAGAGAGACTAAAAATTTGTCTGCGAATGAACATTCAGTTTCTTGATTAAGTTAATTTCACAGTCCAATAGCCAATTTTGCATTTGTTGATTTAAATTTAGTCCGCATTTTATACTCAGTCCGTAGTCCGCCAGTCTATTTGTTTTAATAGTGTTCGACTCAGAAACCGCTTAAACAGCCGGGGAAGCAAGATTTGGTCTTCGACAAACTTTCTTTAGCAGATTTAATAATTCTACGGCTTTGTTTAGCAGATTTTTGTTCTTTTTGAAAAGGGATGAGGTAATTCGAAGTTGACAAATTTAATTTGTCGGGTTTCCGCAAATGTTGCTCTGTTGCGTGACATCAGGTCAAGTCGCTGTCGGCTTCAAAAGTACTCTAGCTGATTCAACGTGCAACTCCAGAACTCCCAAGCTTAAATGTGCAATTTATCTTACCTAAGCCGTGTGACAATCCCACTCTCAACCTCTCTGTACAAAAACTGTGTTTAAACCTAATCTCCCTCCTTTGAATTCAAAGTTCCTTGTTGTTGTCTGATTTGGAAGTAATTTTCAGAATTTTCAAAGTCATATTTTAAATTACTGAATGAAATACTGTAAATAAAAGACGCCCAACTCAAAAGCACAGGAGAAAACTGAAAAAGTAGCATTTTTTGAGATTTATAGGACAGTACAGCAATTTTTAAACTCAGTCCTCATTTTATACCCAGTCCGGTCCGCAGTCCGCAGTCCGTCTTTTATACTGACCGTGTCAGAAACATGTTTTTAACCATTTTGTTTTTCGTTTTTACCTTTCCACGAATCATGAGAGGCTTAAGCTGGATTAGGAAAATAAATACCCGCTGTTTAGGTATTTTCTTAACCTAAATCTCTGTAGGAGTTACAACAAGAACCACCCTATGTTAAAAAGCAGATCAGAAACATCAATCTTAAGAGAAAGGTGTCAATGCCCACTTAATCCGAGCACGTATTTTCGGCCACATATTCTTCTCACATGTCCTTTGCTTAAGGCCGAATATTAATCTTTCGTGGAAGTTTTTAGTTAGCATGCAAGGAAATTACTGAACAGTAAAGAACAGGCCAACTAATGTCCTGGTTCATCCGTTAAATCCAGGTAAATAATATTTTACTCAAGGAGTTAAAGGTTGTCACGGATTGGCGTGCGCGAACAACACCCACTTCCGGTCACGCTGATTGACTTCAAAACATTGACCACTCTCTTTTTTTCTCTTTTGGGGGAATCAAATATTTGTTTTCATCCAGAGTTTCTGCATTTTCTACCATGACTGGCACCACTTGTCCATGCCATTTTAAATTTGGCACTTCAAACTTGAAAAGTCTGCCTGAATTTTTCAACTTTTGATTCTAGTAACTGCCGCATTTGCTTAGGTCGGATGTTGTCCCTTTAATGCGCTGATCAATTCGAAACTTCAACATATCCCCCCGGGCAACCCCCCAGGCATTTAACAACTTTTGAACATTGGCTCCTTTAAATCCTCCCCCCCCCCCTGACCAGGACCAAAATTGTGTTCAAATGCCCTACCCTTAAGTGCCAGGTTTGATTGTCAAATGCCCCTCCCAAAGAACAAAATGTTTTTAATAGGAGTAATACAGACATTTTGAATTTATTATGATGTATGGTTTTTAATATAAATCTCACTTCTATGTGGCATTGCAGTTGCCTTTACTGAATGTTCCGGTTGTTTTAGAGTGAGTCAGGTCAATAGCTCCCAACGATACTAAAAATGTAGTCATAAATTTTGTGTATTAAGGTAGTGATTAATGCAAGGATCCTGGTATAACATAATTCTTGTGACTTTATATGATGTTGCCCTTTTTACCACTGATAGTGTTTAGCTTGAGGTGGTAAAAATTAGCACAAAATTAATACTAAACAGACTGTACATGAACTTTTCATAAATACAGTGTACCTTCAAAAATACTGCAGAGCTTGTTAAGCCCCTTTTTTGCCAGCCATTCGCTCGTAAAAGCGAGGTCTTTGCCTATAAATTGGTCTGTATTAAACAACCACGTGCGTTAGGCGTCGGACAAAAAGATTTTAAACTTGGCATTCCCAGTTCAAATTCCTTACCATACCCTGGCATTGGTCAAATCCCCCCCCCCCCCCCCCCATCCAGAAAGGCCTTTCGTGTCAAATTCCCTACTTCCTTGGCAAGGAAAATAGTCAAATGCCTGGCAGGGTTCTATCTAGGATTTATTGTTTTGGGGGTGAAGTCCCGAGTGGCTGAAGGCCACGAGCTTCCTAGGGGGTCCAGGGGTATGCCCCCCCAGAAATTTTGGGAAATGAATGTGCACTGAGATGCAATCCGGAGCATTTTGAGACACAATTTTGAGATAATGTTTGTAATACTCTATGTTCGTTGTCATATAGTGTCCTTAGACAGGGAATACTTACTTCATGTGCACTGACCTCGTCGCGTCTGGTTGATTTTCCCGATATAGTTACTTATATACTGTAATGATAACAATATTTTGGGGGGGAAAGCTGGGCATTTTGGGGGGGGGAAGCTTCTACCCCTCGAATACCCTAGATAGAACCCTGCCTGGGGTATGCCCGGGGGTGGATGTTGAAGTTTCAAATTGATCGGCGCATACATGTAACAGATAAATTACTGCACAATAAACCTTTCTTAGACTGGTGAGGAAATAAAATTAATTTGTTTTTGGCTCGTGCACAAGGAAATTATTGAACAGTAAAGAACAGGCAAACTAATGCCCTGGTCCATCTGTTAAACCCAGGGAAATTTTACCCAAGGAGTTAACAGATAAATTACTGGACAACACTGAAGCCTTTCTTTGGCAAAGAAAATCTGCCATTTCGACTCTAGAGTTATATGGGTTTTATTTGTGTCTATTAAGCAATGCAAATATTATTCATTACTTGCAATTGTGCATACAAGACTGAGCTAGTACATCTCAGCTGAGGTTTACATTAACCGGTGTAAACCATAAAATCAGTATAATTTCTTCCATAATGCCCACCAGAATGTATTTTCCTACTTTGTAGCAAAAACTGTTATCCAACCAAGATGTTTTCTGCTCCAAATTATGCCGCACATGTAGATCACAATAAACTCGTTACACCTTAAACCTTTGTCATAATAGTGTTTAAACTTTGCTGTAAAAGCCCACTGGGTTCTGCTCTCCATGCTTTGCCATTTGTAGAATTTCATTTTATCCTGCCAGAAAGATTAAAATATAATATTTTATTGAGTGACTTACCAGATATTGTTGGGGGAAATCTCACCTTACCACAAAAAAAATGTAAAGAACTTCAGCTACTTTTTCTGCTAACACTGTAGAGGGCTCTTAAAGGCAGTTGAGTTGAAAAATTTTCCTTTCACTATAATTGTATGCCAGAATGTTGCAGAATTACACAGAGTGGAGGGATTTCTCCTATCACAGGTGTTTTGTTATATATTAGCTTTAAAAAATGGTGTCATTGTTGACAGAAATAGGGTCTCTAAGGTAATTATCGTTTTCTGATACTAGACATATCCAGCAGGAAATTCCTGAAATATATATTTTTTTTACCGCAATGCAGTTATCACATGATGTTAACAGATGTCAAGCAGAAGAACTCCCACTGAATCCTGAAAAGGCCCACATGTAAGCTGCTCATGTATCAAAGTCAGGTATGTGATGTCAGAAAGCCTTCGTACATGCACATTTGTCAACATTGTGCATCTTGCATCCGATTCGGATCTGAACATGCAGACTTAAAAAACATTATTCCAGAGATATTTAACTCTGCATGAATACTTTACTGAGGGAAATTAACCCCCCCCCCCCCCCCCATCATTCATTTTGCCCAAGACTGGGCGAAATGAAGCAGCTTCTAAACAGTTATTTACTTAACTAGAACATTTAAATTTATACTAGGTCCCTCATTGGTACTTTGGCAATGTTGATCTTTCAACCTGTATTGTGCAGGCCTTCTGATAGTGAGCGAAAAATTCTTTTAATGATGTCTATAATTTGGTGGAACTAAAAAAGAAATTAAAGCCTTAAAGGGCTAATTATTTTGTTCATTCTATTGCTAATTCTAGAACTTTTTATTTTGCTCATATACATTGTAATTACATGTATCTTCTTGAAAATTTTTCCTACTTCGCTTCCTATTTTTGTTCAAAACTCTCCTAGTTTCTTGACCGTCCACACCGCATGACACCAAGTAATATAAAAGCTGTCAGTTTAATGAGATATTTAGATGAAACTTAAACTGAAATACAAATTGCTTAGGAAAGTAAAACCATTTTCTTTTTTAAGGTGATCTTCATGACCTTGCAATTCACAACAGGCTTGCTGCTTCAAATGACCAAGACATGGACTTCATCTCACTGGTATTTCTTTAATAAATTAAGACAAACTTGTATTCAGTGAACACCCTCACTGCTTGCTACTTGGTGTACATGTACATGTACAGTGTAGTAGAGATAAATTATTCTTCACAGGAAATATGGACAGGTAAAAATGAATTTTGGGGCTTTCCGTAGTTCTGTCCTCTTGATAAAGGGTGTTTGTTCAATGCATTTACATCTGTATGAAATATGTACTATTAAGTCATTACATTCACAAACAGTTTAAACTTATGTTTTCTTATAAAAATGCAGATTGCTGCTACCAAAATAAAGACAGTTACAGTGCTTTCAATAAGCACCGACGGCCAACGAAAAGCGTCGGCTATTTCGCTCAGAGAAATCAGCTACTTTTCCCCTATATTGAAGTAATTACAGGAAGATTCTTTCAAAGCCCCTGTTGCTACAGTCGGTTACTCTACTCAAACCAGCTGCCTACTTCAAATTTTATTGAAACCCCTGCAGTTAAAATAATTTTACCTGTCCTTGCTGTTTTTTCTGGAGTTTGCTGTTTTATTGCATTTGAGATCTTTAACAACAACAACAACAATTTCATTTCAATAAATACAGTACATATTGCACTGAAGGTGGACGTATTGTGAAATACATCTACTTGGAACACTTAAGATTTTATTATCAGGTACAAGTTTGGTATTAAATGAATTGGGGAGTGGAAGTCTGGGAGCTGCCATAAAGCAACAAGTGTTTACCTGGCCAGAATTTCATATTGTAGCCCTCTGTAATTGGGGAAAACATTCCAGGCCTTTTCTTGGTATTAGACTCTTAGTTTGTTATCAAGCACTAAAACAGTTTCTCACATAAATGAACAGGACCGAAATTTCATGCTCGCATGGTTTTAACTTTATTAAATTTACCAGACCTAATCCAAATGACTCTTGACTTGTAACTAAGGAAAAAGCAGCAGCCGGGACCAGAGTTTCATGGTTGCATGGTTTCGACTTATTAAATTTATCAGAGCTAATCCAAATGACTCTTAACTTGCTACATCTTGAATAAACGTGTATTGTATTGTATAACAATTCACACCTTTTGGTTGGTTACATGTAGCTTGTAATGAATCACTAAAATGGTTTGCCTGCATTTTCACAGCTTCAGCGGTTTCATTCATCAATACATGTAGTTGAAAGGATCAAAACAAGCTTTTCTCATTTTCCTACATTGTACTAAAAATGTCCATGAGGTGGGAAGAGCTTTGCTTAATCAGTGACCTATTTGAGTTTAAACCAGTGACATTGAAAGAGATAAGCTACTTTTCAGTTCACAATCCATTCGCTTTGCTTTGCCTGTTGGATAAACCAACCAAAAGCCATGCACATTTCCCTTTGTTCAGTAAACCAATCAAATTACTTCCTTTCAGTTTGTTTGTTGGCTCTTTTACAAATTCTCAGTCTCACACAGTTTTCCTAGCATAAGCTCCATACATGTAGGAGTTAATGCGCTAGAAATTGCTTTTTACACTCACAGTCATATCAAAACAGTTTTCATTGGTCACACAGTGTTTTGTCTGTATCTTTTGCACAGCATTACAAAACTAGTTATAAATCAAGGTTGAACAGAACACCCACCATAAAGTCCAGTTGAACTGTGGTACATGTAGCACTGAAACTAAAAATTGCGTTAATGGTCCTCAAAATTAACAATCCCTGCCTGCTTTTCTTTCAAACTTTTTTTATGTTATCAAGACGTATTCATATTTGTAAAAAAATATATACATAAGTATAATGCTCAGGTCTACCATTTTTAGGGTTCCCAGGTTTTCAAGGAAAAGCTAAAACAACAATAATCTCTGGTTTTAACTGAGAACTTTAGTAGACCACTTTCTGGATTTCCAAGTTTTCATAAGAAAGAAAACAGTCATGCCACGAATTCTAAGGCCTCAGGTTCAACTCCTGGTTTTTCAAGGATTCCTAGTAATACCTTATTTACTTAGTCATTTATGCCCCAAAATCAAAATTCATATTTTCCTTACTAGCCTTCTGTATTTCCTATGAAGCATGTTTGGAAAAGTTTAAACATCAAAACATTTTATCTTTGGTGCTAGTTCCATTATTCTCATTTCCTGTATGTTTGATCAAGTACATAGAGTGATGCTAAGATAAGAAATTGAATGCCTGTAACACCAGGCACATTTATTACAAAGTGAGTTCTTTTAAGTACTCACTCCCTATAGGAGGCATTTTATTAATTCAAAACTTAATTAGCAAAATACTCGCACTGCGAAGAAACATTAGATATACTAAGGATATTAAGATGAAAGTCAGGAAGTTCTAGGTTTTGTAGGTATAAGGTTACATGTACCAAACTAAGTTCAAGTTCCTCTCCAAACTTTTCAGAGGCAAAATAATATCCAGATTTCCTAACCTTTAAAAAATCACACTTTCAAAGTACTTGTAACTGAAATGACAATACAGTAAGGCTGGTAAAAATATAGTAACTTTTTAAAGATTGGAAATATGGTGGTAAATCAAGGTCAGAGTTTTTTACTGGCTTTCAAAGCTTTTCAGGAAAGAACATACCTGGGCTTTACATGAAAGCCAAGAATTCCTGGGTTTCTTGGCTTTCCAGGAGTTAGCATGTCCTGCTTTTCCATGAAAGCCAGGAATTTCCACACCTGGCACAGTCATTCCTGCCTTTCCTGGCTTTTCTTGGGTTTGGTTTGTATGGACAAAATCCACGCTTTCCGCGAAAGCCCAGAGCCCTCTCCTGGCTTTCCAGGCTTTTCTTGGAAAAACATTCCGGTCTTTCCAAGAAAGCCAGGAATTTCCATGCTTTCCTGGCTTTTCCAGGCTTTTCAGCGTCCAAAAAAGCAGGGAAAAGCCAAGAAAGCCAGGGTCTCCAGGCTTTTCCGGGGTTTCCGCGCTTTTCTTGGCTTTTTTTGGCAAGGGCTGAGTGTCCACTTTCTATAAATGAAGGCCTTGATTTGGCACTTTAGTCATTAGCTTGACTTGACTTAACTTGTTTGTGGGTGGTTCAGCTGTGTTTACAGGGTATAGTAATGCTATAATGTGCTCTCTGCTGATTATTTCACTAACCTTCTCTGCCCTTTCATCCATCTTTTTTTTCTCTGCATCTACATGTAACATTTCCTGTTGCTGAGAGAAATTTGTTTCCTTTCTAAGGCCTCACAAGAACTCTTTTTTTTTTTCGTTCATTTGATTATCTTCGATTGTTTACATACAATTGAAACTGTACTGATCATAGAGCTCTAGTTGCTAAAATAATATGAAACCTTTCGTTATAGGGTCTGTGATGATTACATGTATCCTCTTCAAGGAGGCCTTGATTTGGCACTTAAGTCATTAGCTTGACTTGAATTCACTTGTTTGTGAGTGGTTCAACTATATAAAGAGTATTTGCATAACAATATCATATTGTGCTCTCTGATTATTATTTCACCCACCTCCTCTGCCCTTCCATCCTGATTTTCTTCCTGTGCATGTAACAATTGCTGCTATGAATTAAGAGAGATTTGTGTCTTTTGTAAGGCTTCACAAAAGCCATATTGAGTTTAATTGTGATGTTCACTTGGACATCATCACATCATAGCTAGTTGCGTACGAAACCTTTTTAAATAATTTCGGTGAGTGTCCTCTGAACAGTTCAGTGCAGAGCCCCCCAGTGATCTGTCATCTCGTTTTATATTACATTTATGAAATTAATACATTATTTTGATCAATCAACTATATACTAGATATATGTCATTTTTAGCTACTTTTCCTCAATTATTTACTAACTTTTTCTTGGTTTTGTAGCTTAAGCTTTTTTTAGTTTTTTTTTTTCTGTCAGACACTTGTATCATGAGCCCCTGGCTCAGGGGATTGGGCAACCACTTCCTGTGTTATTACATTAAATAAATTATCCTTATCTTTATTAGATCCACCTCCTACAAATGTGTGAACACTTTGGTTTGGCTTTCTTGGTCATTTTCTTGTGTATCAACTGCTATATACTGTGCACCCAGTGTTGTGGTTATAAGCTGCTTCATGTTAATGACTTCCTAACCTTTTCTGCAGCCTCCTTTTGCATTGCTTCATGCAAGTCCCTGTCCTGCCTTGCTCGTTCGTCCCGCCAACTGGAATGTTCAGCTCTGACAAGAAAAAAATTGAGACACGGTCGGTGATTTATTACTTCACATGTCATCACACATTCAATCTTTCTTTTTCATCTTGTAATCTTACTGTTTGAAAATCCAAGACTGCAAAACACCAGTCTTGCTTTGTGTTATCTACCTTTGATCAACAAGGGCACTGATGAGGTTTCTTGCCCTCTCCATTATTCTTTCTGTCACCAGTTCATCCATGTCAGTATCTGTATGTATTTATAAGAAAAGGTACCTCGTGGGTAGTTTGAATTTACAATATTTCACATCCATAATCATACCTATAACTGCAATAATTTTCTTTTTTGATAAATTACAAAATTATAGATTTAACACAATCATGTTGTAAGATGTTGTTAAGATAACTTGGATTATGCCCCAGGGCTCGAGACTAACTTTTCAGCTCACTAGCCTAGTGGCTAGTGAGAGGTTTGATTTCACTAGCCAAAACAGATTTTTACTAGCCAGACTTGTTTGGGCGTAGGAGGGGTGGAGGGGGAAATAACAGTTTTTTTGACTTTTTTTTCCCATTAATCTTATACTGTGTTAAATTTGTCTAGCTTTTTAGCCGAGTTACCTACTTTAAACACGCCTCTCTATGACCTCAAAATTGAAGAACTGCGTTTCTTTTCACCAGTTAAAGTTCCTGAAGTATTCGTGTCTTAAGGGTAAATTCTCGGGCACGATGTTTTTCACACCTGTCTGTTTTGTTGCAGTTATGATAACGAATGCGTGGAAAATTTTACTTTAAGAACATGTCATCGTGCGGTGAAACGTTGGGAAGACAAGACTAACACTGTACGAACGTTCAAAGGTACGGAGAAACGTAAAAAAAGATGAGACTGATACGTTTCGTGCAGAGAATGTCTACAACAGAAGGCTAGTGTATTATGAGCATATTCAAGGGCGGAGAAACGTTGAGGGGACATGTAGAACACGTTGAAAACACGCTCCAGTATGGAGAACGAATTATGTGAAGATCATCGCAGTGAAGGTCTTTCAACCTAAGCGGTTGAAAAGAAGAAACCTGAAAAAATTCAGGCTTGAACGGGAATCGAACCCATGACCTCTGCGATACCGGTGCAGCGCTCTAACCAACTGAGCTATCAAGCCAACTGGGAGCTGGTCAATTGAGAGTTCGTATTCGGTCAATTGAGAGTTCGTATCCCCTAGATGGTGAATAAATAAACATAGGAAAAACCGGTTATATGTTTATCGTTATACGCTGCCTTTATGCCAAAACTATAGATATAGGTGCAGGTTGTGGCCAAAGTAGGGAGCTGCCTGCATAAGGTTACTTGTATTTTGCTTAGTTAATTTTAAGCCAAAACAGTTATTGATGTGTTCAAGAAACAAACAGTTTATTGAGAGCAACCCAAAAACAAAAAGCAATACTTTTTCAGTATTTTATTAAAAATCAGCAATGGACAATTTGGAAATTAATACTGCAAAAAGGAAGCATGGTTAATACTGAATATTAGTTTATCCGGCACAAAACGTACAAGTACAGCTCATTTGTTCGACGAGTGGTCCTGTACATTCAAAGGTTTTTGTCTTTTATAGCTAGTAGTCACTGTAGTTCTCACGAAAAAAAGCCGAAGATGCAAGAAGATTGTACAGCTTCCGGATTATTATTATCAATTTTTTTTGCTTTCAAGAGTCCGTTGTAGACGATAGCTAACTTATGGTGAAGAGAAAAATGTACTATCTAAGATAGGGTGATGCGAATTTCAGTAGAAAAACCAGACTAAGCAAATGATGGCCTAGATGTAGAAATTTTGGCTGGTTTTCTTTATGTAACCCCCGAACCGTCAAAGAGCACATGTGAGGATAGGACAGTAAATTGAAAAACACCATATGGAATGGTTGATCAAGACAGGAGCCCATGAAACAAAAAACAGTTCGGATAAAGAGCAATCAGACGAGATGAGAAGCCCAGTATGTGTCACTCGAGTACCCAGGGCCTGTGGGCTCTTCATTCAGCGGCTGGTTACCTGGCGAGATTCTGGGATAATAAAAAATATATATTCACATAATTGCAGTAACGTTGTCATATAAAAATATTTAGCAATAAATTAGGCATCAGTCTACATTCAGGGCTCAGTCAGGAGCCCTAACTCAGCTGATATCAATTTGAAGTATTGTACCATTGCACATGCGTGCTTTTTAATCAACGGTTTTTCAAGGCGAATACAATTATTGTGATTGGCTGTTGCTGGACAGTTTATATTGTTTGTTTAATACGAACAGCCAAATATATATATTTTTGTCGATTGTCCAAAAGTCTTGCCAAGCGACCAAAGGAGTTCGCGGACTCTCTACTGCAGAAGATTGTCGAGTACGACGTAATTGATCAGCCGGCTGAAATATTTTGAGAGTTAGGTCTAGAATACGAATAGAATGATGAAAGCGGTTTATTTTTCTTACAACAAACTCTCCAGGATGGTGTTCTTTCGGCTACTACTGTACTCGGTATATTTGAATTCTTTTTGTCAAAACACTCATAAAATGCAGAGTAAAATAGCGTATTTACAACAGTATATGCACAGTAACTTGAGAACTATAACTATTACTTTTTCCATTGTACTAAAATATACACTTGGTCAAATGAAGGTTAATTGCCTAACTGACTTAACGCCACACTTTCTCTAGAAACTAACCACTTTATCATGTATATTAGGGGAAAACAGTCAAACAGTCCTTTTCATTTCTTATCACAGGTATTATAGTCTTTGAGGCAGAAGGTTTCAGCAGATGAAATTTTCTCCGAAAATCGACAAGAAACTGGGGGGAGGGGGTGGGGGCTGGGGTCAGTTAATATATTTGCAGGATCTAGCGGCTGAAAAACCTGGGAACAGTCTCAGTTTCGAAGTGCAAACGCGGCGTCGTTGAGGGAAATACTCTACTTTTTAATTCTTAACGAACAAATCTGAGGAGCAAAAATAGACCATTTCTTTATACCACTTTTTACACTTTACAAATATAGGCTTGATAGCTTAAATTTCACCTTTTCAGAGTTTTCAAAAACGGGATGCAAATGATTATGAAACTGCACACGTCCCAAAGCATTTAAAATGTTCATATACTTATAAAAGATTCTGACTAGGGGGGGGGGGGGGGCTGGCAGCTACCTTTGATCGTGCCGCTTTTGGCCTCTACATGATCGCCCCAGTAAAGAAATCTGTCAATCATTCGAAAACTCTAACGAGCATGCGCGAAGTGGAACAAAGTCTCGCGCGAACTACTCCAATCTCGTTCCCAGAGTCCGCGTTACCCTAGACCAGCGGTCGGGAACGAGGGACTCTGGGATAAAGCGTTTACCGGAAACAAGAATCCTGTGATCGGTCAAACTGCGCAGGCGTCAGGTATTCGCACATCCGGTTTTACCAAATGGCGTCACTATTCCACGAGGGAATTGAGTTTTCCATGGAAAAATTAGGGATAAAAGTGTTAATGAAAGAGCAGTGCGATGCCTTATTAAAGAGCTATATGTGTAGGAGAAAGGTGTGCTGGTGGCATATTGCCGACAGGTTTCGGAAAATCGCTTATCCGGTTTTACCCTCGATGTTCGATTACATTCGAAGCGGCTGTGGGGCAAGATTCTGTTGTTATCGTAGTTTCGCCTTTGAGCGCGTTTATGAGAGACCAGGTGCACAAACTGGAAGGAGTGTTGAATGTGTGTGTCTTACAAAGTGTGGGAGAAGAAGAAGGGGAAGGAAAAGTCACCATCCCGGAAGATATCAAAAAATGTTGTTTGATGTTTGGGCACCCTGAAGTATTCGATTCGTGGACATCTAGAATGTTGCCAAAATGCTTAAAGCGAAAGGGTGCAAGCCATTGTTGTGGACGAGGCTCATTTGGTTCTTGAATGGTAATTATATAATATATCTTTTCTTCTAGTCGTGTTGTTTTGTTTTCAAACTTGAAGTAACTGAGTGTGCATGTGTACAATGTACATTTTTAAAAGATTATGTTCACTGCAAATGCCAATAGTTTTTATTACTTATATTAAAACCATCTGATCAGAATAGACCAATTTCCTACTGAATGCGTTATTATTTTCAATCAAAACCGTTAAAAAGTCATGTTGTTTGATAAATAGACATCCTTGAATATAGCTCATTGGTTCCCTGCTAGCTAGAAAATATCAAACCATTGTAATTTATATCCAGGGACTGTTACCACAAACTTGCTGCAGTGTACCTCACTGGCTAATAACTTGCAATAGTTTTTTTAGTCAGGCATTTATTGTATTTTTAAAATCTTTCATA
Source organism: Siderastrea siderea (assembly GCA_964030785.1). Classification (NCBI taxonomy): domain Eukaryota; kingdom Metazoa; phylum Cnidaria; class Anthozoa; order Scleractinia; family Rhizangiidae; genus Siderastrea; species Siderastrea siderea. Next base: position 2,947,504 of record OZ034969.1, read on the forward strand.
TGACCCCACAGACTGTACAGCTTTTACTTTTATCGTGCATAAATAAAGTCTGTCTGTCTGTCTGTCTACATTTTTTATCATTCAAACCGGTTAATAACTGGCTTGTGAAATGAAAGCAATCAGAAAGCGTAAATACCCAGAGAGAGGTTCTCATCCATGCAACTCATGTTTTCAGAGATCAAATAAAGAGCAACCCATGAAAAGAGAAAGATGGATGGGAAATGAACCATTTTATGGGATGGTGTACTTCAGTCATTACATAATTACAAATTAAACATCACGTGGGACACAAATTTATATTTATACCTTCTTTTCTGTTTTTTGTTAAGGGCCACATTTCATCCAGCATATGGAAGAATAAGCCTGTTAACAAATTTGTTCCCATCTGAGTGTCACTACTGGCACTTACAGGCACAGCAACAGCAGCTACAAAAAGTGGCATTGTAACTGCCTTAGGACTGTCCACCCCAGTAACACTTTGAGTGTAGTCCAAACAGGACTTACGCCTCCCATGTGCGTCCTGATAGGGGCGATGACAAAATTGGATAGAATTTTGCAGCCAATTGTTGCAGAACTCAAATCAAAGAGGCTGGAAACGCCCCTCACTCTTATTTTTGGAAATCTAGAAACAATTTCAGGCTGTTTCCTGTATTTTCCAATGAAATGGGCAAAGACCAATACCACCCTTCAGCAGAGCCTTCAGCAAAGAACAGACTTTTTACCATGTATCATACCCAATATTCCAAGCATGAGAGAAGGAGAATAGTAGATGAACTAGTAAATGGGAAATCAAGCCACCGTGTGTTGTTTGTGACTGTGGCATTTGCAATTGGCATTGACTGCAATGACATTCACAGAATTGTTCACACTGGGGTACGATACACGAGGTTGGGAGGGCTGGCAGAAATGGCCTTGCAGCTAGGGCTGACACTTATTATTATTTTTATGACATTCCAAAAGCCTGTAAAAAACATACCAGAAGCCATGCGGTCCTATGTCCTGTCAAAAGAAAAGTTATTTTAAATCATTTTGACCACAAGGTCAACCTCAAGATCACACATGCTGTGAGTTCCACAGGCTACACTGTCAGTGTGAGAACTGTATGCTTGTGCATGCAGCTTAACAGGTTGAGGCACTCAGTGTTCAAGATGAGTCTGAGATGACCCTCACTGAACAGAATGAGGGTAACTCCCAATTATTTACTTCTGAGGCCAAACTTAAAATCAAACAAGACATGGAGAAATATAGATTTCAACTCCAAAAAGATATTGGGAGAAGCACTGTGCACAATGTGGCCCTGTCCAGTGGGTTTCCGATTGAAATGATTTCTTTGGTCCTTGAACACTTGCCAGACCTTATCTCTGTACAAAAGAACGAATCCATCTTACAAGTGTACAGTAAAGATATGGCTGCAGATTTTTTCAGTATTATTCAGAAACATCTTCCCAAGAGGACATGTGCAGTAGAATCTCCATAATGTGAACCATCAGGGGAAACAAAAATAACAGTAATATTTCAGTGAGAATTTTATGGAGCAGGGGTAACTAATAAGCAAATAACTGTCAGTAGTTTGAGTCATTTGGGATTCCATGTTGTTATTGGGACCTTTTAAATGTTTAGTAGGGCTTAATTGCACCCCCACCCCCTCCACCGCAAAAATTGCCTCATTGGTGTGAAGTGCCTATTTACACTGTAAGTTAGAGTGGAAAGTACTCATGTACACTGTATCAGCAATATGTGATCCACTATGCAAGTGAAATTACTCATTTTGTGGGACTGAAAATATAAATTTTATTCAGTTGACAAATTTGAAGTAATACCAATATTGATGTAACATAGTGAAGAAAGCTGATGCCCTAGGGAATGTATATTAATGTTTATGTTTTCTGAGATTAAACAAATCCTTTATCTAGAGAAAGGATCTCTTCGTCTTCCTCCCCATCACTTTCATGAGCATCATCACATCCAGAGTCATCGCAGCTGTGTGGATTAGCTCTCTAGTCATTTCTTGTTTTTAGTTAACTAGGAGTGCAAAGCAAATATGTCCAGCTGATCTAAAGGGCTCTTAGAAATGGAAGGGAAGCTTTGAAGACTCTTTCCTGGCTGATGTTCGAAGGGCTTTTGACTGCTGATAAGTTCAATCATTTCTTTGATATCATCAGATGTACATGCATAAGTATGGCTTGCTGACTTGGGGAAATGTTGCTTTCCCCTGTCATACTGCTTTCATGTTTCATTTAGCAGTTAACTAGAAGGAGTGGATCTTTGAAGTGCTTTGAGAGTTTTGTTCCCACATATTGCTTTCAGAACACCGTTATCATTCTTGACCATGTTCCATTTAAAGGTCATTGGCACCACACAAATCGTTGCCCTCCCCACCTTTGGGGTTCACAAACTGACCATGAAGAATATGATGTGCCATGTGTTCACTGTAAAGGACCTATGACAAATGTTATAAAATGCATAGCCTCAAAGGCATATTTCATGCCCCTAGGTTGTGCCCTAAAATAAAACATGAGAAGTTTCCAGTTCCTTAGACTTTTTTCCCCATCACCTTCTGTCTCTGTGTCATTCAACTGCATCAGAAGCAGTCTCAGCTTAACATGACCTGAAGTACATAGTTCATTCTCTGGTTTTCTTTTGAACTAGTAGGAATAGCAGAGACAGGGGATGGGGGCTCTACAGGTGGTGGTGCTTCAGTGATTCTCTTCCCATAGACTGCTACTAGTGTTCTTGGCCACATGACTAACTTGACCAACAGAGAATAATTCAGCTGCTTTATTAGGTTCAACATTAAAGCAACAAAAACAGGAATAAGATCTGGTGAATGGGATGTGATAGAATCTGACACCTTTCCAACACCAAGTACATCATAACCTCTTTGTCCTTCAGATTGTCTTTGGACCAGGAATACAACCTGCCCTATGGAAAAAGATAATAAAAATTAACGTTCAGTTGTTAGCAAGAAATAATGTTCTGTTTTACTTCGAAAGTGCAATCAGCAATAAACAGTGTTATAAATTTTATATTAATGTTACTTTGAAGTTGTAAGTGTATTTTATATGTTTGAAGTATAAGAAAAGGGACAGTTTGGAATGTATAAAAAATGAATTGAAAATTATGCAAACAGAACAAGCTAATTTTTTAAAATGTGAAAGCATTATTTATATCACTGAGGACTTCCAGCCTAAAGGATAAATTTGTGATGGCTGGGGAGGTGTTAATAATATTAGTTCGATAGCATGATGTTTACCTCTCTTCGATTGTCATTGCTCTTCTGTCTTCGGACTCTCACTGGCTTTTTCCCTCTCTACAGCCTCAAGGGACTTTCTTGTTTTTCGTGTGAAGCCACAAACAAGTCCTTAAACAGTCTCGTTCCCAGATTCAGAAAAGTGTTTTGAACGACCACAACAGCTGTTGCAACTTTCATTTCTCGAAAGTCCGTCACCATACACAAAAACTAATCCGGTCAACTTTTCCAGAACATTTAAAAGGTTCTCGTTCTTAGATTTTTCCCCAAACAAATCTATCACATGTCTTATAGGGCGGGGATTACAACATCTTCAAACGTACTGTAGTTCTAGATCTACACCTCCAGGCAAAGCTTTCACTCTTTCATCGCTATTTCGTCCGCCATTTGGGTCTCAAGACTCTGCTGGAAAAGGTAACACGGGCTCTAGGAACGGAGGCCAAATCTGGGAATCTGGGGATGAATTACAGCTACTTACACTTCCGGTCTAACTGCTCATGCTCAGTTTTCAGCCAATGAAAATGCGATCCGAAGCGCTTTATCCCAGAGTCCCTCATTCCCGACCGCTGGTCTAGGGTAACGCGGGCTCTGGGAACGAGGTTGGAACTGCTCGAGAATATGCGTTTTTTGTTCGTGGTGACTCGATTGTGGAAAAGGAATTCGTTTTTTGTGATTATTTGCTGTTAGCATTTTTGGCGACAGTACAGAGTTTGAGCACCACATTTCTTTAAATTCTAAATCTGTGTACACTCTTGCTGTGTACTATGGCAAGAACATGAGCGGTGATGGTTGTGTTATCGAAAATATAAACGCTCGCGGTGTCAACGGCCACTTGACCTGGGAAATGGCATTAAACAAGGACCCTGACTATAAAAGGGATAGCTCCTCCCCCTCTTTGTCACGCAATCGTTGTTCCCACTGCTTATTCAAGATGGCGGTCTCAGCAACAGGAAGGTGGAGGAACTGTAACTTATCCTAGAAGAGTCGATAACTTATTGTATTCAATTAAAAAACAGCTTAGAATAAATATGTTTGCGAAATAAAGTTAGAAACAAAGTATTCCCGCGTCAGTCCTAGTAAAAAGCCGAAAATTTTGCTCACCAAATTTGAAATTCGCGCTCGCAACGGTTACCCAATTGAGAGCAATAGCGCATAATGGCGCACAGACTCCTCTCAGCCCTGATCTAGCTTTCCTGAGCCTTCAATGTGTATGATTTGAGGTCTATCCTATTTTGACATGCACGTATTTTGTTTGTCATTAGATTATAAAATCAAATCGGTAGATAATTTACGCAGATGGTTCGATTCATGGCGGAAGACGGGACACTTGTATGGTTCGTCTTCCACCAAGAATCTAACTATTTTGCGATGTCGCAATCGCATAGAGATCGTTTTATTCGATAACATTTTCCCTCTAGTTTACTATGGCCGATCCTGTATTTAAGAAAGCGAAAGTTTCTCCGCGAGCACCGCGAGTCAGATACACGCTGGAGCTTCTAGTTGAATCTGGGATGGAAGACCGACTGGAAAGGGTGAAATCGCGAATTCAACAGGTCAAGAACGCCTTACAAATAACCAGCCGTACGCCGATGGGAAATGTACTAATGATGGAACGACTCTTGAACTCATTCGAAGAGTCCGAGCAAAATCGAATGGTCAGTAGAATTGATGGTCATTCGTCTTTGTTTACATCAGTTCCATCTTTCGGATCTACATGTATTTCACCTATGCGCGACGCTGCGACGCAAACTGGTGTTTGTGAGCCCTACATTTTGGCGAGCGGGGAAAACACAACGGGTTGTTATGACGTCCACACCGCCAGCAGGCCAGATGAAGAATATTTCATTGCTTCCACCGACGCCTTACAAGAACTTGTCGTTGTGATGTCGAAGTACAACGGAAGATGTCCTCTCTGCGGCTACAACTTGGACGTACAGTCCTTTTCGAGCTTGCGACATGGTCATGCTGCGCGGATAAATTTTAGCTGCGTTGCTGGCCATTCTTTGCGATGGTTTTCCAGCAGTGTCATTTCAGGAAAGTTTACTGCCAATTTGAGGTATGTTAGTCCAACATGCTTTGTTTTTGAGATCACTCTCCTCGAAAAGACAAACACCCTGCCAGCAAACACTTTTCTTCTTCAGGATGATACACGGATTTACGTCTACTGGTCTTACGGAAACACAATATATTTCCAGCTGTAAGGCAGCTAACATTGGCCATTTGGAGGAGAAGTACATTTCTACTGGTAATTAATTTATTGTTGTTTGTTATGTTTTACTGCCTGTGAGTAATGCATAATTATTGCAAATAATTTCACCTAGCTACTGAGAGAAAATCGGATCCTTGCAGATAAGATAGGTATACTTACTATATGAGACTTCTGAAGGACTTGATTAGAGATTAGACATACACCTATTTTCTTTGTCGTTGCCCTTGTGCTTGTAACAGTGCATTTTATGTACATGAAAGCAATTGGAACAGTGGTTATTTGCCCCACTATGGGGCATTTGTATTTTTCTCTGTTGTTCAGCCAAGGGCTGGGCTGTTGGAGGGAATGGGCATCGCTGAAATTGGCAGTCGTACCATAATTACGCATTTTCTTTCTTGGCAGTGTATTCTTCTCTTGGATACAAGAATGCCCTACAAACTGTGTATGAGGAGAAGGTAGAAGAAGCCCGAAGAGAGGCTCAGCAAGATCCACAATATGCAGTGAATGGGGATGTTAGTATTGAAACATTATGGATATTGATGGGCCTTCCTTTGGACATGCTTACCAAAAGAGGATCACTAATACCTGCGTAACATACATCGTACAGCTACTTGACTTACAGCAATAAAAGTTTTTTGGTGCATGAATTCTTTCAGGTCATCATAACAGATGCAAGACATGACTCCAGTCGTGCTGCACAGCACACCACTGTTTCAGCTCTATCTCACACGTAAGAATGCATGAAATAATTATTATAATCATGTCCCTATTATGCCTGTTAACCATTCTTTCTCAGGCCCAATGTATACTTTCAGTGAGAATAGCCCTTGAATGCTTGCCTAGAAAGTTGTCTAAGGCATATCTTGATTTATTTTGTAGAAACAAAAAGGTCATTTACAGCCTCAACTGGTCTAAAGAAGACATGGCCTCAGCTGCCTCCAGGGAGGTACCAATGACCAAACAGGTGGTGGATTCCCTGACAGCTCTTGGTAAGATTCAATGATCTGTTTGTGATTCCTTATTTCACCTTGTCTTATTGTTATGGTGCTACACCTCATAAATTCATGTTATCTATCTCAATGAAACTCTTTCTATAATGGTTTTGTTCTCAAGCACAAGCAAGGATGGTATTTTCGCCAAGTCGTATACTGAAAATCTTCGTCATCATATGTTGAATTGCTTTTTTAGGTCATCGTGTTGGGGAGGTGGCACATGACTATGTACCAGCACTGAAGCAGTGGTTGAATGGCAAGGGAATAAAAAACTCCTATGACAGCTGGCATGGTTTGTTTCCAAGATACAATATACATTACTATATCACTGAAGCAATAAAATGAGTAACCATGTTGCACATGGTACTGCTACATTGTATTTTTGCTGCATTGTCTTGTTCGCTGGGTTCAATCCATGTTGGAACAATATGGGGTGGGTGCGGAATGTTCAGTTCTCATGACAAGCGATGTACATTCCCTCCATAGTTAAGTTTTCCCTGTTGTAAACTTACACATGAATCTACTTTCCTAATTTCTGTAATCTGACATTCCAGGTATGAGTAGAACTGCATCAGTCAGTCCAGACTTATTGTAGTTTTTGCTATCTGTTCAAGAACAATACTAATTTGGGTTATATAATATAGTTATGTATGTATCATCCTGCTTTAATGTTTCATTTCGATAATTTCTCATGCAATTTAAGGTGGAAAAGGTGTAAAGAAGGCCATAAAAAAAGTAGCCAGTGGTCTTGTTAGAGATGCAGAGAAAAGTTGGTTTTCTGAATTGTCTGACAAAGGTAACCAATTGCTTGATACCTTTTGACTTTGATTAATTTTCAAATGTCTTTTCAATACAACTTTTTGTGAGGTGATTTTTCTTTTTGTTTTCAGTGAAGTGCACTAAGACTCACATTTATTATGCTATGAAAAACTGCAATGGTGATCCTCAGGAGTTGAAAAATTACGTAATCAATGTAGTAGATCACTACCAGGTATATCTAATTTTATGCACCTAAATTGATGAAATTATATTGCATTGTTTACTTTAAAAGTGTAAGAGAAAAGAACTTGTAATGATTTGTAGTACTTTGTTATATTTTTGTATTACTTTTTAACACAGGGTGACCATTCTAAATGCCACGGGGACTCGCGATGTCACCAAGAGGGATATGTCTGCAGCAAGAAACCTCTCGTCAGCGAGAGAGCTATTGCTGCATACAGGAAAGCAGTTGAGGGCACCACAATCTACAGGAATGCTGAAGATTATGCCATGGTATTTTTTCTTGTAAAGAATCTTTTCATGTTGTGCAGCGAATTCAAATGTATATAAGTGATATCAGTGTGTATGTATGACTGTACTTCTATATGTATATGAATTTTTTTTTTGCAGTGCCGTGATACATATTGGATTGAGACATTACATATGGTAATGCTTGTTTACGCGCAAAAACGCATTCATTTCAGTCGAGCAGACACATATCAGATGCGGATCCAGTTGGCTATTCTTGACTGGGTATGGGGTAATCCTTATTATTGAAATTTCTCAAGATTTGCTATCTTCACTGCACATGTATTTTCAATGTGTAGAGTCCCAACATGAATAATGTATTTGACTGTAGAGGACTGTTTGAGTGGCATGTGCCAGGGATGAGTTATAGTTTTTGCAGGCTACCATAGAAGTCATTGCTAATTTGAGTTCAGGTCCAGGAGTGAATGCCTTATTCTTCTAAAGGACAGTAGTAATCTAATTAACTTTTGAGGCAGAGATAAATGTACTCTGCTTTTGTTGGGTGTGGTGGGTAGGGGGTGGAAATATATGGGGTCCATTTTCCATGTATGACTTGTATAACTTATTGATTGGGACACAAATTATGTGAGAAATTGTGTTCTACAAACCGCCGTCCTTTCATAGGGCTAGACTAAACGTTTTTACAAAATATAGCATTCCCTTTTGTCCTTTCAGAATGAGAATGTTCTGCGGGAAGCATCAAGTGAGCAGTACTATCAAACTAGCCGTCAACCTGATAGGATTGCACCTCACAGGGTCCTGGTAGAAAAAACATTTCGGTTCAAGGATGAAATCTGGGCAAAGTTTTATGGTTCCCTGTAGTTTCATGTCGCTCAAGGAAAAAGAGGAAACCGAATGAATGTAGAAGAACATCTTACAGTTTTTCATCATATTTTGTACCTTTCTAAGAAAAACTCTTTGTGCACGAATAAAACACAATGAGAAGTTTGTTGTATTTCATTTAAAAATTCAAATAAAACAGCAAAGAGTCACAGTGCTCGAAATTTATTTGCCTCTTTTTATGATCGGCGGTGCCCCTGGTATGGGACATGGGGAGGATTCGGCCATCTTCTTCTGACGTCTTTTACAACGCAGTGAGGCATAACCTCCCTCACGTCGTCAATCAAACATCCCAATTCCTCTTTTCGTTCGAGATAAATGGAATTTTCCCAGAGGCCACAGTCTCTTAGGGTTCTCCAATACCACTTGTAGTCTTTGCGACGTTTCACGTGGTTTGTAATTCTTGCATCACTTCTGCCTTGTGGCTTGAACGCAGAGGAAGTGATGCAGCCACGCTGAAGACAAAATTCGCAGCTTTGCAACACTTCTCCCGGTGACGCCGTTTCTGCAGGCTGTGGGTCTTCCTCGTTGCCCGAAGCAATCTCTTTACGTCTGGGAAAGAGGCGCACTGGCTGAGGACATTCGCTCTCTTCCAATTCAGGTACGTGAAAACGTTTTCCTGGGCGGCTTGGAGTTACAACAGGACAAAACATGAGCAACAATGAGTGGAATATCTTATCGTTGATTTTTCAACAACATTATATCAGTAGCAACTCGGGCTAAAACTCAGACAAAAGCCCGTGAACCAAGCAGAAAGAACCAGAAAAAAATTACCTAGTTAGGGTTAGAGGAGAAAGTCCACCGTCTTTATATTTATACTTTTCAGATACTACTGACAATGTACACAATTGCACACAAGAAATGTACCGTGTACACAAGAAATCTTAGAGAAGTGATGGAAATGTTCACAACAAAATATACAAGCAGTTAGCGTCCCTCACTGCTGAATTGACGCATACCCACTTTTGCGAAATTAGGTCGTGCGTTTGAGAAAGTTCCAGCATGAGAACATAGAAATATTGTTCGCAAATACATGTATAGAATAAAACATATTTTTCTTGGTAACGATTTATCTGACCTTGCGGCCCGCAGACGGGAATCGGATTTCTTTCCGCTGAGGGGGCTTTGGGAAGAAAAAGCGCGCAATTCGAAAAAAAAAAGAAAAAAAAAACGGCTCGATAGTCGTTTCACGGTAATTGTTTCGCTGTGTACTTTTCTGGACGAACCCTACAATAAATAGCTCTAAATAAATTGTAGAGGTATAAAGTAGTAAGGAAGAGAGATGACGACTGGAACTAAAAGAATCTCTCCGTCTAAGATCAATAACTGACCGTTTACTTTTGGATTCACCCGCCTCACAGATACCACTTCGCAATTCGGCGTTGCATCTCGAATCAGTTCAATCACCCGCTCTTGCTCTTCTTCAAATACTTCTACAGTTAGCTGAGGAGAAAATAATATAGTAGTGAGGTACAGGTAAGAAAATATATTTGAAATAGAAAGGAATATGTACTACACGTATAATATAAACCGAGGATGGCAAATTATTCATTTGTTACTCCACTTACCCGTATGCGTTTTCTCGAAGCGCCGAGCATCCTGAAATTTCCTGAAATGAAGGGATTTTCTAACACAACGATTAAAAACTATTCTTTATTTCCGATTAGTCTGCGAGGAGAACGGCCGATAATCTTATTGTTTGCGCAACGTAGGGTCACGGAGCGATTCGATGTTGACAGCTCGGTGTCTGGAGTGAAATGACTGACGGCTTGCCCAGGGCAGAGGTCCTTTTATAGTCAGGGTCCCTCTTTAAGTTGCAGCTTTCGACCTTCCATTTCGATCCATTTCTGTTTCTGAGACCATCAAAATCGATGGAATGAAAGACCAACTTTATTTTAGGTTAGTAGAGCAGTCAATATTGAATATGCGAGTGACAAGTTTTGGCCTGAGATTTTCCCACTTGAGTGCTGAACAAACTTAGCTCAAATTATAAGCTTAACTATAGTCTAGCAAATGATTGTGGATTTCGTCATCTCACGAAGATTTATAAGGCTCTTTATACTGTGGAAACTGTGGAATCTTCCGGCCAACAATTGAAAAGAGGAGATTTCGATTGCGTTTGTTCTTTAAGTCTGTTTCACAATGGAGGCACAAAATCAAATGCGACGGCTCAGAATGTATTAAAAAAGATTTAAAATGGGCTTGAACTTTCCACATGCACTTCTCTCAAGTTTTATGTGTCTTATTTACAGCTGTAAGCGTAATTACGTATAAAACACCACGTTTATTTTATGGAATTCTTTTTTTTTTGGCTTGAATGTTTCTTGGCAGCAGTTATTCCTGCAAATATACTGGTTGGTTGCAGTTACAAGAAAAACAACTTAAGAACATTTGAGATGATAGAATTTTGCAACTGGAAAGGATAGCTTACAAAGGATAACCAACAAAAGAAGAATGCTTAACCTTACAAACAGAGCTACCTGAGGTTTGCTTGTTTTGATAAGAGAACTTAAAGAATTGGCAGAGTAAATACACCTAGGTTTAGGAAAACTCCCTAGTTCCACTGACGTGCTAAGTTTCATTCAATGGAAAATGCAATGGACTATCACATTTCTAAGCATTTTCCCACATTACCCATGCAACTGTCCAATGAGAAGGATTATAAGCATTTGCTAGGGTCATCTGAAAAGATTGAAGGATTTGAAATTATATGATTTTTTGTCTTTTTCCTGTAGCCTGTACAAGAAGCTTAATTCAAGGGAAAGACATTCAGGCCCTTATCCTTACGTGTCACTGAAAAATTTGTAGTTTAAGTTCAGTAACACCAGGTGATCTCTGCAATAATGGAGTCTTAGCCAATGCAAAAGTTCTAAATTGTCCCTTCTGAAAAGCTTGTTAAAAGAGCAATTGACGTCTGCTCACACCCTTTCAGACATTTGTACTTCTGATGAGGAAACAGTTCCAAATGCCAAGGAGAACGTTTATTGAAGATGGATACATATAAAATAATAATTCGTGTGAACTGCCTGATGTAACAAATGTGGCCATAAAGGGCTTGCAGTTTTTAAATGTTTTCAACTTGAGCAGTTGAGAAGGCAAATTTGATCCTGGTCGAGACTGAATTTTTTCAAGTTTGCTTTTTCAACTGCTCAAGTTGAATACATTTAACTGTGAGGATCATTATTTCAGAACTGTTGCCGATAAGGTAGGGGAAAACAGATCAAAACAGTGTTGTATTGCTGGGTCTCAAAATGAGGCCGGCTTGTATTCAGTAACTCTGTTTACAAAGGAGATATGAAATACCCCAGAATGGCTGAGGAACCATGGTTGCTCTAAGTGTGCAACAGTCATTTTCAGAAAATTAAGGATTAACATAGTTGTCCATATATATATTATCAGTCAAAGTCCCTGTACAACCAAAACCTTTGCCCAAAACATATTATCAACATGCATCTTGGATAACCGACAACTGCCAGATCAAAAGTGATGGTGTGTTTGCCAGGGTATCTTTACTTCACAGCAGGGGCAGATCTAGGGGGGTGGATTGGGTGGCATGCCCCCCCCATCTCTTTGGGGTCGTTTAAGCTTGAAATTAGGAAAAGGAACTAAACCATCACTGAGGCAATTTTGTCTCCGATGGCTCCGATATCATTCTTTCAGGTCAGCCACCCCCCCCCCCACTTCAAAAATCCTGGATCCTCCACTGCACAGACTGTCAGAACCTTTGCAAACTCCACCCCCGAATGACTGTTTTGTTTGCAAAAGCTGTTCAACATCAATTGCATTGTCAAGAAAAATTCAAGTCCCTTCAGAATTCAAATGCCAATTTTCCACAAACCCATTAATGATGAAATATATGAAGCCAAGGTCACCAAGTTAATATGTGAAATAACTGGCTGGAGTATTGCTGTCAGTTGAGCAACCTGGCCCCTTTAAGTTTTAGTTCTTCACCCCAGAGGTGTGATAGACCAAATCTAAATGAAAAATTATTTCACCTTTTCTCCAAAATAATGAGCTTTATTATCAGGTATATCTACAGACTGTAGGCAATATCTGTGACTCACTTGGCGAAATCAAAGAGCAAATTGTTTTAAACATCACCTCAGCTTTTCACCATCTAAGGATTTTAGAGAACTGTACATGAAAAAGTCTCTTGTGGTCTGTATGGTAGTCACATAACTTGGGCAAAATAGAAAATAATTTGGATCAACAAAACCTCCACAATTAATTGTTGACTCCTCCTGGGTAGTTCCTATAAAGAAAGAAAATTCTACAGTGTATGTAAATGAAACAAGGACAAAGTCTCGAGCGACAATTCTTAGTGAAAGAGGAGGGCGAATCTGGCCGCTGTGAAATGTGTCAGAAAATGCTTCAAAACTCGTAAAATCAGTACCAGAAAAAGCAGAAAGGGCAGCCAAATCAGATAGAAAAAAGGTAAAAAAAAAGCGATCGAAACCTTCCCTTGAATGTTTAAACTTGGAATAACGGAAATAATGCTGAACCAACACAAACGCGCGTACACCAAACGAAGGTTAATTCGGCTAATTCTCCTTCCTCGTCACCACCATGTTTGTTTGGAATAAAATTCGTACACAGTCTTACTCGGCCAAATTTCTTTTCTGGGGCGATCATGTAAACTCGGTTCCAGGCCTCGCTGCCAGCCCCCCCTGATTCTGACTGCTCCACCGGCCTTATAATACAAAAACATATATTAAGTACCTTTCCATCAACGCTTAAAGGTTATTATTGTTGTTGTTGTTTTTGTTTTATGTAACAGAGTAACCTTACTTAAAAGTCCAAATATTTACAAGCCTGACTATGTCGCTAGAAACATTTATGTATCATCAATATTTATGGACAACTCTGGTTTGACTTCCTTCTGTGGTCTGTAGTTCCAACGAGCTCACTTCCAGCTGTTCAAGCTAAAAACAAAAACTAAAATCAATCAATAAGTCGGTAAATAACCCTTACTACTCAATTAAAGGGAAGGAAAACGTCCTTGTTACGACTGCATGCTATCAAATTGCAGTTTTGTTTTTGCTACATTTCATCATTTCAGATTTTGTTATATTTTAAGCACAAAAACATTTTAAACTCTTAAATTCTCAATGCAAAGCAAATCCTCGACAGCACTGAACACACTACAAACGGGATCGATGATTTTCGTTGAGACTCAGATCGCCTGGCTGTGTGATGCTGCCAAACAATGACGAAACAGTTGTGTATGACTGCCACTCGACGGTGGTTGTGTGCATGTGTAGTTTGTCCATTGCTGTCATCGTTTTCGATCCTAGAGCTTTTGTGCTTAACGTGACTGTGCGCAGTCACGCAGATAAACGACAATTAGTTACCTGAAAGACATGAGAATCCCCATTGCCAAGGCAAAAGGAGAAATCTGGCTCACCACTATAAATAAAGCACAGTTATGTCAATGTAAAGAGGTATGTATTCGTGTATTCTCTTAAGTTACGGTTAATGAAAGCTTCGTACAAAGGTGATCAGACGGGGGGCAAAATATTTTTAATCCTCCATTTATGAAGCTCAGCGAAATCCTTTGTTTTCTGTTTCTGTTACCGTTCTTAACCTTGACTATGTACAAACAACAATAGGTTTTGAATTTTGCATGAGCAACTAACCAATAGAAAATGCTACTGTTAAGTTATTCACCCTGGTGTGCAAACGTAAGACAAAAGATTGTGCACTTTCGTAGTACGTTCAATATAAAGTGCAGCACCTTTGTTATGGCCTTTCAAGTTGCAAGGTTTCATAACCAGCCCGTCAAATAACTATGATTTTGGATTAACAATCTAGAATGTTAAATTCAAATGAACGGGATTAAACTGCTCTTAAACCCCCTGACGAGAAAGAATAAGCCACAATCGATTAACGGTTAAACCTATACAATAAACTACGATACACGTCCTAAGTAACTTCCAGGATGAGATGAATGTAGTACATCCCCCTCCCCTCCCCTTAAAACATTTTGTTTTTGACAAGAGAGGATAATTAAGGAACCTTCAATCTATTCTATTCGCGTCAAGGGCCATTTCATTGCATACGATAAGTTGATTTATGCGATAATTTTTATTCAGTTCCCAGGCCCGTCCTAGCATGTGAATGATGCCGCCTTTCAGGCTCATCATCGCATACAATGTACTCCTCAGCCAACCAATAACTAAAAATTTGACAGTGCAATCCTATTTCATATACTGATGTAAATATGTCCTACCGGCTTTTGAGGCCCCACAGTGTCCCACACAGTCCATGGTCTCCTTCCTGTTTTTCAAGCCCGCGCAGCTGTACTCGGTTTTTGCCTGACAACTTCTTTCAATAACAAGTGGCCCTCCACCCCCGATCTCACACTTCAAGCACTCGTCTTTCATAGCTTTCCATTCCCCTAGGGTTACCTCCTCTGTTGACAACAATATTTATTTATTTATTTAGTTGTTTATTTATTTATTTGTTTCTTTATTTATTTATTTATTTTCTATTTTGTGGAAGGCCTGAGATCTGGTGCCGATTGAGAAGAGCTATACTGTCGGTTCATGATCAGCTGTTTAACATGAATGCTTTAAAATTTCTCATTTTGTCACAAAACATCGGCTGTTATGCCCAGGATGTCTTAGAGGAGAAATCATACTGCTAGTTTATAGAAGGGTTAATAGCACCCTTGATTACCTATGAATATCGAGGTTTTAGAGAAATAGAACTTTAATTTAGTCATTGTTAAGGATTTTTATCCTCGCGCATTTCTACTGCACTTTTAAAGGCTTTTGCTTGTTTGTACGTTCTGTCATGGTAACTTATTTCTTATAGGAAAATAGGAAATTACCGCCCCAAGAAATTTAGGGGAATTTAAAACGTTCTCATTAATTTTAGTCCCATTAATTTGTAGGAGCATTATTTTCTGCCACCTTCATAAAGTTGGGCGTTTATTCCCACAGTGTTGATTTCTGTCAAAAGATGTTGAACCTTAATTCTGAATCCTTCTCTTAGCTATAGCCAATGTGATAAACAAGAGCTTTCTTTAAATACATTGTCTCATAATTGCGTCTAAATGCTCAGTTCAGTGTATTTCAGAAAAATTTGGAATGATCAACATACGCTTCCTCGGTAGTATACAAAACATCCCTGTTTATGTCCTTCATTTAAAGATTTCCTTCAATTTGTGTTAAATTCAAATACCTTAATAAATACAGCGTTGACTAATTTCCTGTAATATTGGTAATTTACGTACTGTTAATTTGATTGCCCTGGAATATACTTACTACTACGAGTGGAGAACAACAAATATTGAGTGATTTTCAACCTCTCGTCATTCTTTGAACTGGTTTATTGGTAAAAAGAAAAAAAAAAAAAAAAAAACGCTCTGCGAATTTTTTTGAAAAAGGTCATCAAATGGGACATCCACCATTGGTCCATCAAATGGGACAGTAATCTAAAAACTACCCTAATCTAACGAACATTAAATGATAACTGACCTGATGGCTTAAATTGGATGCTGCTTTCAACGACTGATATATTAAACAGTGTGCCACTCTTCACTTGGTTTATATAAATATCCTCAATAAAAACAGAATCAGTTTTCTTTAGAACCAAGCAACCTTTAAGCGTCATAAGGACTTGCCCTGCACCTAACTCTTTCAGTGTTAGACCCGTTATTTCCACGTCCTTGTATTTGCTGGAATCATGGAACAAATCATCAATCTGCAGAAGCAATCCAAAATTTCTCTGAGTTAACATAAGTTCTCTGGTCACAGGCTATACAAGCTTAAGATGTTAGGGATTCATTGTATAACGGTGACCATCAAGAAAACCGTGGAACTCGCCTTACAAGCCTTCTTTCAAACGATCACCTCGCTTTTATTGTCATTATTTGCCCAAAAAGGGCTAGCCATCACGCTTTTCGTATTTGAACACAGGTGACCCAAGCTAACAGTGTGAGCATGGTGATAAGTATAAGAATTAGCATGGAAATTTAACAAATCATTTCTAGCTATAGAATCGTAAAACAATTTGTTTTCCGCAAATAAAGTTCCTTACTTGTTTCAGTTTGTGTCCATTGTGTGTTTCTTGGTTTTGTGTGCTGATTTGAGCTTATTTAAAGTTATTTAAGCAACTTTGGTTTATTGCTCACATGCTGTGTAAATAATGCTGAAAGGTTGGAGCCAGAATATTAATAAGGGCAAAAGTACGAACGATTTTCTCGTCGAAACGTTACCGGGTTTCAATTTTTCCCCCCTAGAAGCATTGAAGAATAACGTCCTTACCTTTTGACGCCTGTCAGAGGCAAATTATGTCAATCCTTAGGTCACAAATAATCGTAGATAAAGACAGCACGTGTTAAAACACAGGTAGCCCAAGCTCACTATGAGAGGAGCGGATATGATAACCTGTGGCTTTTTGCATATATTATGATTTCGGCAAAATATAAGGGTTTGTATGAAAATGTAACTAATACGCTTTAATTGCTATAAATGCGAAATAATTCATAATATCAATGGCTCACCTTGTTTCTGTGTTGTAGTAATTGCTATTTCATGGCCTTTTGGGATGATTTGAAGCGGTTTGAGCGAGAATAAACGTCCTTGATTACTTGCACCTAACACGTAATAAGCGGAGTGAAAGGTGACACACTGGTAGCCGTCACGTGACCGATTCAAAGTTATTTATTTGCTGTAAATCTCGAATTTTGGCACCTCTCTCCCAAATTCTTCAAGACACCAGTAGCTTTACATCGTAACAACAATTACATACCAAAAAAGTCCAACATTCCCGTCCATTTCCTTATCAAAATCACAATTTTCAATCTCTGCACCACAGCGAACCATCCGTGTGACGAACTGTTCGCGAATGCAAATTTCTGATCTCTTTTCATTGGAAGACTTGCACAATAGGCGCTCATGACAAAAATATCCCGTGTATGGGAGGTGTATTTGACAAATTACCTGTAAGATTTGAAAGTCGCACGTGAAGCGTGCAAAATACAGAACTTGTGATTTACGCCAGTTTTAGCGCCAAGACGTTACCGGCAAAAACCACACGTGGTTAAATAAATTCAACAACGGAAAACAAATTGACTTTTATAATTTTATCTCGAACACGAACAAGCTAAGAGTTCTTTTTTTGACACCCTCTGATTCGAAATGTCACTATGTGTAGCACGGAAGTAATTTTAGATTTTTTGTTTCAGTATTATCAGAAAAGGTTTTTTTAAAACTTTTAACAGTAAAAAGTAATCGCCCGTTTCGACCCCTCTTCGGTTAGTTCTCAAGTTAAAGTTCAGGGGCCCGTTTCTTTTAAGTCCCGATAACTTTTCGGGCCCAGAAAGCTATGTTCTGAGCGCAAGGTTTACCTTAACGATTCAATTATGTTGCTTTTTAAAGCCAAGCAGTAATATTGTAAGTTGACGAAACAAGTCCAGCTGGTTTACCGCCGGCTAAAAGTTACACCACCATTTTATAGAGTTTGATTTAAAAATATCAGGACTTCCGAGAAACGGACCCAGAATAATTTGTTTTTACTCTGTTATTATGACGAAGAGTGGTCGAAAAGTCGTCTTTTGTAGTTACTTTTTATTGTTAAATGTTTTTGGGCATGAAATAAGTTACTATTTACACTCTAAAACCAGATTTCTCAATTTAAGACGAAAAAGTTCTTGTTTTTTTCCGGTAGTAAGGGCCCAAGTCATCTTATTTTGAAGTTCTCGATTTAAGAAAATTCTCTTAATACAAGAATAATTTCTAAAATTAAGAATCCGCAAAAAATAAGAAAAAATCTAGAACTTTACTTGTTTTAAAACTCAGCGAAAAAGTCTCTTTTACTTGATTTCAGGTCAAATATGTTCTCAATTCAAGAAATCAATATATCCGCTGCGATCGTGCGCTACTAGCTCTTCGATGTAAACGACGATAGACACGGAGTCTAACACTTTCTTTTACTTGTTTGGCCCACTCTTTTGTCTTGATTCAGCTGTAAATAAAGATGCTTAAGTTCCATAATGATTTCACATTTAATAACGCAAAGAAAACAAATAATAAAACTTCGTCGTCCCCAGGTGAGTCGAACCCGGCACTCCAGGTTGAAGGTCGCCCGTGTTAGCCACTCGACAAACATGCATTCGCATGCAGTAATTGGTGAAAAGAATTAATATTAGTGTGAGGTTGTCGGTCACTACAAATTGAAACATATCTCTATCAAACTCAGTCAAAACATGTGCAAAACGTGAACTGTGGATAGTGTGAAGCACTGAGAAAATGTTATCAAGATTTTAATCGTACCCGGACGCAAAGCAAAGCTAGACCCATTTGGTGAATATTTTACATCGATCGATCGGTGCATTGGAGCGAGCCGTGAGCGATTATATTGGAAACCAGGTTTCAAAAATCATACACAGAAACAAGGTGAACCATTGATATTATGAATTATTTCGCATTTATAGCAATCAAAGCGTGTTAGTTACATTTTTCATACAAACCCTTGTATTTTGCCGAAGTCATAATATATGCAAAAAGCCAAACTGGTTATCATATCCGCTTCTCTCATAGTGAGCTTGGGCTACCTGTGGTTAAAACGATTGGATTTGACCCGTGGCAGGAAAACCGGGGGCACTGAACGCGACCGAGACTGGGCAGGAGGACAATTTTTATCCCTACGAGGAGACCTCTGTGGAATATTTGTTCGTGACCGAAAAATACTTGCCTGCTCCCGGAAGGGAAAAATTTGTCAATGACGGGATGTTGATGTTGCAAGATGTACAATGCACATGATATGAGCCATGCGGAATTTATTTCTCGCTGGAGATTTTAAAATTAAAAAATAATTCTACTTTTCATGACCGATAAGACCGGATTTTTACAATATTGATTCTTTCCTCGTGTTTTCCTCCGACTGCCAAAATATTTTTCCCGCGTAATTCGATTAATATTTTCTTATTGTTCCTGCGTTGTTCGTACCTGCACGCTAGCTAGCTAGTCGTTGTTATTCGCCAAATGGATCCATCATCAGACGGTTCTTTGCCAACAGCCGAATACTAGTTTGAAGGATTAAAGTATTTCTCACTATACTGCACTATAGTAAAGCAATGGAAAACAATACAGTTGTAAATGAACTTCAGATATGTGTACGTTGAAAACTTGAGGTTAAAGTGGACGTGTATATTCTAAAATTATTCGTTAAAGGCGGCTCGAAAGGGTTTTTAGCCGTGCACGCGTGGCTTGCGCACGACATGGCTAGAACACGCGTCAACTGGAGTGAATCAAAATTTCAAGGAAAAGTCGTACGCAAAATACGTGGAAATACATTGTAAAATCGCGTAAACCGGAAATAAAACTTGCCCGAAACTTTCGTTTTTATCTCCAAGGTCTGCCCGGAGACCTATCGTTTGGGGGGGGGGAAGTTATTCAGTGGGATTCAAAAACCACTTTTTCGATATAATTCGATATAAGTTCTACTGAATAACGTTTTGCCATACCGCCAGAGAAATGCCCAGTCTCGGCCGCGTTCAGTGATCCCGGTTTTCCTGCCACGGGTCAAATCGAATCGTTTTAACACGTGTTGTCTTAATCTACGATTATTTGTGACCTAAGGATTGACATGATTTGCCTCTGACAGGCGTCAAAAGGTAAGGACGTTATTCTTCTTTGCTTCTAGGGGGGAAAAATTGAAACCCGGTAAAGTTTCGACGAGAAAATCGTTCGTACTTTTGCCCTTATTAATATTCCGGCTCCAGCCTTTCAGTATTATTTACACAGTATGTGAGAGATGAACCAAAGTCGCTTAAATAGCTTTAAATAAGCTCAAATCAGCATACAAAACCAAGAAACACAGAATGGACACAAACTAAAACAAGTAAGGAACTTTATTTGCGAAAAACAAATCATTTTTCGACTCTAGAAATGTTTTGTTAAATTCCCATACAAATCCTTATTTTTAACACCGTGCTCAAACTGTTAAAGTTGAAATTTCGGGCAAAAGTACAAAACTGCCCGAAATTGCCTCACATCCACGTTCAAGACACTGTAATGCAAATGAGAAAAGGTAACCGTGAAAAGGGCTATTAACCTTTAACACCGTTGTTCCTAAGAAAGCGGAACGTCATCTTGTAGGTGCAAAGAGTCACCTTACCTACATGTAAGCAAGCGCGTCAAGCTAGGTAATAACAAAACTACTTACTAATTTATCCATTTGAGACGAAAACGTCTTGAATAATTGAGAAGCAGAGTTTGCGTACGACTCGTTCCATGTAATCTTCAATACAACGCTGATAGAGTAACATGCTGAGCATAAACAAAGGAGATGACAGTTAACAAAATGCATATTTTCCTTAGTGGCTAGAACAATGCATTGCCACGCATTCAAGTAATGTGAATTAAAGGTCAAATAAACTAAAATTTCGACATTTTTTGTTTCAATCCGGTTTACTTGTTATGTGTTGATTAGGTATCAAATAGACATATTCTGAAGTTTCAAGTCAGTTGGACTTAGGATCGCAGAGATAATGGAACATGAAAAGTGCTACTTTTTGGCCTTCGTTGTCGTAGAGTGGTCGGGAAAGTTGTTGGAAAATTGTCGGAAATAACACTAGTGACGTCACTGTTGGCGAGCTCGAAAATTGCGGCGATTCGAAGCATGAGGACTTGAGCGGAAAATCAAGGTGTTTTGTGCTGCTATAGAGTAAAGTAAGTAATTTTAAGTTTACAGAAGATCCAAAGCTGCCTCATGAAAGGCTCAAAGCATGAAAGTAGGATCGTTTCAACCAACAAAACACTGATTCACGCGTCTGTGCAGACCAGTTTACACCACAGGTAACCAAAGCGATTCGATCGAAGACAATCGGCGGTTTTCCGTGGAAATTACCTAAAAATCCAAATAAAGTTTGGAAAACCTTACCTGTTATGTGTTTGCTGTGTTTTTGCCGGTTTTTCAAGCTTCTGGAGGTTGTTTTGAGCGATAAGTCACAGCGGTATAAACCATCCATGTCTGCCAAAGAACGGAGCAACTTCACACGGGAATTCCAATTGCGTGTTCAGCGTTTGCACAACGTAGAAATTTAGAGGTAAGAATTTTGCATTTTGTTTAATATAACCATGACTAGCATGTATCTGCCGATGGTTGTTCGCTCTTTCAGTTAGTCATAGCAGTTGCTAAGCATTAACAATACCCTTGGGCCTTTGGCTCATAACTTTAGGCTAAAATATATAAACATAAATTTCCAGTGCTGAATAATATTTTTCACACACTAAAATACTTCATTTTTATCGCTTTCATACAGCAGCTGCAGGCCCTTCCTTAGTCTCTCACAAGCCAACAATCAAGACAACCAACAACATAAACCCAGATTTAATAAACTGGCCTAGTTGCTAAGTGTTGTGCCTTTCACTGGCAAGCCGCCAGGAGCTCCACGCTGTTCCATGTTCATGCTTTTTAGGGGAGGCAGAAATGACATCATATCAAGACGAACATGCCCCTAAGTTTATGACAGGCACCCCCTGTACAGCTGCTATCTAAGTACTTTCAGGAGGGGGGAATGGTTGACCCATAAAAACTGAAGGAATTGTTGTTGAAACCAAAAAAAACTTCTTTTGTAGGTGTCACATACGTTCATTGTCACTCCAAGAAGTACTAATACCTCTTGAAAAGTTGTTCCTGCCAGCATGAATTTCTCACATTATAGTACGTTAAAACCCTAGAAAGTATCAAAACACGTTGGCAATGGTCCTTTTTCATTCAAACATCCTAAGTGGTACCAAAGCATGAATTGTAATCACGGTGACCCCTTCACTACACTATGGGAGCCCCTCCCCTCTCACCTCCTAGGTTAAGTACCACTCTGTAGTAATTGAAGAAAATAAAAAGTTTAGAAACCTTTCAAAGAGTAGTACAACTGTCAACCAAATATGATGTTAATATTATCTATTAAGACTGCCAGGCTGTTAATGGACATATTCAAAGCCCTTACAGTTTCCACTTTTACTTGGGAAGCTCTCTCTAAATTTTTAAAACCAGGCAAGATGGAATGGCTATAGGGATTTGTCGTCCCAGCTTCATAGTAAGTGTATTGCCTATAAGCAACATTACTGTATACATGTTCTGAGAAAGAAAGAGGAAACAACAGCCTCACGAGAAAGATACACAGATGAGTAAAAGGTAACTCATCAGTAAAGGGATTAAATAAATATGCCAACTACAAAAATAGATCTATATTAAATAAATAAACAGGTTAGCTAACCAGTAACAACAGTAGAAAAACTACACTAACTCGATTTCAAAGTCTTAGAAATAATGAAATCGCATTTGATTTGTTTAAGCTAAAATTTTGGAGTTTTTTTTTGCTTTTAACTAACAGTTATATGACTTATATGTTGCACTGGTAGTACAACTAATTGTAAACCCAATACTTGTGAAACCATCAAAGGAGTCATAAAGTGCACAAGGTTGCTAAGAACTTAACAGTGTATACTGTTTACGTAATCATGTTCATTCATGTAATTGTCATTTCATTATTGTTCCTTGATCTTTTACTACTTTTACGTCACCTTTTGTCAAATATCGTAGAATTTAGCACACAACCTCATAAGCATTGCAACATTTTGATTCTCATCATGTATTAATGAAGGATCTTTTCTCATGAACACAAGTTATAGGTCATTCATTTTCGGACCCAAATATGTAATTTTCCCTCCCCACTGGTCCCCTGGTTCCTCCCCTGCTCTCAGAGGTTTTTCTTTCTCTTTTCCCAAACAAAATTCAACCACAAAGCAGCTCTCAGTGTGCCCACTGTCAGACCAAACATGTAATTTTCCCTACCCATCTTGAGAACAAAATGTGTAATTTTTCCCACCCATTTTCAGAACTGACAAAACATAACTGTCAACCCCGAATCAATTACCATTTTCAGACCTGACTCTTAAATCAACAACCATTTTCAGACCAAAATGGCTTTAAAACCATACCCATTTGGGTTCCACCAAACTATACATGGAGTTTGTTCTCTGCCCCACCCCCCCCCCCCCAAAAAAAAAGAGCCCAAAGCAAAATTACATTAATATTTACGTACTCCGGCCTTCATTTTCAAAATACTGATTATAATCTGTCTCAACGACAGCTGGAGTTTTGCATACAGAAGTAAAATTCTCTTCATCTGTCTCTAGGACATTACACTAGCAGGTGGTATCTTAAACGTTATCACAGGATCTGGGGATTGCACTACAGCAAAACACTTTGTCGCCCATTGGTACACAGTTGCCAAAATTTAAATGCACCTAAATTCTGAGCCCAAGATTGTAAACGTACAAAACAACAAACAAACACAGTCACTAGTAACACTTTGCGATGTAGACAGATACACTCAACAAGATTCAAATACATTCAACAAGAACTGTAACCTCTGTTTTCGGCTATGTTCAAAATTTGAGCTGGATTTCCTGTCGCTGTTGCCGCGAGGATGAAAACCGTACTCACATAGGAACTATAATGGATACACGTATAGGAAGCTTTGCTTTACTCTAGTCAGTCTAGTTAGTAAGGCATAACAACAAACATCGATCATGATAAGTGTACAAAAGGGCTGCAAGGAACAACAAAAATGCTTCAGTTGCAGTGGTAACGCGTTTATTAACAATCATACGGCGAACTTTCACAGTGTAATGAATAAATAAGCTTAAACGCTCACCATCAAACCTTACCAATTCGGTCGTTTACTTTCGAATCCATTGCTGTCGGTCGAATATCATCTGAGATTTCGCAGTCCGATTCTGTGGCAATTAGCTCAAACTGGTATGGCTCTACGTTAAATGCCACAGATTTGAGCTCCTCGGCCATTTTCAACGCAAAGAAAACAGGTGAAAACAGAGAATTTTCCAAAAAATTACAACGATACTCTTCAATACTCGGCTTTGGATCTTGAGCTATCTTGAGCTGCTCATCAACAGCGACGTCAGAGAATCAGAGGTCGTTTCCATTCCTTCCATTTAAGCTTCGTACTTTTGGCTTTATTACTCCTTTTAAGGTCTAGGGAAGGAAAATTTCGGTCCACTTTGGCTTTATAATGATTTCTTTTTGTGTTAAGACGCGTTTAAACGGCCAAAGCGGAATTATCAAAATTTTGGTTTATTTGACCTTTAAGAATCCCAACAGACAAAAGACGAAAACTAACCAAACGAATTGATAACACACTCGATAGCACCAAAAACATTCATTTACCTTAACGACAAATTCATAAAAGGCGATGATTACAAAGTCCGAATGCCATATTTCTAATATGTTTTTGTTCGTGTTTATATGAGGCCTTGATCGTCCACACACTTTGCTATTTTTGAAATGGGACAAATAAAGACTGTTTACCTCCAGTCATGATCTCATTTGAAGTTTACAAGTTTTCTTACAGCCAGTCTTTCATGACAAAGTACCTATCATAAGTAATCAGTAACCAGGTTCGAGGATAAAGAAAACATAATAAAAGTAAAAAAGCTGAGTTATAATTTTGTTGTCGTTGTTGTTTTGTAAAGTAAAGTAGGCTAAAGTGAGGAGGCAGTCTGTTTGTTTGTTGTTTGGTTGGCTGATTGACTGCTTTTTTTGCTTAGTCATTCGTTTCTGTTGAGTTGTTTGTATATTTGTTCTATTATTTATTTGTTTGCTTACTCTTTCCTGATGGGGCAGCAGCTGTGGTCGGCGCAATGGTAACAGAAGCTGTGCTTGTAGTGGTGACGTAACTCGAACAGGTTGGTGTTGGAGTTATAGTTTGTGTTGAAGCTGTGGCGGATATAGAAGAATAGTTCTGCTCTGATTCATCTGAAAATACAACAACAACAGCCCGGCATTATCAACCCAGCAAACAATCTCGTACACAGAGTCCTCTGGATTTTTGGTCAACGGGTGGTCGCCAATAGAGACTCTGGGATAATGGCAAAAATCTATTTTTTTGACTGGCTGATCATAAAACAAAGGAACGGTGAACCTGAAATCTAGATAACAAAACCGGAAGCCTCCGACCAACTTAGTCACGAAAGGGATAGATATATGAAAGTTTGGTAGTAAATATTTCGGAGGGGCACCTATCTGATTAAAATAAAAACTTTCGCCATACGGCCATAGCCGTTACTGTGCGCAACGTTGCTATGCAATGCCGTCATTTGGAGATAAAGCACCGTGGAATGCAAGCAGCTTCGATAGAAGGTCATTGCCGAGGCCGTTCGGACCTGGCTGAAAGTGTTAGCACCCTCGAAGGAAGACGACATTGATGTTTTTATACAGGGGTCAATTTAATAAAGAAACCACACTTGTAATTTTTGCACGTGTAATTTACACGTGGAAAGTCCAACTTGTAAATACAAGAACTTAATAAAAGAATTTTCTACTCTGGAACTTACACGTGTAGCACGAGTCAGATACAAGAGTAAATTACAATTAAAGCCCTACAATTGTAGACTCCGCTGGAACGCACTTGTAGGTTACAAGTGTACAATCCAATCTCTCTGCTTTTATCTATGGTAATATATACTCTAATGGCAGGTTTATTAATTCCAAAAGATGAGCAAAAGCGGCCTCAGAGAAACGAAAATTCACCCGAAATTCCCTTGGATTTTCCGTGTCTAACAGCCGCCTTTCCTCAAATTTCCTAGGTTGCCGGATCCCGAGATACCTCAGCAGCTCGTCGAGTTCTTTTTTGCTAGAGGAAAACATATTTTGTCACACAAATACGCTTTTTACAAGACGTACCCAATGTTTACAAATGACATGCGACTTGTAATTTGCACTTGTGATTTACAAGTTGGACTCTTGTAAAAGTACAAGTCGGCACCCTTGTAAAAGTTTTATTAAATTTGATACTTACCATATTTTACACGTGTAGCGCTATACCTGTAATTACAAGTCGGACACTTGTAACTTGGACTTGTAATGATGTTTATTAAACTCGTTTTCGTCTCCACTTGTAAATACAAAGGTCCGACTTGTAAATTACACGTGTAAAAGTTTTTATTATTAAATTGACCCCAGGTTTGTATCAACTCTAATTTGCCGATCCTGTTATCAAGTGAAGGGAATAATTGAAAAGGTTGACACTCAACAATATCTGCAATAACAAAGAAAGGTAAAAGGAGCTTCACGTAGAATGATTGAAAGTTTAAATACGAGAGAACCAACAAGGATCAAAGTCCCTCGCAAATAGCAATTTTCCCTTAAGTTTCTAGCCTGTCTTGGAACGGAGGAAAACGGAAAACGCGCACATAGCAAGAACGAGAGTCTCTCTGTTCTTAACCAATCTTCCGAAGCCTCTGGAAAGTGCCTGCAGACGAGAAAGATATTACATAGATATTTTTATCAATTTTATTGTACAAGAAAAGTTTGAAATTTTTCTTAACTTAAACCATTTTTCCCAGTCCAATATGTCCAATATTGTCAAGATTTAAATGTGTTTATAATATAATTGAATAGTTGTCTGTTATTTGATAAAACAGGACAGTGAAAGTATGCAACCAAGTCCTAGAGAGACCCGAGTACATTAACTAAACTTCACATGGGTCAGTATAGCACATACAATTGAGGAGATGAAGAAGAGAGCTCCTGTATGCAGTCCTTGATTTCTTTGCCACCTTAGTGTTACAGTTGTCAAAGAGAGCCGGGAAAGATCAAATCACCCTAATGTGTGTGGCATATGGAGATGTGGAAGGAAGCGCAGCCTTATCCATAAAGTCATGGCCTTTATCCTTGGAAATGGGCACCTTCATAGTAAGGTTAATGAATCTCGCATATTGATGACAAACATGAACCAAAACTGACCTTTTCCATTTCATGCAAAGTTACGTTGTTTATCATTAAGATGTGAAAATAATATGTGACCAGGACTATCAATCTCCTTCAAAGTAACCTTTTTTTTTCCACTGGTACTTTAAAGTGAGTATTTTTATGAACCTTTCACTGAAAGTAGAGGTTCCAAATTGTAAGTAAAAAAAAAATTCCATATATCACTCCTCAGCTATAGCCTTAAATGTACAACCACTACATAACAAATCTGAATACAATTGATTTTTTTGTAATAACATTTTTTTTTCTGTGGTTCTGATTATTTTCCCCAGAATTTCCTTTGAATTAACGCTATTAATTTTACTACAAACCTTTTTTACATCTGCATCATAGAATAATTGTTTGGATCCAGGAAATATCAATACCCCTCCCAAGGAAGGTTTTTGGTTGGACTCCCCACCCCTCTGGTCAGGGAAAAAAATTCTTCAAGGTCAGGGAAAAGTCAGGGAATTTTGAAAACTGATGTCTGTGGCAACTATGTAAAGGTATGGGAGGTTAATGGACATTTTCTGGAAACCACACAATTTTACTAAAATGTTTACCGTTTACATGTTTCAGACCTTTGATCAGTGAAGTTTCTTGGTTGGTTCAGTCCCATGACATGCTAAAGCATGCTAAATGATCTAGGTGACAGCCTAGAGGGTCCACAATAGGGTTCTCAGATCCCGCCATCCCGCCTATTTTTTCCTGTTAATCCCGCCATCCCGCCCTTCTTGACGTCGAAATCCCGATCCCGCCTAAACTTTTAAATAGTTTTCTACTTTCATGATGAAAACCTCACATACCTTTATTCAATGGATAGACGGCAGTAAAAGTAAACACGTTTTTATAGTCGATTGTCTCGATATCATCTAAAATTAAATATCGCCACTATAAATGACCATAAAAAGTGTTTCGTTTGTGTTCTTCTGTTTTAGACCTGTTTTACCGTTTTCTTGTCCAGGTATGAGTGAAAGGTAAAAATTGGCAAAGATTGTTTGCTAGGATATTCTGCCAATTCTTGGTCTTTCCTGTTTTTGGAAGACAACCTACTGAGTATGTAAGTGAAATGGTGGTTGTTCAAGTTGTGGGGTGGTAAGCGCGACTTGGGGGTTTGATCTGAAGGGCGACGTATCCTTAGAGACAAACGTTTTTTCACATTGTTTCTCTATGTACATCCAGCTGTATATAAATGGGTTGTGTCCTTAGACAAGGCTAGGGGCACAAAGGTCATGCAAGATCGGTCCAGTTGTGAGGTACGCAAAAATGAAATGTAACAAAAGATTTATAAAAGTGGACTCACTTAACTCACAGTTTATTTTAAAGCTTTCAGCGTCTTCATATTACTTACTTTCAGTAAATATCTGCTCGGAAATAATTTTTTTTTCGAAGAAAGGCATTCCTGCTCGCACTCTTTTCATAATATTTAGCAACAAAATTTATGATGCTGAATACCTCGTTTTTGGCGACCGCCAAAACCTGTTGCCTGGTTAGACTAACCATAGCTGATCATAGCTGCTCCAACAAACGCTCAGTGGAAAGGGTCGGAAAAGTTAAGAACGCAGACGAGGCCAAGAAATGCAACACGGCATGTGACTTGATACCTCTTTCAGATAAAACACAAAACATCACAAAAGGACTCATAATAGCTTGACATGCAGGCTACTCTTCCTTGATCAATTCATTACTTGAAAGCCAACACACTTCATTCACAAACGATCCATTTCTATCAGCCTGAGCTGGTCAAATCATGCAGTCTCGTAAAAATTAAAATACCGTATCCCGCTACTTTCCCCTTACGATTCTCGCATCTCGACCCTTAATAACACAAAATCTCGCGCCCACTCTCAACTGAAATTCCCGCTTCCCGCTCCTGTTTTCAGCTCCCATCCCGAATATCGCCACAAAAATTAGCCAAATCCCGCTTCCCTCCAAACCTATTGTGGACCCTCAGTTTAGAGGATCATGTTAGAAGGAAAGTTTGACAACTTTGGCTACAAAAATTCTGACATGCACTGGATCACTCAATTTCACTACTTTTGAATAGGTTTGGAGTCAAAATTTGAAATTAATACGCCACAAGGCCAGTATTTAAAGGAAATAGGTTACATCAGTTATTTGTTGTCAAAGAGTTATGATCAGGAAAAGGGTTGCATTATGTTGTTTAGTAGAGTGCTGTTGGAGTACTTCCCCTGCCTTCAAACTTGTGTAATCATTCACTGAAAAATAATTATGGTGCCAATGAGCAATACTTGCTACACCAGAACTCAAAAGACATATATGGACCAAGCATTCAAACGTTATTGTTTTGGTAGCAGTTTCTCGTAGTCAAAATAAAGTTGAACTCATATGTTGCCTACCTGACTCAGTTTCTAATTCTGACAAAAGTACTTGATGCCCCACTGCCACCTAGCTAATGGCTAGGCAGCCCAGGTGGCTCTAATTGGATCACAGGTACTGAAGGGTCATCAGCTTCCTTTGATTAAAGACCTGCTAGGAAGACAGCGAGTCACAGGAGCAAAGATAGCTTGTTCCAGACTCCAAGATAGAAGGAAAACCAAATAAAGGAAGAGCCCCCTTTTCTCCAAATCCTGATCAACTTATTTTTGGGGTACCTTTCTAATTTTTGCCATCCCTACTACCCCTACTATATTTCTCATTTTAATGTTCAGGGCCCTGAACTGAGATGCTGATGTTAAGTTTTAGATAAATTAGAAAATGCAGTATTTGCATATTTGCCATACTATGCACATCATTGAAATCTTTTCATTTGCTCTGGCTGGCCCGTCAACCAGTTTCTTTGCAATCACAACATTTCAAGAACAGTTAACAAATTAAAATTAAAGCACAACTAGCATTCAAGATCACTGAATGTTTTGGATGCAGCGATGTTTGGTCATACTTTTAAAAATCTCTAATACCTCCAAAACGTAAATGTAAAGAAGATCCTCGCAGTTATTAACGCAACTTATGCAGTTGCGAAAAGAAAGCCTGAAAAAATCAGGCTTGCCGGGATAACATACGTATAACATACATGAATTGAATTGTATTAAATTTATTGTAATATAATGTTACCCACACAAAAAGGAACATTTATGAACTGACTTTACTGGTTTCACCAATCATGATCGATAAAATTGTGGCACAGTGAAATTGTCATACTTGAGGTTCATAAAATTAGGCACGTATTTTGCAGAAGGTGTCGATGGAAACTGGACAATTTTTTACTCTAACGAAACGCGATGAAAGTTTGAAACTTTCATACAGTGGGTGATACACATCAGTAACAGTCTGAACAAAATAATATAACCAAATCTAAGCCTCTGATTACATACTTTTAAAAAACGTTTCGTTATACATAAATACGAAAAATATATAATAAAATCTTTGCCTCTGATTAAACGCTTAAAACGTTTCGCTACATATAAACACACAAAATATATAGCCATACTTCTTGTTCAAAAATTTCAAGTGTCTTCAATCGTGTGTAAGGATCAACTGTGCACGGATCGCATGGCTGCCATTTTGCCACATTTGACTTCCGTTTTAAACTTAAGCATGCGCACTAAAACCGGAAACCCACAATTTGTGGGATAAAAAATGCCATTATCCCAGAGACTCTTTAGCACCACCCGCTGACCAGAAAGCCAGAGGACTCTGGGAACAAGATTGCCCAGCAAAATAAAACTTCAATCCCCTCCAACCATCTTCGCGAAACCCAGGACATGTCAGCTTTTGAGTTTTTTCTCCCGACCATAAATTTCTTATCGTTAGATCAGTAGTAGTATTATGGGCCCACATAGCACTCGTTCTGGCTTCTGATTGGTTCTCACTGTTGCTAACCGGAAAGGCAACCGCTGACCGTTTTGGTTGCTAAGGGGGTTTGCGGGCTCACAACCGGAAGTCATATGACCGGAACCGGAAGTCACGTGTTTTTAGGATGGGAAACCGCTGACCAGTTGGAAAAAAGGATCGCGGGCTCATGGAACCGGAAGTCACGTGTTTTAGGATGGGAAACCGCTGAGCAGGTGGAAAAAAGGATCGTGGGCTCAGGACCGCTGAGAAAACGCGGGCTCAAAGTCCAAAGTCCAATTGGAGCATGGGGGGTGATCCTTTTGAGTGAAAACAAGATAAAAAAATAATACTTTATTTGTCATACTTTTTTTCACAACAAGTGAGAAAAAAATCCATGATAAATGTTCCTTTGAGTTCCTCTTTGATGAGTGTTCCTATTTTATGATACAATTGACGGCTCCCAAGCCCTTTAGTCACAGATGACGGTGATAGCGATGAGGTAGTCACTGGTATCCATAAGGATAGGTTTTAAAGGTGTGTGGATCCACTACTCTCTTGTTGTAAACGAGCTGGTACCATTTGTAATCGGGGAAGGTGGACAATTGATAGTTTTGAAAAAAATAATTTAATCTTCCTTTGGGTTTTTACAAATCCTTTAGTGTTCCTTTGAATGAATGTTCCTCACTACTCTTTTGTCATCACCAATTGATAACGCTTATCACATCCGAACGGTATGAATGAAATAAGAAGTAGAGACTCGGTGGGACTGCCAGTCTCCATTCAAACAGGCTTTGATATGTGGAAGGACTTCGCTTTTGGTGTGACCAAGAAAGACGATTATCCTGTCAGAGGGTTTGATTGGGAGTGGCATTTGTGCAAAGAACCCCTCTTTCGTTCCATTTTCATCACGACAAATGCCATACCAAAAAGGGTTTTCCATCATTGCTCTTTTGACTTGTGCCACAAATTTGGTGTCTTCTTGCCATAGCTGAGGATATGTACCTTCAACGACTTTGAGGGGAGTGACTTGTCGACAGTAAGGACATGTGAGACGCTGCTTTTTCCATTGGGGGGCACAGGTCGCATGGCAAGGTTGTTGACAACAAGCAAAGATGAATTGATTGGTGACAGGTGTCAAACAGATCACACATGGTTTGGATTGAGCCATCAGGCGAAAGGATCAATCACTCGTCGGGCTTCTGGACTGAGGACTGGATCATCGATGAGTGTGAAAACATGAAATGGGACGGTGGTTTTTATAGAGAAACAAAGGGGTCACGTGAAGGGGTAAGGAACCAATGAGAGAAAGACCCATCATGCTTTTGGGAGGGGAAGGGGTGGGGGGACCCCCCTCCCCCCCTCTTTAGATAGACCATAAGGCATTGCGCGGATCGGGGTATATAAGTCAAGCGAGGCCCCAGGACGTCACTCCTAGCTTTGAGTTCAGTCTGTACGACTTATGTCAGTTGAGGAAAAGAAAAAATGGTGAAAACAAGAAAGCCCTTGGGCTCCTTAGCTGGTTTGATGAACGTGAGTGGTGAGGAGACGCTGAGGAACAGAGTGCGACCGGAGCAGACGCCAGTCCAGCGCCATATGAACCGTATGTACGAGAGACGCGAGGAAGCGTGGAGGGGTTTGACCCGGGAGCGCGTGGTTGCTTTTATTCGTTTATTTATTTTGTGTTTGGTGGAACTTGAAAATGGGCTCCCTCTGCAAACTACCACGTATAGGTTGTTGAAGAAGACCCTATGCAAGCGCATCATTCCATGGATCCATTTTCGCCTGGTCTACACCATGGACGAGAGGTGGTGGCCCATTACCTTGGGACAGTTTAGAGAATTGGATGGGTACTTGACCGAGCACTTGCCCCTCGTCCAGAAAGACGAGCCATGGGATGCCATTAGGTATTTTTATGAAGAAGTGCTGAAACGGCGGGCGGAGTACGAACGCATGGAAGAGTTGGAGAGGGAGGCCAAGGAAGCGTATGATCGTTGTATGGCCAATTTGAACAGTTGAACATTTTTTATGGTTGTGTTTTTTTTTTATTGTGAGTCAAGGCTACTGTGAGTCAAGAGACATTTATTTATGACCATAGTGCAAACTCAGTGTTGTCAGTTTTTAAAATTTTTAATTAAAAAAGAGTTGATGTTTTTTACAAAGGGTGGTTCGTGTTCTTTGCCACGCTGGGTGGGGCGCTCCTATTTACAATTGAAAAAAGATATCTACAGTTTGAAAAAATAAAAAGTAAAAGAAAGCTATGTACAATTGGAAAAATAAAAACTAAGAAATTGACTATGTACAATTCCAAAACTAAAAATGACTATGTACAATTACAAATGAAAGTCTTCCAGTTCCATACATAATTGATCAATGTTCTCGGGGAGACAGAAGGTGCGATTGAATAAGGCTTGAATTTCGGCTCGGGTTTTCTCGTTCACATCCCGGGATCCCACGATAGCACTGCTTTGATGAAGGGTGGGCTTTCTGGGTCCCCAAGGAACAAATTGACTGCCAGTGACTAGGGTGGCGGCCTTCTCGTTGACTTGGTAGTAATGGTCCGAGCGGTACCATGATTGACTGGGTATGTCAAAGAGGTAGACGGGTTTGCCTTGATCCATGGCCAATTGCACAGTCCAACCAGTGCCTCCTTTCACGCGTTTATGATCCTGTTCCAAGATGCCAAACGCATAGATCGTATGGGCTCTTTTGGTAATTTGATAATTGCGTTGCAGCAATTGCAAGGTGTAAAAATGACTGGGCATTTGTTTGCCTAGTTTCTCCGCTGCCTGGTGAAGATGGGGGTTGGCCAGCATCAAGACTTCCACGGTCGACGGGCGGGGGGACTAGGACTTCGACTTGCATCCCAAACTGTTTACCCAGTTCTTCGACGAGTTCGTCCGTACCTCTGGCTCCCCCGGTGTACACCACATGGCCATAACCCACTTGCAGTTCCAAGGCATCGAGATCTTGTTCTCCGATCATGTCAATGTCTGGGGGCATTGCTTTGAGAATGACAATCTAGAGACCAAGGGACCGTCTTAAATAGGGACAACGGACCAATGGGAAGACAAGAGGTCCTTATTTGGAGAGGCAAAAGCTGACCAATGGGGCGATGAGACGTCCTTATATGGGTAGGATAAGCTGACCAATGAGACCCAAGGGTCATGGGTATAAAAAGGCATGGGCGGTGGGGTGAAAATCTTGAGCACGATGTCTGTGGATCGGAAGAGAAAGCCAAGCGTACACCCTGCGGGAAGAAGAAAAAGAAAGAGAATGTGGACTGTGATCCTGTGGTGCGCGAAGTGGTCGAAGACACCCGAGCTGCAGTGGAAGACACTCGAGCTGCGGTGGAAGATATGATGAAAGAATTGAATGATATGGTGTCCCCGCCTGAATACATGGTGACGTATGCCGAAGATCCTCCCAGTTCAGTGGACTATATGGTATGTCCTTGCCATGATGTGCGTTTGGAGGCCCGAGAATCTCAAAAGGGATGGAAGTATGTGAAATGTCCCATGCAACCGTGTTTGCTGTTTTGTGGACAAGATCAAGCCTTGGAGTATATGAAAGCTGTGTATAGTCAACCTCATGTAGAAGTGTTGGACATGTGGGGTGGTTTGCAATGCTTTTGCCGTGAACCCACCACGCTTCAACAGAGTCATTCGACTCAGAACCCCGATCGCTTGTTTCTGACTTGTTCCAAGAAAACGTGTGGCTTCTTCCGATGGGCTGATCAACCCTTAGGTCCCAAGTACTGGACTTGGTTTCATGACCATCCCCCCAAAAAAGCCGATCAACAAGCTGAACCACCCACCCGTGATGTTCAAGGATATCCCAAGAGGGGCTATGACATCCCAGGCCCGTCACCTCCATCGTGTGGTCCCGGGACCCGTGCCCACGTATAAGATTCACGAATGGGATGATACCCCCGTCCAAGGTACGTTTTATGAAGAGGATTTACAAAAAGTCCATGTGTCCGAGGTGTTTCGCATCGAAAAGGTACTTAAGCGACAAAAAGATCGTTGGTTGGTCAAGTGGAAAGGGTGGCCCGACAAGTACAATAGTTGGATTAGTAGTCAAGACGTAACGTCTCTCCAACCACCCAAGAGGAAAAAGACAAGCCCGCCCAAAGAGACAAGCCCACCCAAAAGACGACGACGACGTGACTAAAAAATGACGTTGGTGCCCAACTCTTCGTTTTACGTGACGTTGATGAGTCATGCGAGTACCAAGGAGTTTCCTGGGAACAAGAGTCATCATTTCAGAAACCGATTGCCTAAACCCATTCGATTTATAGGACGAGGATGGATGGTGGGTATGGTGAGTTTATCCTTACCCACCATTCCCGTGATAGCGGAAGAAGGAGGAGTGGGTGATTCCCATCCTCTGTTGTATGTACGATGGCACGAACGGGTGCATGACACAGACGATCAAGGGGACGATGTCTGGTACCATGAACGTCGCGAACTCTTTGTCTACGGTCGAGATATGAGAAAGGAGATGACTTCGTCGACGGGATCGCACTTTTTTCATCAACTGGTGTACCGTTACGTGCAAGAACGTGCGAAACAAACCCAACCCCTCAACAAATGGACCGAGGACAATGGCGTCAAATTGGTCCCGACCTTTGAATGGACCTCCGAAGGGGATTTGTTGTTGAATACCACCAATGTGGATTACAAACGACAAGTGGCACGCGTGGAATGGGGCAGAACCTTGGCCCTGAGAATGGGATGGATTGAACAAGTGTCGACGGGCGTGTATCGATTGGGTCCCAATCTCTTACAAGAATTTCATACGGACTCCATTCCCACCCCGTCCGATGTCCTTGATGGCAGCAACAAGCCTGCCTTTTGGAAAGTGGATGGGGATTATGTGAACTTGAGTATGACGTGTAATTGGCGGTTTGTGAATTTGAACAAGACCTTTCGTCCCTCGTTGGAATTTCCCTCCACGCGTCCTTTGCGCGTGTATTGTGATGTAGGGACCAGCAGCATGGTGGGTGGTCGCATCACCGATCTCTTACGAGAAATCAAGTACCAGCCTCAAAACACCACCCACTTTGAACCTCGACACATTCAATATGTCCCAGTACGCAATGAAGTGGTGGAAATCGTGGAAACCCAGATGGCCGAAACCAATGGGGATCTCGTGAAATTTGGTGAAGGGCGTACCCTCCTCACCCTCCACTTTAAAAGGGAAGTCGTGGTGTGAAGAAGAAGAAGAAAAATGTCGTTCTACGTGCCGTTACCCAGTCATGCCAACCGACGTGAATTTCCCAACAACCAAGCCAATTCCTTTAAGATTCGTTTACCTCAACCGTTACAGCTCACGGGAGGTGGTTGGCAAGTGGGGTTGAGTGCCATTTCCTTACCGGATGCTCGCGTCAATTTGTATGAGTTGGTCAAAAAAAATGGGTACGTCGTGGGGACGTCCTGGGGTCAAACCTATCCCAAACCGGGTGGAAAAGACGGGGAAATGACCTCGCGAGTAGACACTGCGCGAACCATCATCAATGACGTGAAAGATTTGGATTGGGTGGTGGATGGCGTGAGTTTCATGAAAGCCATCATTGCTCACTTGGAACAACGACGCATGGAAACGGCCATTCAAGGTGGTCGGTTTACCAATGATCAAGGCAAACACACCTACGTCAAGTTTCGTTGGGAAGGCGAGGATCTGCTCATCGACAACACGAATGTCTGCCATTGCGGCACCGACACGCCAGCCCTGACCATCTACACCAAGTTGGCTCTCAAGATGGGATGGTTACGTAAAATCAGCAGTGAATTGATTTTGGGACCGAATTTACAACAAGAATTCATGGGGGATCAAATCCCCAACATGACAAAACCCGCTGGCAACGATTGGAACGATGTGAACGACGATCAGAGCAAGCCGGTCTTTTGGACGGTGCGTTCGTTTTTACCGGATTATTTACAATTGAGTATGAGTTGTAATTGGCGTTTCACCAACTTGAATGTGGCGTTTCAGGCGGTGGTGGGGGAACCCACACGATCGTTGCACGTGTACTCCGACGTGGCAGGCAGTACGATTGTGGGTAATCGCGTGACCGATTTGTTGCGTGAAATCCAGTACAAGCGACAAGCACGTGGCACCCTGTATTTTGAACCGTTGAACATTCAATACATGTCTCTTCGTAACGAGGTGGTGGAAATGATTCATGTTCAAGTGGCTGAAACGATTGGTAGAGGAGGAGACTTGGTCAAGTTTGGTGAAGGCCATACCATTGTCACGTTACACTTCAAAAAGACATAAAAAGGGGAGGACATGGCCAAGGGAGTGTCTAATCACAAGATGCCCAAGACAAGAGTGCGTCGAACGAGACGAAGAAGAAGGCAACGAGGGGGTTTATTCCCGCTGGCTGCCCTCATTCCAGCCTTGATCGCTGGAGGGAAAGCCGTGGCGTTGGGTGCCGCGGGTGGTGCAGCGAGTTACGGGACCAAAAAAGGGTTGGAAGCCGCTTTTCGGAAAAGACGATGACGGTATAAAAAGAGACGAGTCCTGTGACACAAACAAAAACGTGAT
The DNA here is from genome assembly GCA_964030785.1 of Siderastrea siderea. NCBI lineage: Eukaryota > Metazoa > Cnidaria > Anthozoa > Scleractinia > Rhizangiidae > Siderastrea > Siderastrea siderea. The sequence continues at coordinate 2,985,209 of OZ034969.1, forward strand.
CCTTGGTAACGCGTGAAGACGACACAATGCGTGGGGGAAGTTTGACACGATTTCGGACAGACGAGTGGTATGATCAACAGGGTCAAAGTGGACAAGGGTTGGTGACGGATCTCTTGCGTGGGGGGTTCCAAGGCCTTAAAGGCACGCGAAATCCTTTAAAACTGCCTAGTAATATCAAGAGAGGCTTGGAAACGGGTTTGACACGAGGTATCAAACGCAAAGCCGAAGACGTCATTAAAAAGGAAATCACTAAACAAGCCAAGAAAGCTTTGAGTCATAAGAGCGTGAAAGACGCCGTGCGTGTGGCCAGTGCTTTGTTTCCCAAACAAACTAAATGTGCACGTGATATTTTTGGAGTGTAATGGACCCCGTGCATTCACGACCTCGACGGATTCGTAGTGATCGAGGGTTGTCTCAGTGGGGAGGACTGTATCCGTTTTGGAAACTCATGCGACGACAACGTGGTGGATGGTTAAGTCCCGAGGTGATGAGAGTCCCCGGGTTTGATTTGAGACAACGTTTAGCACGACGACGACGCTATAAAAACCCCTCACGACGACGACGGGGTACCACTCGACGACGACGTTAAACATGCCTGACGTGAGTACGCAAACCGCCCCGGCTCACGAGCGTTCCGAAGGGACCGTCAACCCGGCGTTACGGATTTTCAAGGTGCCACCCACCGACATTAGCATCAATGCCTATCGCATGGTCACCATCCAACCCACGACCACGGGTATCAATCCCATGGAATTCATCATTCCGGGGTTGGACGATTTTGTGGATTTGGGACGCAGTTACTTTACCATGGAATTGAGATTGCAAAAGAGTACGAACGATAACTTGGACGCCGCTCAAAAATTGTGGCCCGTCAATAATTTGGCCCATTCCATCATCAAGCAAATTGACTTGCATTTGAATGGCACGTTGATCAGTTCTCAATCCGACACTTATCATTACAAAGCTTACTTGGAAACCTTGTTGAATTATGACCGAGAAGATGGCAAGACTGTGTTAGGACCCCAAGGCTGTTTCAGTCAAGTGGATTTCCCACCCCAGTGGACTGCCACCAACACGGACAAAGCAGGAAACAATCAACATTGGCAAGATCTGACTGCTAATCATAAAGCGGCCTTCGATACCTCTGCGGACGATACCACAGTCTGGTGTTTACCCCGCACTTGGAAGTGTTTCATACCGGCAAACTGTTGGTGCCCGGCATAGAAATCAAGATGAAATTTCATTTCAATGGTCCGAACCTGTTTTTCAATGGAGTGGGTCTAGCTGGCCGATTGATGGAAGGGGATGTGAAACTACGGTTTCATCTCTGCCAACTGCGTTTGAATGACGCCATCTACCAGAGTTTATCTGCAAAAAGACACACTGAAGGAGAAGTGGCTGCTTACCCCACCGTCCGCAGTGAAATCCGGACCTTCAGCATGCAAAACAACCTGGTCCGCTTTGATATCCCCAACCTGTTTCAAAACAGAATACCTGACCGATTGATTGTGGGATTGTTGGACAGCCGAGCCTTCAATGGAGATGTGACCCGAGATCCTTTCTGCTTCCAGAAATTTGGTCTGACGTCCATTAAACAGATTGTCAAAGGAGAAGAATACCCTTATGAAACCCTCCAGTTAGTGCACAACAATGGCACCCGAGATAATCTAGGCTACTTCCGTTTTCTGCAAGCCAGTGGTGCCTGGTGTAAAAAGAAAGGCAATATGGTAGAACTAGGAGATTGGGGCCAAGCTAAAAATTGTACCTTGTACATGTTTGACAATGTCGCCAATGGATGTGCTGACAGTCAAAACCTCAACCCCAAGCAAATGGGCGATTTACAACTCATCTTGGAATTTGGAGCCGCCCCCGGTGTCAATATAACTGTACTCGTGTATGGGGAATTTGAGAACTTGCTGGAGATTGACAGGAACGGAGCCGTGTTGTATAACATTTACCAACACTGAAGAAATGGAACATGTGGCCTTGAATAATGTGCAATTGGATTATTTAGCCCGAGACGACCCCCACTTGAACCCTGTCTTTTACGGGACGGTGGCCTGTGATCGTTTACCCAAGAGTCCTGTCAAGACTGCCCTGCAAGGGTACATTGTGAATACGGACCCACACGATCAACCCGGACAACATTGGTTAGCGGTGTGGACAGATGGAAACGTGTGTGAAGTCCTGGACAGTTATGCTTTGCCCTTGGACACGTACGTGCAAGCCACCCCGTTACGTGATTGGATTGTGCAACATTGGAAGTATGTGGTGACCAATGGCAAGTCCCTCCAAGCCATTTCAAGCAAGAGTTGTGGTGATTACGCCTTGTTGTACTTAAAAGCCAAAGCCCGTGGACGGACCTTGCAAGATTTTTTAAATGAGTTTTCTGATCATGATTATGTAAGCAATGACCATCAAGCGGGTCAACGCCTTCAACAATTGATTGTAGGTCAAGAAGCCAGATGGTATCAACTTTGTTGTCATCCGTATCATCAATGTAATGGTTAAATAAAAAAGTTCGTTGGAAAAGTGTGTTGGAGTCGTAGCTCAGTCGGTAGAGCCTTTGGATCCCCCCGAATACATGAGGAGGTCGTGCGTGGGTTCGAGTCCCACCGGCTCCAATAAAAAGGTGCCTTTTTTTTTTCCATGAGTATTTCGTCATCATGCAAACGGGGAAACCGTTTCGTTTTCATACCCCCTCCTCTATCTTGGTGGTGGGTCCTTCGGGATGTGGGAAAACCGTGTTTACGGAAAAACTCTTGGTAGACAACCCAGAGTTGTTTGAAAGTCCACCGACCCAACGGCATTATTGTTATGGGGCCTGGCAAGATCGATTTCAAGGCATGCAAGATCAAGGGGTGGTGTTTCACGAAGGGATTCCCGATCATGAGGCGTTGGTCCAATGGTTTCCTCAAGGACATGGGGTCCTGGTCTTGGACGATTTAATGGATGAAGGCAGTCACGATAAACGCATGTTGGATTTATTCACCAAACATTCACATCATCAAGGGGTGACGGTCCTGTACTTGTGCCAAGACATGTTTCCCGTGGGTCGATATGCTAAAAGTATTTCCCGCAATGCCCATTACATTGTGGCGTTCAAGAACCCTCGAGATCAATTAGGGGTACGCAATGTCATGCTTCAATCGTTTCCTACCACTTGGAAAGACACGTTGGAGACGTTTCATCAAGCCACCACACGACCGTATGGGTATTTGGTCTTGGATTTACATCCCGCCTCCTCCGATCAACAACGTGTGTTGAGTCACCTGTTAAAAGACGAAGGATGGACTCGCACCTATCAAAAACGACTATAAAGGGGCCCTTTGAACAGGAAAAAGAGAGAGAGAGAGCAACCATGGCCGATGATGACCGTCAACCTCCGCAATCGTACGATACCGTGGCCCCTGCGGGTGTGGGGGCGGCCAGCAGCAATCAAATGTCCCCAAGGGCCTTCCAAGATTTGTATATGACGGGAGACCAAGGCCTTCTCGACGTCGCCATGGAGGAAATTCACCCCGATGCCCTCCATGAGTTTTTATCAAGTCTCCCCTCCCCCAGGACAGTCGCCGGCTGGCCCGATGTGGATGGTGCACCCCCTGCACAGGCCTCTTCCCCTGCTGGGGTAGGAAGTCCAGGAAGTCAATCATTCCGTAGCATACACACCACCCCGGAGTCCCCGAGAAGTCCACCTGGTTGGCGAACAGCGACAGGTGGTCGGACAGCCGCGGGTGCCGGGGGTGATGGTAATGGACGTGGTGGGCGTGGTGGACGTGGTGGTGGTAGTGGTGGTGGTGGACGTGGTGCTGGTGGGCGTGGTGCTGCTGGGGGTGCTGGTGGTGGTGCTGGTGGTGGTGGAGGTGGTGCTGGTGGTGGTGCTGGTGGTGGCGGTGGTGGTGGTGGTGGTGGTGGTGGTGGCGGTGGTGGTGGGGGTCGTCATGGACGACGACCGAGACGAATACGAGGACGACGACGAAATACCCCCACTTCACCTTTGACACCTACCTCCAATCCAGCCACCCCTCGAGGATCTTGGACGTCTGGGAGTCCACCCCCTCGTACCTTGCGTCAAGCGGATTTACAACGACGTTTACGGATGATGTTACAAGATCAAGAACAATTAGCCCAAGGACGTGACATTGCTAATGTCACCATGACCAATAGCATTGTGACCAGTTATAAACAGGGAGGAGCACCGAGCGTACAAACCTCGTCGTCCCGCGTTTCGCCGTGAGGATGAAAACCGTCGTATCGTTATTGAATGGATCGAAACATCATGGTATTCGATTCCCCCCTGAATTATTACAACGCATGGATTCCTTGTATGCTTTTTACCATCAGCAATGGTGGTGTTATCGAAAAATGTTGAATCATTTCAAGTGTATCAATGCCTTGTTCAATGGCATGGCATTACTCCTGATGGCCGCAGGCATGATTGCCGGACCCCTTTTGGAAAACAGTACGTTGGTAGCGTGTTTGGCGGCCGTGGGCACGGTCGTCAAAGGATGGAATGATTTTAAACAATACCGATTTAAAGTGACCATGAGTCGATTTGCGTTTACCACCTATGCCAAAGCTTTGACCGAATTGAAAACCCATGTCCGGGGTGTTCCCTTGGAGGATCTGGAACGATTTTTAATCAAGATGCAAACCTTGGATGATACCATTGTGGATTTCACCCCTCCGTTACCCAAACGATGTCTTCAAGATTACCATCGTCATTTTGTGTACCAACCCGTGGAAGCCCTATGCTATGTGGACGGACGCCCTCGTCCCTTGCGACCCAAAGACTATTGGATCGATAAAAAGCCGCTCCCTCCAAGTCCCACACTCTTAGAACCATGGCCGTCCAACGAAGACGACGCAGAAAAAGGAAACAAAGAGGAGGGGCTTTAATGCGTCGCAAACCCCGTTTGGTGGATAAAATTGCCCATGGCATGAGTATGTTTCTATCAGGTCCAGCGCCTGGGTTTGGACTCGCTTTAGGCAAATTAGGAGGTCAAGCTTTGAAAGGCATCACCGACAATGTACAACATTACCGTCGACAACGAGGTGGGGGTTGGTGGCAAGATTTCAAACGCAATACCCGTCAAGGCTATAAAGAGTCGCGAGACGTGCTCAAACAAAACAAAGCCCTTCAACGTCTGTTGATGAACCGTCCATGGTAACCTTGAGAAGAAGACGACGACGACGTCGTCAACGAGGAGGGTTTTTAAATCTATTGGTCCCCGCCATGGCAGGATTGGGGAAAGCCGTGGCCTTGGAAACGGATAAACGTATAAAACGCACGATCCAAAAAGCCAACCAACGGTATCGTCGTCGTCACCGATAAAGAATGCAACGTCTTCGACGTCAATTACCGTTTTTACGGTCCATGTTACAAGAAGCCAATGGTTCCAAACGTCAAGAGTTGTTACAACATGCCAATGCCGATCAAATCAATGCTGTGAGTGAACTGGTCTTGAACTTCTTAAAAAACAAGATTCCTGTGACCCCACCCATGCTGGTCAAACTTCAACCCTATAAAAAGGTGCTACGTGATTTGGGACGTCGTCGACATTCCGTCAAAAAACGTCGTCAGTGGTTAGTCCGACAAAAAGGACGCGGATTGTTTCAAGGACTCCATCACGTGTTATGTCAATGTGTTCGTTAACGTGTCAAGACATGGAAAGACTCTTATTGGAAGCATAAATATCACCTGTTGTGACAGCTGTCGTGCATTGGAAGACCTTTGCCCCGACCATGGACGAGGTGTACATGATTCCCCACCAGGACTTGGAACAACTCATTCAATATTATAAAGGAGAACTCACCGAAAATGCCTTGTTGAACAAAGCCGCAGCGCTCGCCGCCAAAAAACATGTTGTTAACCAACCCCCAATTACCCCCAGCCCTGGTCAATGCTCAAACCAAACCGTTGAGTCAAGAATTGACTAAGTTAACCAAACGCATTCGTCAATTTCCTGGCAGGGTGGGAGTTGGTGCACCGGGTGGCCCGCCAGGTGAAGAAGGCGAGGAAGAGGCCGGGGATTTGGTGACGGGACCTGTGGAACAATGGTTGAAGCGCATGATAAAAGGCAGCCCGTCCACCCCCAAACCACCCATTACCCCTGCAACCAAGAAAGGCAAAGGAGCAGCCACCACCAGTAAAATTCCCATTGTCAAGAAAGGGAGCCCATCCACCAGTCGAGGGGATAGCCGGTCGCGTTTAGAAGCCATTCGAGAACAGCGCAAGACCTTGGAAAAAAAGATAGCCGAGAGTCCTTGGGCAAAGGCAAAGGCAAAAGGCAAAGGCAAAGCACCTGCCCGAGAAGTGGAACGATTGAAACCTTTACCCGGTTGGGAAGATTGGTACCAAGGTAAAAAGTTACGACGTCGATTGGATTACGACACGGACTAAAAAACATGCCCACCAAGAGGAGAAGGGGACGCACCCAACGAGGAGGGGCCTTGGATGTCCAAAAATGGATTGCTAAAACGGGGAAGGAATTTCATTGGCCTGGGTATCAATACATGGGCCCTGGCACCCATTTGGCCAAACGTCTGAAACGTGGGGATCCAGGGATCAATCGCTTGGACCAGATTGCTAAACAACACGACATTGATTACAGCCGTGCTATGAATTTGCAAGATAAATGGAAAGCCGATACCAAGATGATCCAAGCCCTTGATCGATTACCCGGCAAGAAAAACAAGACGGAACGGGTGGTCAAGAAAATCATGCAAGCCAAGAAACGTTTAAAATTGTAAATTTAATGACATACCATGTTGAGTAAAAATAAAAAATGAAAATGTCAATCAATGTCTCATTTGGTTCATGAGTTATCAAGTTCAATGTTCTGTCAAAAATACTGAGAGATGTTCTGCCAAATAGTCATACGATTTTCTGCCAAAATACTGAGACGATTCAATGTTCTGCCAAAAATACTGAGACGAGGGTTAAGTGACAAAGTCATCCAAATCAAACGAAGAATCCTCCTGCAGCATCATGTCCGTTAAAAAGTCAAACAAACAGTCGTCCGATGACGACAAGTCATCGAGTAAATTGTCCAACAAAGAATCGTCCGATGATGACGGCAAGTCATCGAGTAAATTGTCTAAAAATCCTTTCCCATCGTCCCACATGTCACAAGAAGAAAGGGACGATTCGTCGCATACAGAATGATCCAGGGGATCACGGACCCCTGAATCCATGTCCATTATAACCTCAGGTTGATCCATAGAATCCTCCGGGGTGGGCGAGAGGGAATCATGAAAGTCCTGCATAAAATCTTCTAGGGTCACGGTCAATTTGAGGGGCCCTAAGGCTTGGCGTTTCTCCTCCGTTCTCTTTCGGACCATGGCCCCTGTGAGGGCAACGGCCTCACGCTTTTTCACTAAGTATTGTTTCTGCCACCGCTGACCTGCTTCCGAACGGTAGTATTGTCTTTTATAGACCCGGAGTCGTTCTTTATTGGTGGCATAGTACCATTTCTGGTATGCAGATATTCGGTCGGCATGTTTGGCCCTGTACCTAGCTCTCTCAGCCCGTCGCTGCACCAGTCGTCGCTCTTCTTTCGCCTGGAGCTCTGCTAGTTTGGCCTTAATGCCGTCATCGTCGTCAAAGCTTACCAGGTGGGTCTTACGACGTTTCGCCCGATACCGTTCTTTCGAAGCGGCTACTCGGTCCGCATGTCTGACCCGGTACCTGGCTTTCATAGCCCGTCGCTGCGCCAGTCGTCGCTCTTCTTTAGCCTGGAGCTCTGCTAGTTTGGCCTTAATGTCGTCATCGTCGTCGTTTGGTGGGTACGTTGTCGTCGTGGTGGTGGTGGTGGGGCGTTTGGTGTGGTGGCAAGTGCATTGGCAGCAGCAGCTTTCGGGGGACAACGGGAGATGGGGGCGGTGCTGGCAGAGGTGTCTGGGGCCGATTGAATTTGTGGTGCCAGTTGGTCCAGCAAAAGTCGAGGCCCCGGATGTACCACTCGGTGTTGAGTTGCGGGTAGCAGCCCGGGTTCCAGTGCTGTTGCACGTAGGTGTGCCGTGCTGTCTGAGCTGCTTGGGCGAGCTGCCTCCTTTTCCTCCTTTCCTCCAACAGCGCTTCCCCAAACTCCCTGATGTCTTCGTCGTCGTCGATACTCCACTCCTTAACTTCATCTAAAATCGTATCGACTTGAAAGTTTTCAAAATCTCCTAAAAGCTTCTCTAGACTAGAGTCCATCTTGAGATGACTCACCTCGAAGTTCGATCTGTTTTATAGTCTCTCATTCATTCCCGTGATGCACCATGGACCCCAACTAGAGAGGGGGGAGGGGGGTCCCCCCTCCTGAGGACCATAGGATGACTCACCTCGAGGTGATGTCCTCCCTCCCTAGATCCATAGGATGACTCACCTCCAGGTGATGTCCTCCCTCCCTCTTTAGATAGACCACAACACTTTGCGAGGATCTCGATCCTCCACCCTCTTTAGATAGACCACAACACTTTGCGAGGAATGACTTTTTACCCTATAAAAGCCGAACATCCACCACCAGTGAGTTCATCTGATCATGGCTTCTGAGCCAGGCCCAAGTGGCCTGACCACTGAAGAGATTTTGACCTTGCTACATCCCTCGGCCTCTGAGAGAGAAGAAGAGACGACAGCGAATTCCCCTGATGAACCTTTGGTAGCCAATGAAGAGATGTCGGACAGTGACGACCTCTGCCAAGAGGCCTTGGATACTTTTGAACGGCAACGTGCGTTTCAAACTCATCTCCTTGAACAAAGTAGGGGAGGGTTGCATCCCAATGCAAACGGCGCGTTTGAGTTTGAAGTTCAACCCTATGTCGACCAGCGGAGCACGCGTATGGGAGTGCATGAACGTCATTTCAATACCCGTTTACGCCAAAGGGGGAACTTGATTCCAGGTCAAAACATTACCCAAGCTCTCCAAGACGGATTACGTCGAGCAGTGAATCAAGTGTTAACCACCACACCCGACCTCCACGATCAAGATCGACTCTACTTCACTATCGCCTCAAACAGACTCCACAATAATTTTCAGGGGTGGGGATTACGTACAGGTGAATGGCGACAAGACACGGAGCGTGTGGAGGCCCTGTTCCACCGTTTAGCACAAGCCTTGAACAGCAACGAACAATTTGAAATGGATGACTCCTTTCAATTATCCATTACTCAAGTCCAACATGCCCCTCAGGGAACCGGCAAACCACGGCGCCGAAAACCAGGCCACCCAACCCACCAAGCCTTAACCAGGACATCGAAATCGGTCATTCACATCCGAAATGATGATCCACTCTGCTGTGCCAGAGCCCTGGTCACAGCCAAGGCCAGAGTGGATCATCACCCGAAATGGCACAGCATTCGCCAAGGGAAGGGGCCACTACAAAGGGAACTCGCGTTGCGGCTCCATCACGAGGCCAACGTGCCCCTCGGGCCTTGCAGCTACGACGCCTTGACGGCTTTCAGCAAAACGCCGTCCCTCACAGGTTACCAAATCATCCTGGTGGATGCGCATCGATCTTATCACATCACCACCTATGGAGACCCCCAAGACAAACAACTGATCCTACTGCACGACCATAACCATTACGACGTCATCACCCGTCTACCCGGATTTTTCGGATCCAGTTACGTCTGTGCCCACTGTTGGAAACCCTACAACACCGAGGGAAAGCATCGCTGCAACAAGAAAAAACAATGCCGAGCCTGTTTCCAAAAAGAGTGCCCTGATTTCCAGGCAGCGTACCCTCGGCACCAGAAAGCCACCCAACGTTGCCAGTCCTGTCATCGGGACTTTTTTGGAGACACTTGCCTTCAAGCCCATGTCGGCCAGGACCACACGGGCAAACCTGCAGCCAACCAAGAGTCCTCCGTCTGCTTTACACGCCGTCGCTGTCCTACCTGTTTTAAACTGAACGTTGGATTACAAGAGATTGCTAAACACCAATGCTACTATATGGACTGCCCGTCTTGCCATGAGTACGTGGACAGTCAAAACCATTTTTGTTTCATTCAAAGACCCACTCAAGACAAGAAGAAGAGAAAGAGGAAACACCAGGGAGGGCCTCGCGCCAAACGAGGGGCAGCCGCCGCGGCGGAGCCTGATACCACCACCCCAGACGACGACGACGACCTGCCCCCCTTGCACGTGTTTTTTGATATTGAAGCCATGCAACCCCACCAAAAACACATTGCTAATCTCCTCGTGGCCGAAACCGAAGACAACGATGAACCCAAGCCTTTCCCTGGCCCCTCTTGTACCCGAGATTTTCTGGAATGGCTGGATACCTTGACACTCAACGATACCCGACAAGTCAATGTCCTGACCCACAACTTCCAAGGGTACGATGGGTACTTTGTCGTCCAGCAATACCATAGTGACAACCGGATCGTCCAGCAACTCCGCAACGGGTGTAAACTCTTGGAAGTCAAGCACGATCGCATCCGATTCATCGATTCCATGAGTTTCTTCCAGATGCCTTTGTCCGCCTTTCCCAAGACCTTTGGATTAACGGAATTGAAAAAAGGCTACTTCCCCCACAAGTTCAATATCCCCGATGACAAACACCAAACGTACGTGGGACCCGTCCCGGCTCCCGATTACTACATGCCCGAAACCAAGTCCCCCGAAGACAGGAAAGCCTTTGAAAAGTGGCATCAAGAACAACGCGACCAGGGCGTGGTGTTTAACTTTCAAAAAGAGTTGCTAGCTTACTGCAAATCCGATGTACGACTCTTGAAAGAAGGATGTCTGACTTTCAAACAGATGCTTGAAGCTCAAGCGGGGTTCAACTCCTTTGACCACATCACCATTGCTTCTGCCTGCAACATGGATTTACGTATGAACCGGATGATCCCTAACAGTATTGCCAGTGAACCAACCCTTACTTGGAAGAAGAATAACGTCAATCAGTCCTACGAAGCCATTGAATGGTTAACCTGGTGCCAACAACACCAAGCCCCTCATCTTCAACATGCCAAAAATACCGGCGAGTATCGCATCCCTGGTACCAAACTCCATGTGGATGGTTTCGATGCCAGTACCAACACCATCTACGAATATCACGGTTGTTTCTGGCATGGATGTCCTCGCTGTTATCCCAACCGTTACGAAACACATCAACGCCACTGTGCTCGATCCATGCAAGATGTCTACGAGGACACGAAACAAAGGACCCGAGATTTAAGAGAACAAGGGTACACCGTGGTGGAAATGTGGGGATGCGATTGGACCCATCTCAAAGACACCTCCCTTGACATCAGTACGTTTATAACTAACCTTCAAACCACAAAACCTCTCAATCCACGCGACGCTTTCTGTGGAGGACGTACCAATGCAGTGAAACTGTACCATCAAGTCACCCCCAATCAAAAGATCCATTACATCGATGTCACCTCCTTGTACCCATGGGTCAACAAAACCTCTGTCTACCCTAAAGGACATCCCACCTTTATTACAAATCCCGGTCACACGGACATCCACCAGTACTTTGGATTGATCCAATGCCAAGTCCTGCCTCCCCGTGAACTGTACCATCTCGTGCTGCCTTACCGCCATGACGACAAACTACTCTTTCCTCTCTGTGCCCGTTGTGCGGAAGAAGAAATGGCCAAACCCCTTCTAGACAGATCCTATCATTGCCCTCACCCCGACGAGGAACGTGCCCTGACAAGTACCTGGTGCAGCCCCGAATTAGAGAAAGCCGTCGACCTCGGGTACCAAGTCCTATACATCTATGAAGTCTGGCATTTTGAAGAAACCTGTGAGGGGTTGTTCCAAGACTACGTCAACACCTGGTTGAAAATTAAGCAAGAAGCCAGTGGGTGGCCTGAAGACAACATGACAGAACAGCAAAAACAGACCTACATCAATGATTACTTCGAGCATGAAGGCATCCAACTGGAATACCACAAGATCCAAAAAAATCCTGGGTTGCGAACCCTGTCTAAAATGATGTTAAATTCCATGTGGGGTAAATTTGGACAACGACTCAACAAGACCCGAGTCCAAGAATTTGATGACCCCCAAACCTTCCACCGTTTCTTAGAAACGGATACCCTCGATGTACGTCACGTCTCCGTCATCAATGACCAAATGGTGGAACTGCACTACCAACATCAAGAAGAGGACATCCCCGTCTCACCCAACCTCAACATCTTTGTGGCCTGTTTTACTACCTGTCATGCCCGGATCAAACTCTACGAGACCTTGCAATCCTTGGGAGAACGAGTACTTTACTACGACACAGACTCCATCATCTATTGCACAGACGAGGGTCAAACCAACCCAGCCTTGGGCAACTACCTTGGTGACTTTACAAATGAGATCAAACCCGTCAAGATCGATGGCATCGTCCACGAAGATTATATTGTCGAGTTTGTATCCGGGGGCCCCAAAAATTATGGGTACACCACCAAGAACGGAAAGGTTGAGTGCAAGGTTCGTGGTTTCCGCCTCAACAGCGAAGGCAAAACCCATTTGAATTACAACGTCATGCGTCAGAATGTCTTGGATGAAATTGAAAAGCCACTCCTGAAACCCCGTCAGACCCAAGTCATCAACACACACCACATTGTCCGGGACCCACAAAACTATCAATTGTCCACCTTCTCCGATTACAAATGGTACCAGCTCGTTTACAACAAGAGAGTAGTGGATCCACACACCTTTAAAACCTACCCTTATGGATACCAGTGACTACCTCATCGCTATCACCGTCATCTGTGACTAAAGGGCTTGGGAGCCGTCAATTGTATCATAAAATAGGAACACTCATCAAAGAGGAACTCAAAGGAACATTTATCATGGATTTTTTTTCTCACTTGTTGTGAAAAAAAAGTATGACAAATAAAGTATTATTTTTTTATCTTGTTTTCACTCAAAAGGATCACCCCCCATGCTCCAATTGGACTTTGGACTTTGAGCCCGCGTTTTCTCAGCGGTCCTGAGCCCACGATCCTTTTTTCCACCTGCTCAGCGGTTTCCCATCCTAAAACACGTGACTTCCGGTTCCACGAGCCCGCGATCCTTTTTTCCAACTGGTCAGCGGTTTCCCATCCTAAAAACACGTGACTTCTGGTTCCGGTCATGTGACTTCCGGTTGTGAGCCCGCAAACCCCCTTAGCAACCAAAACGGTCAGCGGTTGCCTTTCCGGTTAGCAACAGTGAGAACCAATCAGAAGCCAGAACGAGTGCTATGTGGGCCCATAATACTACTATCAGTTTTAGACGTAAAGCTTTGAGACTCGCGTCTCAAAATCCCGAGCAGTGCATAAATTGACTGGAATTAAGAAAATATCGTTTTAACAAAAAAAATATCAGAATATATTACCGCCAGGAGCATCCTCCAGCAAATTTGTGGTGGGCGTAATCTCCTCTCCTGATGATTCCTCTGAAAATCAAGAGGAAATTAAATTCACAGGTCAAAACTTATTTCAGGGAGGTAAGTAAGAGTGACAAGCAATCCCTCAGCCCCCAGTAACCCTATTCAGGTCGCGCTTATTTTTTGTTTGTTTGTTTGTTTCTTTATGTGGCGGCCATCTTGGATTTTTTTATTTTTCCAGAGCCTCCGAAAAGCACCAAAATTGACCAAAAAAGTAATTCAAATCAATAAAAGAACACCAACGACTGTACAAAAAAGTGGTTGCCATGGTAACGTTAAATTTGATGGACAAGGACTTGCTATGTCAAATTGTTTCCAGATAAATTTTAGAAAAAGTCACCAAGTTTGGTTGCTTTAGCTTGCTTATTAAAAATATTATTATTATTATTATTATTATTATTATTATTATTATTATTATTATTATAGTAATTTTGCGGAAACGTAACATAGGATAAACACTTACCTTCCACACATGGTAAGGCTACTACTTTGTTTAAAAGAAAAAGCACAGCAGCAAAAAGGAAAAGGATCCTAAACTGATTCATGATCTAGCTTGTCCACGCAACTGCTTAACTACGCTACGTGTACTAAAGTCTAACTTATAGAAGTCTATACAGTCAGTGTACGTACAGTTAAGTGGACCTGCCCCAAACGTGTACGCCCTTAACTACTGTAAACTCTAACTCTATTCACAATCGTACCCCACTTTTAAGAAAGAAACAAACTCCTTTCTACAGTCCCAAGGGATAACTTATAAGCTGCTAAAAAACTTGTGCAGTCGAAACAGTGCAGGCAACCGAGCTGAGACTCCATCGATGGTTTGTATCATCAAACCTTTCCATCAGTTTGGGCAACGGGCTACCTGACTCAAGTTTTCACGTTTTTACAAAATTTTGAACCTTAATTCGTTAAGTAGTATTTATTTATTTAGTAGGTTTTCAAAGCATCATAACATTATAAAATAAAGCTGGTAATATTGACACGAACGTTTCCATGGAGACCGATAACAGTGGTGTCTAGAATATACTATTAAGTTATCTTTATAGGATTAGTACTTTAACTGTCTGAAATATTTGTTTTTGTCACCTGTGGAGACCATGTATTAAACACCGAACTTTGTGAGAGCTCAATAATCTGAAGTCAGTAAACTTAAGTCAGATGACGTCATCAGAAGTAAGAATTTCTCGAGGCGTGCATGTATAGCTCTAAAAACGCACGTTTAGCACGAACTGATTCGTAATTGTTGTAACACGTATTTAACGGACATCTCTTGTCCAGATAGAAACCACACAAAGAATATTCATTGTAAAAAAATAAATAAATAAAATAACACAAGCAGAAGAAGACCTGAAGGTATTTTTTACAGCCCGTAAACACAATAATTAGACTAAAGTACGTCCCAAAATACAAGCCGGACTTGTCTTTTGTGGACATCTCAGTGTATGAAGCATAATTATTGAATTCAATAATTACAAAACCAGAATTTTCAAATTCGCATTTCTAAATTTCTAATTGTCTTACATACATACAGGTAAACTCTTATTTTTTTTTACTTTTTGGGCAAAATGGCCATCCCTTTCGTCTAACAGTTTTTTCTTAGCCCAATTCTTCTTCGATCAATTCTACATTTGTAGTGTTTAATGTTTCTCATTTTTAATTTCATAGAAACAGTGCTCGGAACATTTTAGAAATCATCGAATAATGATTCTTATCGAAACCACTAAATTTCGAGCAAAAGTCCATTAACGTTATTTTGCCTTGGAGCACCTCGACACAGGCAAACCTAATATTTTGGCTTCTTATTCCTTCAGTCATGTTAAACCTACGGTTTTCAGCTAGGGCTTAAATCAATGTAATTATGATAAAATAATTGCTATTGTTAGTTAACCACGTTATTCCCTCTTCTCTCTCTCTCAGAGAAACTCACAAATAAGTCGGTAACTGTAAACTCTACTCTGTTTAAGACAGACACCTTTAAACACGGGACAGCTTGCGAAGGGAAACTTGTATTGTAGCCAAGCAAATTAAAAAAAAAGAAAGAAAGAAAGAAAGAAAACGTAAGCGTCTTCTCTAACTCGAAAGAGTTTACATCGGTGACACGAAATCTATTAACGCTATAGATTATTTGTTGAGATTACTAAAAGCCGACGCAGTGAAATGAGTGAGTTCGAAACTGACACATTTTTCCAAATTTCAATTCTCAGTTCGTGCAGAGTAACATTAACTATGGACCACTCCGTTTCGTCTTGTATTTACTGCGTAGAAACAGACACCTTCGGTACAGTCCCTGCAGTGAGTTTGATTGTCCGGCTTTGTTATAATATAAGTTATCCCCATGGGGATAACATATTATAACAAAGCCGCACAATCAAAATCACCGTCTAAAGAACGTTTGCATGAATATCACGCAAATCTGGTGTCCGCCATGTTGACGTGTGTACGGCCAGAGCCAGTATTACGTAACTGGGGGTCTACGAGAAATTAGGCCAATTTTGGCACCAACGTCAAAATGTTCACCTCGAACTCATTGAATATCACCTAAATATATTAATTTGTAAATTTCAATGTTTGCAGAAATGTGAAAACTTGGTAGCAGCTTTGGCAACTTGTTCCTTCAATTGGCATCTTATTATGCAATCAGGTAAAGCCTAAGGATGGTTTTTATTTAAGGCTTAAGTCAAAGTAAAAATGTAATAAAACAATTGTTGATATTAGTTAACCACATTATACCCTGCTCGCCCTCTCAGATCAACTCTTAAAATAAGTCGGTGAGTGTAAACTCTACCTCGGTTTAGAAACAGAACCCCGGTCTCCAAAAACGGGGGGAAATGCATATCGAATATTTGCCTTCAAACTATTCTATGAAACGAATCACTTCCACGTAATACTGAACGAAATAAGGGTGGAGATTTAGATAAACGGGCGTTGAAATGTCAAACTCGCATACAGGGGATATCTTCCATTGCATGCAAGCAAGCAAAAATTAAAGATCGAAAGGAGGTTTGCATCGATGACACGAAATCCATCAACGCTATAAATTATTTGCTGCGACTGCTAAAAGCCGATGCAATGAAATGACTGAGTTTGAGCCACTTATTTCAAAACTTCAAGCCTCAGTTAGTGCAGAGTAACTTTCAGACACCTTCTGTACCGTCCCAATACAAAGGATCACTTATACTATAAACAAAGCCGACTAAGAAAAGACGGATCGAAACGCACCAATCACGTTTAACAGTCTTCACAGCCAATAACATCACGGTTTAACTGAAAGACGACCAATAACATCACGAGATCGTCGACCAATCAGGACAACGACCAGAGACTTATAACAACTACTGACGATTCACAGTTCACTGACTCTGATGATGACTTCCGCTCAGGTTGTCGAAACGTCAGTCAATGTCACCTCAAACAGTCCTTCTCAGGACTACACTGACCCGGACGATCACAATTTACCGAATTACAATCAAAATCACTGCATGAATTATAAAAAAAACTGTCAAAAGAAGGTTTGCATCGATATCACGCAAATCTTTGCCTCCGCCATGTTGACGTGTATCTTTGGTGCACCAACATGGCGGCCAAAGCTGGTCTTACGTAACTAAAGGTGTAACAGAAATTAGACCAATTTTTTAAACATGTGAAGCTTGAGGGTATGGTTTTTATTCAAAAAATAAGGGACTAGTCCCAAGGTACGACTTCTGTTACTATACGCTGCTCTCACTACACGCAACCAACTTTGCGGACTCACTTTTTTACATAAGCTTTTTTCAAGGAAATTTTTTCAGAAGATTGTACCAGAATGGAATTCTATTCTGCACATTTTAGTCAATCAAGAGTTTTAGACTTGGTTTGTAGAACCTTACTGGAAACTCCAGAGTGAGCAAAAGGTTGTAAACTTACAAATAAAGTTTCTGCGAGTTGATGTGCCTTTGGGTATTTAGTTTCTTGGTTTAGGGTTATAGGGTTATCGACTTCCGCAGATAACCCAAACCTCGGCCTTGATAATTCTCACTAACATGCTCGACCTCGTCCAATAATTATTAATTGCAAGCAAGCCAAAATTGAAAATAATAAGCGTGCTCAACAACTTGAAAGTTCCCGCAGCTAAGAAAAACGACAACACGTTTTAGTTTTGAAGACATGTTTCGGATGTTTCAACTTGAAAGTTGGCTTGCAAATCAATTAACGTTGTTGCGATTGCTAAAGGCTGGTTTTCACTAGACATGAGAATAAGCATAAGAGTAAAGATAAGCAAATGAGAACACTGGCGACATAAGCATAACGACATCATAACGACCTCGCTGAAAACCATTTACCTGACCTGAAAATGAGATCTTTCTGGTTGACTGCCTTGTGTTTGTGCTTACGTCGCCGCCGTTCTTACTTGTGAAAATTGCGACATAAACATAGGTACAAGCATAAGAAGGACGGGCGTGTCCGTTCTTTTAGTTTCTGCTTATGCTTATGTCGCTGGTGTTTTCCACTTGTTTATGCGTGCGTTTGTGTTTATGTTTACACTTATGCCTAGTGAAAACCAGTCTTAAAAAGCCACTGCAGTGAAATGACTAAGTTTGGGTCCCGTTTTTCAATTCTTCAACTCTCAGTTTGCACAGAGTAACCTTAAATATCGATGAAATATGAACCACTCAATTATATAGTCTTTCACATTTACCACGTGAAATTAGACACCTTCGGTACAGTCCCAAGGGACCACTTATTAAAACAAAGCCGCGCAAAATCAAATGCAAAATCTGTGCACGCAAGCCGAATTTATACAGGGTTCAATTCTACCTGTTACCATCCCCCCCGGGCACACCCCCAGGGATTTGCAATTTTTTTCTTACTTACTTGGCGGTCTATTCCCCGCCCCCGGACACGCAGAAATAGACAATTCCCCACCCCCGGGACTCCTCATCGACCACAAATACGTTGTTTTGTGTTCAAAATTGATTTATATACAATAGCACTACCAGACGTTTTGACAAGAACTTTAACGCTTTTCTAACGTTTTACTGAACGAAGGACATAACATAATATCAAAAAACATGGACACTACATTGAAAAAGAAAACTGAAGAAAAAGTCTAAGCGCAATGGCATTCGGCTGGCGAGTAAAGAAATGTTCTTCACCGCGTGTTTTATTCTAAATATAGCACATGCACAAAAGTGGTCCGGTGAGCAAGTTGACGACAGCATTTTAAAGGAGTTTTTCTTAGCTTGTTTCACAAGAGCACTGGACTGAGATCTCTGTTTAATATAAAGCCGTGCATCTGTTTCACACAAATACGCTAAAGAAATATTTCTATGTTTATGATGAACGCCATCCATTCGACTACGCATCAAACGCACCTTCATTTAACAATTTATAATGAACGTGCCTTTGAATACAGATTTTAATTTCGAGAGATTATTCTTCTCCAACCAGTGTGCTACAAATTCTAGAGATTTTCCCTGGAAATAAGCAGTCTTCACTACGCAGTCCGGCGCCATTGTGTCAACTGAGAAGTGATAAGCTAGTGACGTGCTTCACAAGAAAAACGAGAAGTTATTTTCGATTTGCCCCACCCCCTACCCCCGGGACAAAACCGTTTCAAACAATTCACTACCTCCGGGCCCGAAAGGCTGGACTTCGCCCGGGGGTTGCCCGGGGGGGATGGTAACAGGTAAAATTGAACCATGCATTAATATAGCATCAAGGGAAGGAGACCCTTGCATTATCCGCCATATTGATTTGAATCTTCTACGGCGGCCATAACTGGTAAAATGTAACAAAGAGGTCCTGAAATTAAGCCAATCTCGCCATCGATGTCAAGTAAATTTATTTATTTGTACAACTGAACGTTTGTAAAATGTGACAATATAGCTTTCCATGGCTCATGTCTAAGAAACTTCCAGCACGTAAGCGGAATTTTTTAATGCATATGTTTTATGCAGAAAACAAAGCTTTGATGTAACGACACAAAAGTATCCATGGAGACTGATCCTTTATCCAAGCTGTCCTAAGGGACAGCTTATATTACAAGTCCCGCAATCAAATTAAACGCCCGTAAGCACGCCCAGCAATAATTAAAACTGGTTTGCGTCGATTCCTTTCTTCTTTTTGTTTTGAAATATTTGTTTCTTTACAGGTACTGAAAAGCTAGAGAAACAAGATATTCGAGTTTAACATTTCAACGCCCGTTTATCAAAATCTCCATTCTTATTTCGTTCAGTATTACGCGGCAGTGATTCGTTTCATAGAATAGTCTGAAGGCAAATATTCGCAATGCAGCAAAAATTTCTTATTTATAATGGCTGTGGACGTCAAAAACTTAGCTAGGTGGTGAGAACTAGCAAACCAAATTAACTTGCCTTGTCAGTTCAGTAGTCGGACCATCATGATCATTTTGATTATGGAAATCAAATAAAGATACCACTGTAAACTGGCTGAACTGGAAAAGCCAATGACTTTACATTTTATATATATATTTTTTGTTCCAGCTTGCAAATAAAGTAGTTGTTCATTTTCCAATTTAATAAACGGTATAAGTGAATAAAGATACATTTTAGAAAATTCAGGTCGATTTACTTAGTTTAAAGTTTAACAATTAATGCCTGTTGGCTGTGGTTGATGTCGTAGTCCTGGTACCGTTGGGGCACTAGGGCGCATTGCAATTATACCACTGAGCCAGTGGGCTAATTTACTTAGTTTGGTCCGTTCGAGGGAGGGCGCCTATTGGAGAGGGGGCCCTTATACTATTATTATAGTATTATACTATAATACTATAATATTATACTATAAATACCTTAATACTTATTATACTATTATACCATAATACCGCTTATACTATTAGTAGTAGTAGTAGTAGTAGTAGTAGTAGTAGTAGTAGTAGTAGTAGTAGTAGTAGTAGTAGTAGTAGTAGTAGTAGTAGTAGTAGTAGTAGTAGTAGAGAAGTAGTAGTAGTAGTAACATAAGCATGGCAATGTGAAAAGCGCAATTTAAAGAAACTGTCACCACAACTGTAGCGGTGCATATTCCCTTTGTCATACTACCGTTCGTTTATTCAGTCTCGACGGTAATTTATGTACTTCAGTCTTCGATGTCACTTTCGCAATAGGGGGGCGCTTATTGGAAAAGTGACGCTTTTTAAGGCCGAAACGACACTTAACTGTGAGGGAGCGCTTTCGAGCAGTCACCAAGACCGCCGAATAAAAACACTTAAGACGCATTTTTACAGGGATAGCCTAAATCTGAAGTAAAATATGCTCACATGCCAGCGGGAAGTGTTTATTTCCGAACTTTAACAATGCACAGAGGTGTGATCATTTCACCTTCTCATTGACGTTTGTGAATATTTTTGCATTAGGTTGAGACTAATGCAGAGATGCGTCTTTTGTCTTTTTATCCAGCGGTCTTGGTGTACTCGAAACTAAACTACTGGAAAGGAGAACGCAAATCACTACGGTTTTTAAGAAGATATTGAAAAGATGGATTCACTGAACTCACCCGTGGGTTGAGAAACAGTAACGCAACTGACCACGCCAACTGCCAGTGCAAACGACACCAGTTTTTTCATTTCAAATACCTGAGTATAAAAGATCAGTAGTCAGTTAGGCAGACTAGAACTAAACAAGTACAAAACATGACAAGTATAATTTCATATGCAATTCGCCATTCTATAATATAAATATAGTTTGCCTTGTGGAATCGGTCCGACTTTAACCCTATTTAGACCGGGCGTTTTTGGGTCTTCTGGGACCGGGGGGGGGCTGATTCGGCCCCCACCTCTTAACTCCAAGAATATTAAAGCTATGACAAGGAAACTTTTTTTTTTTCTATTTGTTTCGTTTTATTTTGTTTGTTTCTGTTTGTTTTTTTGTTTGTTTGTTTGTTTTTTTTGTTTTTTTTTATTGAATGAAAACAAAGCAAACTGCTTACAATAACAAGTACACTACTTACAATGCTAATACACTACTTACATAATACATTACTAATACACTAATGACAGTCACTTACTACATACTACTCAGTTACATGTGGTGTTTGGCTTATTATATACATTTTACACTTGTAATGTGCCACTTATTATACACTGTTTTCCTTAAATTGCATAACACTTGTAAAATAAAGCAATTAATTAGTTAAATGTTTGAACGACACGTAAAGCTTACATGCGAAAAAAAAGAAAAGGGGGGGGATTGCTATGAAAAGATAAGATATGACCTAATCTACTCAACAGAGTATGGAGAAGAGATAAAAGATCTCCTGCTGAATCGTTGCTTTAAAATTATGGATGAGTTGGAAATGTACGTGATGGGAAGAGGGTGATAGGATACAATGAAAAGAAAAAGAGACCAACTGCATATATAAGTATATATGTACACCATATATATGTATATTGAAAAAAAAAAAAAAAAAAAAAAGAAAATCAGATGAGATCTAACTAATATGGGAGGGTTCTAATTCTTTCTTGTAGAATTTTAAGTAAGATATAAAACTTTCTACAACTGGGATTTTTTCCTTACTTCTGCAATGCCAAATGTAGAATCTAGCAACAAGAAAAATTAGGTCAATTTTATTGCCGTTCTTTGATGTTTCCGGCCTCAGACCCAGCACTGCAGATTCGCTGGGAACGCAATTTTGGGATAAAATATTACATTGTTGGAGAAAAACGAAAACATGTTTCCAAAAGAGTTGTATTTTGTTACAGCACCAGAAAAGATGAAGAATTTTTTCCGGTTCCTCGTTACAAAAAGTGCACTTTACGTCATTTTTAAAACCCATTTTAACCAAGGCTGTATTTGTAGCCAAGGTGTGGTGCAAGAAACGAAAATTAAACTCAATTAATTTCGTACTTTTGGTGCATTTGGGAGCAATTTGATACGTCTTTTGCCAGTCGAAATCATAACTATCTTGAGTAGCGTTGTACCATTTTAGTTGACTAGGTATTGGGGATTTGGTTTTCGCTTCTATAAGTATTTTATATGCCAGTCTGTTGGGTTTGTTGGATTTCAACATTACGGTTGCCAAAGATTCTTTTTTTTCGGCATTTTGTGTTAAAGCTTGGTTTTGTTTTCTCCAAAGCGTTTTGACAGCAGATACAATTCCACAAAAAGTAAGTGGGCAAACCTTAATATGATACATCTGTTCAAATTCATTTAGGGAGAGGAAGACGTTTGGCTTCTCTTTGATGATTTGATTTACATAGTCAATGCCCGATTGATGCCAGTTTTTATAGTAGATTGGTTTGCCCATGATTCTAATCAGTGAGTTGTGCCATAGGCTTTGCGCCAAAAATGAGTCGACAGAAGTTATTTGGTCTTGATAGTTCAGTTCAGCCCATATTTCCAGTATCTCTTTCAGGAAAGGGCTCAAGGAATTGGCAATCTTTTTTGTGTCAACTTTGTCAAGATTGCTCAGAACCGTAGCG
Organism: Siderastrea siderea; assembly: GCA_964030785.1. Lineage (NCBI taxonomy): Eukaryota > Metazoa > Cnidaria > Anthozoa > Scleractinia > Rhizangiidae > Siderastrea > Siderastrea siderea. The sequence goes on from OZ034969.1 coordinate 3,007,986, forward strand.
CCACCAAGATTCTCCAGCTCAGCGTCAATAAGCAATTTCCATTTCCCCTTGTTATTCACATCCAAGTATTTTTTAATCCAGACGGATTTTAAAGCTTTATTGAAGGAGATGATATCAATCATCTTGAGGCCCCCGTCTTGGTAATCGCGGATAATAACATTTCTCTTTATTTTGTCCCCTTTGCCATTCCAAAGGAAGTGGAAAAAGAGAACGTTTATTTCTTTTATAATCTGGTGGTTTGATGGTAGAGGCGATAAGAGATGAACTATTTGAGAGGCTATTAGACTTTTAATGACAGTGATTTTTCTAATCAGGCTAAGTCTTCGGAGTGACCAGGTACCTAAGCAATTTCGCATTTTTTCTAGTTTTTCCGAGAAGTTAAGGTTTAATGTAGTCTCAGGAAAAATTGAGAACCAAACTCCAAGCGGTTTGACCTTTGAATTTTGCCAGTTCAAGTTATGTTCCTTACAAATAACTTCTTTTTTGCCTACATTTGAACCAATCCATAGAGCTTCAGTCTTCTTTTTATTTAATCTTAGGCCTGATATTTTGCTAAAGCCATCCAAGACTCTAAGAGCTTCAGAGAGAGACTTTTCTGAACCGTCAAGTATAAGAGTTGTGTCATCAGCGTATTGACTTATTTTTATCTCGTTTTGTTTTACTGTCAATCCCTTAATGTCCGAGTCTTTTCTGATTTTTTTTGCAAGAATCTCAGCTGAAAGAATAAAAAGGTATGGAGAAAGGGGGCAGCCTTGACGGACACCTCTGTGCACAGGAAAAAAGTTACTTGCCCAACCATTATTCAAGATACAACTTTCCGAGCCACAATAGAAGGTTTTAAACCATTGAACAATAGAAGGGCCGAAACCGAAGGAGACGAGGGTTTTCAGGATGAAGGGCCATTCTAGAGTGTCGAAAGCCTTTTCAAAGTCTAGAAAGAGCAACAGACCTGTGATATTTTTTGTAGCAGCGTAGTTAATTACGCTGTCTATTAGGCGTATGTTTTCGCCTATGAAGCGTCCTTTAATGAACCCAGACTGATCATTATTTATGAGTTTAGATAAGTGGGCCTTCAAACGATTAGCAATAGCCTTTGCTGCTATCTTATAATCGCAGTTTAAAAGTGTTAACGGTCTCCAGTTACGAATATAATAGAGTTCTTCCCTCTTCTTGGGAATAAGTTTAATGATACCTCGTCTTTGCGATACGGAAAGCTGACCGATCTCGAATCCATAGTTTAAGGCTTTTAAGAGAGGTTCCAAAATGTCGCTCCAAAACGTTTTGTAAAATTCAGAGGGCAGACCGTCATTTCCTGGGCTTTTCCCGTTTCCCATGTCTTTCAATGCTGCAATGCATTCCGCGTCTGTTAAAAGGCCTTCAATGGTATCGCTTTCTTCCTTGTTTAAAACCGTGTCGTTCTCTTGAAAAAAGTGGTCCGTGTCTAATGGGATGGAGCCTGCTTGGATCTTAGATGAATATAGATCTTTATAGAAGGCTTCGCATTCGGTAAGGATTTCTCTGTCTGAAACCGCAAATTCGTTCTCGCTTTTCTTCAGTCTGCTTATTGTGCTCGAGAAAATTTTCAAAATGTTCAAATTGAAGTTATTGTTGAAAAGAATACAAACACCAGCTGCGTTACTTGAGCAACAGCTAAAAAGTGCCTTGTAGCCCCATTCAGCTCTCCATTTGTCAACATTATTTTCAGTACAGTGCACCTCCTGTAAGAAGTAAATTGACTGTTGTCTTTCTCTGAGCCAATTAAAGGTCTCTCTTCTCTTATTGTTATTCCCTATTCCCCTCACATTGATGGAAGCAATTTTTAGATCAGACAGATTTGAGGGCTGTTATTGTATGTTGAAAAAGGACGATTCAGCAGAGTTGAGATTTTATATTTTAACTTAGCACCTTTTGAGTTGAAGCGGTCAAGACAAGTAGTATATATTAAAAGATGGCTATGATACAAATAGATTTTTACATAAAGGTATTGCCCCCGGGAGAGAACAAAAAAACAAAAAAACAAAGGAAACACATACAAACACTTACACAATAAAAGCGGTCCCTGACGGGTGTCAGTAAAACGCGGGGTCGGGGTCGGGGTCGGGGTCCATTGTTCTTTTGTTTCGTTTTCTGTTGTCTTGCCCTAACCAAAACATAAAACCGAAAACGAAACAAAAGAACAATGGACCCCGACCCCGACCCCGACCCCGCGTTTTACTGACACCCGTCCCTGACTGAGGGCGAAAGAAGACTCTGCTCTCTTGGAATTATGCATAAAACCAAACAAAGCAATAGAAGAAAGAGTCTTCAGAAAAAAGGCACGAGACGTTACGTTTAAACCTAGTGCTACACGAGTAAAGGGAAACATTTTCTCTCTGTTGTAGCTGCGGACCGCAACTGAAGCGAAAATAAAGCAAACTATTGTAAATAATGAATAGTTACCCGCATAGTGGTAAAATCAAGTAATCTCTATGGACTTAATCATGATCTGACAAAGCTAAATATTATTATACAAAAAGAAATAACTGATTGTTATTAAGACGTAAAGAAAATTTTGCCTTCAGGCCAAAGTTTCCCTAGTTTTCCTCTTTTTAAAAGATAGCTCGACCAAATCGGCCATGTACTAAGATGGGATAACGAAATTGGGCGGACGGATGACAACAAAACTTGGAGGGTAGATAATACGTGCAAAAATGTTTCCTTTGAGGTCCAGCAATATAACGTTACAATTACGTTACATATGACGTTACAATTACGTTAAGTTCTAAAATGGCGAATGGCGGCCATCTTGGATCCGCCATCTTGGATTTCTTGATTTTTCCAGAACCTTTGAATTTTGACCAAAAAGTATCCGAAATCAATAAAAGAACACGAAAATGGTATAAAAAATAAAACTTACTTGAGAAAAGGTATAATTTTTCGATGAGAAGGTGAAAATTTAAAATTCTGAAAAAAAACAGCCTGTCAGAAGTGGTTGCCATGGTAACGTCAAACTTGATGGACAAGCACTTGCTGTGCCAAATTGTTCCCAGATAAATTTTAGGAAAAGTCACCTGGTTTGGTGGGTATAGCTTGCTTATGAAAAAAGTTATCAACGTCCAAAGTCAGTGCGGGCACAATCGCCCCCCCCCCCCCCGGTCTGAATAGGGTTAAATCCATTCCATAGTTCGACGTTTTTTATCTCGTGGTTGTGATAGCAACTACGAGATATTGTGGTGCTGAGCACTTTTCTGTGGTTATTTTCGGGAGCTCTCGTGTAGTTTGGCTGCGATGTTCGCGAAACCTTCGGTATTCCCAAGAAGGGACTTCGCTGTATCATCGGGCTATGACGGAGACACTTGCGTAACCTGCGATCAGGCTCTATTTTCGTTTCGCTCGGTGAAACATTCAGGCGGGACAGGCGAAACGAAAAATAGAGCCTGATACAATTCTTCTACGGAACGTCTACCGCCCACTTTTTTGATTGATTGACATTCAACAAAACAGCCAATCAAAATTTCTTCTGCTTGCACGATCCTCGGCATGCAAATTTCCCATAACGGCAATTCGCAAAAAGTCACGCAAATGTCGGCAAAATAAGAAAATTATAGGCTTCGCTATATCTTCTAGGCACAAGCACTCAAATTTACACGATTGCTAACTTGAAGGTTCCGGTATTGTACATGGTTGCTCTGTCTGAGCTGAAACTGAATGAAAATTCAAAACACGACGAGGTTGTCATGTACCAAAATATGCTGCATGCTTGAATCCTTTCCCATTTCAGGTGGTATCCGGAAATATTCTCTTCGCATTTGTCACCCATTTTCTGCGTAAAAAACCTTGAGCAATTAAGAGAAATACCTTCAGATTCATTCTTTAGAATAAAGATATAAATAAAACCGTTAATAAACAAAGGAGTATTTTGTAATTTAATTTAGTTCCAGAAGTGATAAATATTTGAGATTAGCAGCGAATTTTAAAACTAAGAAGATTTATTATAAAACTAGTCAGATCATTTGATGTCAATGTCAGAGATCAATAAAACGACATAAGTATTAAACAATAAATGAATAAACTAAAAATCGTTATTGGAACTTGATTGCGGCTCTCGCCAAACATCAGTTTACCGTTAAGTTTACCCAATTATCGGTTGACTTGTTGACCATTCTTGGCGAAAGATACTAGGTCGTCTGCTGTTCGTTTTGTTTCGTAAAACGCGGAAACAACCACTACTCTGTTCATGTTATCAATACTAGCTGAAAGCCGTCAAATACAAATTCCGAGACACGATGCGATAAAACGGAATACATACTTCACTGTTGCTGTACTTCTCTGCTTCAGGTGAGAGACAGCTTGCGTCAAACCGAACGCCATTCTCAAGAGAGAAAGAAATGGTGACAATTCTCCTAGAACGACGAGAATTTGTTAGAGCAACACATTTTACTTCGGCAGACTTGTTCCTTGGTTGTTCCTTGGCGATGGCGGTCGGATCGAAATTGTGAGCGAGTCTCGTAGAGAATTTACTTCCGTTGACAGCTCTACTGATTGTTAAAGGGCCAATCAGATTGCGAGATTCCCGCGGCCAAAATTTGGCCGCCGACACGAACTCCTGTGAGAGATTGTATCAGGCCCTATTTTAGCGAGCGACCAACGTAAGAGGATATGAGAGCGATGCTAACATTCGGCCCGATCGCAGGTTAACACTTGCGTTATTCTTAGGCGCTGATGTATCAGATAACTAGGGTGTCTGGGGGTGCTGCTGATTAGAGCGATACTTGTCCCGTTTATCAATGATTTCACGTTCAGTAATATTCAATATGTTGAGGTAAAATTTAAGAGAAATAGCGTTAGATCATAGCGAACAACGATGTGTTTTTAGGAAACGTTTTTGTCAGGCCGGAGCATATCGTGATTTTACGTGTGTTAATTATGAAGCATATAAAGTCAATGAGAACAGTCGATTTCCGGTTTTGATTACTATCCATAATAATCTTATATGGTGCAATGTTTGATTTTGCTGATATGATTGAACATGAAATGGGATTTTGTGTTGGAACATTCAATTCACCTTTTGCGTCATCTTTCCATTGGCGATGGTCATTGTTCATTCAAGAGAGGATTATTTTAAAAAGAGAAAACAGGAAACACGAAAATTTTGATATTAGCTGATATTCTGTTTTGATGTAATGCAAAAAGGCTTGTTGAGTGTGCTAAAAGATGGCTGAAATGCGGTTGAAAGGCTTTCAAACGGTTAAGAAACAACACAAGGACAATATTTGATCTGGTATGTACTTAATTGGCTTTTAATGTCATTTTTTTTCCTGACTAAAAAAGCGACCAAGTCCATGCACATCCTTATATTTTGCAATGCTCATGAGCCTGGGTTCCTTGTGTAAAAACCACGAGATCTCGACCGTGGGACGGTAATTTATGTACGCTTCAGATTGACAGCATGGTATCAAAATTAAGTCACATTTTTGGCAAAATCATGCCAATCAGTATTTTTTCCTATTTTTACTTATCAGTTTAAATAAAATGGCCAAATATTACGGTTTTTAAATGAAAACCAACAGCATTCATGAACATCCACAAAACAAGCCAAAGGTGCGCGACATTCCCAGACATTATGCATTGCACTCAACTTGCACCGTTGCATTTTCAGTCATCTTTGCAAACGATACCAGTAAAATCAACTTTTGTAAGATGTTTCTGCCTTGGCCTAAGCATTTGCGCTTTGCCCATGAGGTTAGGTATTTCTTCCAATTTTTCCCCTTCTCCAGGAGCTTGTGGAGGCGCGGTAGTGTAGTGGTCATCGCGTAGGACTTTTGATCGCGAGATCAAAGGGTCGGTGGTTCGAGGTTTGGTCTCTACATTGTATCGTGTTGTTTCCTTAGATAAGAAACTTTACTCCACATTGTCTCTCTCTACCCAGGTGTATAAATGGATAACGGCTAACTGTTAGTTAACCCTAACAGAAAAGCCGGGGGTAGCCCTGCAATGGACTAGCTTCCCATCCAGGGGAGGAGGGGAGAAGTGAGGCTTCTAGTCGCTTTATGCTAAACTGGAGTTAAGCGCCTGTTTGATGAGCAGTGGATTGGGCACAAGAAATTTACCTTTACCCAAGAGCTTTAATAAGCATGTACTAGGCTGAGAACAGCCGCATGGTTGTTAACTTGGGCAAACAAGGAAAATGGTCCGGCTTACAGGAAATGGTCCTTGGCAATATATTTAAGTTAACACACCGTAACATAATGACGCGATCACACAATGCAAAAATAACCAGAACATCCAACGTCTCATTCTGGTTACATAAATCTTCTTTAGAATTAAGCCTGTTAACTGAATAGCCAAAGTCAATTTTGGATATAACCTCTCTGCTAACGCAGATTGGAGAGTCATCGATTTATTTTCCACTTGAATATAAGGTGCTTATTATTTTTTTGTCAAGCATAAGGTCTCGGGCAGATGAATTCGACATCTTTTAACATTGTTCAATGCAACTTCGTTGTACAATGCTGAACGAATTGGCCATTTGAACTTAGTGAGAATAAGAATTTATTGGTTCATATTTGCGCTCTTTTGACAAAATAACTATACTTTGCTTTGCGATATATAAATATTTTTTGGGCTCAACCCTAGTTGGAACCTCCCAACAAAAGCATAGCACAGCTTAAACAACTGGAGCGAAAAATAAAACAAAGTTAAACCATTCATTATTTTTATACAAAAGAATCACCCGTTAATGCGCTTGGGTGTCCTTCGTTGTAAACATTTGCCACTGGAATGTCGTCGACGTGGGCATCGTTGTGAATTAGTTCAAAATGCTATTAAGGGAAATATCCCTGAACATTTTGACAACTTTCGATCGCCACTCAACTCTTCTCACGGCTATAATACCAGGAATGGCTATCTGCCCAGATTACCTAAAGTTAAATCTGATTGGGGTAGACGCGTCACCTCATTCCAAGCCTTAAACGACTGGATGGCTCTTCCCATGGACTTGAGGAGGCCCATGCCATGCAATACATTTAAAAGGCTCTTGAACATCTTTTTATCAAATCAAATTGTATGATTCAATAGTTTTAGCAAAATATGTACATATATTCTAAGGACCTTTGATCTATTCTTATCATATTTGTACTTTTTATATTTTTAGTTTTAGCTTGTATCTATTACAATGTTTAGTTTTATTTTATTCTTTTGTTATAGAGGACCTCCCTGAAAACCACTCAACGTGATAGGAGTATCCTCTTTAAAGATTAATTATTATTATTATTATTATTAAGATTTAACGCTAGTTTTAAGAACGAAAGCAAATTGTGTATGTAATATGTATAGTACTCAAACAATAGAGTCGAATGTAGAGCATTAAACGCACAAGTAGACTACACCGCACATTACAGTGACGAAATTTTATTATCGCATGTTTTATTCCAGCGATTCAAAGGTTTAACAAGACTGAAAACCAAATATTAAAATGTTAGAGAAAGTTAAAGTCAATTAGCAGTCCGAGTAAGCTTTGCTCTCAACTAATATATCCGGCTAAGGTCTCTAGTATGGTTCGTCTTAGTGTAATAAATCCATTTTGTTTTCCTTTCCTTAGTTTGGGACAGTAATTTCCACCTGCATTTGAGATTAAAGAGAATGGGGCATGTAAGGACTTCACACACTCATGCATATGGTACGATTTCTCAAAAAAAGGTATTACGTCTGGCTTCAGACCGGGCAACACCAAATGGTTTCGGAACTACAGGTGAACCTTTTTGGTTGCACATAATGCGGCTTTGTTGATGCTCGGGTAAACACAACACGAACCAACTATATCGCTCTGTGCTTGTTTATTTCCTGATGACTCCATCCAGCCATGACAGCCTTTTTATGCAAGAAACAAACAAAAGGGACGTTTGAGTATCTATTTGTCGACAACCAGCGGGAGCTTTACTTTCAAAATGGACAAAAAAAAATGTCTGTTAGCGCTGGCAGAGAGGAGGCAGGTAAGCGTGAGGGAGTCCTTTTGTATCGTGAAAACAAAAGGGTGGATAGCTAGGGAGCAAAATTAGCCAAAACAAATTTTGCACTTTGTATTATTGATAACTCATTAGCTAACCAAAATAAGATTTTGGCTATCCAGTAAAGAGGTTTCAATCCAATGAAGATATAACACACGTCTGATTTCTGTTTTCGAAACATAAATTGCCGTCGGTTTTCCTATTTTCCTTTCAAGAAAAGATTTCCGTTACCCTCAGGTGGTATTAACCGAGAGTTTAGCAACATCAGTTATGCATAATGCCCTCACGCTTAGGTTTATGGGATAAAGGCACGTAAAAAAATCCATAAAAAGTGCTAAAAGCTCATTCAAGGAAAACGTCTAGCTCATATTATGGAAAAGACTGAACAGACTGTGCTAGCAGATTAAATGTGTCTCAAATGGTCAAACCTCCATTTAAGTAGAAGGGCTCTGATATTTGAGTTTATGAATTATACCTTAATGAAGCGGAAGCTACTCAATTTGCAAAATTAAGATTGTTATGTTTTCCTTGTTTTGACCAAGGCTGTTTTTGAACGGAGAGTAAAACCGATAAGTCACTCAGAAATGGTACAAACTTTGTCGAATTGAAAGTTTGCCTTTTAGTGTCCGCCTTGAAAAGCCTTACACGTATTTATTTATGTACAAGGTTGTTATGTCCCTAACATGCACAAGTCTTTGCGAAGTCTTCCTGTCAAAGCTCTGATTAGTAGTATACGTAGTTATGTACGAATTAATGAAATTATTAAGTATGAGCTTTTGTAATCCACGAGGGCAAACAACACTACACTAACCTTTCTCAGCACTGCTCTTTCCTTAGTTTGTAATCCACGTTAAATGTGTTTGGATATGTCTTTGTTAAATAACAAACAGAGATGCTCTAGACGGCTACGTCGGCCAGCTATGACATTCCTTATATGGAATCCCAAGCACTTGAATCTGTCTTTAGATCATTGAAAAGGTTACCAAAGGTCATATTAGAGCTAAATATAAATGGAATGAAGAAATTAACAAGTGCTAAAAGACTGTCAACAAAAACACTGATAACAGTTGCTACGGCGAAAAACGGAAACTTATAATCAGAAAGTGGGTCATCGAGTCGCCACGTCGAAACTGATGATGACCAATTATTACAGTCCTTGAGCAATATCAGAAAAAAAAAACGCCTTTGGAGGCTGAAGGTCATGAATTCAAAAGTACGAAGTAGTCAATATCTTTTTTAACAAACATGCCCGAAAGGAGTCATTTTCCCCCTTTTTAATGATTTCTAATTGAAAGTAAAATCCAAGATGGCAGCCATCTTATCCTCATTTTGGATGACGTCAAAGCCAAGGCTCCTGCAGTGCTGCAACCCATAATAATTTAAACGTCGTCTAATGAGAACACACCAGGGGGCTATTTATTTTTAAAAAGGTAAATTCTTTTCCATTGTTGGAACACAACAAAACCAGGAGTGGGCGTGAGTCTGCTTTAAGTACCTTTGTTAACAGCCACACTGCAGTAAAAGGCTGACTGTAGGATGATTTTTATTTAATATGCAAACTGCCTAACGTAAACTTGTTTTCCTCTTCAGACGAAAGGCATCGATTTCTCTCATAGCATTCAGTGAATGTGTTTTGAAGATGATGTAAAATACGTCTTGCACAAAGGTGTAGATCACGACATTCACTGTTATTACTTCAAAACCCGCAACAACACAAGGATGTGTACGCCAAACGCCCACGAGCAGTAATGCAGAATGAGGAAGGAAATACACGCGGACTTATCACAAATATTATAACGACACTAAAAACATAACAAACGCTGCTTTATTTTTAAACCACAAATCGGTGGAGCGTTCACTGAATAATTTTAAAAAACTGGACAAAAAATGTCATCTGATCAGATAAAATATCACTGCACGACCTTCTTTAACCCTATAAGCGCCAACATCATGATACAAATTCTCCTTTCTGGTTTCCATATATTTTGTTGAATGCCAGTTGGGAGAACTTGTATAAACATTAAGACAATTCATCTTTGGTAACGACTTCCGGTCCCTAATTCTCATGACCTGCATGTGTTATATTGCACTTATTAGATGAGGAGAAATTTGATGGCGATCACTATTGGGGCTTTAAGGCTAAGTAAGATGCAGTGACAATGCTACAAAATGGAGTTGCACACTGCAATATTTGTTATGTAAGATGCAATATTTAATTTTACCGTCGGCTCAAACTGTGTACACCCTGAATGGAATCAGTGGCCGAGTGACATTGAGCTAAGCCTAAGGCCGAAAAGAAATGTTAAAAAAAGTGATAACTTTTTTTTCTCTAAAAGTGGCGAACTTTTTATGTGTCAGATCACAAAGTGTAATAAGCGAAGTATTAATTCGGCTTGAACTAAAATTAATTTGCCAAACTAACTTTTAATCTCAAGAACCTCTGAAAACAATATTTGCTAAAAAGCTGACGTAACCAAAGCATTTAACAGACGTAACCAAAGCATTTAACAGAGGAAAACTGGCGTAACCAAAACATTTAACAGGGGAACGAAAGAGAAAAAATTACTTACACGCGGAAATGTCTGCTAACTGGCGCCACCCAAATTACTTTAATTTAAGAATTTGGTTGAGAAACTCGGTAGGTTTGGTGTACAGTGTGTTGCCCAGTTTTCGTACACTTTAGTTTGTAATCGCTATATCTTTTCGTCTGTGAGACGAAAATTTCTGAAATTTCTATTAAAGATAGCCCATTTACTTACCTTCAATATATAAAACGATTGGCCCCTTGATCGACGTACGTTCAAAATTATGCCATTTTTCCAAAAACTCCTAAGTTGCCCAGTCTTCGTACACCTGGCCCAGTTTTCGTACATCGACAAAACAACATTTCTCCACGAAAACGCTCGACGCAAACTGATGTGTCAGCCACCCCACTGAGTGCTTATGGTGTTTTCTCTTCGGTTTGTGAATAAATATCTGCTTAGCGACCAATGTTTGGTGCACAAAGCAAATGGTTATTCGGGGGGTGGATGTTTAATCGATCCTGCAGTGTTGATATTTTGGTCCCTCACTTTTGGGCGGCTTTTTTTACGCTCAATCCTTGTGTGTCGTACGTCATTTATTGCCTTGGTAAAGGCAGTTGATAGGTTACTATTCTGCGTATTACAACTCTTAAGAAAAGGCCTGTATAAGATTCGACGTTTTCCTTCCGTTTCCGCTCACGCCTTTAGAATAGCAAACGCTTTACTTCCGTTTCCGCTTACGCTTGCTTTTCTTACCCATTTTTGTAAATGTTTATTAGAATCTCAACGGAGTGACGATATTTCACGGTGTATGTCAACATTCCATGCATAGACATCTACCTTAGTTAATTATTTGACGATTTAGATTGTTCGCGTGGGATTGCGTTTATTAAATATTCGTGACCTTTGCGTGACCTGGACGTAAAGCGTCGCTGTTATACCACAACAAATACATGTAGTGTATCGCACTTTGCAAGGATTGTTGTGTAATCTTTGCTGCACTTGCGACCTATTAGTTTTCGAACAGTGAAGCTTAAATTTCGGTTCTTTAACTTATTTAAAAATAGGTTTTGAGAAAGGCGTAGCTAAGTGTACGAAAACTGGCACAGTAGGTCAAAATGTATGCGAAGATTCTCACCGCTAACTGTTCAGGAGCAGTTAAATTTAAGCTGGTGTTGAAAGTTTTTCCATTCACTTTCATCTTTTGGCTATCATCTGTTTAAAAATCATGAAGTTGCTTGCAAAATTACCTACAAAACGGGCTATTTGTTCATCTACAATACCTTTACTGTGCAGTGAAAAGTGCAAATATTAGCCGCTAAACTTTCACTCACCTCGAAAGAAATTGTCCGCACTGACCTGCTTCTTCGTCAAAAAGCCCGGCAAAACCGGCAATTTATAGCTGAGATGTTCCTTTTACTTTTGGAATTCTTTGGTTGACGAAGATTTAAATGACCGACGAAAATAATCAAATAAAGATCTTTTTGTACGAAAACTGGGCCCGTACGAAAACTGGGCAACATACTGTATTATCTTTTCCAAGAAAACCGAAAAAAAAACCCGTTATTTATCAGAATTGGTCTTTTCCAAACGGTTTGAGTGCAAGTTCTGAACGCATCAGCCAGGGTTCATTTTTTTTTTCATTTGCTGTTTATTTATCAATTTATTTATTTATTTATTTGTATATTTATTTATTTATTTATTTATGTATTTATTTCAATTGCATATGCTACAACAAAAGAACGTCTCGCTTGCTGAGAAAATAATTTAATATTGACATGCTTTGTCAAATTATGGGGGCCAGTTACATTAAAGGACATTGTTTCTATAGAAACTGTTGTGCTGCGCTGGTAGGGGAGTGAACCACTTTTGATAAATTTAATTTTATAAAAACAACTGAGTTAGCGAGCGTTACGCTTCGTCAAAATGAATAATCTGGATTCGTTCTGACGAGGGGCTAACGCACGAAATATTGGCTTTTGAATCTCTTTACGGTGGCCAAATTTACCTCAGTTGCATGTACTCAGTTGATGTCAAATTAAATTACTTCACGTTACACCGGTCATTATCGCTACCTTCTCAGCACACGATTGGGTGAAGTTTACACATGACGCTTTGCTGAAAAGGTTTCGTGTACTTTTTAAATTATTGAAGAAGGAAAATCTAATAAACTTAACATCAGTGGTAGGTCTGTTTTTTGTTTGCTTGATGAAACCTTTTACGCCCGATGTAAAAAGCATATAAAGTGTATGAACTGAACACAGTGAGTGGTTGCAGTATCAATGAACTTTTTTATTCTTCTTTAAAACAAACGAAAATCAATTTTAATTATCTCTAGTATGATTTAGAATTTGCATTTATCTGATGAGTGCTTTTTTGTGATTAGTTTTAGGAGGGCCCGTGCAACATTTATTGGCAAAACGATTTCACCTCAAAAACATCATGACTTTAACTTTTCTATGGGTGTTCTTAACCTTCAAAGTGAAATATTCGCAGGCTGGTAGGTAGATTACCTTAATCGTTTTTTTAATTCCATATCCAGACCAAAAAACGAAATTAAACAGTCGCCATGTAAATCCTTTGGTGAGCAGTAATTAAATCAAAATTTCTTCTATAGAACCGGAGAAACGTTGACGCAAAGCAAAGCGCTGTAAGTGATAATGTACTGAATATACTAAAAATTAAGTGCCGAAACCTTCCATGACTCATGAAATTCCTGAAAAATTGATGCAGTTTCCCCGAAAATACGGAGCTCGAAAATAGCGATCGCTCTCTAAAAAAGCTCAGGTTCAATCAACAGGAAGCTTTCAGCAGGACAATTGCAAATTTGATGGATTTTGGGGGTTAAAAGTCCTTACAACGACACGCCTTTTTCTATAAGGAGTTGTGACTTATGTTTCACACTGATATTTTCACAATCATATCGTATTCATATCGTATCTCAACGTGCACCACGGCCGGCCTCTGCTTCATCTAGGTAATGTGGACAGCAACGACCCTCGCGTTAGTTAAAAAACAGTTTTCGAAATTTTAGTTATCCTAGCACGTAAAAAAAATGAGAGAGGTAAATTTACAAAACATCTCAGTTTTGGAAACAATTTGGTCCACAGTATAATGAAAATTTTATGGCCGCATTTGGAAGTTACGTGAAAGCCATCATGCCAAAAGGCCAGTGTTGCACTGTACAATTGAAAGCCGCTATGCTCATTTTGCAAATAGGGGCCAGAACATGCTGACAACATGAATTATTACAAGAGTATAAAGCTGATATTTGCTCATTTTGTTTGTGCCGCAGATTCTTGTACTACTTTTTCTGTGTGTAGTTTACCATTTATTCTCCGCACAGCGTCTTTCTTATTCAATTGTCTAACTAAAGTATTTTTGTGAAAACTAAGTTGTTCTTATTATTAATATTATTCTTCTTGTTATTATTAGTTATTTCGCATGAAGAGTACTAGTTAACACTGTGAGAAAAAGTGACTTTTTCTTTTATTTCTGATACGTGAATCTCAGCGTTGTTAACAAAGAAAATTTGACTATATATATGTTGTTACAATGCTTAGCGGTGTATTTGAATAGCCCAGTAAATGTGTAATCGCCCCAAAATTTGCAAACAAACCACACGAACAGTTTGACAAAAAAATACAAATTAATAGTATCGTTGCATTGGTAACATTGATGACGTCATAAACACCCTCACAGTATTGCCGACTGTTTTATTAGTACCTTATAAATATCTAAATTCTGTTCACACAGTATATGAAAGGCCACATACTTTTAATCTTTTATCGTCCCGCACAAAGTGAAAAACGCCAACAAGATCCTAACAAGCCTCCTTTAACTTGAAATCACGCTCCGCCGTCCCTGGTACCAAATTTCGAGATGGTTATTATCTACTCATGACGTCATAAAACTAACAACCAATTCTCACCAAACATGGCCAAAATGTGCCTAAAAGATAAGAGAACAAATACTGAAAACGGAATGTGCTGATTTAAATCGTTTTGACAGAACTGGAGAAAAGCCTTTTGGGAGGGTTGGCATCAACTCCCCGTTCTCTTGTACGACCGAGTATGTTCCATGACTGGTAAAGTTTGTATACCTTTTACTTGTCATTCTACGTATTTCCATGAAACGATCATAATTCAACTTAGGCTATCCCCAGAACACATAAAAAGATCTGAAACAATCTATCAATTAGCAACAGTAATTCTGATGTCACTCAATTTTTACAGCTATCGAGAGGCATTTTTATATCACGGCTACCTTCTCTGACATTTCGTGGCGTGAACAATACACAAGTAACGCAAGTGGAGTCGTCCAAATACTCGGTGAGCCCAACGCAGCCATCAATGCAGAGGTAAAAGCAAATCCAGCTCCTTCTCTTAATTGGTTAGAGCTCAAGAACATTGTGCATTGTTTGTGTGTTCTAATCGACAGGCAGACAGACAGACAGACAGACAGACAGGTACCTATAGTTATATTCAACTGGTTTTGTGAAACGGATTTTCCACTGCTGAAGGGGTCACAGCTGAAACGTCTGGAAAATTTAAACCAATGAGCACTTTTACTTAAACACAGAAATTAACACTCCAGATCACCTTTAGTTAGCTGTCGAAGGTTATCCCGTCAGCATTACATTAACACTGCTAAGAATGGGATCCCTGGTAACCTATAAAATAGAATATAAAATAAAATTATGTTTAAACAGTAGATTACAACAAGAAAAACTAACAAAAAATAATAAGCTATTCACAAGGAAGTAGATATTAAAATCTTTAAGAAAAGAAATTATTATAAACAACGCATCAATAGTAAAGAAAGCTTTTCTCTAGCGATTCTGTACGTTGTTACTGTCGGCGCACGAAGGACCTAATTATCGTGGGTTACCTTTGGCACTACATCTCTGTATCTCTGTTAAAATTAAGATAATTCATTAAAAATTGTTTAACATTATCAAGCCGTATCCTTTCGATAATTTAAACTTCCGTTATGTGTTTCATAAAAAATATTAGATTTTAGCATTTAGTTTTAAAGGCCAATTAGGTCAATGAGAGTTGAATCTTTGTTGATGAACATCGAACACATAAAACACATTTTCAAGACTTTACAAACTGGCTCTCACTAGAACCAAGCACACACAAAAACGCCCATAAAATACTTAGTTCTCGAGGTCATTGATAGGAAAATGCCGATTTCGGTGTTAAGTATTCCACATCGCGGCGATAAAGAGGACATGCTATCTTTTTATACCTTCCATCCTGAGTGATGACGTCTGGCATATCGATGTCAATAAACAACTTTGTCGAATATTTAGTTCATAAAATCCTTCGGAAGATGATGATCTAGGCTTAAAGATCATCCTAAAATGAATAGTTGGCCTCGAAGGCAACTGTGAAATTTTGAGGTCAATCGTTCAGCCAAGGGCATTGTCCTTCAATATCAGCCTAGTACCCAGGCGTTCTCCTCCCGGTCACCCGACTCGACTTGGTGCGAAATGTCGTTTACGAAATTTCGCACCAATTCGGGTGAGCGAGAAGAGAATGCCTGGATACTAGGCTGCTCCAATATATCAACAAGCCCGTTCTAAAAGGGCCGCGTTTATTTAGTTTATAGCCCTCGGGCGTGCTTTATCATGGTGAAGAAAAAACAGCTAATGATGTTCACGGCATAATTCCGGCTATATACATGCAAGTTGGTTAGTTTGGACGATTTTATTTCACTGTGAATAGACTATTTAAAAATAGTTAAGACCTAGTATCTGACTTTCTTCCAACCTAGGTGTCAAAGTACTTCATAACCAATTAACCTTTTTGCCGATACAGCAGCCATATTGATCTTGCCCCCTGGGCATCCCATAGTACTCATTGAAATTTATTTATTATTTATAGTGATAATGCAGCATTTTGCAATAAAAGTTATAATGAACGACGTTTCGACCGTTCAACGGTCATTTTCAAGTTCGGTGTTAGAATAAAATTACATGTGTAAATATAGTAAAAGCGCTAAAAATATGTACATACAAACAATAGACAATAAGAATAAAAGGCTAAAAGTGGCTAAAAAATAACTTTGTGCAAATGGCATGCATAGCTGTAAAAGATATAATTAAAAGCGTATAAGGCGACGGGAATAAGAACATTAAAATACCTAAAAGTACCTAAAAATAACAAAACAAATAATTTTGCGCGGAGCGAGTCGCTCTGTTTGTTGAGCTTTGGCTTCAGGAGTCTAATAAAAAGCATCTCAAAAATTAAACAGTCAAGCTTGTTCTGGCACTTCCTTAAAATCTTAAAATTCTTCTCGATGTTATCTGGCTCCTTTCCATGTTGTTCTTTAATGTGACGTCCGATAGCCGATCCTTTGTGTTCTTCGATGCGCTGGTGTAAGTGCCGACACGAATAGCCAACAAAGCGCTGTGTATTATTTTAAATGTGATCTGTGTGATGCAGATTATGTCGGCTATTCGTCCATCAGTTTATTTCGAGTTTCTAATATGGCTTGATGAGTTGGATCCTCTCTAAGTCTTCGGGACCATTTCAGATGTTCGATGTAAAGTTGCCTCAACTCTTTTTGCAGTTCGGGCAACATCTCGTTGTAAGCTTTTATTTTTTCATATGCCTGAATTGGTTGAAAATCACCGACCCCCTCTTAGCCATAAATAACGAACAGTCCCTAAGTTCCTCGTTGCTCTCACACGATTAACTGTTCCGGTTTTTTCAAACGCCTAGGCCAAACGGAGTTGCAGGTCATCGCAATCTTGAAAACGCTAACTTCCATACATTGACTTGTGATGGGTGATCAAACGGACTCGCAAGTACTAGATGCAAAATGAAAAAAAAAGCAATTACATTGCAGCGCTGCCCGCTGCCCCAATAAAGAAAGCAACGCTGAGAGCGACATGCGTTGGATGGCCAAACGATGAAAACCTGCAATATCGCAAGTACGCGCACGTTGTGGCCAAACGGAGTCACAAGTCGTCGCTGGGCTCCAACTTGCGTTTACTTGAGACTCAGGTTAGCTAGGGGTAACATAAGCTAACTAATTAAGTTCGAAGAAATCCCAAGTCTCAATTTGGACATATGGGGAAGTATTTCAAACGAATAACTGTTTCAACAAGTCAATAACATGGAAGAAAAAGTTAACCTGCAAGTTGATTGCTAACGCGTGCTGCATTGGCTTTCGCTCTGTCACTCAAGCGTTCCTCAGCGCAAAATAAAGTCTTTCCGCTCGAAATTTTTTCTTGTAACTGTAGGAAAAAAAGACTCCTCTTTTTTTCAAAGGTAAAACACTCTTATGGACTCTAGAAATGACGCCATAAAAAGTTCAAAACATGGCAGTGGAACAACTCGCCTGCGGTTTCCACTTGGACCACTTGGGTTTTGAACATGTCGAGCATGTCGTCATTTTAAAGTCATGAATGGGCTAGAGCGAAATGAGCGAGTTAATTGTTGCATGTTAGCTGGAATTCCGTGATTCGATTGATCGATCGATAGATTGCAGACTTTATAGCGAGCTGATCAGTTAAAAAAGTAATGTTGCACAGATGCATAGCCAGCTAAAAGGATCAACAAATCCGTCGGGACCAGTGCACTGAGTTTGTCAGACAGCAAAATTTGCGAAAGTGGTTTCCATCGGTTTGCTTGGTTTTTATAGTTACTCGGTCTTCCTATGAGTTTTGACGAGGCCCTTACTTGCTGGAGTAAGCCCTGTAAAAAGTGATAATTAGATCATATGCAAATGCTATGCACAAGGCCAACAATATAAGCTACCTTATAGGAAACGTTATAGCAAACAAACTCTAAAAGAGATTTAACAGCAGTTTCTTGTATATGGATCCGTTGCAAGAAAGCACGAGTTTGCTTACGTTAACTTTCTGAGGTTTTAAACTTACGTCTCACCTGTGAAGCTCTCTTAACTCCTATGTAGACAGGGAAGTGGGAAGAGGTGTGCGGGGGGGGGGGGGGGGATAAATTTGATCGCCAGAGTAACTGCTGAGTTACCATCTATTTTTCTCACAGTACCAGAATCCTTGACCAGCATCAGAAGTTGGTAATGTGTGATTAGAAAGTATTTACATCATCGCCTAAACAAGTTTAAAAAATAACTTTATGACAAAGCCTTTGGAACATCCCAACGGACCTTTGGACCTTCCCTGAGAGACACGGCCGGCCGGAAGGAGAGCGCGCTAGCCTCGAATTGTAAATTCTGTTTTGGTCAACGTGCCTCAACAATTATATTAATTGGAAGTGGTTATTAAAAACGCCATTATGCGGATCTAGATGGGGGCATTTTCAAGGATAAAGGTTCTTTCAAAATTAAGCAATGCGCAAAAATTAACTGTTACACTGCTGTGGACGGAAGGTTTTCACCGTTTGGTCACTCAACGCAAATTCACGCGAGTTGGTCTTAGTATTAGGGACCTTCGGATCGGACTACAAGTACAAAATCATGATCTGTCCCAACAACATCGTTCCCATAGTATCCTTTTTTATTATTCAACTGCATTCAGTAGAGTACAAATAACACCCAAAACGAGTACAAATATCCCACGGTATTTGTACTCCAGAAGACCGGTTTCACAGGTTTTCTACAAATGTGACGTCAGGCATTAGGCTTACAAGGTGAACGATGAAAAAAATGGCTGAAACGCTCGTTTTTTCCCGAAGAAAACAATGAATCTTACCAAATTTTGAGGTTTAAACGAAAAGGAGTCCCTAGAGACAAGCAATGACCTAGACGACAGTGAAATTTCTTTATTTATTGAAGAAAATCGAAACGTGAATACAACAAAAAAGACAAAAACTGACCTCAACGTATGGAAACGATGGTGCGAGTCCGTTAAAGAAACAAAGGCCACTGAAGAAATTCCCGCCGAGGAACTTAAAAATCTTTTATGTCATTTGTTTGTAAAAGTTAGGAAACGGAACCCATCTTTTCTCAGGAGCTGTCTTCAACAAATGCACAATTGTTGTCGGTCAGGAACTCCCACCGCTATCTCTTCCAAAACGATGCTTGGTTATTGATTCGGACGAAGATGACTGAGCTTGAAGTGCGTTTGGATTGTTAACAAGTTGCTGTTTAACTTTGTTTGACTTGACTTTCGAGTTCTGTTTGTTCTGTCGAGTTCTTTCTTTGCTTTGCGTAGTTTTACTCGGTGACCAAGAACGTTGTTGTTAATCTAATTGTAAACCCGAAAATAATTCAGTTTTGCCTTATTCCGTCTTTGTTTTCCTTGCAAGTTTGAAATAAAATCACGACGCTTTGCTCGATTGACAGGTTTGACAAGTTTTCGTTTTTGACCAATCAACAGCAACCTCACATCAAGCGCGCGAAACCTGGCCCCGCTGGCGCGCTCACTCGCTGCTCAGAAGTCATGTTAGTTTGTCACGCAGCTCAGACAGTTTATAAGCGGACCACTTTTCCATTTTGCAACTAAGTTGAATAATAAATCCCTTATTAGACGGTTTAGTTTGTAGTATCGTGGGATATTTTTAGTCGTCTCTTGTGTTTTGACTCGCCCTACGGGCTCGCCAAAATACGGCGTGACTCGTAAAAATATCCCACGATACTACACAGTACACCGTCTAATAAGGTATATCTACTGGTCAGCAACAGGGAGGAACGAGAGCGCTGAAAACGTAACTTTTTTGAAATTCGAAAGTCGTCCTCGTACTCAATCTCGAACTCGTAGTCCGATATGAAGGTCGCTATTGTCTTCCTTGGTACGGGTGCACTAAAATGGCTTTTTGCAACTTGCGTCAAACTTGCATCTACTTGTGAGTCAGTTTGACCACTCATCGCCATTCCGTCTACGCACTGACGAGTTCATTCGTAAAACAGTCCACTTACTTTCTCAAATCACTTCGTTCTTCACGATGGCAAGCTACTTTTAATTCGTAACTGACAGTACCATTTAATTATAGTACATGCATGTATACGTTCATACAAAAGAAGGAAAAAGCTCATATTATATATCTACATAAAACCCTCCTGATAAATCACTTGACTATTTGTAAGCTATGCTTTGGTTCCTGTGTTTACAAATAAAAAACAAGACAGAGATAAAGGGGAAAAACCCAGAAAACGAAAACAAAATGGGGCTATCTTACATATCTAATGTACGATTTACAATGTTCCTGTCAACAAACTGCTTCGTTACAAGTTGTTTCTATGTGATCCATGCCAAAATATAAGTCAGACAGGAAAATGATATAAAAATGCATAAAAGAACACACAAGAAAGCAACCTAATTTAGGTGTAGTGAGATTAGAAAGAATTTAATCAAGCTGGAAAACTCAAAGAGATCAAAGAACACATAATCGCACGATCGCTTGAGATAGTTTGCAGTCGTTGCTGCCATGAAACACGTCTCCATATGATCACAGTCTAAACAGACTTTTTGGTGCGCAATCCATCGTCAGATTTCTTGTCGGATTATTTGCGTATTGGATATTGCATGGAAAACCAACCTACAGAAAGGCGCTTTGCAATTTTTAAGATTTAGCATGCAATTGGCTGTCTAAAACATTAATTTTTTAAAAAATGACAGGAACACCGAGTCAGTACCTCAATACCCACCCTGACACTTAAATAAAGTTATTCATTCATTCATTCATTTACAGGTGAAAGTTACGTACATGGGGAAAGTAAGAGAAAAAGTGATTGAAAAATCTGCTATACTTCTCGGGTATTTTCAGTTTGGTCGCCATAAGATCGGTCTGTCGAAAACACCGGACCCATTTTACAAGGTGGACAGATTCCAAGCACCCTATTATTGTTTAGAAAAAAGAGCAGATTGCAAATCGAACATCTTAGGCTCTGTCTTCGTTATTGCTCACTGGTAGAGGACACATGTTGCCATTTGTTGCAGGTGACCAAAAAAAAACAATGATCTACAGGCCACTTTGGTACTGCGCTAACTAATACGAAACACGTCCGGCATAACTGGATACGGCACAGAGGAAGAGCACTGAAATGGTGTAATAATCGTGCAATGAAAAATTTGTAGAAAAATGTAACCTAGTGTGAGTGAAGTAACCGCATGAGCGGTTCTACAGACAAGCGTTATCCTATAATATGGCTATATTATATTGTCCTTTGTACTTAAACGATCTACTATTGCACAGGCGGCGTATAGACCTACGGTTCGACAAGAGAAGATGAAGTAAGAGAGTGAATGCCCGTGCCCCATGATAATTATTTGAAATTTAATCATTAGTTCGCACCCATGCTGTTCCCATGTCAACAATCTAAAATGACATGACGTCATTCTAACTGACCAATGAGGTGTCGTCCTTAAAATAACCATGCACTATGACACAGAATCAAAAATAGATTTCAGATAATTTTCATCGGAATAGGCCCATGAATGGGGGATTCGCTCTCTCCCCTCGTCCTCTCTTGGAGTCGACTAAATTGTCACTACAGGAAGGTTTGGTAATAAACAAAACAACAACAATAACGACAGTCACAAAAATAAAAGAATAATTAATTCTGTTGGGCTTGTGTTGGTGGTCTGTAAAACCACGGACTCACTTCCAGATATTAAAGCTGAAAAGAAAAAGAAAATTGCATCAGTTTTTATTTTGCTTTTAATTGGCTGAAGGTAAGTTGCAGCTGCATACTATCAATACAATACTTCCATTCCCGTTGAGAAGCCTTTTGCTTTTATTTTGAAATGAGCTCAGTTGAATGTTACTTACGTGTGAATTAAACTCATTTGCAAAATACTATGCAAAGTTTGTGAATGATGTCCTTCAATAACATTTTTAAAAACTTAAAAGGTTCAAAGGTTCAAATGAGGCTAACACTATTTTAAAAAATTAAATCTAAAATCCAAGCTTTCGCCGATCAACGGCATCATCAGGGATAAGAAAAATATTCCGCGTAGGCCTATATATAAATGTAAAGTAAAATGTGCAATGACACTTTCGTGTCGTGTAAGATGTCCCTTTGTGCAATGACACTCCCTCATTAGACCACTTTATTCGTTTCCTTTTCATATTTGTATCTGTAGTTTTATAAATTTTACATACTTGCCACATTCTTACCCTTTTTTCACATCTTACTTTACATTTATATATAGGCCTACGCGGAATATTTTTCTTATCCCGGATGATGCCGTTGATCGGCGAAAGCTTGGATTTTAGATTTAATTTTTTAAAATAGTGTTAGTCCTCATTTAAACCTTTGAACCTTTTAAGTTTACTATGCAAAGGTTTTGCACTTTATACATGTTAACGTTGGTTTCCATACTTTTTTCCATACTTTTTTGCACTTTATACATGTTAA
Organism: Siderastrea siderea; assembly: GCA_964030785.1. NCBI lineage: Eukaryota > Metazoa > Cnidaria > Anthozoa > Scleractinia > Rhizangiidae > Siderastrea > Siderastrea siderea. Next base: position 3,030,787 of record OZ034969.1, read on the forward strand.
CGTTGGTTTCAACTTTTTGAGTTCCTTGATAAGAAACTTCACTTGTCCACACTTTAAAAGCGACGTTTGGATGTGAAATTAGCTACTCTGACATAAACATGTATAAGGGGTATTGGCCTATTGGCACAGTTTTCTGGTGAAGCTGAAAATTTTCCAAGGTGATCAGATATAAATACAACATCAAGCAGTCAAGTTATTGGAGATTTTGTTATACAAAATCGAAGCTACTAATTCCGAAACAATAAAATGTAAGCTTATAATATGATATTATACCCCATACGGCCATAGTTCCCCCCTCCACTACCCCAACCCCCCGTCCCCCCCGAAAAAAGAAATTAATGTCACAAACATGATTTATATGAAAAAGAAGGCCACATGAGGATTTACTTATAACTTACCTGAAAGAAAGAAGAATCCCAACTGCCAAGATAATAGTAGAAATCTTGATGCTCACTGAAAATGAAATGAAGAAAGAGGCGATTCTGAGGAAATGAACTAAGTATTCTTGTTTCCAATTACGTGATGGTAAAAAACTATCGATTGTTATATAATATATTAACCGCATTCAGATATGGCTTTTTTGTCTTTTGGGACCCGGAGTGGGGTGGGGGGTTCCACCCCAACCTCTTGACTCCCAGAATATTAAAGCTATGACAACGAAACTTAAAGTGCAGATAGTATGTCCAAAGGTGTTTCCATTGAGGTCAGCTGATGACGTCATATGACGTCACAATAACGTTTTGTTCTTTAACGGCGGCTATCTTGGATCTGCCCTCGTGGATTTCTTGGTTTTTCCAAATCAAGAAATCCAAGAAGACAGAAATGGTCTAAAAATGTACAAAAAATGTTACTATTTTGATCAAAAAGAAGGGAATTCAAAATTATTAAAAAAGTTATAAATGTTTAAATTCCGTGGGGGCAGAATCCGCCCTCCCGGTCTGAATAGGGTTAAGTTAACTACCCGACATGACCATACATCTCCTCCAGAGTAGATTATAGAAGACATCATCAAGATAATTCATTTTTCCTTCAAAAACGTTCATAATACCTTTCCGAAGAAATCTGTTGCGTTCCCCCCTTTATAATTCAAAAACTCGATTGCAACACGACACCCCCATGTTGTAAGGCAAGAGTCACGTTTGTTCCCTTCTGGCCGCCTGCACATTCACAGGTTTCACTCTCATTCACCCCTATCACCCCCCCCCCCTCCCCCCACCAACACCCTCATAGCCCCTTAGAACTATCTGTTGGGTTTCTCCAACAACTTATTATATTGTCTTTCTCAGATTCGCCATGGGGATAGGGACCTGAGAGAGTGGCACAAGTCCTCTTCACAAAGCTGAAGACACAGAAAAAGGACTGATACCAGAACTTCGATGGTGGACCAAAAATAATATAACTACTCAGTTAATTCATCTTACCAGCACTAGAATCGCAGTATTTTACACAGTCCGTGGACTCCTTCGTGTTTTTCAAGCCTTTGCAGCTGTAGCCTGGCTCTGCTTCACACTTTCTTTCGATAACAATCGGTCCGCCGCCCCCTTCTGAGCACTTGCTACACTCACCATCTTTGGCCTTCCAATCCGTAAACTGCACCTCTGCAGAAAAGAAGAACATTTTATTGACTGTTGCCCTGTGCCATGTGCCGGTTGACTTAATTTAGAAGATGTACGGGCCGAGAGTTCGGTTTTTGATTAGCAGGGTTTGGAAACAGCTTTCAGATATTGAACGAAGGCTATGTTGTTTACGCCGTGCTGTTTACATGGCTTAAACAACTTGCATGTGACAGTTGCAAGAACAGTTGCGGAAAGCGTGAAAAACCCAAAAAGAAGCCTTAGAAAATCGATATGCATGTGACCTGTCTGAAGCGTAAGTCTTCGCCTCTCTACAACCCCTTTGGGGCAAGTAAAATGGCTGACAATTCAGACTACCCAACAACATGAATGAAACAAAGCCTTCGTTGACCAAACTGGAACCAGCTGAGGTGCTAAGAAGCACAGCAGATGCAACGCTCAAAACCTGCGAACAAAACAAAACTGCCAAAGTACCTTTCACAACCAGATGATCATTAAGAGCCATTTTCTGAGAATATCGAGAATCGAAAGGCACTCACCAAAAAGTCGAATTTTTTTTTATTTTGCCAAAACATCCCTTTGGGTAAGCTAATTCAAGAAAAAATAATCCAAAGTTCCAACGAGTTATTTAACGGACGAAAATTTAAAAAGTTTGAAAAATTGAAACTGGCGGTTTTAGGGTCTCTAAACGGGTCAGATTCTCACTCAACTTTAGGAAACCGCTGAGAGCGTAAAAAAGAATCTTTTAAAACGAAACAAACCACGAACATTATTTAATTTAACCTTTGTACTTTAAAACTACGTAATTAATTTGCCAATGTTTGGTTTCGAACATTTTCAAGCGGCGTTCTTATATATTGTGCCGCTCTTAACCTCGTTTATCACAAGGTAAAATGAAGGCCAACTTCGGCCGCTTAAAACGGTATCTGGTATGTATCATTCAATGATTAAGACTACATAAAAAGAAAGCTCTGTCATTGTACTTTTAACCAGGAAAGTTACAGCTTTGGAAATTAAATACTTCCCCGTTAGTAAATTTTACTGTTTAGTGATCCGAACGGGAAGAATTGTATGCAAAATTACAGATTTAATTCCTGGAAAAAAGGCGTATACTGCTAACAATTACAAAGGTCCTTTAAGATAGGCTAACCATAAGTTACACATGCACGCACAATGTTTTACCTGATCTTTGAAAGAAGGCTCGGCTTTCTGGAGTGGTGCTGAGTCTTACTATGTTAAAACAAAGCAGATTTTTAACGGTATTTCAACAATACGGGAATCCACTCATTCAACTGAACCAAGATAACATCGAAAACACTATGATACAACGTATTTTGCCGCCTACCTTGCGAACCAAAAAGCAGCAATACAATAGAAAAACATTCCAAACTGTAAACAAACGAATTTTCAGTTTCCTGATTGAGCGAACATATTTTAAACTCATCGCGTAGAGGAATAAGCGAAAACGCAGATGACCTCTATAGTGACTCGCACGTGTCACACCACACTGACAGAGAGAGCCACATATTCGATTTCTATCATGTGATTTGAGATATAAATACAGGAATAAAAACTTGGTGGAAAATTAAAAAGAAAAAAAACCCTGCACTACATGGACTACAATGGAGTTTTTACAGTCAAAACTCTTTCTATAAAGTGGGTTAATTTTGCAATGTACGTGCTTTTGTAATTTTACCACTTATTTAATTACAGGTCATGAAATAAAATAAATATTACAGTAAGTTACGTTCAAAGTGTGTTAGAACTGATAAATCATTAAATGGCGTCGTGTAGTTTTTCCGCTCTTCTGGAGAGGGCTGCCGAGTGCTATGAAGTATCTGTTGGCCTTCATTTTACCTTGTGATAAACGAGGTTAAGAGCGGCACAATAAGAACGCCGCTTGAAAATGTTCAAAACCAATGCAAACATTGGCAAATTAATTACGTAGTTTTAAAGTACAAAGGTTAAATAATGTTCGTGGTTTGTTTCGTTTTAAAAGAATCTTTTTTACGCTCTCACCGGCTTCCTAAAGTTGAGTGAGAATTTGACCCGTTTAGAGTCCCTAAAACCGCCAGTTTATGCATTTTTCAAACTTTTTAAATTTTCGTCCGTTAAATAACTCGTTGGAACTTTGGATTATTTTTTCTTGAATAAGCTTACCCAAAGGGATGTTTTGGCAAAATAAAAAAAATTCGACTTTTTGGTGAGTGTGTTTCGATTCTCGATATTCTCAGAAAATGGCTCTTAAAAAATGTGGGGTCAATTTTTGTGCAATTTTAAGCAAAACAGAGAAATTCCGTTTATTAAATTTTGGATACGAGTCTCCCAGTTGCATGTTGAAATCACGATCTTAGCAATCTATTATCTTTGACAATAATAAATCAGTTAAGTATAGACTGATTTCAAGTTGAAACATAAATTAATCAGTGTCAAAAAGTGCCTTAAAAATAAATGGCAAGATGATTGGGTATCAAGCAATTGAGCTTTCTTGGATTCTTTTATGAACAAAGTAGGAGTGAGGGGCTCTAGTGAACTTATTCGGTAAAAACTAACCTAATGGCGTGAAGTCAAAACTGTCTTTTACGACTGCCGTGTTCATGAGTTTGCCATCCTCCAACTCTTTTTTAAGGACGTCCTCGATAAAACCAGCTTCATCTTTTGTTAGAATCAAGCATAGTTTAAGCCTCACGAGAACTCCTTCTTCATTCTGTTGGAATGTCACATCTGATATCTTCACGTTGCTGTATTTGCTGGAGTCATTGAATACGCCTTCAAGCTATAGGAATAATCACAATCGTATCCTTAGTACTGATTAAAGGGTGAGTGCTCTTTTGAGTCCCCACTGCATCCTGTATAAAGACAGACGTCCAATCAAGTAACGAGAAACTTAAGAATCACAAAACCCAAGTATAGGAAACCCCTCATAAATCTTTTTTTAATTTTTCCAAGACGATTTTTCATCTGCACCTGCCGTTTTCACCAGCTTTAGGCATATCCCTTAGACACATTTTGACACAATTTTGGTGGGAATCGGTTTCTATGATAACAAGTAATGACATAAGTAGAAGGCGGTGAAGCCATTTTTTAATATAAAGACGTGTTTTCACCTTTTTGGGTCAAAAACGCTAGCACAAAATGTTGACAAAAGCAGCAAAGTGTGCCGAATTATGTCACACTCTACACGTCTAGCTTCAAAAATTTTCAATTTTTGCTGTATTTTGATAATTTTCAATTGTGGCTAAAATCTTAGCTAGCGGTTAAGATGGTGGCCATTTTGGATGACGTTACAGGCCCCCAGCAGTGCCGCAGCCCGTAATTTATACCTCATCCTGTATAGCACATCACAGGCCTCCTTCTAAAGGATTATTGTAACACAGAAAGTTCAATCTAAAACACAGTAGGTCCGAGAAAACGCCGTGACATGAACATACGTTAGCTGCTCGCGTGGGCTTCCTGGCTCCACCGTCTTGATCGCCACTAAAACAGGGCTTTCTGACGACATGCCATAGCTGTTGGAACACCTACAGCTAAGAGCTCCAACTGCTGTGATCTGTCTCAGATTAATGACTCACTTAATCCTCAAATCACCGTTAATCCTTGATTTCTCCGGCAGAAGTTATCTCTTAAAGAAGTTCCTGTTAGAATTTTCAGCTTTCAAATTATTCCCATATTAAGTTCACTTTTTAAGTTGAGCAGCACTCAGCTTAAAAAGGGCAAGGGCAGTTCAAGGACCCAGACCTTCGCGGGTGTCCTCCCGTGTCCTCCGGGAAAAAGATTCGTTTGCGCGCCATTTTAAAGGAAAACACAGCAAACTATATGTCGTGGGAAAAGTTAATAAATGTAAATTTCGCATACGAAAATTGCAAAAATGACTGTGAAAATGACCATGCGTCATTCAATCAGATACGTCGATTAATAGGGTATCAAAATACGGCGGATTTCTTTGAAATTTGGGCAAAACATTTCTTAAATGTTGTGAAACCATAGTGGTTAGGGTTTTTTTTTTTTAATTTCTAATATTTCACCCTTGGCGATCTTCAATGCAATGCACATCGCGTATTCTTTGCTGGTCGAACTTGACAGACTAGTTAAAAAATAACCAGTCAGAATATCGAAAAATGCCCACACACTTTTGATGATTGATCCTCTGTGATTAACGCTGTGCAGTTATTTTACCAATGTGCTTGGATTTGTATATAACCTATTAATTCAAATGAAGGACACATGGTCACTTTCACAGTTGTTTGCGATTTTCTTTGAAGAAGAAACCGGCAATTCATATTTTTGTCCGAAATCTACATTCGTTAACCTTTCCAAAGATATATAGTTTGCCGTGTTTTCCTTTAAAAGGGCGCGCAAACGAATTTTCTCGGGGGTCACCCACGAAGGTCCGTAGTAACCTTAAGCTAGTATTCCAAAATTATTAGCTACTAACTGCATCCGCCATTCTATTCTTCAATGTCTCGTAATCCATTGACGATTTGTTTGCATAAGCCTCTTCCCATTTTTCCTGTAATACAATGCTGAGGTTTCCACATTCTGAAAGTGTAAATGAATTTCAAAATATAGAGAGATCACCACGTTATTCAATACATCGGAAAACAAACAGATAATTGCAATAAAAAAGGTGTACAGTCAACGATTACTTGCAAGTTCTATTTTCAAAAACGTAACATTGCTGTCAACTACAAATGTGAGATTACAAAATATTTATAACATGAGAGGACCATGAGACGAATATTTTCGAATTACGGCTTATAATGGTTATTTTGAGGATTTTCAACTGAATCTGATCGATACTCTAGACGACGAACAGTTAAGAACGTTTGTTTCTGATAAAATAGAAAACGATGCCGGTGAAGAACGCAACCTAATCCTTTCTTGGTCTCCCTGTGTTCTTCCTATACCGCTAGCATAAATTCATAGTTATACACTAAATCATTACATTCGATTTCTTAGATGAAAATAACTAATTAATTTAGACAAGCTAGAGACGTTAGACGAATAGTGATTTATGTCAGCGGGCAAGAAAAAAAGGGGAAACCATGGGCATAGTATAAAGATAAAATTTCTATTTATGTTGTTGTAAAAAAGGCAGTCTGTTTGTTTGTGTGTTCATTATATTTCTTAGTTCGCTCTTTAGGTTGTTTGTTTGTTTGTTCCTTTGTTTTTCTTTGGTCCGTAAACTTTTCCATTTTCGTTCGTTTGCTGGCTTGAATGTTCGATCGATCGGTTCATTCGTTTTTTGTTTTTTTATTTTTTGTTTGTTTGTTCGTTTTTTCTCACAAATTGGACTTTCCTTGTCTTTCTTTGTAAGCTGGTAGGTTCTTTTGCTTGGTTTTATTTTATTTTCTTCTCTTTGTATAATTACTTCTTCATGTGTTTCGTTCGTAGCCTCTTTTGTTTGTTCGTTCGTTTGGTTTGCTTACTCTTGTCTGAAGGAGGTGGTGTCGTAGATGGAGTGGTCGGCTGCACTGTCACGGAAGCTGAGCTGCCAACTGTCATGGAACTATGAGAGGATGGTGTTGGGGTTATAGTTTGTGACGAAGCAGACTGCGATGAAGCAGACTGTGAAGATGTGGATGGGGTAGCTTTTGGGGTAGCTGCTGCTGATGAGGAAGTGGTGGTGTTGGCCTGCCCTGAAACATCTGCAAATACAACGACAACTCGACATTAAGTACCACATCAGATATGTTTGGATTAGATATGTTCAGATATCAAATCCATTTAGTTCCGAGAAATTTTTTGCATAGGTAATGGTTGTAGCATGTATACCAATTACTGAACCTTATCAAATCCTACTGTCCTCTCTTTGCAATATTTCAATGATTTCCGAAGTGTCTGAGGAAAACGGACGTGGTCCTTTTTGCTATCAGGGTTATTTCTAAAAGTCCTAAGGCCAGCACCGTGTAATGTAGCAAACATTGTAGTGTGCAGTTCGGAAAACGTTTCATATTGCAGCCCGGGGTTTGGGGTGGGGGTGGGTGGGGGGGTAGGAGGGTATCCCTATAGTCGACTAAGCCGGTAGGCTCCGTCTTTGTTGTTTTAGTATTTTAAAAGGTGACCAAATTACATGCACCTTAACTACAAGGGATGGCAGCTAAATCTGAGTACTAAATGGATTGCGAAATAAGTATTGGAAAGCTTGAAGCATTCGAGCAGCTAGTAATCTAATATTTTTTAGCTTCTTGAGGCATAGACATGGTTTAATTGTTTTGTTCTAGGGGTATTGTAGGAGTACCATTTCACTCAAATTAGTATATTAAAAAAGGATAAGGATTGGAACTTCGGAGCGGGCCTCCCCATACGAGACTTTTGGATGTGTTTCGAGACACATTAAAAGCGCTATTACATCATTCAGTTTAAACACCTTCGTCCCAACTCGTCCCCTACCCCTATCACGAAATTGACTCGTACATCTGAGTAGATAATAATAATGATAATAATAAACCAAAATAATAATAATAATAATAATAATAATAATAATAATAATAACTTAATTAACCACTCCCTGAGAAGGGCTTTTCAGAGGAAATGAAAGAAGTAATGGAAATGAATATAACATCTTTAAGAACACAACTGGCAGGAGGCAAACCAGCTGGCTATTTAAAAGCCTGGCCGAGGGAGTTGAACTCGGGTATACCGAGAACAACCCTATCTACTGCAGAGAGCGGGACTTGACCCCGGGACCTCCCGTTTTCAAGACCTGCGCCCAAACCACTCGGCCAGGCTGCCTAATAAACGGGATGGTAAAGGGGGGGGCCAGATCACGAATCACGTGCCTATTTTCGTTCAAATCACGAATCACGTACGTTTTTTGAAACATTTCACGTATCACGTAGCTAACATACACCATTGGAAAAAAATATCCCTAATTGACTAATTAATTTGCTTTGCATTGTTTTCAATTATTATTATTATAATACAGTCTTTTAGAGGAGCTACGAGTGCGGAAAAAAAAGATCCTCAAACGCATGAATTGCCGGAGTCAAGAGAATACGTTCTTCTCACAAAAACAGTCTTTTAAGTGTCCTATAAGAAACGGGGACGAGGTATCTCTCCTAGCCTTTAAGTTTAATGTCGTATACTCTTTAGTTCATTGAACTCTCTTACTGTCATTAGTGGGACGACAATGCCCTATTTGGAAAGGTGAATGCCCTCCCTGATCGAATGCGAATTATAAATTGTTTTTGGAAGAAAGTTATTGCAACCTCATTCGTTTATGCTTCTCTCCCAGGCCGTTCATCTACTAGTTGGTCATCTTCTTTGTCAGATGCAAAGTCGTATTCAGATCAGTTCCCATTCACATCAATAAGATTTGGAAACTCGTGTTTCCACGCCTCCCAGAATCGTAAAGAATAGGTTTCAATCTCGCTATCACTGGCAATTTACTACATAGGCAATTGTAATGTCGACGTTTTTCCCCGTAAACCTTTGCTAATCGCAATATTGGTGAGACTCGTAAACTGAATAAAATGCGGCTTGAAATTGCACAACTTTTTCTTGATCCCTTTCGGATAGTGGAACATTTTAAAAACTTTTCTTTTTGCAGTGGCTGGCTAGAACTCTAACTGTTTTAGTAACATTAGCAATAATGTTGTCACACTCCACTCGCTGAGCTATGAAGACAGGCAGACACGTGTAGTTAACAATAAGCTACATATCATTTGAAATGACTTTGTAGGGAATTGTCTGACCTATGACGTGTTACATGTTGTGAAACGTCCACCTCGTTTATTTATATATCTTTTGTTTTACTTGCTCACTATTGTAAATTGATTTATTAGCAACTAATTTAGTTTTGGTTTTCACGAATATTTTTGGGCGGAATCACGAATCACGGTCTTAAAAATATGGAGATCACGCATCACGCCAGACCGCAAATTCACGGATCACGGCGATATTTGAGTTGCTTTCACGTGTCACCCGCTAATTTTTCCTTAAATCACGCGTCACGCATAACCCCTTTACCACCCTGAATAAATAAATTACAATTCCATTGCTAACAGAAAAAAAATTGTTGATGAAAGTGACCTGCCTTTATTATTGATTTGTTTCAGAGACAGTAAGAGATTTCCATTCACTCATGAGCTCAAGAGTCAGAGTAAATATCTCCGACGCAAAACCATTGTCAATAATTATTAAACCCGTTTATTAGGGAAATATTAGATTCAAAAAGTCACTTTGTGGACATATGCTCCATGATGTTTATGTGTGTGAGTACGATCTTTCTTGAACGGTGAGTTTGTCAGCGACAAACCGACTTTAGACACTAAAAGACAAGGGCAATGCCGTAAATCGTACCGACAAAATCAGTTACAGAGAAAGTTCGCGACATTATTATTCGGATAGAACTTTTAAAAATTTATTGCGTTTTCTTATTTTCTTTAGATACTACCTCCTAACTTTCGATAAACGTTAAATTTAACACATTTTTAAGACATAAAAATGTCCCTGTTTTCATAACTAAGAAGGATAGCAAGATTTAAGCATAAACTAGTAACAGACGCGTGTAACCACATTTGGGAAACAAGCCGGTTCTCTCTCTGAGAAAATTTACTGCCGTTTAGGACTATGAACGCATAGAACTGTGATGGCCATTCTACAAATATCCTTAAGGTAATGGCCCTAAAACGATCGTTTGAGAAAAAAGAAACGAAAAAAAAGAACAACGAGAATTGATTTCTGTTCAAATTGTTGTCTGGGTGCCTCGGAAAGTAAACAACTGCAATTAAAACGTTTTTAACCTTGTGAGATGAACACCACCAATAAGGCAATCAAAATAATCGATGCAGAAGCCATTTTGCCACAAGGATTGCTGAAGCGATGTTGAACGTTATCGCGCAATTTCAAATCCTTAACTCAACGTTCTTAATGGAAACTTCAACTGCATCCCTTTTGATCGAAGAATGTTTGCCGCGAGGTTGTTGGGGTTATGTTTCTTGTTTATCCGTTTCTATGTAACTTTAACTTTGAACGTCGACGTCAAAAAAATTGCTAATGTCTTAACCCTGACAGTAGGCAAACATTGAAAATCTCTCGGTTCTGTCAAGTTTGCCGACAATTTTAGTCCATAGCTTTGTGTATTTTTTGCTCCTACAGTAACGCCTTGCTTGTTTGAGGGTGCTAAATTTGTGGATAAAAAACATACACCTAACATTGACCGTTTTTGCTTGCAGGTGATGAAAACTAGTTTAAAAAAAACAAATTAACTTGTTTTGTCAGTGGGCTAGTTGGATGATCATTTTAATTATGTAAATCAAATATCGGTAGCTCTGTAAACTTGGCAATGCCAATGATTTCGCATTTTTATTTAATTTTGTTTGCGTGCAAATAACAAAGTTGTTTGGTTGCCAAGACATGGGTATAGGGTGGATAAAGACGCCATGTAAAATACAAATTTCAAACTTCTCTAACTTTGAGCACTTGCGATATTTGTAAACCTAAAGTAGTACACTGACGGACTTAAAATGTTCATGTGTGACTCAGAAAATAAGCTTTGTTTTTGAAAAAGTTCAAGCTAACTACGAACTGTTGAGTTGGAAAGCCAACACAAGCAGATAAGCCAAAACGTTACGTCAATCACAGGAAGATAATTTAAGGTTCACACTTGCTTGAACTCTGATTGGTTGAATCATGGCATAACATCTTCAGTAGGTCAACAAAACTCAAATGCCAACACTAAGTCAATAAATTTCTATTAGGGGTTTTTACATTATTTAGAAACATACATTTTTGCTTCAAATTTGTTGTTCCAGCAAAAAAAAAAAAAATTCAGGGAAAATCTACACAGTGGAATCTCGATTTTTCGAACCTCACAGGGAAACGGAAATTGTTTCGAAAAATCGGGATTTCGAAAAATCGAAGGTGGCATGAACTCACGCTTGATTTACGAGGTATTGTTTTATAGAAATACAAACAGAAATATCTGCAAACAGAAATACCATGGCCTCTTGTACACTCTTTAGCTTTCATTTGAATGACCACAGTATAGCATTTTACTCAAGACTCGACTCGTACACATGATATAACATTATATGACATTTTATGACATTTTAAAATCATTATATGATTTTATATGACATTATTTCATGATTGACACATTTTCTTTTGTTATTCAACAACCTTTATTTAACTTACAACCCTGATGAATATTAACTAACTGAAAGTCCGGGGAGGGCTTGATTATGTAGCAGGGAAGAGCGGGGCTTATGAATTGAATTTATGAATATGAATGAGGGATTTATCCGTATAAATCCCTCCTTTCAGGGATTTATCTGTATAAATCCCTCCTTTCAGGGATTTATACAGATAAATCCCTCATTTGAAGGAGTTACAGAAATAACTCAATTTAACCTTGCTGGTCCCGAGAAATTGAAATCCCTCCGGCTTTATTTATTTCAACAATAAAGTCATCTGCAAATGTTTTTCATTACAAAACAATATCGAGAAAAATAACAAAACTAATACATGAACCTTTTTAGTTCTGTCGCTTTCGGTTTATCCTTGAAGCTTCCCTCAGAAACTATTTTGCTTAATTCTTCCGCGCACGAATTTCTTGGAGCAGGCTCATCACTACCTACTACTGGGTCGAAAATAGAATCCAAACTGAAATTGGGTTGTAGTATATCTTGCGAAAAACTATTTTGGGTCAGGAAAAGCTCTTCTTTGCTGTCCGTGATGTCCATAATGACAAAGCATAACCAAATGAATGAGTTGTTTGAAAGCCGTTCGTTCCGCCCTGGTGTACCGAAAAAAACTCGTAAACAAGATCAAAAGAAAAGACCAATAATAGAACACATCAACCGAGAAACAAAGAAAATACAATGCATGGTCCCTTGTGGAGTTGGCGGAATATCAAAGTACAAAGAAGTCTATCGCTTTCCGCTGACAAATTCTCAAGACAACTTCTCACAGTCCTGTGAAAAATCCCGCATTAGGTCGCTTTTATTGTCTCTGACTAGATCCGATGAAGGTGCGAGTGTACTAATTAGCCTGTATTTGTCTTCTTGAAGAAAAGGTCGTTAGTTAAAGATCCCTCATGAATAATATCATGAAATAAGTCAGATTTAGAACATGGTCACACCCACTCAGCCAATCAGTGTCCAGCATTTCGATGCTCTATATTCCTAAAGTGCGTCGAAGGCTGCTTTCACCAGCGTAAATCTAGTAAATCTTGTGGGGCAATCACTGCCTCGAGTTCCTCAATTTACGTGTATTGGCTCATGGCTGTTTACGCATCAACTGCGATAAACTGCGCGGTGAAGCACTCTCAGCAAAACATTGCAACTCAAGGGCGTGTGTACAATAGCGAAAATATCGTAAACAAAATAGCAACGTGATTTCAAGGTGAGAACTAAAAAATTGAAATTCAAAAATACAATCTGCACGCAAAAACGAAATTCTTCGTGGGTGTGACCAGATAGAATGCCACTCAGCCTGCGGCCTCGTGGCATTCTATCTTTGCTCGGGACACTATATCCCATAGAACACTCGCGTTCATTGTCTAACCCTTACTTATATAATTCTTTAATTTTATTGTAATTTTCTAGTATAGTTGCCGTCTGTCACATTTGTAATTTAGGTCGGAAGATCCCTATTGGGAGACTTGATAAAGTTTATTGTATTGTATTGTATTGTATTGTATTGTATTGTATTGTATTGTATTGTATTGTATTGTATTGTATTGTAAGCAGCATCCGCAGGAAAGCCAGGCCTACTGTGTATTAGAGGGTGGTTCCACCTTTTGAGTCTGAGAATAAACTCCTGAAGCGTGTCTAGTCAAATGAAAGCTACTGAATAGCACTTTCCTGCGGATTCGAGAAATCGAAGGTAAATTTATTATAAATTTCTTCCATGGGTGGCAAGAAATGGCTCGAAATATTTGGGGTTTCGAAAAATCGAATTACAGTGTTTGACTAGAGCAAATCCAAGGAAAACGTGCCATGGTTCGAAAAATCGAGGGTTCGAAAAATCGGATTCCACTGTATTTGTTTACACCCTGAATGACGGGTGATATATATAACATAAGTTCGTTGAAAAGAGTGCATAATCCGAAAATTTACTTTTCCCAAGGATTGTTCAGATTGCGATGTAAGATTGTTTTGCTCCTTGATAAAAGTTTTAGATATGCCAAAAGGAGCGCGATCTTTGAAATTCAGCTGGAACTGAGCGAAAATCGTTGATACCACTTAGAAAGAACACCTTCAAATAGGAAAAACCGGTTATATTTTTATCGTTATACGTTGCCTTTATGCCGAAGCTATAGATAAACTGAAGGTGCAGGTTGTGGCCAAAGTAGGGAGCTGCCTGCGTAAGGTTACTTGTATTTTGCTTAGTTAATTTTGAGCCAAAACAGTTATTGATGTGTAAATAATTTGCATATGGTCAAGAAACAAACAGTATATTGAGAGAAACCCAAAAACAAAAGGAATACTTTTTTAGTATTTTATCAAAAATCAACAACAGACAATTTGGATGTTAATACTGCAAAATGTAAACATGTTTAATAATATTAGTTTATCCGGCACATAAGGTACAAGTACAGCTCATTTGTTCGTCAAGTGGTTCTGTGCATTCAAAGGTTTATTGTCTTTTATAGCCAGTAGTCACTGTGGTTCTCAAGGAAAAAAGTCGAAGATGCAAGACGCAAGCAAGAGAGGATATTTTAAAACTGTACTGCTGGTTATACGGCTTCCGGAGTAATTTTTTTCTTTCAAGAGTCCGTTTTGAGTCCGTTGCAGTTGACCAGATGATAGCTAATTTATGGTGAAGAGAAAAATGTACTATCTAAAAAAGGGTGATGAGAATTTAAGTACAAAAACCAGACTAAGCAAATGATGGCTCAGATGTAGAAATTTTGGCTGGTTTTATATTTATGTAACCGCCGAGACCGTCAAAGAGCACATTTGAGGATAGGACAGTAACTTGAAAAACACCATCTGGAATGGTTGATCACGACAGGAGCCCATGAACCAAACAAAAAAATGTTCGGTTGAAGAGCAATCAGACGAGATGAGAAGCCCAGTATGGGTCACTCGAGTACCCAGAGCCTGTGGGCACTTCGATCAGCGGATGGTTACGTGGCGAGACTCTTCGATAATAAAGAAATATTTTCACAAAATTGCAATAACGTCATATAAACATTTTAGCAATAAATTAGGCATACAGTCTACATTCAGAAATTCGCTCTGACAAAGGGCCAAGGCTCAAAACGTCAGCTTTCGAATATTCTGCTCAGTCAGGAGCCCTGACTCAGTTGATATCAATTTGAAGTATTGTACCATTGCGCATGTGTGCTTTTTTCATGACCAACTATGTATCACTTTAAAGCCACAAAACCTATAATAAGTAATCAGTAACCTTCTAGAGGATTAAGGTAAGGTAGGTAGAGTCGCACACGAGCCAAGGAGGCTCACACGGCCGCAGCTTATCCCAGTTTCTGTAACATGAAGCAGCTGAGAGTATTGCTACCCTTCCCTGGACGAATGTCACCGGTACCCATTTATACACCTGGGTGGAGAGAGACAATGTAGGGTAAAGTTTCTTGTCTAAGGAAACAACACGATGGCATGGCCTGGGCGTCGAACCACCGACCTTCCGATCTGAAGTCCACCGCACCCCCACAGAGGATAAAGGAAACATTATAAAAGTAAAAAGCTGAGCTATAATTTTTGTTGTCCTTGTTGTTTTGTTAAGTGAAGTAGGCTAAAGTGAAGAAGGCAGTCTGTTTGTTTTCTGTTTGGTAAGCTGATTGGTTGCTTTTTTGCTTGGTCATTCGTTCTGTTCGTTGTCATTCGTTTGTATGCTTGCTTATTCATTTGTTGCTTACTCTTTCCTGATGATGCAGCAGCTGTAGTCGGCGCAATGGCAACAGAAGCTGTGCTTGTAGCGGTGATGTTACTCAAACGGGTTGGTGTTGGAGTCATAGCTTGTGTTGAAGCTGTGGCGGATATAGAAGAATAGTTCTGCTCTGATTCATCTGAGAATACAACAACAACAGCTCGACATTATGAGCCTATCGAAATGAAACTTGAATTCCCTCAACACATCTTCGCGGAATCCCAGGATACGTAAACTTTTGATGTTTTTCTCCCAACCACAGATTTCCCATCCTCAGATCATTTTTAGACATGAAGTTTTGAGACGCCACTTTTGCGTCCCAAAATCCCATGCAATACATAAATTTACTGAAGTTTGGAAAATTTCGTTAAGAAATAAAAATCAGAATATATTACCGCCAGAAGCATCCACCAGCAAATCTGAGATGGACATAATCTCTTCTTCTGATGATTCCTCTGAAAGATGATCAAGAAGTAAATTCACAGGCCAAAACTTATTTCAGGGTAGTAAGTAAGACTGACAAGCAATCCCTAAGCCCCTTTAACCCTATTCAGGTGGGCCTTGTTTTGGACTTCTGCGGCAGCCATCTTGGATTTCTTGATTTTTCCAGAACCTCCGAAAAGGACCAAAATTGACCAAAAAAGTAATCAAAATCAATAAGAGAACACCAAAATGATATAACAACGTTAAAGTTACCTCGAAGAAGTTATATTTTTTTATATTTAAAAATGAAAATTTAAAATTCTGAAAAACGACCCGTAAAAAGAGGTTGCCATGGTAACGTTAAACTTGACGGACAAGGACTTGCTATGTCAAATTGTTCCCAGATGTATTTTAAGTCAGGTTGCCCATAAGAAAATTATATACCACCCCCCTGCTTTTCATATAGAAATGTACATGTTACCCCCCTTCCTTAGGCCATGAGTTTACATGGTGTCCCCCCCCCCCCTTCCTGATAATTATTGCACAGTCCCTATTAAAACGCAATCCTCTCTGGGGCCGTGGATAGATTTTGCGAGTCTGTTGTGCTTTCCCGGTTCTTAAAACGGCAATTCTGGAAATATTCATTGAGGACACAACCGGTAAGCTGTAAAGTTTGACTTTTAATTGACTGAACTTCTCAGAAACGAACTGAAAGGGAAAAAGAAGAGATTATTTGTTATAGTATGACAGCGAATATTTTTGAACGGCGAGAATCTGAGTTGCTGATCTTAACCGTCTGTACTAAGCCAAAGGAATGAGAATGACTTTCCACGAACTCAGAGAAGTAATTCAGTGGATTTGAGGAATTCTTGGAATGAAATAAAGGTCAGTTTTCTGTCAGTTTTATACAAATTTGCTTCCGATGGTTACTTTCGTTAAAACAAGTTTGCTGAGCGTGTTTTGAATGGATTGGTGGAGCCATGCTCGATTCAATAAATTTGCCGTTAAAACCTTTGCCAAACAATTCGTTTTGGTAATAATTCAGAGTCTGGTAAATCTTGCTGTCGGTTACAAATACACAAATTTGTCAAAGCGCGGCAAAAACTTCACGCAAGACTTTTTTAAAATTATTTCACTTAGCGATAAAGTTATGCCGAGTTGTGTTTTTCATTCAGCATGCGTCTTTCTTTTGCTTGTTTTCCTCGGGCTCAGGGGGGGGAAGGAGATAGGCAAACACCAAACCAAAATTTGGCAAATTTGTCTCTATTTCCTTAATATTTGTAATTGAAATTACTTTACGAGTCTTGCGAAAGCTTTGAAATGTTTTCAAATTGTGCCGGGAAACACAGAAAGCGTGACGTCACAACCGTGTTTACGTACTCTCGTCTAAACACACCTATCGGCCAATGAGAACGCGCGTACTATCTTAAATATTTTATAACCACACATGGTGATGCTTCTACTTTGTTTAAAAGAAAAAGCACAGCAGCAAAAAGGAAAAGAATTCTAAACTGAGTGAGGATCTAGCTTGTCCAGCCAACAGTCCAATGCAACTGCTAAATTATGTTACGTGTACTAGACTCCAACTTTTAGAAGTCTACAGTCAGTGTACGTACAATTAAGTGGACCTGCCCCAAACACTACGCCCTTAACTACTGTGAACTCAACTCTATTCTCAGCGGTCTCACCTCGCACGCATAAAAGGGAGAGTAAACAAAGGAATGATGCCATTCTCTCGAAGCAGGGTTGCAGGTCGTTTGAGCATGGCTGAGCCACAAGTTCCTGCGAATGCAGTTCCAGAAGCGCAAGCCGTTTTACAAAATGACCCACCTCCAGACGCAGCCCAAGGTGGAGCTAGTCCGGCAGCACAAGGTCAGGCTGATGAAATTTCTTTGGAGGTTTGTAAAGTTTTGTTTTCTCTGTTCTCCTTCTTGTTTCGTTCCGGTCTTCATATGTTTGGTTTGTTTCGGTTTCACGGTTCTGTTTTATTTTGTTCGCCCTGGTTTTCACGTTTGCCCCTTTTCATGTGGACTTTGCGGACCATTTTGTAATTTCGTATATTGTTTGCCCTGCCTTCAGTGTTTTGCCCCCTTTGTGGGCTTTGTGGGCTATATTTGGATAGGTTTGTTATTCGCCCTGCTTCTAATGTTTGCCCCTTTTCATGTGGGCTTTGCAGGCCATTTTAATTTCGTATGTTGTTTGCCCTGCTGTCAATGTTTTGCCCCTTTGTGGGCTTTGTGGGCTATTTCTGGTTTAGTATGTTATTTGCCCTGCTTCTAACATTTTGCCCCGTTTTGTGGGCTCGCGGGCTACTTTTGTTTTGATTTTGTTCGCCTTGTCGGTTTTGCGAGTTAATACTGGTTTAGTATGTCCTTCGCCCTGCTTGAGCTTCGCGGACCATTTTCTATTTTGCATGTTGTTTGCCCCCGTTTATTCGACTTTGCGGGCTGTTTCTAATTTGATATGGTGTCCGCTGTGTTTTTTTTTTACGTTTTGCCCTTTTGTTGGGCTCTGCGGACTATTCCGGCTAATTTGATTTGTTTCTTTTTGCCCTGTTAATTGGGCTTGCGAGCTATTTCTGTTTTGATTTTTTTTTGTTCGCCCTGCGGGCTTTTCAGGCCTTTGTTGCTCACCCTGTCTCTAACGTTTTCCCTTTTATATGGGCTTTGCTACTATGGCGGGCCATCGCTGTCAAAAGGAAGATATATATGTTATTTACCGGCCGGGAGGTCCGTATAGGGAAAAACTGTGCCCGCGGTCTTGAGTACGGCCCGAGGCCGCAGGCCGAGGGCCGTACTCAAGACCAAGGGCACAGTTTTTTCCCTATACGGACCGACCTAGGCCGGTAAATAACATATTTATTTTTTTCCCAACATTTGCGAGTTTGCAGATCAATCTCGAAAGGTTGTCAGAACGCGCGTAAGTTTCACTGAGTCAGATGGCAGGAAACCGTGGAGCGAATGTAATCATAAACACTTCAAACTTTTTTAAAACTTAAGTGTAATATTTTCGACTAGAAACTATCGTATCAACACGGAAAAGGTTGTTTTTCAAGAACAGACACGCACATGGAAAATCCTGCCCGGCATAGGGATAAACAACCCAATTAAATACTTATAATTAAGCTTAAGCTTACTAAAAACAAAAACAAAGGACTCAATCGTTAGGACAGGTTTAATTGCCCTTGCGTAAAAAATGAAAGAGAATAATACTTCGAAAAACATTTCTGTTTAGCCTAATTACTTTCTTTTTATGTTTTGCTTCGTACCTGTAAACGTATGTGCTGGTTCTTTGGATATAAACAATTTAATTATTTAGCGAAATCGTTCGGTTTGATCTCAGTTTTAACCAAAGCGAACGGTGCGCTGGCTTTTAAGCTTATCGTCATTTACGACAGATGAAAAAGCAAAATTCCAGTTTAAGCCTGCACAATTTCTTGAATGAAAATATACCGAACCTCGTTAATTTAAGAGAAAAAACTGAAAAAAGAAGTCATTAAAGTAAATATCGGAGTCAAAAGGCATTGTGGCGATCGCAATTTAAAAACTAAAACTGCTGTGTGAAGTGAATTCAACAACAAACTCACCAACCGCCATGCTAAGCTACACAAAATTAAAACGAGTACTTGCCTTTTGAAGGTATTTCAAGGTCTTTTATTCCCCTCCTTGTTGAACTTTCCATTTACAACACACACAAGAATTGTGACTTGCCAAAAAAGTCGTATCTTTGAGCCGTAAATAAAAAAATTCTCGAGTTCAACCGAGGTATGTTGTTTTTCAACTTTCATTCATGGTTTTCGCGCGGTTAATTCGCGCGGTTACCATAACAAAACCGGTCCGGATAGGAAAAAACTGGACCGGCGGAACGCGCGTCAACAGCCAATCAAATTCAAGGATTCCGGATTCCGGACCGGAAAAATGCTTCAGAAAAAAATAAATCATGATATTATGAATGATATCATGATATCTGCCTAATATCATGACATCGTGATATCATGATATCAAGATATCATGACGTTAGGATATCACTAAGATAGGATCTCGTTTAATTCGTAAACCATTAGCAAATGTACTGTTATAGTTAACCATTTCGCAAATGCCTTGTTATCAGTGTTATTTTTAATGTCTGACTTTTGAAATTACCACGCTGAGTTGACGTTAACTGCGGCCATCAGTAATCAGAAAAAACGTGTTATTTTTAATGTACTTCTGCGAACCGTGTCTTTGTCCGCGTTCTTCAAGAAGACCTTGAGGCCTGTGCATACGTTAATCTTTTTCTTGGAATGGACACTTGTGCTCTGGAAAGAACAATACTGTATTGGCTAGCTTTGCTAAGTGTGTGGTTCCCGGGAGTGGGGTGGGCGGGGGGGGGGATGGTTGTACTCATGCAACCAGATTCCCGGTCTCCAGTGAGCACGTGCTTTAGCTAGGTTTTTGCCTGATTCGTGGTAGCTGTTTTATCAATAGCAAGGGGTTTGAAAAGCTATTTCTGTAGACTGGAGGATTTTTTTTCGCAAACTTTTAAAATTGGCCAGTCACGCAATAGGTGATGTGACATAAGCTTAACGCTCGTTACCCCTAGTTGTCCCACGCCGTGTAACGGCTGTATAGCTAGTCTGCTGACAAATTATATCCGACGGCTATCCGTGGCAAATAATCTATATACCAAACCATAACTTTCCTTTTTTTATTTGCCGTAGAATTCCGGAAATAACACGATCCCTCCCCTAGAGAGAAACGCCTACCCTAAAGTAACGTTAATGCTTGTATAGAGACCTTGGGATAAAACCCTCCCAAAAGTAATGGCCGCCCGTAAATATGGGACCTAATGACCTGAGGGAAACCTAAGTTTTGAAAGGAAGGTATGTTCTCTCAAGACCACCCTGATATTGTCAGTTGACCGTGGTAGCCTGATACTTGGAACTTACTTTACCTTGGGAGGGGTAGCTAGGTTAAGGGAGTGGAGAGGGAAGGGTTTGCATGCGAGTTG
The DNA here is from genome assembly GCA_964030785.1 of Siderastrea siderea. NCBI lineage: Eukaryota > Metazoa > Cnidaria > Anthozoa > Scleractinia > Rhizangiidae > Siderastrea > Siderastrea siderea. Next base: position 3,051,615 of record OZ034969.1, read on the forward strand.
CGCTTTGTGTTTTTTTTCCCCGATGGCGTGTGTCGTACTGATCTTCAACCCTAGTCAACATTTCAGACCAAAGCGACAAAAACGTATGTCCTATTTGTAGCAATTGTACTCACTCCCACAAAATACACCAACTCGTAATAGTATTTTTCAACATTATTCTTAATAATTTTCGCGCGTACCGTATTTTCTCGAGTTAACGCGCCCGGTGTTTATTTAAAAAACGACATTTTGGCTCCGAAATTTCGGTTTGAGGTGTAACTTGGGGCTTTTAGCTACTGGGCTGAGCTCGGAAAGATTTCCGCACAGCCCCATACTTCATTATGCATGCTTGAATAAATTAATTATGCATGCGCTCTATTGTTTTTAAGACAATGGCCCTTTGAATATATACATTGATAATTACTACTTACTTTTTCAATAAAAATGGATTTAGTTGCGTCTGCCTTCTTTTCTCTCTTCTCTTATTCCTTCTTTTCCGTTCCTCCTCTTTTCTTCTATTTTTCTCTTACCCAGTCCCTTACCAGTTTTTTTCTTCTTTTTTCCATTGGATTTGCCCTCGGCTTGCCTCGAACTCTCACTCTTCATCTTATCTTTGGATTAGCTGTCCATCTACTATACCACTACACCACGGTGATTTGTTGACATTTTCCCGGCGATAGAATATTTTTATGTTTAGCTACCAATCAACATTATTAAAATTCAACGAAATTTACATTTGAATTACTTCTATTACAAAGAGAGCTCACCTTTTAGACTTACTGCACGAAAAAATGATTTATTTTTGTCCACCCATTGGTTCTCGGTTGAACAAAAAGGCCAAGCATTTCACTCTTCTGCTCGATCCATTCTTCGGCGGCCGTGAAATGAAGGCTTGCTTCCTTGTTCTGGTAGAGCGCAGTGATAAAGATACACTTTTTGCCCATCATACGCGCAGACATCTTGCCAGGAACACGCGTGATGAGCGCCAAGTGGAAAGCTTATGATTACCTACAAAGCGAGGGCTATATTCATCTCACAGTGAACTAGTACAGCTTAAACTTCGCAGACTTAGGCACCGAGGTTTGCCCCACACAGGAACGTCCAAAGTACTCTACGAAAGCTACCTACAGGAGTGGATGTAGCATCAGCATTATAACAAGGATCCTTTTGGCAACATTATCAAGCCTATCGTCGCCCTTTGTGAGGTCTGCAAGGACGCATAAATGGTTCAGTTCCCGGAGTACCACTTTATGCACCGTTCGTAATTCGGCCACACTACATTTCAACAGGGAAAGCCAGAATAAAATACGAAAAATTCCTGCTTCACAAGCATTGTCTCCATGTTAACAAGGAAAGCAAAAATAAAGAAATAAGTAAATAAAAGAAAAATAAACGACACAAGACACAAGATGGGTAAGAAAACCTTTTATTTTTAAAATGTTATGTAGTTTACGTTAACAAAATACGCGCTGTCCATAACCTCATTTATGGCTAACCTTACGACTTAAATCCGCTTTTTTTCTAACAATTTACACTCGAGACAGATTTAAAAACACGGGAAAAGTGCACAAATTTTTAAAAAATTGCTCGATTTTCCGTATTTTTGACCCGAAATCCGTAAATTTTGTCTAAGTCCATATGGACTTAGAAAAAAAATATAAACTTTGTTGAACAAAAGGAGTCATTAGAAATGCGCATTAGAAATACGCGCTATTGTTTTCTTTAAACAAAGAGCTGTATGCATAATGAAGTATGGGGCTGTGCGGAAATCTTGCCCTGAGCTCTTCCATGAAAATGACGAGGGGGAGCTCCTACACGAACAAGAAATCAACGCTGTAAACACTGTTAAAGTAACACGATTAAGGAAAGCCGTACTGTTGGTTGTGGGTAGATTTATTTCATGAACAGGCTGTAAAGTCAGACATTAATAAAACACTGATAACAAGGCATTTGCGAAATGGTTAACTGTGACAATACATTTGCTAAATGGTTTACGAATTGAACGAGATCTTCTCGTAGTGATATCCTAACGTCATGATATCATGATATCACGATATCATGATATCAGGCAGATATCATGATATCATTCATGATATCCTGATATCTACTTTTGACAGCGATGGCCCGCCAGAGTCCGTCATGTTTTTCACCTTGCCCTTTTATAATTTGGGCTTTGGGCTTTGGGCTTTGTTAACTTTGTTCGCCCTCCCTTTCACGTTCGCTATTTGAATTTTTCAATGTCACAAGCCGTACGCCGCACTGTGTGATTTTTAGCTTTTGTTCTTTGAATTGGTTTTTGCGGCCTCATTTTGCGCGTTGTTTTTTACACCCTCTGTATTTACTTTTGTCTGGCTAATTAGAATTTTTTAATTTGTTCTCCTTTTAAATTTTAATTTCTGTTGGCCCTGTGTCACATCGATCGCCGACATTGTAAATTTTTTATTCTTGCAGGTCTTGCTTTTGCATACTGCCATTCAGTCGTAGTCGGTTTTGCTTGGATTTGCGATTCTAACTCTATTTCTTTTTTATTGCTCGCTTATTTAGAGTTGTAGCATTTTGTTTATTTAGTTATTTATTTATTTTTATCTTTTAGAGTTTTTTGCTCCGCTTTATTCGTCTAGTCGTTGTGCCTTTATTTGTTTTGCATGTTTTTGGACATTTGCATATCTATCGCACTGTGCCTGACTCGGAAATCCCACTGGGGCCAGTTTTTGTTTATATTTTTCGATTTTGTCTGTCTTATTCAAAATACATTTGCACACCATTTCCCTTTTACTTATATTTAAAAAAAAATTATAAAGTTAAAATAAAAACAGAAATCCACAATGATTTCCATCAAGCATTCTCTATTTAAAGCTATGTATTAAGGTTTTCAGTTACTCCTTTTTTTATGCTTGGATTTTGTTATCAATATTTGTCGCCTTTTAGGGCTAAATTTCTTTGCCCATCTTTTGTTTTTTCTTAAGTCTTACAACAGCGTATTAAGGCCTTGGAGAGTGCTCAAGGCACCACTGTCCAGTCGACATTAATCCAGAAGATCTCTTATTACGGTGGGCGAAGAGTTGAAGACTGTGACAAGTACGAAGCTCTCCGTTATGCTGAAGAGTTGGCTTCTATTTACAATCGTATCCCGCTTTTAAGGTGTTTCGATACAGTTTTTTTGGGACTATACCTCACTTTTAAAATCGGCTGTTAGACAGTCTTTATCTTGTCGGATCAACGTGAAATTTGCACTACTTTTTGGTTTTGGAATGAACTTTAGCGCGGTTAACATTTTGTGAAAATGGATATTTCTATTACAACGATGAACAAAAAACCTCGAAAACACTAAAATTGAAATTTTGCGCGATCCAGGCTTCGCTTTGAAAAGCAAACATCAACATCTTAAACTGTGGTGTATGGCAAACAAAGTATACAAGAACAAAAAAATTCTGTATGTTTGTTTCGAAGTAAATCGCAAAAACATTTTCAACCTTAGTTTTTGCATAGTAATAGTAAATGCACCGAAAAATAATCAATGTTTTGATGAAATGGCTCGAAAATACTTTCAAAATGTGTCTTTTACTTACTATTTTACGCCTAGAAAGTTTTGTTGGAACTAGTGTTTGCGATCTCGAGAACGAATTGTTTTTCTAAGATCATTCGTGTAATAATTTTGTGGTAATTTTTGAATTTGAGCGCTTTTGCGAAAATCGTAAGAACGGGTCGATGGATTTTTTTAAAACATTAAACACGCGTGCTTGACGAGTCTTATTAACATTGATTAACTGGAACACTTTTAGATTTAACGCTAAAAACGACGTATGAACCGACGGAAAAGGTTGCGTTACAAATTCACAGTTGGCAAGTAAGTGCTCATATATTCAAAGTAATGCGTAATTCATTGCTCCGTGATTTTTATTTGGTTTCTTTGTTCCTTGTTGCACTGTAGATTACAAGGAAAAGTAAAAATCACGGAGGAATGCTTTGCGCATTACTTTGAATATATTAGTATTTATTTGCCAAATGTGAATATGTAACGCAAGCTTTTCCGTCGGTTTCATACGTATTCTTTAATGTTAAATCTGAAAGTGTTCCAGTGAATCAATCTTAATAAGACTCGATACTAAAACTAGACACATCGTCAAGCACGCGTGTTTAATGTTTTAAAAAAATCCATTTAGCCGTTCTTAAGATTTTCGCAAAAACGCTCAAATTCAAAAATTACCACAAAATTATGACGCGAATGATCTTAGAAAAACAATTCGTTCTCGAGATCACGAACACCAGTTTCAACAAAACTTTCTAGGCGTAAAATAGCAAGTAAACGACACATTTTGAAAGTATTTTCGAGCCATTTCATCAAAGCATTGATTATTTTTCGGTGCATTTACTATTACTATGCAAAAACTAAGGTTGGAAATGTTTTTGCGATTTACTTCAAAACAAACATACAGAATTTTTTGTTCTTGTATATTTTGTGTGCCATACACCACAGTTTAAGATGTTGGTATTTGCCTTTCAAAGTGAAATCTGGATCGCGGAAAATTTCAATTTTAGTGTTTTCGAGGTTTTTGTTTATCGTTGTCATCGAAATATCGATTTTCACAAAATGTAAACCACGCTAAAGTTCAATCCAAAACCAAAAAGTGTTACAAATTTCACTTTGATCTGACAAGGAAAGGACTGTCTAAGAGCCGATTCAAAAAGTTAGGTATGGTCCCAAAAAAACTGTATCGAAACACCTTAAGAAAGAAACGGACCCCCTTTCTACAGTCCCAAGGGATAACTTATAAACTGCTAAACATGCGCAATCGAAACAGTGCGTGCAGGCAACCGAGCTGAGACTCTATCTATGGTTTGTATCATCACACATTTACATCAGTTTGGGCAATGAGGTATCTGACTCATATTTTCACGTTTTTTTTTTTTACAAAATTTTGAGCCTTAATTCGTTCAGTAGTATTCATTTATTTAGTAGGTTTTCAAAGTATCAGAAACTTTCGGAAACATTAGAAAACAAAGCCGGTAATATTGACATGAACGCTTCCATGGAGACCGAGAACAGTGGCGTCTAGAATATACTATTAAGTTATCTTTGTAGGATTAGTACCTCAACTGTATGAAATATTTGTTTTTGTCACCAGTGGGGACCACGTATTAAAGACCCATTGACACTTACCGTGTTGCACTGTGCATTGTTTATTTTGATTCGACCGGACATGGGCCGCGATCTCTCGAGAGGAAAAATTACAGCCTCTCATTTCCAGGAAGAAATGAACACTGAGTTTGAAATGTCGGCAGTAAGTAATTTTTTAGTCTCAACAAGCAGCCTTGTCAGATATCAAAAGCCCGTCAAATACTTTTGCCGAATTTGTTTTGGGCCGCTCAACCCGCCTCCGTGTAGCAATGGCCGAGGACATTTTCTTCGCCTCCATTAATCCCATTTAAAAGCAAAAATAATAACGCCAAGACGCAGGAAAATTGTTCCTACTTTCACCAAAAGTTTGAGATCGATGAGAACGAAATTGAAACCTCCAGCGAGCCGTGAAGTTTTACTGTATAAAAAACATACTTCCAGTCGGCTCTTTTCGGTGCGTTGCATCTAATTTGCATCGGGCATAATCTCAAATGCGCACCGCCGGCGGACGCTGTTTTTAGCCACTTTCGAGACTCACATCGAAAAAATTTCGACGGCCAGAGACGCGGAAAACCTCCTTCAACTTTCGCCGAAAGTTGTATTTCGATGCAGAACAAAACGAAGCCGCCAGCGAGGCAAGAACTTTTGTACTTTATCTATGTTTTGCCGTGCAGACAATACTTTGTTCTGGTCGATTGGTCAAGTATCGATGTTGAAAAACTCAACACACAGTAAACGAGTACACTAAAAAGAGATAACAAAACGATTCGAGAATAATTTGTAAAATACAGGGGCACTTATTGGCGATCTAATAGACTTATTTCATTTACATGAAAGACCGAATTTGTGAGCCAAACCCGAAGGTTGCAGTTTCTTGCTGGCCTACCCTCGAGCCTTTGGCGGCATCGCTCCACGGAAAAGTTCCAGTCGCGACCAAAAATGGCTTCTACCACATCACAACGCGAAATACCACGTAGAATATATGTTATATGTGTCTTTGTACTTAAAAGGTGAGCACAAACAGATTACTTTAGATCTTTCAAACAGTCGCGACGGCTGAGTATTTTCGTGGTCCACGAAATTCAATTACGACCGCGTTGCATTATGGAAAGCGTCAATGGGTCTTTAACACCGAACTTTGTGAGACCTCATAATCTGACGTCAGCAAACTTATCAGATGTCGTCATCAGAGGTAAGAATTTCTCGAGGCGTGTATCCATAGCTCTATACTGATGTACGTTTAGCACGAACCGATTCGTTATTGTTCTAAGATGTATTTAACGGAGATCTCTTGTCCAGCTAGAAACCACACAAAGAATATTCGTATTTCTTAGCTTTTTCACAGATGAAGAGCCATTTCTATTTTAAATGGATACGCTGTGAATAAACCGTTATTATTATTATTGTTATTATTACTATTATTATTATTATTATTATTATTATTATTGTAAAAAAGGAAAAATAAAATAACACAAGCAGAAGAAGACCTGAAGTTATTTTTTTACGGCCCGTAAACACAATAGTTAAACTGAAGTACGGCCCAAAATACTAGTGGGTATAATAGTGGGTATGGTTTTTATTTAAAAAAAATGAGGGACAATACAATTTCTACAGCTTCTGTAGGCACTGTATAGTTCCAAGGGATAACTTCCATTATTACATATTATTATTAATTTTCCGTAAGGTTTTTCAAAGAAATTTTTTCAAAAGGTTGAACCAGAATGGAATGCCATTAAGTCAATCAAATGGTTTAGACTGGGTTTTGTAGAACCTTACTGGAAACTTCAGAGTGAGCAAAAGGTTGTAAACTTAACTTTTCTGCAAGTTGATGTGCCGTTGGGTGGTTAGTTTCTTGGTTTAAGGTTATAGGATTATTCGCCATAGCCTAAGAATAAGAGTGAGAATAAGCATGAGGATAAGCAAGTGAGAACACCGGCGACATAAGTATAACGACATAGACACGTGCTGAAAACCATTTATTGGCGAATTCTTAATACCTGAGCTTCCCTCGATATTAAACAAGATGGCGGACGAAATGAGATATTTCTGGTTGACTGCCCTGTGCTTGTGGTGATGTCGCCGACGTTTTTACTTAAAAATTTACGTAAAAATTGCGACATAAGCATAGGCATAAGCATAAGAAGAACGAGCGTGTCCGTTCTTTTTGTGCTTATCAGTTATGCTTATCTTGCTGTTTATTATGTCGCTGGTGTTTTCTACTTGCTTATGCGTGCGTTTGTGTCTATGCTTATAATGATGTCTAGTGAAAACCAGTCTTAAAAAGTCAACGCAATGAAATGACTTAGTTTGGGTCACGTTTTTCAATTCTTCTTCACATTTACCGCGTGAAATTAGACACCTTCGGTACAGTCCCAAGGGACCACTTATATTACAACAAAGCGGGCAAAATCAAATGCAATCTCGCCATCGGTGTCAACTACATTTATATATTTGTACAACTGAACGTTTGTAAAATGTGAAAATACAGCTTTCCATGGCTCTTGTATAAGAAGCTCCAGTACGTGAGCGGAATTTGTCAATGCATATGTTTTATGCAGAAAACAAAGCTCTGATGTAACGACATGAAAGTATCCATGGAGATTGATACTTTTATTATGGGGACACCTGTATCCAAGCTGTCCTTGGGACAAGCCCCGCAATCAAATTAAACGCATGTAAGCATGCCCAGCAATAATTTAAACTGGTTTGGGTCGATCCCTTTCTTCTTTTTTGTTTTGAGATATTTGTTTCTTTATAAGTAAACGCTAGAGAAACAAGGTATTCGAGTTTGACATTTCATGTCAACGCCCGTTTTTCAAAATCTCCTTCCTTGTTTCGTTCAGTGTTACGTGGCAGTCATTCGTTTCAATAGAATAGTTTGAAAGCAAACATTCTTTATGCAGCAAAAATTTCTTATATATAATGGTTGTGGACGTCAAAAACTTAGCTAGGTGGTGAAAACTAGCAAACCAAATTAACTTGCCTTGTCAGTTCACTAATCGAATCATCATGATCATTTTAAGTACGGAAATCAAATTTAAGTACGGAAATCAGGTACCACTGTAAACTGGCTGAACTGGAAAAGCCAATGACTTTACATTTCATATTTCTTTTTGTTTCAGCTTGCAAATAAAATAATTGTTCATTTGCCAATTTAATAAACGGTGTAAGTGGATAAAGATATCTTACAGAAAATCCAGGAAGATTCACTGAGTTTAAATTTGAATAATTAAAGCCTGTTGGCTGTGGTTGATGCTGTAGTCCCGGTATCGTGGGAGGACTAGGGCACATTGTAATAATTCCATTTAGCCAGTGGGCTAATTTCTAATTTACTTTTGGTCCGTTCAATGGAGGGCCCTTATTGGAGAGCGGGCCTTAATTAGGGACGGGGCGCTACTGCTACTACTACTACTACTACTACTACTACTACTACTACTACTACTACTACTACTACTACTACTACTACTACTACTACTACTACTTCTACTACTACTACCACTACTACTATCATTATCATCATCATCATCATCATCATTATTATTATTATTAACATGTCAATGTGAAAAACGCAAATTAAAGAAACTGTACACCACACTGACTGTAACGGTACATATTTGCGTTGTCATACTACCATTCGTTCGTGTATTCCAAGTAACATCTTAAATATTACTATCTGATGAAAAAGCACACAGTAACGCACTTAACTAATCAGTCCATTCTATATCAGTCTTCAATTTCACTTTCGCAATAGGGGGCGCTTATTGGGAAAGAGGCGCTTATAGTTAGGCCGGAATGACACTTAAGAGGGAGCGCTTTCGAGCAGTCACCAAGACCGCTGAATAAGAATACTTAAGACGCATTTTTACAGGGTTAGCCTCAATCTGAAGTAAAATATGCGCAAATGCCAGCTGGAAGTGTTGAGTTCCAAACTAAAACAATACACAGAGGTGTGATAATTTCACCTTCTCACTGACGTTTGTGAATATTTAACATTAGGTTGAGACTAATGCAGAAATGCGTCATTTGTCTTTTACCCAGCGGTCTTGGTGTACTCGAAACTAAGCTACTGGAACAGAGGGCGCAAATAACAAAAATAGGGATTCACTAAACTCACCCAAGGGTTGAGAAACAGTAACACAACTGACCACGCCAATTGCCAGTGCAAATGACACCAGTTTTTTCATTTCAAATACCTGAGTAAAAAAGATCAATAGTCAGTTAAGCAGACTAGAACTAAACAATTAAAATACATGACAAATGTAATTCGCATGCAATAAACCATCCTATAATACAAATATATTTTGCTGTGTGGAATTGGTCCGTCTTGAATCCATTCCATAGTTCTGTGCTTTTTATCTCGTGGTTGCGGTATAGATATAGATATTGTGGTGAAGTTGACCGCATTCCTGAGTACATTCCTGTGGTTATTTTCGTGAGCTCTGGAGTAGTTTCGCTGGAGTTCGCGAAACCTTCGGTATTCCCAAGAAAGGGACTTCGCTGTCTCATCGGGCTATGTTGGAGACACTTGCATTATTCTTAGATGCCGATGTATTAGAGTGATACTTGTCCCGTTTATCAATGATTTCACGCTCAATAATATTCAATTTGTTGCGGTAAAATTTAAGAGAAATAGCTTTCGATCACAGCGAACAACGATGTGTTTTTAGGAAATGTTTGGAGCATATCGTGATTTTACGTGTGCTAATTACAAAGCATACACAGTCGATGAGAACAACCGATTTCCGGTTTTGATTTCACAATAATCTTATATGGCGCAATGATGTTGCTGATATGACTGAAAATTAAATGGAATTTGTATTGGAACGTTCAATTCACCTTTTGTGTCTTCTTAAGATTTCCGTGGGCGATTGTTCATTCAAGAGAGGATTATTTTAAAAAAGATAAAACAGGAAACACGAACATTTTGAGATTACTTTTAATAGGTGATATTCTATTTTGGTGTAATGCGAAGACGCTTGTTGAGTGCGCTAAAAGATCACTGAAATGCAGTTGAAAGGCTTTCAAACGGTCAAGAAATAACACAAGGACAGTATTTGATCTGGTATGTAAACTTAATAGGCCATTTAGTGTCATTTTTTGTTTCCTGACTAAAACAGCCACCAAGTCCCTGCAAATCCTTATATTTTGCAATGCTCGTGTTCCTGGGTTCCCAGTGCAAAAACCACGAGATCTCTACCGTGGGACGGTTATTTATGTGCGCTTCAGATTGAAAGCGGTATCAAAATTAAATCAAAATTTTGGCAAATCATGCCAATCAATATTTTTCCTATTCTTTACCTATCAGTTCGCATAAAATGGCTAAATATCAAGGTTTTGAAATAAAAACCAACAGCATTCATGAACATTCACAAAACAAGCCAAAAGTGAGTGACATTCCCGGCACCCTTTTATGCATTACACTCAGTTTGTACCGTTGCATTTTCAGTCTTCTTTGCAAACAATATCATTGAAATCAACTTCTGTGAGATGTTTCTGCTTTGGTCCAAGTAGTAAGAGTAGGGGAAAAAATTGTGAGAAATGCTCAACCCCTTGGAGCTACAAGTGAAACCTTCATTGGTTGCTCATAATGCAGCTTTGTTGATGCTCGGCTAAACACAGAACGAACCAACTGTTGTATGCTTGTTTATTTCACGATGACTCCATCCAGCCATGACAGCCTTTTTATGCAAGAAACAAAAAGGACGTTTGACTATTTGTCGATAACCAGCCGGAGCCTTACTTTCTAAACAAAGCCAATTCTGACTGTGTCAGCGCTGGCTGAGAGGGGGCAAGAAAGCGTGACGGAGTTCTTTAATTTGTATCTTGAATACAAAAAGGTGGATAGCTAACAAAATTAGCCACAACAAATTTTAGACTTTGTATTATTCTAAGTTTAAGCATTTAAACTGTTGTTAATGTTCTCTGTGGTTTATGTCAAACCCATAACTCATTTGTCACTGGCTTTGTTATCTCAAGGTTTCAGTTATTGGGCAATAGTCTGGGGGCAATGTCTAACCGGAAGTAGTTATTTTGTTACCCTAAACCTGTATGACAAAGCTCCCAGTATTTTTCCCCTCACGCTTCCATGTGATCTCGGCATGCAATCACCAGTTAGTAAAATCCCCTTGTCTTGTGACCCTGTCTCAGTTGTAAGCTACTCTTCAAGCTAGGTTGTTCTTTGCTTTCCCTCCCTCCCTCCCTGTATTGGTAGCTTTGTCATTCCTCATCTTCTCAATTGTAAATTTGGAACTACCATTCACAAGTAAGCAAGGAGCCCTTATTTAAGATTATGTTATCTACTTGGAGCTGTTTCATTTATTACTGTTGTCAGTTAACCTTGTTGGGTTAGTTAATAAAGTTTTTGGTGGCAGGGAAGTGCACCCTAGGCTGCACTTTTCCCACAGTAAGTGCTATAGCCACCCTGGGAAATAGGTCCGGATCTCTTCCAGGATGGTACCATCGTACCATCTGACCTATTGTCCTCCCAGAAGGGCACCCCTCTTCTGGTCCATCCTATGTTACACCCTAACATGGGTTCCCCTAGAGACGCCGCTACTCTAGGGGAGATAGGCTCTGCCTTTCCTGCCACCCAAGGTTTGCCACAATAATCAATTTTTCTCATTGTTTTTTCCTGTGTCCACCCAGCATGGGGGGTAAAGTCCAATATCCCCCCCCCCCTGTAGTGCAACCAAGGGATTTTAATCATAGCTGCGAGCATCATCAAAATCCGCCTCTATGTTTTTGGCGTGTATTCCTTACAGTACAAACCGCAGGGACTCATTAATTGAAAACTCATTAGCTATCCAAAATGAGATTTTGGCTATCCAGTAGAGAGATTTAAATCCAATGACGATATAACACTGATTTCTGTTTTCGAAACATAAATTGCCAGCGGTTTTCCTATTTTACCGTTCAAGAAAAGTTTAAGTAACCCTTAGGTGGAATTTACCGAGAGCTTTAGCAACATCAGTTACGCAAAATGCCGCGTCACGCTTGGGTTTATAGGACAATGGCACGCAAAAAAATCCATAAAAAGTCCTTAGCGTCATTCAAGGAAAACATCTAGCTCACGTTATGGAAAAGCAAAGGTTTCATTTCCGCAACCTCCCTGCTGTTTGGCTAGTGAACTGAACTGAACAGATTGTGTTAGCAGCTTAAATGTGTCTGAAATAGTCAAACCTCCATTTATGCGGAAGGGCTCTGAATTCTGAGTCCATGAATTAGACCTTAATGAAGCGGAAGCTACTCAGTCTGCAAAATTAAGATTGTTAATATGTTTTCCTTGTTTCGACCAAGGATGCTTTTGAACGGAGAGTAAAACCGATAAGTCACTCAGAAATGTTACAAACTTTGTCAAATTGAAAGTTTGCCTTTTAGTGTCCGCATTGAAAAGCCTTACACGTATTTATGTACAAGGTTGCTATGCCGCTAACATGCAAAAATCCTTCCGAAGTCTACTTGTCAAAGCTCTGTTAGTAGTATACGTAGATATGTACGAATTATTGAAATTATTTAAGTACCAGCTTTTGTAACCCGCGAGGGCAAACAACACTACACTATCTTTTTCAGTACTGACCTTTCCTTAGTTTGTAATCCACGTTAAATGTGTTTGATATCTATTTGTTGGCAACAAACAGAGCTGCTCTAGACGGCTACGTCGGCCAGCTACATTCCTTATATGGAATCCCAAGCACTTGAATCTGTCTTTAGATCATTGAAAAGGTTACCAAAGGTCATACTAGAGTTAAATATTAATAGAATAAAACAATTAACAAGTGCTAAAAGACTGTCAACAAAAACACTGATAACAATCGCTACGGCGAAAAACGGAAACTTATTATCAGGAAGTGGGTCGTCGAGTATCTAGTACAAACGCCACGTCGAAACTGATGACCAATTATTACAGTCCTTGAGCAATATCAGAAATAAAAACGCCTATGGGGGCTGAAGGTCACCCAAAAGTTTCCAAGAATTGTGTAAATGAATAAACTGACCACGAAGTCCTTCACTCCCGGACGCAAAAGGGAAGAAGCATGCCCTTTTTTTAAATCAGCACCTGCCATTTTGGGCGATGTAGCAGCTGTAGTAAGGTCTTCCACGATTGTTCCGCTAAACAATAGAACAAACAAAAGAAACAAAGAACGAGGCGTAAAAACAATAGAGCTGCTGCATATAGCGGTCCAATGAAAATACAAGCTTTTGAGAGGTGCTACACTACCGGCCATTTTCAGTAGGCGTACGCTATGACTCAGATACATAGGCAAAGAGTGGTGACAATCGCTTGGTAAAGATACGACGTATGAAGTCAAAAGTAGGAAGCAGTCTCTTTTAAACAAAAATGCGGGTACAGTGTCACTTCCCCCCTTTTTGATGAATTCTAATTGAAAGTAAAATCCAAGATGGCAACCATCTTAGCCTCATTTTGGATGACGTCAAAGCCAATGTCCCTGCAGTGCTGCAGCCCATAATAATTTATATGTCGTCTTATGAGAGCACACCAGTGGGCTATTTATTTTTAAAAAGATAAATTCCTTTCAAATTGTTGGAACCAGGAGCCATAATCGGGGACGGAGACCGTAACTAACTGCCATTTTCAGTATTGGCGTTGGCCCCATCGAAAAAGACAAATGGGCTATTTTTAGAAAAAATTGCGCCATCGCGCGTGACACACGCGCGTGTGTGTTGCGAGGACTCCGCGAAGAGAAAAACAAACAAAATGGCGTCGGAAATTACCTTTGTTGGAGATGAATAAATTCAATTTCTGTCATCAGTGTCACTTCCTAATTTGAGGCAAGCCCTTGGGGAGAACTTTGTGGACAGTGACTCTGGATATTAGGATTGTACAAGTGATTCCAATGATGGCAATGAGAATATTTTAGAAAAATCCTGTGGCGAAGATGTGTCGGACATGTCGGACGAGGATTTCCCCGTTAGACGGAAGAAACGTTTTACGGGCAAAAATGGCGTCGAACTACGAAAAAATCAGTTGAAGGTGAATCAGGCAGAAAAAGGGAAAATACATGTCGAATATATATTTCCTCTGAGGACGTACAGAGATTGAAGGGCAGCCGCAAAGACTGTAAAATGATTTTCCAAGCACGTACTGAAGAAAAGTAACGCAATGATAAATCGTTGTCACTTTTTTCACTGCAAGAAAAATAGTAACATATATTCAAATACCGAGTCAGCAAAGAAAATGTCTGTCGAGATTTCTCAGCGTATGTTTTCTGAAATAATGCCCGCCTTTACCGAAATGGCCGAAATGTTTATAATGAAGACCAAGAATAGTGAAAAGCGCGCCTTGTTTTCAATCAAATGCTTTCGTGGTGCGTTATCAATCGTCGACAAAATAGAGAACTGGAAAAACACCAAGAGAAAAAAACTACTTCCGTCGATGAGAAGGAGAAAGATGAAGTGAAACTCCATGCTGCCCTAGTACTTAATATTACTTTCTGGGCAATTTACAAACCTAGAAGGGATACATAGCGCAGTGGATGTGGCAAGGGTTTCAATGACAGAGTGAGCTTAATTATTTTTCTCTGCCAGCAACCCGGCGAGAAAAATCACTTTGTATCGAAGCAAAATTAAGAAGAAATACGACTGAACGTCACTGAGACACAAATCTAAGTTGTTTCAGAGTGCTTGATTTCTTAGGACGAAAAGAAACTGTAGAAATAGAATTTTAAGCATTTAGCGCTTTGTTTACAATTTCTTTCATCGTCCAGTCAATCACTTGTTCTTAAAATTTCACAAACAGCAGGTTTCATACGGAAGGCTTTGACTCCGAAATATCGAGACAAGACAAAATAAAGCACAGTAAAATTGGAAAGAAGCATTTAATAAAAATTGTCACACTTTTTATGGCGAGTCAGTACAAAAATCATGCAACAGTCTGAAAGACAAGCATTGAGCAAATCCAGTACCAGAAAAGGCGACATTTTTTGGCTATACCACACAAAATTGACACAGTTTACCTGTACTCGTTGTGGCTCTATCTGTGTTCCCTTGAGCTCCAGACATTTGGACACAAGTCGGATGCCATGTAAAATACGTTGAATCGCTTTCACAGTTGTTTGAGTGTTATTTTTACCATTCCGTCGGCGGGCTCTAAACTAAGAAAACCTGCGTTTTATGGTTTGCGTTTAAAAAGTAAGATGGTGAATTCTAATGTTCCTCACCTCCGTAGTCTTGTTTCCGTGAGCTGCATAGTAAATATCGTTCAAGTTTAATTATTAATCCTGTCTTCAGTTCGATCAAACAAACACATGATGGCTCCGTTGTCAGCGTTGTGCGAACGGAGCGATTTCAAACTCGTTCATTTGAACTCCCGCAGCCATAACGGTGAGATCGTACAGCTTCAATCCATTTTGAACGACGATTACAACAATTTTCAGGAAAAATCAAACACGTACCACATTTCAGAGCCCATAATTGGGAGATTTTTCCCAGACCTTGTGCTTGTTCACTTCGGAGCAATTTCATTAGCCTGCGTAGCAGGCGTAAACGGGGAGGGAGAAGGGGAGCAAGAACGAGGGCGAAGGGGGACTGGGGGCTAGGGACGAGGGAACGCCTGCTACAAAGACCCCCATTTTTTCATTTCTGCGGCCGCCAGCGGCTGCAAAATTCTGATTGGTTAATTTTTGACAGTACGTCCCACGGGAATGACGTAATTTGACGAGGACGTGCAGTTAGAAGATTTGAACTTGGTTGCAGCAGGCCGGGCCAGGTAGCGAAATTGTCTTGAAACCAGAGCAAGAAACGGCAGTTAGAGCTTTTCTAAAGGGAAGAGATGTTTTAGCGGTTTTGCCAACGGGATACAGTCCTAGAGAGAAGAGATTTTGTCATTTTCCGAGAAGATTTCAAAAAAGCATTGCACCGTTTCACGCGTGAATTTCAAGGCAGTGTAAATATCCCGTTATCGGAGCGAAGACTCGCCCTTTGAGAACTATAAATCGGAAGAAGAAGCCCTAAGACTAAGAAACGCTCGACACCTTAAACAGTGGAACTCAGAGAACTAAAAGCGAAGAAATTGTTCTTTGAGAACAGACGGTTGTTTTATTAAAAGAGAAATCTGCGGTTGCATGAGACATCACTCAAGCTGTTGACTTTGTAGGGAATCCATGGTAAAGTAACTTACATTTTTTATTGTAAATTTGTATTGAAATGTTTTTTTTTTTATTGTCCGATTCTTCGTATTATGGCTTTCGTATAACTTTTGAAATTTTAAAACGGGCACTTCGGTCAATATAAAGGCCGTTCGAAATGTATCGCGGTTCTTCGCTTGCGTGTTTTACAGTAAGCTTACCTTTCCTAGAAGCGAAAATTGAACATCTGATTTTCAGAAGCAAAGAGGGGTTTATCTTAATAAATCTTTTTATTTAGAAAAGCTTCGTGTCTCTTATTTCGAAAATAAGCGCAATTATAAGTTGTTCTTTGATTGGAAAAAAATTCTCATCCTAACTATATTTTTAGACGCTTGGTTAAATTCCTGCGTGCAAGTCAGTCATGCAGAAAAGCGCGCGCCTGTTTCTGATTGGTGGTTGCACTGACAGTTAACTTAATTGGATTACCTAAAAATCGGTGGGCGGAGATGAAAAAATGGGGGTCTTTGTAGCAGGCGTTCCCTCGTCCCTCGCTCTCAGAACCCCATTTTTCTCCCGCGTTCTCGCTCCCCTTCCCCTTTCCCGTTTACGCCTGCTACGCAGGCTACAATTTCATTGAATCATTCAGCTCAGCAAAGAAACGCTGCAACACTTCGCAAGGTTTTGGCGCCTTTTTCGGTCAGTCATGTGATCGCGATCGATTCTTGTTCCCTTTTATCTCGGAGTTTCTCTCTCTTTTTTTCTCTGTCTTGATTTTGTCGCAATTAGTGATTGCGTTTTTAATAATAAAAACAATTGTGTACTCGGGCATACCGGATATCAAATAATTATAACCATCTTGGTCATATCCAGCACGCCCTCGTTGTACGCAAATTTGCGTGTAGCCACGCGCGTTTATGACGTTGAGGGTGGCGCAATTTTTTCTAAAAATAGCACATTTGTCTTTTTCGATGGGGCTGCGTGGACCCCGCGCTTACGGTCTCCGTCCCCGATTATGGCTCCTGTTGGACTTCAACAAAACCAGGAGTGGGCGTGAGTCTGCTTTACGTTGTTGACAGCCACTGCCGTGCAGTAAAAGGTGGACTGTAGGACGATTTTCATTTAAAATATGCAAATTGCCTAACTAAATGTAAACTTGTTTTCCTCTTCAGACGAAAGGTGTCGATTTCCCTCAGTATAGCATTCAGTGAATCTGTTTTGTAGATGATGTAAAATATGTCTCATGTTGTTACTTTAAAACCCACCAAAACACAAGGATGAATACCCGAAACGCCCACGAGCAGTAATGCAGCATGAGGAACGTAATACACGACTGGTTATAAAATAATAACGAGGATACAAAGATAACAATGCACTGATACATTAACCAAAAATCGGTGGAGCGTTCACTAAATAATTAAAACTGGGCAAAAATGTTATCTGATCAGATAAAATATCACTGCACGACCTTCTTTAGCCCTATAAGCGCCAACATCAGCTTTGGTAAGCTCAGGATTTCACAGCAAGAAGTAATTCAAGGTGCGAAGTTCTGTCAATCTACTAATGATCTTGCGGTTAGTTCGGTTCCACGGGTGGTATAATAAATTGACATTCTACTGTAACGTGCAATTTACACATCAAGCATATGCCTGTGCAATCACTGTCGTAAAAACATTTCGCCAACTATGTTCTTCGGTCAGTAACAAAACAACGAGGGGTGTCAACTCTAACACTTGCTGTTTGAACAGCACTACACAGTAATGAGGGTCATCCCGAAAATCTAGAAAAACCTCCCGATTTTGTTATGAAGATCCCACAAAAATAACAAACGATATCAAAAATTATAGTTGGAAAAAGAGACGGAGAAGGAGACAAAAGGGAGCTCTGTCTCTCCTCAATATCAACCCGCTTTATCTTTTCGTCCGCTTCCACATTTCGCCGATCTTAGGGCCCGTTTTAACGTGCGATTTTTGTGCAATTTTTGTCGCACATTTCAGTGCAATTTTGTCGCGCTCAAGCTCGCGATAAAAATTGCAAGTGAGTGTAAACTAGCGGCGATTTGTGTGCGATTCAGTGTCGCCGCGATATCGCAGAGGTTTCGATTGATTCAACTTGACGGCGGTTTGGGGGAAATTGCAGCAAATATTGCACTGGAATCGCAGCGAAATCGCTGCTAGTTTACACTTGCGACAAAAGTTGCATTGGAGAGCGCGACAAAAATTGCACCAAAAATCGCATGTGTAAACGGGCCTTTACGCAGCTTGCATTTCCTATGTCTCTTCTGGTCGCTTACTCTTAGAGGTAAGCAGAGGTGACAGCTGAAATTTAGGCCACGTTCCTACTAGAATAGACTGTGGGAAGCTTAAAGAGGAGAGCCAATTGCATTGTGTTGACTGACTGTATTAGCAACGGCCAGCAGTTCTAAACGATGCTGTTGCAAAGTAAAGGCTTTCAGAAAATATGGTTAATCAGATAGCCGCATTGAAAACTAAAATGTCAGGAATTAGTTTCTAAGGATGCTGTGATGCTGGTTCGGTGGGTCCGGGAAGGTATCTTTTCAAATTGATAACAGCTTCAGTTAAAATAAGGTAAATTGGCCACTGTAAGGAAATTCAAACACTTTTGATCTTTGTCAGTTATTGTAAATCTGCAGCACGCTCAACATGGGCACCAGACAGGAAAATGTAAGCAAAATACATGAAATGTCATTTTCTGTTTTCTCCGATTGTTTCAGGGCCTTCAAAATGGACATTAATTTAAATACGATAACACAGGTTGATCTGTTCGGATTCTGTAGCTAAAACTTTTTTATCTTATCGGCCGAATTTAACCGAGCAGCTGTTTGCTCTTCAAAAATGCTACCTGACTTAATTTCGCATTATATACGACGTTTTTTATTTGTCCCTCCAAAAACAAAAGGAATTAATTTTCCTATATTACAAAGGTTAGGGTTTGAGATGACATGCATGCAGGCAAACATTTTCCCACGATTGAACCCGAATTTGTATTCTAGAGAAATAACTGGTTGGATACCCCTGCCTGACTCAAGCTCCAGCGTGTGTTTTGTGCACATTTTCTGAGAGACCAAGGCCGAAGACAGAATAAAATTCTTCAGGATGCTTCTTTCCTTTGATCGGGGTCAGGTGTAAACACCTGTAAGTCGTGAAAACTTAAAGCAAGAGTAGACTTACTTTCGACATTTCTATGCATATATTTTCGTCAAGACAAGCTGAAGCAAATAAACGGGTCCATTTTTTGCACGCGCTGCTTTTTTTAGACAAAAGTGTTTCGTTCTAACGAGAAATTATAATTAAGCTTGACATTTAATACATGATGACGTCACAATGCCTTACGAAATTAATTAATAAGATCATTGAAGAAAAACTACCTAGTCGCAGACTTTGAGACACCAATGGGTACGTAAATATTGTTCTGTATTTAAGTACTGAACCCTGGCATTTATTAACCATAAATTCTGACTTGTTAACAGATTTCGAATTTACTCTCCTGTGAATGAGATGATTAAATAAAGAGTGAGTAATTTGGAACCTTGGCAATTGATGCGACTAGCGAAACAAAAAGGTTGGCATATTTCATAATTTTGGAACTGGAATGAAATCCTATTTTTCAGTTGGCCTTGTCGAGGCTAAAATAGCAATCGATCTATTGTCATTTTGACGCTTAGTTTAGTTTAGTGCTTCGATTCAGTGGGTTGCCTAATTAAAGTATTTTTGGGATGCAACGTGTGTGCCTGGGGGAGGCTCCTTTATTAAAAAAAGGAAAGAAAATTTTACAAGGTATCCTTAAGAGGGGCCAGCATCTCGTTTTGTGGGCAAAGTTACGACTCCAGTAGTATTTTCCCCGGATTGTACCTTAGAAGGGGCGAAAATAATTCTGGCTATTTCAGATTGTTAGTGCCTCAGTGATTACCTAATAAGAAAAGTGTTCACAAAGAAAAGCCGAGTTCTAGGAGGTATCTCTGTATTGTCTTTGGCAGACAGCAAGGCGACAGCATTTAAATTATCCCTCAAGGGTAGATTGAAACTATTGTTTAATATTTTTCACTACTTAAACTTTAAAAATAGTCGGCCCCGATCTAAACCAATTTCAGAGTGGCCAGCTCTGATATTTCAACGTTGCTTACAGTAAACATGCAGGGTAAAGAAGGCATATAGCACAGAGAATAATAACTTTTATGTCCTTAAAATGACCCGCCTATGAACAGATTTGGGAGGCACAGTCATTGTCTTAAGCCGCAGTTTCAGTCAGACCTTGTTTAAATAACCGGCCCATAAAGGTTAAGATTCCTGTATCGTCAGATTAATTCATGAGCGACAGAGCCGAGTAGAGTATTTGGAGATCCTGTTGTGCACCGTTGATGTGCACAGTTTAACCCAAGTTTACATGTTTGACTGATTAACATATCGCGTCATTGATTTCTAAGTACTTAGAAGAGATTTTTCCAAGATAATACAGCGGATATTTTTAGCTAGAGGGTTAAATTAGTTTTACAATTCACAATTAACCATGCTCAGACAAAAAGGAGACGTCTCCTGAAAATAAAACAAAGTTAGATGCAAGCCCCAAATATATTAATATGTAATATTCCAATATTATTTGCAGTTTCCCGAATAATTTCTCGAGGCTCCCGATTCCCGGCAATATCTTCAGATTCACGAATCAATTTTGCGGTTCTCCCGAAACAGATATTCTTAGAGTTGGCACCCCCCGTAAAACGCATGATTTAGATGCGTGCGGGTATACAGTGGAATCCCGATTGTTGGAATACTCGCGGTTATTCCAAACTCCCCGAACCAAAAGTCGTTTCCCTTGGATTTGCTTCAGTCAAACACTGTAATTTTACCCCCGATTTTTCGAATGCTCGATTTTTCGAAACTCCCGATATTTCGAACTAATTCTTTCTTCCGTTCAAAGATTTACATTCGATTTCTGGAACTCTGAAAGCTCATGAACCAACAAAAACCGGTTTTTGCCACATACACACCTAAATGCAATCAACATATTCCGGAGAAGGTGTTTTCATGCGTTTTTTTAATTACAAAGCAAGTGGCAAGTCTGTCATTGAAGTCATAAGAAACTACAACGCCGTTGTTATACAATCGAGGGTCTTGAATTACTGTACATGATCAGAGTTCCTTTGTTTACTTGCATTTTACAAGCTCTTGCCGTAGCACATTAATATTTTGCAGTTCCTTTAAACCGTGGAGTACAGGGTACTTTTTTCTTATACAGTAAGGGGAAGGAAATGTAGTCAAGAGTCCGCGCAAAATTACAGACACATGTATCAGTACAGTACTGGTTTTTGTTCTGCCGAAATTGGCTTAAATCCTTAAATTTTCGTTTTGTTTCAAATGTACGTTTTGTTGGTAAATAAAGATGGGTCACACATTAACAAGAGTGATATACCGTTGTTGTCTGCCTTCTTGGATCTTATAAAACAATTCCACGGTAAAACAGGTGTGATTTGATGCCACCTTCGATTTTTCGAACTCCCGATTTTTCGAATCAATTTCCATTTCCCTTGGAGGTTCGAAAAATCGGAATTCCTCTGTATTTTGATTGACGGTCTACATAACGAACGACAAAATCTATGCCTTGATGTACGCATTATTTATAGTTTTGAAATGACTATACATTGGGACTGTATTTAGTACGGGGACAAGTCAAATAGAACCTGGCATACATTTCTGTTTGTGACAAGGTATTATTCTGCGATGCATTTCAACTTTCATGTGAAATTGAAATTCGACGTTTTGTACACCCGGTGTACACCGAACACTAATAATGTACTCGTAAACCGGGCTCGCCAATCAGTTTGACCTGAGTTTGATCTGCTTGATGACGTTCTCTCATCAATTATCCCTCCCGGCCACAATCAATTGTCTACCACGTACCGTACTTCAATGTACAACATATACAAAGCTTTCACACAGGAAGAGACTCAATTCGTAGATCTGATTGGTGTTGAAGACTAAGAAGTTAAAAGGCTACAAAATCATTAATGTTCTACTTGAGCGGAAATAACAATCTACAGAGGACAATGAGTTTACTGTGTCACTGGTAAGCTCGATGAAATAGAGCTATGGCGTCGATCGCGCGTCGTCCGAGTATCCTTGGTAGCTTTCCGCATGTTTCCAGAGTTACTGGCTATAATCGGGACCCAGGAAAGCACTGGTATGTAGTCACTAAACTTGCGTACGGCTTAAGGCTAAAGATGAATTTGCTAAGAGCGAAATTTTCACCACTTTCCTGACGAAATACACTGTAGCATCAATACATCGGAAGCCCGCCAAGCGAGGTTGTGACTTCAACAGACAACCAAGCCATAGTTTTGTTGTGTCGTCGTTTGAGCTTTATGCCAGATTGCCTCGGCAGCGAGTGTGCGAAAGACGGGTTGGCTCGCTCCTCAAAATTTGGCCCTGTTGTGGAAACGGTAAAAGGAATTGCTTTGGACTGTGACTCACCGTGTAGTTTTGGCGGGGAAAACTTTGAGTTAAATCACAGTGCCCTTTTAGGAAGCATATACACATAGATAAAGGTAATTTTGCCTTCGCATTAATCTGCTCTGTGCCCTTTTAGGTAGCACATACCCAAGGACTCAAGTAATTTTGCCTTCGCATTAATCTGCCCTGTGCCCTTTTAGGTAGCACATACCCAAGGGTTCAGTTAATTTTTCCTTCGCATTAATCTGCCCCGTGCCCTTTTAGGTAGCACATACCCAAGGACACAAGTAATTTTGCCTTCGCATTAATCTGCCCTGTGCCCTTTTAGGTAGCACATACCCAAGGACACAAGTAATTTTGCCTTCGCATTAATCTGCTCTGTGCCCTTTTAGGTAGCACATACCCAAGGACACAAGTAATTTTGCCTTCGCATTAATCTGCTCTGTGCCCTTTTAGGTAGCACATACCCAAGGACACAAGTAATTTTGCCTTCGCATTAATCTGCTCTGTGCCCTTTTAGGTAGCACATACCCAAGGGTTCAGTTAATTTTGCCTCCGCTTTAATCCGCTCTGTGCCTTTTTAGGTAGCACATACCCAAGGGTACGGTTAATTTTGCCTTTGCGTTAATTAATTGATCTACTCTGTGCCCTTTTAGGTAGCACATACCCAAGGACACAAGTAAATTTGCCTTCGCGTTAATCCGCTCTGTGCCTTTTTAGGTAGCACATACCCAAGGACACAAGTAAATCTGCCTTCGCGTTAATCCACTCTGTGCCCTTTTAGGTAGCACATACCCAAGGACACAAGTAAATTTGCCTTCGCGTTAATCCGCTCTGTGCCTTTTTAGGTAGCACATACCCAAGGGTACGGTTAATTTTGCCTTTGCGTTAATCTGCTCTGTGCTCTTTTACAAAGCATATACCCAAGGGTACGGCTAAAATTAATCTGCTCTGTACGGCTAATTTTGCTTTCGCAGCATATAAATACGCAAGGAATCAATCGCGCGCGCGTCACGATTCTACGCAGCGGGCGATTTTCGCGCTGGCTCGCGTTCTTTTTTAAAAATTGGTCGACTGTCCCTCAGCGAAAACAGAGATTGCTCGTAATGTGTACATGAGCCGAACCTAATCAGAATCAAGAAGCAACCCCTTCTTTATCGGAGACGCTAGAATGTAAATAATAGTTAACGTTACGGCAGAGGTTAGGTTACGCAAAGGTGTTATGGAAGACTTTCATTCTTCCTCTGACGTTACGGTTAAGGCGCCGTCTTGATAACTCCGCTCTTGCGGAAACTTTGTTTTATAAAGGGTCACCCGGCGTGGAATATAAACCCATCTGATGTACACATCTCACCCAACGCGCGCCGGCTTGAATCAGTATTAACATCTCGGAATCATTCACGCTGGTGGTCCAGGGAAATTTACACAGAACAAATCGAGAACCACGTAAAGCAGCGGAAATACTCAATGCCCAGGTTAATGCTACTTTGATGTATGCCCAGGATCCAGATCCGTTCGGTTAAACGGGCCCGCAGTAACCGCCGAGCAAGAAAAGTTTTTAGCGGACGACCAAATTAGAGGAAATATAAAGAACGCTGCTAAAATTGGGCCCGATAGAAGATTATATTGCGCGCTTTATTTTCCTTTTTTTTTCTTCTCTGTTTGCCAACAGGTCTCAATAAATTGTGATCATCTGTCAACATCGTCATATTTTGCGGCAAGAAGCTAACACCTCATTTCATTCTTATGAATCCTTAAGGTGACAAATCATGGCGTTAAGTTGCTGTTAATATTAACTGAGGGGGGATTCAATCCCCCTTCAGCTAAGTTGCATAACAAATCCTGAAGCGATCAAAGCCCGTCAAATTCTCCTTTCTGGTTTCCATATATTTTGTTGAATGCCAGTTGGGTGAACTTGTATAAACATTAAGACAATTCATCTTTGGTAACGACTTCCGGTCCCTAATTCTCATGACCTGCATGTGTTATATTGCACTTATTAGATGAGGAGAAATTTGATGGCGATCACCATTGGGGCTTTAAGGCTAAGTAAGATGCAGTGACAATGCTACAAAATAGAGTTGCGCACTGCAATATTTGTTACGTAAGATGCAATATTTAATTTTACCGTCGGCTCAAACTGTGTAGACCCTGAATGGAATCAGCGGCCGCGTGACGTTGAGCTAAGCCTAAGGCCGAAAAGAAATGTTAAAAAAAGTGATAACTTTTTTGTCTCTAAAAATGGCGAACTTCTTATGTGTCAGATCAAAAAGTGTAATAAGCGAAGTATTAATTCGGCTTGAACTAAAATCAATTTGTCAAACTAACTTTTAATCTCAAGAACCTCTGAAAACAATATTTGCTAAAAACCTGGCGTAACCAACGCATTTAACAGACGTAACCAAAGCATTTAACAGAGGAAAATTGGCGTAACCAAAGCATTTAACAGACGTAACCAAAGTATTTAACAGAGGAACGAAAGAGAAAAATTACTTACACGCCGAAATGTCTGCTAACTGGCGTCACCCAAATTACTTTAATTTAAGAATTTGGTTGAGAAATTCGGTAGGTTTGGTCTATTACCTTTTCCAAGAAAACCAACTTAGCGTTATTTATCAGAATTGGTCTTTTCCAAACGGTTTGAGTGCAAGTTCTGAACGCATCAGCCAGGGTTCATTTTTTTTTCATTTGCTGTTTATTTATCAATTTATTTATTTATTTATTTATTTATTTGTTTATTTATTTATTTATTTATTTATGCATTTATTTCAATTGCATATGCTACAACAAAAGAACGTCTCGCTTGCTGAGAAAATAATTTAATATTGACCTGCTTTGTCAAATTATGGGGGCCAGTTACATTAAAGGACATTTGTTTCTATAGAAACTGTTGTGCTGCGCTGGTAAGGGAGTGAACCACTTTTAATAAATTTAATTTTATAAAAACAACTGAGTTAGCGAGCGTTACGCTTCGTCAAAATGAATAATCTGGATTCGTTTTGACGAGGGGCTGACGCACGAAATATTGGCTTTTGAATCTCTTTACGGTGGCCAAATTTACCTCAGTTGCATGTACTCAGTTGATGTCAAATTAAATTACTTCACGTTACACTGGTCATTATCGCTACCTTCTCACCACACGATTGGGTGAAGTTTACACATGACGCTTTGTTGAAAAGGTTTCATGTACTTTTTAAATTATTGAAGAAGGAAGATCTAATAAACTTAACATCAGTGGTAGGTCTGTTTTTTGTTTGCTTGATGAAACCTTTTATGCCCGATGTAAAAAGCATATAAAGTGTATGAACTGAACACAGTGAGTGGTTGCAGTATCAATGAACTTTTTTATTCTTCTTTAAAACAAACGAAAATCAATTTTAATTATCTCTAGTGTGATTTAGAATTTGCATTTATCTGATGAGTGCTTTTTTTGTGATTAGTTTTAGGAGGGCCCGTGCAACATTTATTGGCAAAACGATTTCACCTCAAAAACATCATGACTTTAACTTTTCTATGGGTGTTCTTAACCTTCAAAGTGAAATATTCGCAGGCTGGTAGGTAGATTACCTTAATCGTTTTTTTAATTCCATATCCAGACCAAAAACGAAATTAAACAGTCGCCATGTAAATCCTTTGGTGAGCAGTAATTAAATCAAAATTACTTCTATAGAACCGGAGAAACGTTGACGCAAAGCAAAGCGCTGTAAGTGATAATGTACTGAATATACTAAAAATTAAGTGCCGAAACCTTCCATGACTCATGAAATTCCTGAAAAATTGATGCAGTTTCCCCGAAAATACGGAGCTCGAAAATAGCGATCGCTCTCTAAAAAAGCTCAGGTTCAATCAACAGGAAGCTTTCAGCAGGACAATTGCAAATTTGATGGATTTTGGGGGTTAAAAGTCCTTACAACGACACGCCTTTTTCTATAAGGAGTTGTGACTTATGTTTCACACTGATATTTTCACAATCATATCGTATTCATATCGTATCTCAACGTGCACCACGGCCGGCCTCTGCTTCATCTAGGTAATGTGGACAGCAACGACCCTCGCGTTAGTTAAGAAACAGTTTTCGAAATTTTAGTTATCCTAGCACGTAAAAAAATGAGAGAGGTAAATTTACAAAACATCTCAGTTTTGGAAACAATTTGGTCCACAGTATAACGGAAATTTTATGGCCGCATTTGGAAGTTACGTGAAAGCCATCAGGCCAAAAGGCCAGTGTTGCACTGTACAATTGAAAGCCGCTATGCTCATTTTGCAAATAGGGGCCAGAACATGCTGACAACATGAATTATTACAACAAGAGTATAAAGCTCATATTTGCTCATTTTGTTTGTGCCGCAGGTTCTTGTACTACTTTTTCGGTGTGTAGTTTACCATTTATTCTCCGCACAGCGTCTTTCTTATTCAATTGTCTAACTAAAGTATTTTTGTGAAAACTAAGTTGTTCTTATTATTAATATTATTCTTCTTGTTATTATTAGTTATTTCGCATGAAGAGTACTAGTTAACACTGTGAGAAAAAGTAACTTTTTCTTTTATTTCTGATACGTGAATCTCAGCGTTGTTAACAAAGAAAATTTGACTATATATGTTGTTACAATGCTTAGCGGTGTATTTGAATAGGCCAGTAAAAGTGTAATAGCCTCAAAATTTGCAAACAAACCACACGAACAGTTTAACAAAAAAAAAATACAAATTAATAGTATCGTTGCATTGCTAACATTGATGACGTCATAAACACCCTCATAGTATTGCCGACTGTTTTATTAGTACCTTATAGATATCTAAATTCTGTTCACACAGTATATGGAAGGCCACATATTTTAAATCTTTCATCGTTCCGCACAAAGTGAAAAACGCCAACAAGATCCTAACAAGCCTCCTTTAACTTGAAATCACGCTCCGCCGTCCCTGGTACCAAATTTCGAGATGGTTATTATCTACTCATGACGTCATAAAACTAACAACCAATTCTCACCAAACATGGCCAAAATGTGCCTAAAAGATAAGAGAACAAATACTG
Source organism: Siderastrea siderea (assembly GCA_964030785.1). Classification (NCBI taxonomy): domain Eukaryota; kingdom Metazoa; phylum Cnidaria; class Anthozoa; order Scleractinia; family Rhizangiidae; genus Siderastrea; species Siderastrea siderea. The sequence goes on from OZ034969.1 coordinate 3,079,290, forward strand.
AAAAGGGAATGTGCTGATTTAAATCGTTTTGACAGAACTGGAGAAAAGCCTTTTGGGAGGGTTGGCATCAACTCCCCGTTCTCTTGTACGACCGAGTATGTTCCATGACTGGTAAAGTTTGTATACCTTTTACTTGTTATTCTACGTATTTCCATGAAACGATCATAATACAACTTAGGCTATCCTCAGAACACATAAAAAGATCTGAAACAATCTATCAATTAGCAACAGTAATTCTGATGTCACTCAATTTTTACAGCTATCGAGAGGCATTTTTATATCACGGTTACCTTCTCTGACATTTCGTGGCGTGAACAATACACAAGGAACGCAAGTGGAGTCGTCCAAATACTCGGTGAGCCCAACGCAGCCATCAATGCAGAGGTAAAAGCAAATCCAGCTCCTTCTCTTAATTGGTTAGAGCTCAAGAACATTGTGCATTGTTTGTGTGTTCTAATCGACAGACAGACAGACAGACAGACAGGCACCTATAGTCATCTTCAACTGGTTTTGTGAAACGGATTTTCCACTGCTGAAGGGGTCACAGCTGAAACGTCTGGAAAATTTAAACCAATGAGCACTTTTACTTAAACACAGAAATTAACACTCCAGATCACCTTTAGTTAACTGTCGAAGGTTATCCCGTGAGCATTACATTAACACTGCTAAGAATGGGATCCCTGGTAACCTATAAAACAGAATATAAAATAAAATTATGTTTAAACAGCAGATTACAGCAAGAAACTAATAAAAAAATAATTAGCTATTCACAAGGAAGTAGATATTAAAATCTTTAAGAAAAGAAATTATTATAAACAACGCATCAATAGTAAAGAAAGCTTTTCTCTAGCGATTGTGTACGTTGTTACTGTCGGCGCACGAAGGACCTAATTATGGTGGGTTACCTTTGGCACTACATCTCTGTATCTCTGTTAAAATTAAGATAATTCATTAAAAATTGTTTAACATTATCAAGCCGTATCCTTTCGATAATTTAAACTTCCGTGATGTGTTTCATAAAAAATATTAGATTTTTGCATTTAGTTTTAAAGGCCAATTAGGTCAATGAGAGTTGAATCTTTGTTGATGAACATCGAACACATAAAACACATTTTCAAGACTTTACAAGCTGGCTCTCACTAGAACCAAGCACACACAAAAACGCCCGTAAAATACCAAGTTCTCGAGGTCATTGATAGGAAAATGCCGATTTCGGTGTTAAGTATTCCACATCGCGGCGATAAAGAGGACATGCTGTCTTTTTATACCTTCCATCCTGAGTGATGACTTCTGGCATATCGATGTCAATAAACAACTTTGTCGAATATTTAGTTCATAAAACCCTTCGGAAGATGATGTTCTAGGCTTAAAGATCATCCTAAAATGAATAGTTGGCCTCGAAGGCAACTGTGAAATTTTGAGGTCAATCGTTCAGCCAAGGGCACTGTCCTTCAATATCAGCCTAGTACCCAGGCGTTCTCCTCCCGGTCACCCGACTCGACTTGGTGCGAAATGTCGTTTACGAAATTTCTCACCAATTCGGGTGAGCGACAAGAGAATGCCTGGATACTAGGCTGCTCCAATATATCAACAAGCCCGTTCTAAAAAGGCCGCGTTTATTTAGTTTATAGCCCTCGGGCGTGCTTTATCATGGTGAAGAAAAAACATGCAGCTAATGATGTTCACGGCATAATTCCGGCTATATACATGCAAGTTGGTTAGTTTGGACGATTTTATTTCACTGTGAATAGACTATTTAAAAATAGTTAAGACCTAGTATCTGACTTTCTTCCAACCTAGGTGTCAAAGTACTTCATAACCAATTAACCTTTTTGCCGATACAGCAGCCATATTGATCTTGCCCCCTGGGCATCCCATAGTACTCATTGAAATTTATTTATTATTTATAGTGATAATGCAGCATTTTGCAATAAAAGTTATAATGAACGACGTTTCGACCGTTCAACGGTCATTTTCAAGTTCGGTGTTAGAATAAAATTACATGTGTAAATATAGTAAAAGCGCTAAAAATATGTACATACAAACAATAGACAATAAGAATAAAAGGCTAAAAGTGGCTAAAAAATAACTTTGTGCAAATGGCATGCATAGCTGTAAAAGATATAATTAAAAGCGTATAAGGCGACGGGAATAAGAACATTAAAATACCTAAAAGTACCTAAAAATAACAAAACAAATAATTTTGCGCGGAGCGAGTCGCTCTGTTTGTTGAGCTTTGGCTTCAGAAGTCTAATAAAAAGCATCTCAAAAATTAAACAGTCAAGCTTGTTCTGGCACTTCCTTAAAATCTTAAAATTCTTCTCGATGTTATCTGGCTCCTTTCCATGTTGTTCTTTAATGTGACGTCCGATAGCCGATCCTTTGTGTTCTTCGATGCGCTGGTGTAAGTGCCGACACGAATAGCCAACAAAGCGCTGATCTGTGTGATGCAGATTATGTCGGCTATTCGTCCATCAGTTTATTTCGAGTTTCTAATGTGGCTTGATGAGTTGGATCCTCTCTAAGTCTTCGGGACCATTTCAGATGTTCGATGTAAAGTTGCCTCAACTCTTTTTGCAGTTCGGGCAACATCTCGTTGTAAGCTTTTATTTTTTCATATGCCTGAATTGGTTGAAAATCATCGACCCCCTCTTAGCCATAAATAACGAACAGTCCCTAAGTTCCTCGTTGCTCTCACACGATTAACTGTTCCGGTTTTTTCAAACGCCTAGGCCAAACGGAGTTGCAGGTCATCGCAATCTTGAAAACGCTAACTTACATACATTGACTTGTGATGGGTGATCAAACGGACTCGCAAGTACTAGATGCAAAATGAAAAAAAAAGCAATTACATTGCAGCGCTGCCCGCTGCCCCAATAAAGAAAGCAACGCTGAGAGCGACATGCGTTGGATGGCCAAACGATGAAAACCTGCAATATCGCAAGTACGCGCACGTTGTGGCCAAACGGAGTCACAAGTCGTCGCTGGGCTCCAACTTGCGTTTACTTGAGACTCAGGTTAGCTAGGGGTAACATAAGCTAACTAATTAAGTTCGAAGAAATCCCAAGTCTCAATTTGGACATATGGGGAAGTATTTCAAACGAATAACTGTTTCAACAAGTCAATAACATGGAAGAAAAAGTTAACCTGCAAGTTGATTGCTAACGCGTGCTGCATTGGCTTTCGCTCTGTCACTCAAGCGTTCCTCAGCGCAAAATAAAGTCTTTCCGCTCGAACTTTTTCTTGTAACTGTAGGAAAAAAAGACTCCTCTTTTTTTCAAAGGTAAAACACTCTTATGGACTCTAGAAATGACGCCATAAAAAGTTCAAAACATGGCAGTGGAACAACTCGCCTGCGGTTTTCACTTGGACCACTTGGGTTTTGAACATGTCGAGCATGTCGTCATTTTAAAGTCATGAATGGGCTAGAGCGAAATGAGCGAGTTAATTGTTGCATGTTAGCTGGAATTCCGTGATTCGATTGATCGATCGATAGATTGCAGACTTTATAGCGAGCTGATCAGTTAAAAAAGTAATGTTGCACAGATGCATAGCCAGCTAAAAGGATCAACAAATCCGTCGGGACCAGTGCACTGAGTTTGTCAGACAGCAAAATTTGCGAAAGTGGTTTCCATCGGTTTGCTTGGTTTTTATAGTTACTCGGTCTTCCTATGAGTTTTGACGAGGCCCTTACTTGCTGGAGTAAGCCCTGTAAAAAGTGATAATTAGATCATATGCAAATGCTATGCACAAGGCCAACAATATAAGCTACCTTATAGGAAACGTTATAGCAAACAAACTCTAAAAGAGATTTAACAGCAGTTTCTTGTATATGGATCCGTTGCAAGAAAGCACGAGTTTGCTTACGTTAACTTTCTGAGGTTTTAAACTTACGTCTCACCTGTGAAGCTCTCTTAACTCCTATGTAGACAGGGAAGTGGGAAGAGGTGTGCGGGGGGGGGGGGGGATAAATTTGATCGCCAGAGTAACTGCTGAGTTACCATCTATTTTTCTCACAGTACCAGAATCCTTGACCAGCATCAGAAGTTGGTAATGTGTGATTAGAAAGTATTTACATCATCGCCTAAACAAGTTTAAAAAATAACTTTATGACAAAGCCTTTGGAACATCCCAACGGACCTTTGGACCTTCCCTGACACGGCCGGCCGGAAGGAGAGCGCGCTAGCCTCGAATTGTAAATTCTGTTTTGGTCAACGTGCCTCAACAATTATATTAATTGAAAGTGGTTATTAAAAACGCCATTATGCGGATCTAGATGGGGGCATTTTCAAGGATAAAGGTTCTTTCAAAATTAAGCAATGCGCAAAAATTAACTGTTACACTGCTGTGGACGGAAGGTTTTCACCGTTTGGTCACTCAACGCAAATTCACGCGAGTTGGTCTTAGTATTAGGGACCTTCGGATCGGACTACAAGTACAAAATCATGATCTGTCCCAACAACATCGTTCCCATAGTATCCTTTTTTATTATTCAACTGCATTCAGTAGAGTACAAGTAACACCCAAAACGAGTACAAATATTCCACGGTATTTGTACTCCAGAAGACCGGTTTCACAGGTTTTCTACAAATGTGACGTCAGGCATTAGGCTTACAAGGTGAACGATGAAAAAAATGGCCGAAACGCTCGTTTTTTCCCGAAGAAAACAATGAATCTTACCAAATTTTGAGGTTTTAACGAAAAGGAGTCCCTAGAGACAAGCAATGACCTAGACGACAGTGAAATTTCTTTATTTATTGAAGAAAATCGAAACGTGAATACAACAAAAAAGACAAAAACTGACCTCAACGTATGGAAACGATGGTACGAGTCCGTTAAAGAAACAAAGGCCACTGAAGAAATTCCCGCCGAGGAACTTAAAAATCTTTTATGTCATTTGTTTGTAAAAGTTAGGAAACGGAACCCATCTTTTCTCAGGAGCTGTCTTCAACAAATGCACAATTGTTGTCGGTCAGGAACTCCCACCGCTATCTCTTCCAAAACGATGCGTGGTTATTGATTCGGACGAAGATGACTGAGCTTGAAGTGCGTTTGGATTGTTAACAAGTTGCTGTTTAACTTTGTTTGACTTGACTTTCGAGTTCTGTTTGTTCTGTCGAGTTCTTTCTTTGCTTTGCGTAGTTTCACTCGGTGACCAAGAACATTGTTGTTAATCTAATTGTAAACCCGAAAATAATTCAGTTTTGCCTTATTCCGTCTTTGTTTTCCTTGCAAGTTTGAAATAAAATCACGACGCTTCGCTCGATTGACAGGTTTGACAAGTTTTCGTTTTTGACCAATCAACAGCAACCTCACATCAAGCGCGCGAAACCTGGCCCCGCTGGCGCGCTCACTCGCTGCTCAGAAGTCATGTTAGTTTGTCACGCAGCTCAGACAGTTTATAAGCGGACCACTTTTCCATTTTGCAACTAAGTTGAATAATAAATCCCTTATTAGACGGTTTAGTTTGTAGTATCGTGGGATATTTTTAGTCGTCTCTTGTGTTTTGACTCGCCCTACGGGCTCGCCAAAATACGGCGTGACTCGTAAAAATATCCCACGATACTACACACTACACCGTCTAATAAGGTATATCTACTGGTCAGCAACAGGGAGGAACGAGAGCGCTGAAAACATAGCTGTTTTGAAATTCGAAAGTCGTACTCGTGCTCAATCTCGAACTCGTAGTCCGATATGAAGGTCGCTATTGTCTTCCTTGGTACGGGTGCACTAAAATGGCTTTTTGCAACTTGCGTCAAACTTGCATCTACTTGTGAGTCAGTTTGACCACTCATCGCCATTCCGTCTACGCACTGACGAGTTCATTCGTAAAACAGTCCGCTTACTTTCTCAAATCGCTTCGTTCTTCACGATGGCAAGCTACTTTTAATTCGTAACTGACAGTACCATTTAATTATAGTACATGCATGTATACGTTCATACAAAAGAAGGAAAAAGCTCATATTATATATCTACATAAAACCCTCCTGATAAATCACTTGACTATTTGTAAGCTATGCTTTGGTTCCTGTGTTTACAAATAAAAAACAAGACAGAGATAAAGGGGAAAAACCCAGAAAACGAAAAAAAAATGGGGCTATCTTACATATCTAATGTACGATTTACAATGTTAATGAGTCCCTGCGGTTTGTACTGTAAGGAATACACACCAAAAACATAGAGGCGGATTTTGATGATGCTCGCAGCTATGATTAAAATCCCTTGGTTGCACTACAGGGGGGGGGGGGATATTGGACTTTACCCCCCATGCTGGGTGGACACAGGAAAACAATGAGAAACATTGATTATTGTGGCAAACCTTGGGTGGCAGGAAAGGCAGAGCCTATCTCCCCTAGAGTAGCGGCGTCTCTAGGGGAACCCATGTTAGGGTGTAACATAGGATGGACCAGAAGAGGGGTGCCCTTGTGGGAGGACAATAGGTCAGATGGTACGATGGTACCATCCTGGAAGAGATCCGGACCTATTTCCCAGGGTGGCTATAGCACTTACTGTGGGAAAAGTGCAGCCTAGGGTGCACTTCCCTGCCACCAAAAACTTTATTAACTAACCAACAAGGTTAACTGACAACAGTAATAAATGAGACAGCTCCAAGTAGATAGCATAATCTTAAATAAGGGCTCCTTGCTTACCTGTGAATGGCAGTTCCAAATTTACAATTGAGAAGATGAGGAATGACAAAGCTACCAATACAGGGAGGGAGGGAGGGAAAGCAAAGAACAACCTAGCTTGAAGAGTAGCTTACAACTGAGACAGGGTCACAAGACAAGGGGATTTTACTAACTGGTGATTGCATGCCGAGATCACATGGAAGCGTGAGGGGAAAAATACTGGGAGCTTTGTCATACAGGTTTAGGGTAACAAAATAACTACTTCCGGTTAGACATTGCCCCCAGACTATTGCCCAATAACTGAAACCTTGAGATAACAGAGCCAGTGACAAATGAGTTATGGGTTTGACATAAACCACAGAGAACATTAACAACAGTTTAAATGCTTAAACTTAGAATTAATGAGTCCCTGCGGTTTGTACTGTAAGGAATACACACCAAAAACATAGAGGCGGATTTTGATGATGCTCGCAGCTATGATTAAAATCCCTTGGTTGCACTACAGGGGGGGGGGGGGATATTGGACTTTACCCCCCATGCTGGGTGGACACAGGAAAACAATGAGAAACATTGATTATTGTGGCAAACCTTGGGTGGCAGGAAAGGCAGAGCCTATCTCCCCTAGAGTAGCGGCGTCTCTAGGGGAACCCATGTTAGGGTGTAACATAGGATGGACCAGAAGAGGGGTGCCCTTCTGGGAGGACAATAGGTCAGATGGTACGATGGTACCATCCTGGAAGAGATCCAGACCTATTTCCCAGGGTGGCTATAGCACTTACTGTGGGAAAAGTGCAGCCTAGGGTGCACTTCCCTGCCACGATTGTGTGAGCCCACTGCTAGCCTGATCGAGAAGTGGGGGAATACAATCACCCCACAGTAAGAAGAAGGAGAAAAAACAGACCTACATATGGCTGTGCAGTAGGTTCGGTATAAGGAATAAATACATTTTAATCAATTAATTATCTAAACAAGTAAGTAGATAAGAAATCACTAGAATGCTTAACTACTGTGAGTAATCAACCCTTTGAGCCCCAGCTGTGAAAAGGACTTAAAACCGGTCCCTGTTTGAAAAGAGCTGGTAGATAGGCAGGACATGTGCCAATAAAAATGAAAGAGAAAGGAGGGATGAACATCATCTCCCACGAGTACATCACAGTGGAAGGAGGTTCATAAGGAGGTTTAACCCTTTAAGCCCTAAGCTCTGATGAGAATGAAATTTCTCTTTACATGATCACTACTTGTTTGAACATTCAAGTGACAGGAATAGAGGAGGTGATCACTGGGGATAAGATGTCTTGATACTTAGACAAATTCTCCTTACTAGTTCCATAAGAAATGTATGGAGATCAGTAATGAGAATATGCATTTTTAATATCAGGGCTTAAAGGGTTGAACTTTGACGGTGGGGCTGCAAGGGTTAACCATACAATAGGCCTAAATTACAGTTATAGAATGGTCTGTTACTAATTTCTTAGAGACAGCTAGAAGCATTTCTTGAGGGGTTCTTACATAGCGTTCATAACAGTCTGAGCTCCAGCGGCCCAAAACCTTGATAAGCCAGGAAGGAATACCTGCTGCTGCTGCAGTGGTGGCTGCACCAATACGGAAGCTGTGTGTAAAGTAGTGTTCAGCAGGCAAACCACAATGTTGCAGTGTAGAACGGAGTTCCTTGGTAAGAGAGGCACGTGATAGCCACTTGCCATTGGCGAAGGTAAACAAAGGGCCTGTAGCTGCTGGTTTACGTTGAAGCAGGTAGTCTCTCATAGCCATCACTGAACAGATAGAGGTGGTGGACCTTGCTATAGTCAAGGTACAGCCTTTACGAAAAGGGTCAGTTTTGGATTGCTTAATGGTGACTAGCATGTGATCAGGAGATTCTATGTTGGGGATAAAGGTGATGTCCCTGGTACAAAGATGAACAGTGGGGTTAAAAGGGGTACCATTGCAAGTGAATTCACTTGAACGGAGAAAACCGAAAAAGGCTAAAGTGAAGGCAGCCCATAACATTATGTGGTCTACATTACAAGATAGGGAAGGCTGGAAGTAATTGAAAATGGATGACAAAATTTGAATAGTTATGGGATAGCGACTTAATTTTTTAGGGTTTTGGGACCGCTTAATACCAGTGAGGACCTTTTGAAGGCGATACATTTTGTGCAATTTTAAGGGAAAGTTAAGTTGCCTATGGAGATCTTGAACCCCAATCAGGTAAAGTTTAATGGAAGTGTAGGAAATTGTTTTTGCTAGGTGAGCAGCAAAATAGATTAAAGTGATTTCAGACGCAGGGAGAAGCGGGGTAGAGGGACTGCTTAAATCGTGCATCAGACAAAAACTAATAAAATGATTCTTGCCCACACCGTATGACCGTTGGGTATTAGGGGCCAGTGAGGCACCAAAATAGTGGTAGACTGATGCTGTTAAATGGCCATTGCTGATGGAGGGATGGTGCAGGGAGTGGGTGAGGCGTTGGGAGCCAGAAGGTGGAAGCGGTCCATCTGAAAACGGGAGAGAGAGTCAGCCATAGAGTTGTCCAGCCCTGGGATATGTTTGGCAGTGAAGGTAAAATTATGTACTAAGGTCAGTATGGTAATAGCCCGGACCAAATCCATGACCCTGGGTGATTTGGAACGTTTGGAGTTAATGATTGCAACAACGGGTAGGTTGTCGCACCAAATGCAAATACGTTTACCAGACCACTGGGAACCCCAAATAAAGCAGGCAATATATATAGCAAAAAGTTCCTGCCAGTCAATGCTGATCCCCGTGGCAGGGTTGATGCAGTGTTGGGGAAGCCAACGGCTTTGAAACCATTGGCCATTGAGGTACCCACCATAACCTAGAGACCCAGAGGCATCGGTAAATAGCTGGAGGTCTGAGGAGGAGAGAACTGTATCCCCCAAGAAAAAACTAGCTCCATTCCAGTGGTCAAGAAAGGTCAGCCACATGGAAATGTCCTTGCGGAATTCTGCGTTAAGCCCGACATGCCACCTAGAGTTAGAAATGCCCTTTGTTAAACTAATAATCCGCTGCAGGAAAGCTCGTCCAGGAATGACAGCCCTGCACGCAAATTGGAGTGTACCAATCAAGGACTGAAGTTCCTTGAGGGTAGCAGATTTCCTATTAGACCACTGCTGCAGGGCGTCTTTAGCCCTAGTTAGCTTGTCCAGGGGGAGGCGGGCTTCCATTTTGTTGGAATCCAGGAGAATACCCATAAACTCCAGGCAGGTGGTGGGGGCAAAGGTTTTGCCTGGAGCAATAGGGACATCAAGCTCTGTGAACAAACACAGAATGTTGCAGAGGGCAGTGAGGCAGTTTGACCGTGGGGGCTTGGTAACAAAAAAGAAGTCATCCAGGATGTGGATCACATCAGGGATACCTAATTTAGCCTTAATGATCCACTCAATCATGCAGGAAAATTGGTCAAAAAGGAAAGGCGCGCTCCGCAAGCCGAAGGGGAGGACAGTGTCGAAGTAGTACAGGCCATTCCATTTCATGCCTAGGAGTTCCCAGTCAGACGGATGGACCGGGATATTGCGAAAGGCAGACTTTAGGTCCACCTTAGACATAAAACACCCTTGACCAAGTTTCTGGATGATTGAGATGGCATTGTCAACAGTTATATAGTGCAGTGAATACTCATCCGGGCTAATATGAGCATTGACACTTGTGGGGTGGTGTTTGGGATATGAAAGGTGAAAAATAGTACGCCAGTCAGAGGAGTGTTTCTTTGGAATGATCCCGATAGGATAAACCTGCAGGTTGGAGAAGGGAGGGGAAGTGAAAGGGCCAGCAGTGTGGCCCAGTTGAACCTCTTTCAGAATATTTTTACTGATGATAGAGGGGTTGTCCTTAGCAGAACGGAGGTTAGAGTATTCTTTGGGGATACGGGGACCCTGGTAACCAATTTTGAAACCTTGAGAAAGACCCGTAAGGAGAGTGTGAACCGCCACTGGATCAGGGTGATCACACAAGTAGGAAGAAAGTTTTGGGATGTTGATAGGAGTAGAGGGGGATAACCTTGACAAGTAATCAGGTGCGGCTTCGGGAAGAATGGCTAGAGCGGCTAGTTGGCTTTGGCTGAGATCCTGAGGGAGACAGGTCATCGTGGTCCTTTCCTGAGTGGGCTGCAGTGCATCCAGGTTTATTGCATTGGTGCCTGTAGAGGCAGGGAGTGCGAGCACAAGGGACCCCTTTGTTGAAATTGTAGCATAATTCCGCTCGGTTTGGCCCCTGGGAATCCTTGGACCTGGGGGAAAGGGGGCAGGAATCGGTGAAATGGTCTGAACTGCTACAAGATTTACAGATAATAGCCTTTGGGAGACCAGTGAATGTATCTAAATACAACTGAACATCCCGTTCCCCCCATTTCTTTGAGAGGTTGTGGGAAGCCCGGCGCCTGAACTCAACATCGTACACATACCAAGCCATTCCCGGGAATTTCCTCGCTGACTCACGGATCAGCTGCTGGTATGAAAACAAGTCCGCCCCACGGGAAGGGTAAGAAGAAAGGATCACCGAAGAGTATATAGCGAAGGCATCGAGCCAACGATCGATGCTGTTAATTTTGGGGCGTTGGGCAGGGGAAGGCAGGGGTATGGTGAGGCCCTCGTTTCCCACCTGAAGCTTGAGGTTCGAGTTTACACGATCGCGTAGCAGGGAGGAAAATGGGAGTAGACTAGCAAGGTCCACGTACTCACCGTTCGTGATGGCTGATATCTGATGATTTGAAAGGTGACTAGCCAGCGAGGGCAGCCTGTAGCTGGAGTGGATGGAGGCCACGTCTTCCGGATCGCCGAGGTCGATTGAAGAGTGAGCACCATTGGCACGATTGTGTCCGCCATCTTGTCCGCCATTAAATAACTGCGTTGGAGGAGGAGTGGGTTCTAATACTTGGTCGGTGGGAACTGGGACGAGGCTTTCGGTGCTTGGCAGTGCTTGCGCCGAGTCCGGCTCGGGCTCGGATCTTGGGTGGAGGATTGCCAGCCTGGCGTCCACAATGGAAGTTATCATAGCCGACAACTGATCGGAAACTGGTGGCGCAGAAGTAGCAGGAATATTGCCCTGAGAGTCGCTCTCTTGTAGTCGGGCGATGAGGGCAAGGCGTGAACCGGTTTGGCTGAGGTGCCGTTGGGACAGCATAACGCGAAGTGTCTCCGTTGGCATGGCTGTGTAGTTTACAGAGAGATTGTTGGTCAACGGTTGTGATGGAACGGCACCAGAAGTAGAACGGCCGCGTCCGGTTTGCTTGGCGGTTGTTGTGGAACTGTTGCCACGAGATCTGCGTTGTTTAGGCATGGTCAATAGCTGAGAAAACGCGCGCCACAAAAAGCAAAGAACAACCTAGCTTGAAGAGTAGCTTACAACTGAGACAGGGTCACAAGACAAGGGGATTTTACTAACTGGTGATTGCATGCCGAGATCACATGGAAGCGTGAGGGGAAAAATACTGGGAGCTTTGTCATACAGGTTTAGAGGGTAACAAAATAACTACTTCCGGTTAGACATTGCCCCCAGACTATTGCCCAATAACTGAAACCTTGAGATAACAGAGCCAGTGACAAATGAGTTATGGGTTTGACATAAACCACAGAGAACATTAACAACAGTTTAAATGCTTAAACTTAGAATTCCTGTCAACAAACTGCTTCGTTACAAGTTGTTTCTATGTGATCCATGCCAAAATATAAGTCAGACAGGAAAATGATATAAAAATGCATAAAAGAACACATACAAGAAAGCAACCTAATTTAGGTGTAGTGAGATTAGAAAGAATTTAATCGAGCTGGAAAACTCAAAGAGATCAAAGAACACATAATCGCACGATCGCTTGAGATAGTTTGCAGTCGTTGCTGCCATGAAACACGTCTCCATATGATCACAGTCTAAACAGACTTTTTGGTGCGCAATCCATCGTCAGATTTCTTGTCGGATTATTTGCGTATTGGATATTGCATGGAAAACCAACCTACAGAAAGGCGCTTTGCAATTTTTAAGATTTAGCATGCAATTGGCTGTCTAAAACATTAATTTTTTAAAAAATGACAGGAACACTGGGTCAGTACCTCAATACCCACCCTGACACTTAAATAAAGTTATTCATTCATTCATTCATTCATTTACAGGTAAAAGTTACGTACATGGGGAAAGTAAGAGAAAAAGTGATTGAAAAATCTGCTATACTTCTCGGGTGTTTTCAGTTTGGTCGCCATTAGATCGGTCTGTCGAAAACACCGGACCCATTTTACAAGGTGGACAGATTCCAAGCACCCTATTATTGATTAGAAAAAAGAGCAGATTGCAAATCGAACATCTTAGGCTCTGTCTTCATTATTGCTCACTGGTAGAGGACACATGTTGCCATTTGTTGCAGGTGACCAAAAAAACAATGGTCTACAGGCCACTTTGGTACTGCGCTAACTAATACGAAACACGTCCGGCATAACTGGATAGGACACAGCGGAAGAGCACTGAAATGGTGTAATAATCGTGCAATGAAAAATTTGTAGAAAAATGTAACCTAGTGTGAGTGAAGTAACCGCATGAGCGGTTCTACAGACAAGCGTTATCGTATAATATGGCTATATTATAATGTCCTTTGTACTTAAACGATCTACTATTGCACAGGCGGCGTATAGACCTACGGTTCGACAAGAGAAGATGAAGTAAGAGAGTGAATGCCCGTGCCCCATGATAATTATTTGAAATTTAATCATTAGTTCGCACCCATGCTGTTTCCATGTCAACAATCTAAAATGACATGACGTCATTCTAACTGACCAATGAGGTGTCGTCCTTAAAATAACCATGCACTATGACACAGAATCAAAAATAGATTTCAGATAATTTTCATCGGAATAGGCCCATGAATGGGGGATTCGCTCTCTCCCCTCATCCTCTCTTGGAGTCGACTAAATTGTCACTACAGGAAGGTTTGGTAATAAACAAAACAACAACAATAACGACAGTCACAAAAATAAAAGAATAATTTATCCTGTTGGGCTTGTGTTGGTGGTTTGTAAAACCACGGACTCACTTCCAGATATTAAAGCTGAAAAGAAAAAGAAAATTGCATCAGTTTTTATTTTGCTTTTAATTGGCTGAAGGTAAGTTGCAGCTGCATACTATCAATACAATACTTCCATTCCCATTGAGAAGCTTTTTGCTTTTATTTTGAAATGAGCTCAGTTGAATGTTTCTTACGTGTGAATTAAACTCATTTGCAAAATACTATGCAAAGTCTTTGAATGATGTCCTTCAATAGCATTTTTAAGAACTTAAAAGGTTCAAAGGTTCAAATGAGGCCTAACACTATTTTAAAGAATTAAATCTAAAATCCAAGCTTTCGCCGATCAACGGCATCATCAGGGATAAGAAAAATATTCCGCGTAGGCCTATATATAAATGTAAAGTAAAATGTGCAATGACACTTTCGTGTCGTGTAAGATGTCCCTTTGTGCAATGACACTCCCTCATTAGACCACTTTATTCGTTTCCTTTTCATATTTGTACCTATAGTTTTATAAATTTTACATACTTGCCACATTCTTACCCTTTTTTCACATCTTACTTTACATATATATATAGGCCTACGCGGAATATTTTTCTTATCCCTGATGATGCCGTTGATCGGCGAAAGCTTGGATTTTAGATTTAATTTTTTAAAATAGTGTTAGTCCTCATTTAAACCTTTGAACCTTTTAAGTTTACTATGCAAAGGTTTTGCACTTTATACATGTTAATGTTGGTTTCCATACGATCGCTACGATCACTACCAAAAAAGCTGAGAGGTCGTCGCGACTTTGATCGCTGAGCATTTTCCATATAGGCTGGTTTCCATATGATTGCTATGATCGCTACGATCGCAAAAAGTGGTTTCCACATGATTCGCAACGATTGCTGAACGTTTTTCCCAGCGGTCGCAGCGATCTTAGCGATCACATAGAAACCAGCCTTTACTGACGCCACTGGGTTTAAAATTTAGCCCAAAGCCCGTTTGCACAAAATTCTTAGCAAGCATTTAGAAACTCGACTCTTTTTTCGTGTTGCGTATTCTTTTCAACTTTTTGAGTTCCTTGATAAGAAACTTCACTTGTTCACACTTTAAAAGCGACGTTTGGATGTGAAATTAGCTACTCTGACATAAATATGTATAAGGGGTATTGGCCTATTGGCACAGTTTTCTGGTGAAGCGGAAAATTTTCCAAGGTGATCAGATATAAATACAACATCAAGCAGTCAAGTTATCGGAGATTTTGTTATACCAAATCGAAGCTACTAATTCCGAAACAATAAAATGTAAGCTTATAATATGATATTATACCCCATACGGCCATAGTTCCCCCCTCCACTACCCCAACCCCCCGTCCCACCCGAAAAAAGAAATTAATGTCACAAACATGATTTATATGAAAAAGAAGGCCACATGAGGATTTACTGATAACTTACCTGAAAGAAAGAAGAATCCCAACTGCCAAGATAATAGTAGAAATCTTGATGCTCACTGAAAATGAAATGAAGAAAGAGGCGATTCTGAGGAAATGAACTAAGTACTCTTGTTTCCAATTACGTGATGGTAAAAAACTATCGATTGTTATATAATATATTAACCGCATTCAGATATGGCTTTTTTGTCTTTTGGGACCCGGAGTGGGGTGGGGGGTTCCACCCCAACCTCTTGACTCCCAGAATATTACAGCTATGACAACGAAACTTAAAGTGCAGATAGTATGTCCAAAGGTGTTTCCATTGAGGTCAGCTGATGACGTCATATGACGTCACAATAACGTTTTGTTCTTTAACGGCGGCTATCTTGGATCTGCCCTCGTGGATTTCTTGGTTTTTCCAAATCAAGAAATCCAAGAAGACAGAAATGGTTTAAAAATGTACAAAAAATGTTACTATTTTGATCAAAAAGAGGGGAATTCAAAATTATTAAAAAAGTTATAAATGTTTAAAGTCCGTGGGGGCAGAATCCGCCCTTCCGGTCTGAATAGGGTTAAGTTAACTACCCGACATGACCATACATCTCCTCCAGAGTAGATTATAGAAGACATCATCAAGATAATTCATTTTTTCTTCAAAAACGTTCATCTTACCTTTCCGAAGAAATCTGCTGCGTTCCCCCCTTTATAATTAAAAAACTCGATTGCAACACGACACCCCCATGTTGTAAGGCAAGAGTCACGTTTGTTCCCTTCTGGCCGCCTGCACATTCACAGGTTTCCCTCTCATTCACCCCTATCACCCCTCCCCCCCCCCCCCCCCACCAACACCCTCATAGCCCCTTAGAACTATCTGTTGGGTTTCTCCAACAACTTATTATATTGTCTTTCTCAGATTCGCCATGGGGATAGGGACCTGAGAGAGTGGCACAAGTCCTGTTCACAAAGCTGAAGACACAGAAAAAGGACTGATACCAGAACTTCGATCGTGGGCCAAAAATAATATAACTACTCAGTTAATTCATCTTACCAGCACTAGAATCGCAGTATTTTACACAGTCCGTGGACTCCTTCGTGTTTTTCAAGCCTTTGCAGCTGTAGCCTGGCTCTGCTTCACACTTTCCTTCGATAACAATCGGTCCTCCGCCCCCTTCTGAGCACTTGCTACACTCACCATCTTTGGCCTTCCAATCCGTAAACTGCACCTCTGCAGAAAAGAACAACATTTTATTGACTGTTGCCCTGTGCCATGTGCCGGTTGACTTAATTTAGAAGATGTACGGGCCGAGAGTTGGGTTTTTGATTAGCAGGGTTTGGAAACAGCTTTCAGATATTGAACGAAGGCTATGTTGTTTACGCCGTGCTGTTTACATGGCTTAAACAACTTGCATGTGACAGTTGCAAGAACAGTTGCGGAAAGCGTGAAAAACCCAAAAAGAAGCCTCAGAAAATCGATATACACGTGACCTGTCTGAAGCGTAAGTCTTCGCCTCTCTACAACCCCTTTGGGGCAAGTAAAATGGCTGACAATTCAGACTACCCAACAACATGAATGAAACAAAGCCTTCGTTGACCAAACTGGAACCAGCTGAGGTGCTCAGAAGCACAGCAGATGCAACGCTCAAAACTTGCGAACAAAACAAAACTGCCAAAGTACCTTTCACAACCAGATGATCATTAAGAGCCATTTTCTGAGAATATCGAGAATCGAAAGGCACTCACCAAAAAGTCGAATTTTTTTTTATTTTGCCAAAACATCCCTTTGGGTAAGCTAATTCAAGAAAAAATAATCCAAAGTTCCAACGAGTTATTTAACGGACGAAAATTTAAAAAGTTTGAAAAATTGAAACTGGCGGTTTTAGGGTCTCTAAACGGGTCAGATTCTCACTCAACTTTAGGAAACCGGTGAGAGCGTAAAAAAGAATCTTTTAAAACGAAACAAACCACGAACATTATTTAACCTTTGTACTTTAAAACTACGTAATTAATTTGCCAATGTTTGGTTTCGAACATTTTCAAGCGGCGTTCTTATATATTGTGCCGCTCTTAACCTCGTTTATCACAAGGTAAAATGAAGGCCAACTTCGGCCGCTTAAAATGGTATCTGGTATGTACCATTCAATGATTAAGACTACATAAAAAAAAAGCTCTGTCATTGTACTTTTAACCAGGAAAGTTACAGCTTTGGAAATTAAATACTTCCCCGTTAGTAAATTTTACTGTTTAATGATCCGAACGGGAAGAATTGTATGCAAAATTACAGATTTAATTCCTGGAAAAAAGGCGTATACTGCTAACAATTACAAAGGTCCTTTAAGATAGGCTAACCATAAGTTACACATGCACGCACAATGTTTTACCTGATCTTTGAAAGAAGGCTCGGCTTTCTGGAGTGGTGCTGAGTCTTACTATGTTAAAACAAAGCAGATTTTTAACGGTATTTCAACAATACGGGAATCCACTCATTCAACTGAACCAAGATAACATCGAAAACACTATGATACAACGTATTTTGCCGCCTACCTTGCGAACCAAAAAGCAGCAATACAATAGAAAAACATTCCAAACTGTAAACAAACGAATTTTCAGTTTCCTGATTGAGCGAACATATTTTAAACTCATCGCGTAGAGGAATAAGCGAAAACGCAGATGACCTCTATAGTGACTCGCACGTGTCACACCACACTGACAGAGAGAGCCACATATTCGATTTCTGTCATGTGATTTGAGATATAAATACAGGAATAAAAACTTGGCGGAAAATTAAAAAGAAAAAAAACCCTGCACTACATGGACTACAATGGAGTCTTTACAGTCAAAACTCTTTCTATAAAGTGGGTTAATTTTGCAATGTACGTGCTTTTGTAATTTTACCACTTATTTAATTACAGGTCATGAAATAAAATAAATATAACAGTAAGTTACGTTCAAGTGTGTTAGAACTGATAAATCATTAAATGGCGTCGTGTAGTTTTTCCGCTCTTCTGGAGAGGGCTACTGCCTGTGGATTAACCTGTGATTTACCCAGGCCACGTTGAAGTTGTTTCCCCAAAAGAATGCACAAGAGACATCTCGTGGCCTCTAAGTGCAGATAAAGTGGTTGACAATGAATTCAAGTTGTTAGTAGCCCGAGCTGCTAATGTTATTGCTTTTTGTTTTGGAGTTACTGTGTTCCATAATTTTGGCCACAGATACTTCATAGCACTCGGCATCCCTTAATCTAGGACCCATCTAGGTTCTGCGGTTCCAGATTTCAAAAGTCGCTACTCCCGTGCCCTCTGGTGGCGGGGGGGTGGGGAGGGGGAGGGGGTCTTTTGGCCAATGCTTGGGTGTATGGGTGACGCTGCTGGTTTGACGCCTTGACCCTCAGTTAGGACAGAAAAACGAAATGGAATGTCAATCGTACTGACCATACCCGGTTGGGGAAGACGCGCATAAAATTATATACCATGTTTAGGGCAGAGACTAAAAACCATACCCTGTTCTTCCCAACCGGGTATGGTCAGTGCGATCGACATTCCATTTCGTTTATCTGTCCTAAACAGGGTCAGGGTCGCAAACCTGCAGCGTCACCCATACACCCAAACATTGGCCAAAAGCTCCCCTACCCCACCCCCCCCCCCCCGCCACCGGAGGGCACGGGAGTAGCGACTTTTGAAGTCTGGAACCGCAGAACCTAGATTAAGGGATGCCGAGTGCTATGAAGTATCTGTTGGCCTTCATTTTACCTTGTGATAAACGAGGTTAAGAGCGGCACAATAAGAACGCCGCTTGAAAATGTTCAAAACCAATGCAAACATTGGCAAATTAATTACGTAGTTTTAAAGTACAAAGGTTAAATAATGTTCGTGGTTTGTTTCGTTTTAAAAGAATCTTTTTTACGCTCTCACCGGCTTCCTAAAGTTGAGTGAGAATTTGACCCGTTTAGAGTCCCTAAAACCGCCAGTTTATGCATTTTTCAAACTTTTTAAATTTTCGTCCGTTAAATAACTCGTTGGAACTTTGGATTATTTTTTCTTGAATTAGCTTACCCAAAGGGATGTTTTGGCAAAATAAAAAAAAAATTCGACTTTTTGGTGAGTGTCTTTCGATTCTCGATATTCTCAGAAAATGGCTCTTAAAAAATGTGGGGTCAATTTTTGTGCAATTTTAAGCAAAACAGAGAAATTCCGTTTATTAAATTTTGGATACGAGTCTCCCAGTTGCATGTTGAAATCACGATCTTAGCAATCTATTATCTTTGACAATAATAAATAGTATTTATTTCAGTTAAGTATAGACTGATTTCAAGTTGAAACATAAATTAATCAGTGTCAAAAAGTGCTTTAAAAATAAATGGCAAGATGATTGGGTATCAAGCAATTGAGCTTTCTTGGATTCTTTTATGAACAAGTAGGAGTGAGGGGCTCTAGTGAACTTATTCGGTAAAAACTAACCTAATGGCGTGAAGTCAAAACTGTCTTTTACGACTGCCGTGTTCATGAGTTTGCCATCCTCCAACTCTTTTTTAAGGACGTCCTCGATAAAACCAGCTTCATCTTTTGTTAGAATCAAGCATAGTTTCAAGTTAGAATCAAGCCTCACGAGAACTCCTTCTTCATTCTGTTGGAATGTCACATCTGATATCTTCACGTTGCTGTATTTGCTGGAGTCATTGAATACGCCTTCAAGTTATAGGAATAATCACAATCGTATCCTTAGTACTGATTAAAGGGTGAGTGCTCTTTTGAGTCCCCACTGCATCCTGTATAAAGACAGACGTCCAATCAAGTAACGAGAAACTTAAGAATCACAATACCCAAGTATAGGAAACCCCTCATAAATCTTTTTTTAATTTTTCCAAGACGATTTTTCATCTGCACCTGCCGTTTTCACCAGCTTTAGGCATTTCCCTTAGACACATTTTGACACAATTTTGGTGGGAATCGGTTGCTATGATAACAAGTAATGACATAATAAGTAGAAGGCGGTGAAGCCATTTTTTAATATAAAGACGTGTTTTCACCTTTTTCGGTCAAAAACGCTAGCACAAAATGTTGACAAAAGCAGCAAAGTGTGCCGAATTATGTCACACTCTACACGTCTAGCTTCAAAAATTTTCAATTTTTGCTGTATTTTGATAATTTTCAATTGTGGCTAAAATCTTAGCTAGCGGTTAAGATGGTGGCTATTTTGGATGACGTTACAGGCCCCCAGCAGTGCCGCAGCCCGTAATTTATACCTCATCCTGTATAGCACATCACAGGCCTCCTTCTAAAGGATTATTGTAACACAGCAAGTTCAATCTAAAACAAAGTAGGTCCGAGAAAACGCCGTGACATGAACATACGTTAGCTGCTCGCGTGGGCTTCCTGGTTCCACCGTCTTGATCGCCACTAAAACAGGGCTTTTTGACGACATGCCATAGCTGTTGGAACACCTACAGCTAAGAGCTCCAACTGCTGTGATCTGTGTCAGATTAATGACTCACTTAATCCTCAAATCACCGTTAATCCTTGATTTCTCCGGCAGAAGTTATTTCTTAAAGAAGTTCCTGTTAGAATTTTCAGCTTTCAAATTATTCCCATATTAAGTTCACTTTTTAAGTTGAGCAGCACTCAGCTTAAAAAGGGCAAGGGCCGTTCAAGGACCCAGACCTTCGCGGGTGTCCTCCCGTGTCCTCCGGGAAAAAGATTCGTTTGCGCGCCATTTTAAAGGAAAACACAGCAAACTATATATCGTGGGAAAAGTTAATAAATGTAAATTTCGCATACGAAAATTGCAAAAATGACTGTGAAAATGACCATGCGTCATTCAATCAGATACGTCGATTAATAGGGTATCAAAATACGGCGGATTTCTTTGAAATTTGGGCAAAACATTTCTTAAATGTTGTGAAACCATAGTGGTTCGGTTTCATTTTTTAATTTATAATATTTCACCCTTGGCGATCTTCAATGCAATGCACATCGCGTATTCTTTGCTGGTCGAACTTGACAGACTAGTTAAAAAATAACCAGTCAGAAAATCGAAAAATGCCCACACACTTTTGATGATTGATCCTCTGTGATTAACGCTGTGCAGTTATTTTACCAATGTGCTTGGATTTGTATATAACCTATTAATTCAAATGAATGACACATGGTCACTTTCACAGTTGTTTGCGATTTTCTTTGAGGAAGAAACCGGCAATTCATATTTTTTTCCGAAATCTACATTCGTTAACCTTTCCAAAGATATATAGTTTGCCGTGTTTTCCTTTAAAAGGGCGCGCAAACGAATTTTCTCGGGGTCACCCACGAAGGTCCGTAGTAACCTTAAACTAGTATTCCAAAATTATTAGCTACTAACTGCATCCGCCATTCTATTCTTCAATGTCTCGTAATCCATTGACGATTTGTTTGCATAAGCCTCTTCCCATTTTTCCTGTAATACAATGCTGAGGTTTCCACATGCTGAAAGTGTAAATGAATTTCAAAATATAGAGAGATCACCACGTTATTCAATACACTGGAAAACAAACAGATAATTGCAATAAAAAAGGTGTACAGTCAACGATTACTTGCAAGCTCTAGTTTCAAAAACGTAACATTGCTGTCAACTACAAATGTGAGATTACAAAATATTTATAACATGAGAGGACCATGAAACGAATATTTTCGAATTACGGCTTATAATGCTTATTTTGAGGATTTTCAACTGAATCTGATCGATACTCTAGACGACGAACAGTTAAGAACGTTTGTTTCTGATAAAATAGAAAACGATGCCGGTGAAGAACGCAACCTAATCCTTTCTTGGTCTCCCTGTGTTCTTCCTATACCGCTAGCATAAATGCATAGTTATACACTAAATCATTACATTCGATTTCTTAGATGAAAATAACGAATTAATTTAGACAAGCTAGAGACGTTAGACGAATAGTGATTTATGTCAGCGGGCAAGAAAAAAAGGGGAAACCATGGGCATAGTATAAAGATAAAATTTCTATTGATGTTGCTGTAAAAAAGGCAGTCTGTTTGTTTGTGTGTTCATTATATTTCTTAGTTCGCTCTTTAGGTTGTTTGTTTGTTCCTTTGTTTTTGTTTGGTCCGTAAACTTTTCCATTTTTGTTCGTTTGCTGGCTTGAATGTTTGATCGATCGGTTCATTCGTTTTTTGTTTTTGCTTTTTTGTTTGTTTGTTTGTTTTTTCTCACAAATTGGACTTTCCTTGTCTTTCTTTGTAAGCTGGTAGGTTCTTTTGCTTGGTTTTATTTTATTTTCTTCGCTTTGTATAATTACTTCTTCATGTGTTTCGTTCGTAGCCTCTTTTGTTTGTTCATTCGTTTGGTTTGCTTACTCTTGTCTGAAGGGGGTGGTGTCGTAGGTGGAGTGGTCGGCTGCACTGTCACGGAAGCTGAGCTGCCAGCTGTCATGGAACTCTGAGAGGATGGTGTTGGGGTTATAGTTTGTGACGAAGCAGACTGCGATGAAGCAGATTGTGAAGATGTGGATGGGGTAGCTGTTGCTGATGAGGAAGTGGTGGTGCTGGCCTGCGCTGAAACATCTGCAAATACAACGACAACTCGACATTAAGTACCACATCAGATATGTTTGGATTAGATATGTTCAGATATCAAATCCGTTTAGTTCCGAGAAATTTTTTGCATAAGTAATGGTTGTAGCATGTATACCAATTACTGAACCTTATCAAATCCTGCTGTCCTCTCTTTGCAATATTTCAATGATTTCCGAAGTGTCTGAGGAAAACGGACGTAGTCGTTCTTGCTATCAGGGTTAATTCTAAAAGTCCTAAGGCCAGCACCGTGTAATGTAGCAAACATTGTAGTGTGCAGTTCGGAAAACGTTTCATATTGCAGCCCGGGGTTCGGGGTGGGGGCGGTTGGGGGGGGGGGGGGGGGGTAGGAGGGAATCCCTATAGTTCACTATGCCGGTAGGCTCCGTCTTTGTTGTCTTAGTATTTTAAAGGGTGACCAAATTACGTGCACCTTAACTAAAAGGGATGGCAGCTAAATCTGAGTACTAAACGGATTGCGAAATGTTGCAAAAACCACAAAGAAAAAAGTATTGGAAAGCTTGAAGCATTCGAGCAGCTAATGATCTAATATTTTTTAGCTTCTTGAGGCATAGACATGGCTTAATTGTTTTGTTGTAGGGGTATTGTAGGAGTACCGTTTCACTCATATTAGTATATTAAAAAAGGATAAGGATTGGAACTTCGGAGCGGGCCTCCCTATACGAGACTTTTGGATGTGTTTCGAGACACATTAAAAGCGCTATTACATCATTCAGTTTAAACACCTTCGTCCCAACCCGTCCCCTACCCCTATCACGAAATTGTCTCGTACATCTGAGTAGATTAATTAATTAATAAATAATAATAATAATGATAATAATAAACCAAAATAATAATGATAATAATAATAATAATAATAATAATAACTTAATTAACCACTCCCTGAGAAGGGCTTTTCAGAGGAAATGAAAGAAATAATCGAAATGAACATAATATCTTTAGGAACACAACTGGCAGGAGGCAAACCAGCTGGCTATTTAAAAGCCTGGCCAAGGGAGTTGAACTCGGGTATACCGAGAACAACCCTAGGTACTGCAGAGAGCGGGACTTGACCCCGGGACCTCCTGTTTTCAAGACCTGCGCCCAAACCACTCGGCCAGGCTGCCTAATAAACGGGGTGGTAAAGGGGGGCCCCGATCACGAATCACGAGCCTATTTTCGTTCAAATCACGAATCACGTACGTTTTTTGAAACATTTCACGTATCACGTAGCTAACATACACCATTGGAAAAAAATATCCCTAATTGACTAATTAATTTGCTTTGCATTGTTTTTCAATACACAGTCTTTTAGAGGAGCTACGAGTGCGGAAAAAAAGATCCTCAAACGCATGAATTGCCGGAGTCAAGAGAATACGTTCTTCTCACAAAAACAGTCTTTAAAGTGTCCTATAAGAAACGGGGACGAGGTATCTCTCCTAGGCTTTAAGTTTAATGTCATATACTCTTTAGTTTATTGAACTCTCTTACTGTCATTAGTAGGACGACAATGCCCTATTTGGAAAGGTGAGTGCCCTCCCTGACCGAATGCGAATTATAAATTGTTTTTGGAAGAAAGTTATTGTAACCTCATTCGTTTATGCTTCTCTCCCAGGCCGTTCATCTACTAGTTGGTCATCTTCTTTGTCAGATGCAAAGTCGTATTCAGATCAGTTCCCATTCACATCAATAAGATTTGGAAACTCGTGTTTCCACGCCTCCCAGAATCGTAAAGAATAGGTTTCAATCTCGCTATCACTGGCAATTTACTACATAGGCAATTGTAATGTCGACGTTTTTCCCCGTAAACCTTTGCTAATCGCAATATTGGTGAGACCCGTAAACTGAATAAAATGCGGCTTGAAATTGCACAACTTTTTCTTGATCCCTTTCGGATAGTGGAACATTTTAAAAACTTTTCTTTTTGCAGTGGCTGGCTAGAACTCTAACTGTTTTAGTAACATTAGCAATAATGTTATCACACTCCACTCGCTGAGCTATGAAGACAGACAGACACGTGTAGTTAACAATAAGCTACATATCATTTGAAATGACTTTGTAGGGAATTGTCTGACCTATGACGTGTTACATGTTGTGAAACGTCCATCTCGTTTATTTATATATTTTTTGTTTTACTTGCTCACTATTGTAAATTGATTTATTAGCAACTAATTTAGTTTTGGTTTTCACGAATATTTTTGGGCGGAATCACGAATCACGGTCTTAAAAATATGGAGATCACGCATCACGCCAGACCGCAAATTCACGGATCACGGCGATATTTGAGTTGCTTTCACGTGTCACCCGCTAATTTTTCCTTAAATCACGCGTCACGCATAACCCCTTTACCACCCTGAATAAATAAATTACAATTCCATTGCTAACAGAAAAAAAATTGTTGATGAAAGTGACCTGCCTTTATTATTGATTTGTTTCAGAGACAGTAAGAGATTTCCATTCACTCATGAGCTCAAGAGTCAGAGTAAATATCTCCGACGCAAAACCATTGTCAATAATTATTAAACCCGTTTATTAGGGAAATATTAGATTCAAAAAGTCACTTTGTGGACATATGCTCCTTGATGTTTATGTGTGTGAGTACGATCTTTCTTGAACGGTGAGTTTGTCAGCGACAAACCGACTTTAGACACTAAAAGACAAGGGCAATGCCGTAAATCGTACCGACAAAATCAGTTACAGAGAAAGTTCGCGACATTATTATTCGGATAGAACTTTTAAAAATTTATTGCGTTTTCTTATTTTCTTTAGATACTACCTCCTAACTTTCGATAAACGTTAAATTTAACACATTTTTAAGGCATAAAAATGTCCCTGTTTTCATAACTAAGAAGGATAGCAAGATTTAAGCATAAACTAGTAACA
This sequence comes from Siderastrea siderea, assembly GCA_964030785.1. Classification (NCBI taxonomy): domain Eukaryota; kingdom Metazoa; phylum Cnidaria; class Anthozoa; order Scleractinia; family Rhizangiidae; genus Siderastrea; species Siderastrea siderea. Next base: position 3,104,778 of record OZ034969.1, read on the forward strand.
GACGCGTGTAACCACATTTGGGAAACAAGCCGGTTCTCTCTCTGAGAAAATTTACTGCCGTTTAGGACTATGAACGCATAGAACTGTGATGGCCATTCTACAAATATCCTTAAGGTAATGGCCCTAAAACGATCGTTTGAGAAAAAAGAAATGAAAAAAAAGAACAACGAGAATTGATTTCTGTTCAAATTGTTGTCTGGGTGCCTCGGAAAGCAAACAACTGCAATTAAAACGTTTTTAACCTTGTGAGATGAACACCACCAATAAGGCAATCAAAATAATCGATGCAGAAGCCATTTTGCCACAAGGATTGCTGAAGCGATGTTGAACGTTATCGCGCAATTTCAAATCCTTAACTCAACGTTCTTAATGGAAACTTCAACTGCATCCCTTTTGATCGAAGAATGTTTGCCGCGAGGTTGTTGGGGTTATGTTTCTTGTTTATCCGTTTCTATGTAACTTTATACTAAAAAGAACAAGTTGTGTATCGTCATACAGCTACGATTTTAATAAACTATGTAACTTTAACTTTGAACGTCGACGTCAAAAAAATTGCTAATGTCTTAACCCTGACAGTAGGCAAACATTGAAAATCTCTCGGTTCTGTCAAGTTTGCCGACAATTTTAGTCCATAGCTTTGTGTATTTTTTGCTCCTACAGTAACGCCTTGCTTGTTTGAGGGTGCTAAATTTGTGGATAAAAAACATACACCTAACATTGACCGTTTTTGCTTGCAGGTGATGAAAACTAGTTTAAAAAAAGCAAATTAACTTGTTTTGTCAGTGGGCTAGTTGGATGATCATTTTAATTATGTAAATCAAATATCGGTAGCTCTGTAAACTTGGCAATGCCAATGATTTCGCATTTTTATTTAATTTTGTTTGCGTGCAAATAACAAAGTTGTTTGGTTGCCAAGACATGGGTATAGAGTGGATAAAGACGCCATGTAAAATACAAATTTCAAACTTCTCTAACTTTGAGCACTTGCGATATTTGTAAACCTAAAGTAGTACACTGACGAACTGACGGACTTAAAATGTTCATGTGTGACTCAGAAAATAAGCTTTGTTTTTGAAAAAGTTCAAGCTAACTACGAACTGTTGAGTTGGAAAGCCAACACAAGCAGATAAGCCAAAACGTTACGTCAATCACAGTAAGATAATTTAAGGTTCACACTTGCTTGAACTCTGATTGGTTGAATCATGGCATAACATCTTCAGTAGGTCAACAAAACTCAAATGCCAACACTAAGTCAATAAATTTCTATTAGGGATTTTTACATTATTTAGAAATATACATTTTTGCTTCAAAGTTGTTGTTCCAGCAAAAAAAAAAAAAAATGCAGGGAAAATCTACACAGTGGAATCTCGATTTTGCGAACCTCACAGGGAAACGGAAATTGTTTCGAAAAATCGGGATTTCGAAAAATCGAAGGTGGCATGAACTCACGCTTGATTTACGAGGTATTGTTTTATAGAAATACAAACAGAAATATCTGCAAACAGAAATACCATGGCCTCTTGTACACTCTTTAGCTTTCATTTGAATGACCACGGTATAGCATTTTACTCAAGACTCGACTCGTACACATGATATAACATTATATGACATTTTATGACATTTTAAAATCATTATATGATTTTATATGACATTATTTCATGATTGACACATTTTCTTTTGTTATTCAACAACCTTTATTTAACTTACAACCCTGATGAATATTAACTAACTGAAAGTCCGGGGAGGGCTTGATTATGTAGCAGGGAAGAGCGGGGCTTATGAATTGAATTTATGAATACGAATGAGGGATTTATCCGTATAAATCCCTCCTTTCAGGGATTTATCTGTATAAATCCCTCCTTTCAGGGATTTATACAGATAAATCCCTCATTTGAAGGAGTTACAGAAATAACTCAATTTAACCTTGCTGGTCCCGAGAAATTGAAATCCCTCCGGCTTTATTTATTTCAACAATAAAGTCATCTGCAAATGTTTTTCATTACAAAACAATATCGAGAAAAATAACAAAACTAATACATGAACCTTTTTAGTTCTGTCGCTTTCGGTTTATCCTTGAAGCTTCCCTCAGAAACTATTTTGCTTAATTCTTCCGCGCACGAATTTCTTGGAGCAGGCTCATCACTGCCTACTACTGGGTCGAAAATAGAATCCAAACTGAAATTGGGTTGTAGTATATCTTGCGAAAAACTATTTTGGGTCAGGAAAAGCTCTTCTTTGCTGTCCGTGATGTCCATAATGACAAAGCATAACCAAATGAATGAGTTGTTTGAAAGCCGTTCGTTCCGCCCTGGTGTACCGAAAAAAACTCGTAAACAAGATCAAAAGAAAAGACCAATAATAGAACACATCAGCCGAGAAACAAAGAAAATACAATGCATGGTCCCTTGTGGAGTTGGCGGAATATCAAAGTACAAAGAAGTCTATCGCTTTCCGCTGACAAATTCTCAAGACAACTTCTCACAGTCCTGTGAAAAATCCCTCATTAGGTCGCTTTTATTGTCTCTGACTAGATCCGATGAAGGTGCGAGTGTACTAATTAGCCGGTATTTGTCTTCTTGAAGAAAAGGTCGTTATTTAAAGATCCCTCATGAATAATATCATGAAATAAGTCAGATTTAGAACATGGTCACACCCACTCAGCCAATCAGTGTCCAGCATTTCGATGCTCTATATTCCATAAAGTGCGTCGAAGGCTGCTTTCACCAGCGTAAATCTAGTAAATCTTGTGGGGCAATCACTGCCTCGAGTTCCTCAATTTCCGTGTATTGGCTCATGGCTGTTTACGCATCAACTGCGATAAACTGCGCAGTGAAGCACTCTCAGCAAAACATTGCAACTCAAGGGCGTGTGTACAATAGCGAAAATATCGTAAACAAAATAACAACGTGATTTCAAGGTGAGAACTAAAAAATTGAAATTCAAAAATACAATCTGCACGCAAAAACGAAATTCTTCGTGGGTGTGACCATGTTCGCAAGATAGAATGCCACTCGGCCTGCGGCCTCGTGGTATTCTATCTTTGCTCGGGACACTATATCCCATAGAACACTCGCGTTCTTTGTCTAACCCTTACTTATATAATTCTTTAATTTTATTGTAATTTTCTAGTATAGTTGCCGTCTGTCACATTTGTAATTTAGGTCGGAAGATCCCTATTGGGAGACTTGATAAAGTTTATTGTATTGTATTGTATTGTATTGTATTGTATTGTATTGTATTGTATTGTATTGTATTGTATTGTATTGTATTGTATTGTATTGTATATATATCTTATTAGACAGTTTAGTGTGTAGTATCGTGGGATATTTTTACGAGTCGCGCCGTATTTTGGCGAGCCCGTAGGGCGAGTCAAAATACAAGAGACGAGTAAAAATATCCCACGATACTACACACTCAACCGTCTAATAAGGGATTTATTATTCAACTTAGCTACAAAATGGAAAAGTGGTTTATAAACTGTCTGAGTTGCGTGACAAATTAACGTGACTTCTGAGCAGCGAGTGAGCGCGCCAGAGGGGTCAGGTTTCGCGCGCTTGACGTGAGGTTGTTGTTGATTGGTCAAAAACGAAAACTTGTCAAACCTGTCAATCGAGCGAAGCGTCGTGATTTTATTTCAAACTTGCAAGGAAAACAAAGATGGAACAAGGCAAAACTGAATTATTTTCGGGTTTACAGCTACAATCACTGCCACAAGTCGTTGAAACACCCTTCCCCTTTCCCCTTGTTCAATGTTGAATCACACAACAACGCACCAGTTTTCTTTTGGTTTTCATTTGTTTTGAAACAACATTGGTAAGGTGGGGGAGGGAGGTAGACACTGCTCAGAAGATGGTGTTTCAACATTCTGGCAGTGATTGTATAGACGTGACAGGGCTTAAATTTCAAGTCACGGCATGAGGGCTTCTGCAATGATCACGAATCTTCGCTTTATTTCTTTCATATGTGGGTGTGGTTATGTGTAAAACATTGAACACGTGCAATTTTTTTGGCATAAATCTATAAAAGAAATAAACCCTATTCCTGCACACATAACAGGAAAAGTAATTTACCAAACAGGATTGATAAACCGGAATTTCGTAAGGAGCGAAAATGGTTTTTAAAGGTTATATACCTGCAGATATTAGAGCATCAGTTTTTCAACTTAGACAAAATACTGACATGAGTATCCGTCAAATTGCGAAAGTCTGTGGTATTTCACCGGCTTCAGCTACAAGGGTTTTAAAAGTCGGTATCCAAAGAAGATTACATTGTTGTCGTCGAAGTGGCCGGCCTAAAAAACTATCAGCGAGGCAAGAGAGGATACTGATGCGGAATTTACTCAAACTGAGAAATGAAAATCCCGGCTTTTCAGTGAAAGATTTGATGACGGAGTGTGGTGTGAGCTTAAGAGAGGTTTCAGAGAGGACTGTTAGTCGTTTACTACAGCGAAACGGGTATTTTTATCTCCAAACAAGGAAGAAAGGACTGTTGACTAAAAGCGATTTGTGCGAACGCGTGCGATTTGCCAAGTTGATAAACACGGTCTATGGTCCGGATGTTTGGACCAAACAAATTGCGTTTTATTTGGACGGAGTATCGTTCGCGTTTAAAACCAATCCACTCGAAGCAGCACGAGCACCCAAAGCAAGAATCTGGAGAAAGCTTGGCGAAGGTTTATCGTTTGGATGCACAGCAAAAGGGAGGAAAGAAGGAACTGGCGGTAAACTTGTGAAATTGTTTGTTGGAATAACGTATAACGAGGGCGTTGTATTGTGTGAGCCATATGAGCACCTATCAGGAGCTTCATTTGCTGCCTTTATTGAAAAGCATTTTAACCCAACATTTACTAAAGCCAATAAGAATGGCAGTAGGCTATGGGTTCAAGATAATGACCCCTCGCAAAGCTCGAGACTCGCAAAAAATGCGATGAAAAATTGCAACTGTGATACGTCGCTTATTGCGCTACCTTGTCGAAGCCCAGACCTTTCTCCGCCAGAGAACTTTTTTCATTTAGTACGATGTAAGCTGAAAAAAGATGCTTTAAGGCTGAACATCACTAAAGAAACATATCAAGAATTCAAGGAAAGGGTCATCCGCACAATTTATAGCATTCCGGTTGAAAACATTAACAAGATTATCGCGTCAATGCCCGATCGGCTTGATGCAATTATAGATAAGAACGGTTGTCGTACAAAATATTAAACACAAACAGTGATGTTTATTTGTGTTTTACCCAGGAGCTCAGGACCTTTTGGTTATTTTAACAGTTAAAGTACACACACAATTTCATACTTACAAACGAAGAAATGTATTCAGTTAGCAAGGAGTGGATCACTATAATGTGCAATAGCTTCGTTATAAGATACATTTACAATTGCGTAATTTGTTGTGTTTACGGGTTACCATTGTAACCCGACAACATTTGAAAATGAACATAGACCTCATTGTTATTAAATAAATGACGGGTTACAGTGGTAACCCGTAAACAATGAACGTAATGTTATGTCTGTCTGAGTACTAAACAAAGTAACAGAATATAATCCTTCAGATCATGTCAATTTAACTGTTATAAAGGTGTCACAAGCTTACTATTTATTTCATTTAACAATCTCCTTCATATTAAAATATTGCCTTCGTTTCCGAAAGGCTGTTTCAGTACAAAGAAATAAGAACTGTTCGAAGCGCATAAAATGCCTCTATTCCAATATGAGTTGCGCGAAACATTTTGGACAAGACTCAATAACAACTTGTTCTTCTTGTAGTATTCGTGCGTGTAACGAAAACACGCGCCACCTTACCGCCATCATTTCGGTTTCCCTATCGTCCACTACACCGTTTCTAAGAGAAATAATTTCACTCTTTGACGTGCAGAAGATTGGTGTGTCCTTATCGAACACAATGTCTTGCGCGTAATGCGTCTTTGGGGCAGAAAAATGCACAGGTTGCCCTTCTAGTAATAAAAGCATGTCTTGCCAAGGTAGCACTTGTGCAGACCACCTAAAATCGTTGAGAAAGATGATTTCAGCGTTTTCGGCGCCCACCCAAGCAAATGATGTGCTCGCAGGGTTTACAAATGTCTTGTATATCACGGTCAGCGGATTTAATAGAAACGTTTTACCTCGATTTGCGCCACCTTTCAGAAAAATATTGCGGTACTTTCCTCTACCTTTATCTAACAATTCATGAACAGCCGCACCGAACTCTGTTTGTGTAATTCCATTTCGGTCAAGAATATCCTTCGCCATAGTCAACCAACGTCCATTGCAATTGTGTGTACAGTCCCCTTCTAAGGCGGCCTGCAGGATTTCCAATCTTGACATCTGTTGACGCTTCAATTTCTCTTCGGATTCTTCTATTTCCCACCCTGTTTTGATGGCTTCTTCTACTGCTTTCTTCCCTCTGTTTACAATGAACTGAGCCAAATCTGTTTTCCCCTCCGTCTTCTGTCTCTTGGCAAGTGCAAGTAGGCCCAGGTAGCTTTTGATCCCTTTCGATACAGCTATCTCTGAGACTTCAAACATGCTTAGGCGTGGTGCTCGTTTTCTCTTTCTCCCAGATGTTGTTGGAGTGCTCTCTTCCTCTGATTCTGTCTCTTCACTTTGTGTCGATGTAATAGCGGTCCTGTCAGCAGCAACAGCTTCGCTAGCTGCCGTTGTCACTGGTGGTTGGCTGTTCCACAGATCAGGGTGTCCAGGCGAATGCAAAACCTCACTGTCCTCTTTAGTCACGTACAGCCAGGCACTGTAGTAGTTGACGTGTCTGTTTGAAAAGTGTACATTTATACTATATCGAGACTGCATAAATTGCCGAACAGCTAACCAGCGTCTAGGCTTTGATAGCTTAATAGCCATATGGAAATGTATACCACCATCAGCATGATACTCTAGGCAACACGACCATTGCTCGACGCGAGACTCGGTGTTTTCATCTCGAAAATGAAACGCCTCCAAAACGAGATTTGCAAACCTTTGCCGAGAAGACACTTTAAGTGTGTCCGCTTGACTGTAGGTTATTAAATAAACTCTCCGTATTTCACGAACTCCTAAACTCGCTTGAGTGTTAGAACTTTCAGCCATTTTGTAGTGTTGGGAAATCAAAAGAAATGTCGTAACCAAGACCACCCGTAATGTATCTCGACAGAGAAACAATGCAATTAACTACTTGTTAATTAAGGCAAAAGTGTCACCACATCACTGCACGCGAAAATGTATTAACAAGCGATAAACGATTTACAGAAAGACATGTATTGCTGCTATGCTCCATCTCACCCACAACAAAGAACAATAATCACAGAAATATACTCCATCTCGCGCATAAATGAAATCAATAATCAGAAATAATGAGCTTCCACTGTCAAAGAGTAACGCAGTCTAACAAGACATTCGATACGTTTATTTTGTATACAATCACTGCCACAAGTCGTTGAAACACCCTTCCCCTTTCCCCTTGTTCAATGTTGAATCACACAACAACGCACCAGTTTTCTTTTGGTTTTCATTTGTTTTGAAACAACATTGGTAAGGTGGGGGAGGGAGGTAGACACTGCTCAGAAGATGGTGTTTCAACATTCTGGCAGTGATTGCAATCACTGCCACAAGTCGTTGAAACACCCTTCCCCTTTCCCCTTGTTCAATGTTGAATCACACAACAACGCACCAGTTTTCTTTTGGTTTTCATTTGTTTTGAAACAACATTGGTAAGGTGGGGGAGGGAGGTAGACACTGCTCAGAAGATGGTGTTTCAACATTCTGGCAGTGATTGTAGTCCGGCAGCACAAGGTCAGCCTGATGAAATTTCTTTGGAGGTTTGTAAAGTTTTGTTTTCTCTGTTCTCCTTCTTGTTTCGTTCCGGTCTTCATATGTTTGGTTTGTTTCGGTTTCACGGTTCTGTTTTATTTTGTTCGCCCTGGTTTTCACGTTTGCCCCTTTTCATGTGGACTTTGCGAACCATTTTGTAATTTCGTATATTGTTTTCCCTGCCTTCAGTGTTTTGCCCCTTTTGTGGGCTTTGTGGGCTATATTTGGATAGGTTTGTTATTCGCCCTGCTTCTAATGTTTGCCCCTTTTCATGTGGGCTTTGCAGGCCATTTTAATTTCGTATGTCGTTTGCCCTGCTGTCAATGTTCTGCCCCTTTGTGGGCTTTGTGGGCTATTTCTGGTTTAGTATGTTATTTGCCCTGCTTCTAACATTTTGCCCCGTTTTGTGGGCTCGCGGGCTACTTTTGTTTTGATTTTGTTCGCCTTGTCGGTTTTGCGATTTAATACTGGTTTAGTATGTCCTTCGCCCTGCTTGAGCTTCGCGGACCATTTTCTATTTTGCATGTTGTTTGCCCCCGTTTATTCGACTTTGCGGGCTGTTTCTAATTTGATATGGTGTCCGCTATGTTTTTATTTTACGTTTTGCCCTTTTGTTGGGCTCTGCGGACTATTCCGGCTAATTTGATTTGTTTCTTTTTGCCCTGTTAATTGGGCTTGCGAGCTATTTCTGTTTTGATTTTTTTTTGTTCGCCCTGCGGGCTTTTCAGGCCTTTGTTGCTCACCCTGTCTCTAACGTTTTCCCTTTTATATGGGCTTTGCTACTATGGCGGGCCATCGCTGTCAAAAGGAAGATATCATGATATTATGAATGATATCATGATATCTGCCTAATATCATGATATCGTGATATCATGATATCAAGATATCATGACGTTAGGATATCACTAAGATAGGATCTCGTTTAATTCGTAAACCATTAGCAAATGTACTGTTATAGTTAACCATTTCGCAAATGCCTTGTTATCAGTGTTATTTTTAATGTCTGACTTTTGAAATTACCACGCTGAGTTGACGTTAACTGCGGCCATCAGTAATCAGAAAAAAACGTGTTATTTTTAATGTACTTCTGCGAACCGTGTCTTTGTCCGCGTTCTTCAAGAAGACCTTGAGGCCTGTGCATACGTTAATCTTTTTCTTGGGATGGACACTTGTGCTCTGGAAGGAACAATACTGTATTGGCTAGCTTTGCTAAGTGTGTGGTTCCCGGGAGTGGGGGGAGGGAGGGATGGTTGTACTCATGCAACCAGATTCCCGGTCTCCAGTGAGCACGTGCCTTAGCTAGGTTTTTGCCTGATTCGTGGTAGCTGTTTTATCAATAGCAAGGGGTTTGAAAAGCTATTTCTGTAGACTGGAGGATTTTTTTTCGCACACTTTTAAAATTGGCCAATCACGCAATAGGTGATGTGACATAAGCTTAACGCTCGTTACCCCTAGTTGTCCCACGCCGTGTAACGGCTGTATAGCTAGTCTGCTGACAAATTATATCCGACGGCTATCCGTGGCAAATAATCTATATACCAAACCATAACTTTCCTTTTTTTATTTGCCGTAGAATTCCGGAAATAACACGATCCCTCCCCTAGAGAGAAACGCCTACCCTAAAGTAACGTTAATGCTTGTATAGAGACCTTGGGATAAAACCCTCCCAAAAGTAATGGCCGCCCGTAAATATGGGACCTAATGACCTGAGGGAAACCTAAGTTTTGAAAGGAAGGTATGTTCTCTCAAGACCACCCTGATATTGTCAGTTGACCGTGGTAGCCTGATACTTGGAACTTACTTTACCTTGGGAGGGGTAGCTAGGTTAAGGGAGTGGAGAGGGAAGGGTTTGCATGCGAGTTGCGCTTTGTGTTTTTTTTCCCCGATGGCGTGTGTCGTACTGATCTTCAACCCTAGTCAACATTTCAGACCAAAGCGACAAAAACGTATGCCCTATTTGTAGCAATTGTACTCACTCCCACAAAATACAACAACTCGTAATAGTATTTTTCAACATTATTCTTAATAATTTTCGCGCGTACCGTATTTTCTCGAGTTAACGCGCCCGGTGTTTATTTAAAAAACGACATTTTGGCTCCGAAATTTCGGTTTGAGGTGTAACTTGGGGCTTTTAGCTACTGGGCTGAGCTCTTCCATGAAAATGACGAGGGGGAGCTCCTACACGAACAAGAAATCAACGCTGTAAACACTGTTAAAGTAACACGATTAAGGAAAGCCGTACTGTTGGTTGTGGGTAGATTTATTTCATGAACAGGCTGTAAAGTCAGACATTAAGAGCACCTGTCTGTAAAAATCAGACAAAATCAAAATTCGGCGGCAAGGGTGGAAAATTCGATTTCTTTCATATTTTAATGTTAGATAGGTTAGGGTATATCTAAAATCACTGGATACTTTTTTTGGCAAAATATCCTTTTATTTCAAGAAAAATGCAAATAACGAACTTCCGTTAAAATCGCCATTTGAAGCAGTAAATTATGACATCAATTTGAGGCGTTCGCGTGCAAAAACAAATCCCTCTGTCGTCTTTTAAACACTCAATTTTACTTTTGCAATCTCTCAAGAGCTTCAAAACTGATTTTGGTAGAAACTGCGTTGTTCTTTGTGTTTGAAATAATTTAATTTTGAAAGTATACATTTCTCATCAGGAAAAGTACTTCGTGAATTAAATTATTTTTCACCATGTGCTAAACCTTCAAATCGATTCAGCTTCTGGCTGTTGAATTAAGAAAAGATGTTCTCAGGATTGCTGCAAAAATTTCTTTGGGCAAGTGATTGAGAGCGACGCGAGAGCTTTTCAAAGTTCGTTAAAATGCAGGTTGTTTGACCCTTCTTGGCAACATTCCATTCGCGAGTCACGCACATATTTTAATGTGTTTCGACCCACATGAGATCGAAAACGTCAAACAGAAAAACAGTTCGAAATGCTCTTACCTCATTTGCTGTAGAGGACAGGTCCAGAGGCCATTTCCGAGTGATTCTCTTGCCGTTCGACGTATTTTGGTCCTGTTGATGACATCCAATGAACACCGCCAACTGGGTCAGTGTATCGTAAACGGTCGAATAGCTCAACAACAACCTTTCTTCCAAAACGTTCGACATCTTTCTACACTGTGACATCTTACTCAAAGGTTCAGTTGCTGGTCAGTGTTGCTTAGTTGGCAATACACAAAAAGGTTTTTTATCATCACATGTCGCCGCTAACGTGGCCAGAGTTCTATTTAGAGCCGCGTCACGCAATGTAAATCATTGGAATGGACATTTTACTAGAGGGTAGGGGAAGGGCAAAATCTGCTCGGATTCTTTTTAAACGGCTCAGGGTTCGAGAAATTGGAGGAACTAGTAATGGACCAAAAAAACGAAACAAAATTAGTGCTACATTTAGGCACCTCAACCTCCCGTGCCAGAATGCAGAAAAAGTAGTCACCCCTCGGCGTGAGTTGTAGGCATGCAAATAACAATGTTCGAACACGAAAATTACCTAAAAAGGGTACGTGTACTAGCTTAAGTTAAAAACCTCTTCAAAACGTCGAGTCCAGAACATTAAAATCGTTTTTATCAGGGAAATTGCGATGTGACTAACTAGTTTGTGCTTATTGTTTTGGCTTAGAGGGGGGACCTCGGACTTTTTTTTTTTCACAAATTGCTTCCTTACACAGAAGACAGTTGTTGTTGGTTCCATTTTCTTGTTGTCGGAGTTTGTGGTTACAACACCAGACGAATCAAAAGCTTGAAAACAATTGTTCCCTTACTTTCATGCACCAAGAGTCCCAGGCCCGTAGAAGGGGGAGGGGGGGGGGGGGGGGCGGCTCGAGTCCCCAGAAGTTTTGGAAGTTGAAAAAGCATTACAATAAATGAGCCAAAAAATATAGAATTAAAACGAATTAATATGCAACGATTAGTCTTAAATGCTGATGCTAAAAGTTCCTTTTATTATTTTACAACCTTTAACAGGGTTTGACATCTGTTGAGTCACTAGCCACCGGGCAAGTGGGCTTCGGAAATCTAGTAGCCCACCGCACATTTCAGTCGCCCAGGTTCCTTACCAATGTCTTTCTTCACCCGTATCACCTTGACCCTGGCAGTATAGCTTTACTGTGAAGGACCTTAATGCCTTTAATAGCTAAGCGACTGCTGTGTATTTGCTGCAAGCTTTAAGCTCATCATGTTGTTTTAAAACAAGTCTAAGGAACAAAACTATTTTTATCTCACCAATCGAGTGATAAAAGTTACGTTAACGTTTACGAGAGTTAGGTAAAACAGGTCCGAAATTCGTAGTTTGGCTGTCGAAATGTTACAATTTTAACAAACCTTGTAGCTTTAAGGGTACTTTTTTTAAAAACTGATGCTATAAATCTGGTGGATGTTGCCAACAACTTTGTCGGCGAAAAAGCAAACAGGAAGCAGCTTTTTGGCAAATTGTCAACGAAGGATGTTCCCAATGTTCCCCGTTTTTGACGAAATCGACCCAAACTGTGGCATTGTGAACAGAGTTAGTATCTATGTGCACGAGTGTGTATTTTGAAGGGGGGGGGGGGGGGAGGCTTTGACTAGGCCAATTTGCTCGCAGCATTTATTTCAGCCTTGGTGCGGCCCTGATACCACCAAAAGAGGTGCTACACTACTGGATACCACAAGTTACAAGTCAGTTTTTACAACGAACGCTTGAATACAATGACGATATGTTCCAGCCATCGTGCAAAACGTGGAATAGTGTCTAGCAGAAGCTGCAGCACAAGGGGCCGGGTCACGGTAAGGAAAAGGAGAGTGGCCAAAAAGTGAAAGAGGACTGGGGAAAAAGGGATCTGAAATTATCTTACGCGGAACTGGTTCGCTTGTAAAAGTTGGATCAGGTGAGTTTTATATTCGCTTGTGGACTATCCGAATATTAGCCAGGTTATCGATGGAAGCCTCACTCTTCTCTTCGTCCTCATTAAGGTGTATGTAGAACGTGAAAGAGGTAACACGCAAGATGCTTGACGTATTTCTGTTATGATATCCTCCTATCCATTATGATAAGTATGCTGGCTGCTGCGAGAGATCTCGCTCACTGGGAACCTGTCTCAGTAAGATTCGTACACAGAAATTCAGGAACAGAACCTCATTTTTTGTTACCATGGTTACGTGCCATATTTCACAGTCTTCAAACAGCACTGGCGTGCTGTTAGAAGCGCCACTCGTCAGGACACACTAATGTAGACTAAATCAAACAGCTGACAAGAAAGCACAGTTAAACACTTCGATTGCACCCATTTGTTATGAAGAGAGAACCCTTCCTGTCCAAAACTCCATCCAACCCTTTAACAGCGAGCTGACTTTCACTCGTGATATAACTGTGCCTTGAACCGGTTCTGTGCCAGCTGAGAACCAGCAGACTGACACCAATGATCATAGGTAGAATACCCGCTCGTCAATTAACAAAAGGGAGCCCCTTGTAGTTATAGGTTTTCCCCGTATTAAAGTTGGGTCTAGTTAATAATAGCGCCACTTCTGTTGCACCACTCACCTGTAACCATGTCTGTAAGCTTGTACAACGGTTGGAATTGCGTTTCAGACTACTAGGCTAGGGTAGCAAATACAATTTTTAATGGTTGTAACAACACTGCTAATAAGTAAGAAAGACACACAACGTCATTAAAACCACGAATAATCCCTGCAATTAACACTGTCTGTTATTTTACTTCACCTCAAAGGTTTTGCCCTTCCCCTACCCCCTAAAATGCCTTTAATACGCATTGCGTGACAAACCAAATACGCACGCGGCGCCATTCACGTTTGGTCCCAATTTAGCAGTCAAATCTGATAATGCTTTTGTGCACTGAAAACTGAGCAACACTCGTATTAAATCAACTGAACCGTTGAGTGAGATGTCACAGTGTAGAAAGATGTCGAACGTTTTGGAAGAAAGGTTGTTGTTGAGCTGTTCGACCGTTTACAATAGTCACTGACCCAGTTGGCGGTGTTTATTGGATGGCATCAACAGGACCAAAATACGTCGAACGGCAAGAGAATCACTCGGAAATGGCCTCTGGACCTGTCCTCTACAGCAAATGAGGTAAGAGCATTTCGAACTGTTTTTCTGTTTGACGTTTTCGATCTCATATGGGTCGAAACACATTAAAATATGTGCGTGACTTGCGAATGGAATGTTGCCAAGAAGGGTCAAACAACCTACATTTTAACGAACTTTGAAAAACTCTCGCGTCGCTCTCAATCATTTGCCCAAAGAAATTTTTGCAGCAATCCTGAGAACATCTTTTCTTAATTCAACAGCCAGAAGCTGAATCGATTTGAAGGTTTAGCACATGGTGAAAAATAATTTAATTCACGAAGTACTTTTCCTGATGAGAAATGTATACTTTCAAAATTAAATTATTTCAAACACAAAGAACAACACAGTTTCTACCAAAATCAGTTTTGAAGCTCTTGAGAGATTGCAAAAGTAAAATTGAGTGTTTAAAAGACGACAGAGGGATTTGTTTTTGCACGCGAACGCCTCAAATTGATGTCATAATTTACTGCTTCAAATGGCGATTTTAACGGAAGTTCGTTATTTGCATTTTTCTTTGAAATAAAAGGATATTTTGCCAAAAAAAGTATCCAGTGATTTTAGTTATACCCTAACCTATCTAACATTAAAATATGAAAGAAATCGAATTTTCCACCCTTGCCGCGTTATGTTTGATTTTTACAGACAAGCGCTCTTAATAAAACACTGATAACAAGGCATTTGCGAAATGGTTAACTGTGACAATACATTTGCTAAATGGTTTACGAATTGAAACAGATCTTCTCGTAGTGATATCCTAACGTCATCATATCATGATATCACGATATCATGATATCAGGCAGATATCATGATATCATTCATGATATCATTCATGATATCCTGATATCTACTTTTGACAGCGATGGCCCGCCAGAGTCCGTCATGTTTTTCACCTTGCCCTTTTATAATTTGGGCTTTGTGGACTGTTTCTAATTTGCTAACTTTGTTCGCCCTCCCTTTCACGTTCGCTATTTGAATTTTTCAATGTCACAAGCCGTACGCCGCACTGTGTGATTTTTAGCTTTTGTTCTTTGAATTGGTTCTTGCGGCCTCATTTTGCGCGTTGTTTTTTACACCCTCTGTATTTACTTTTGTGTGGCTAATTAGAATTTTTTTAATTTGTTCTCCTTTTAAATTTTAATTTCTGTTGGCCCTGTGTCACATCGATCGCCGACTTTGTAAATTTTTTATTCTTGCAGGTCTTGCTTTTGCATACTGCCATTCAGTCGTAGTCGGTTTTGCTTGGATTAGCAATTCTAACTCTATTTCTTTTTTATTGCTCTCTTATTTAGAGTTGTAGCATTTCGTTTATTTAGTTATTTATTTATTTTTATCTTTTAGAGTTTTTTGCTCCGCTTTATTCGTCTAGTCGTTGTACCTTTATTTGTTTTGCATGTTTTTGGACATTTGCATATCTATCGCACTGTGCCTGACTCGTAAATCCCACTGGGGCCAGTTTTTGTTTATATTTTTCGATCAGTTGTCTGTCTTATTCAAAATACATTTGCACACCATTTCCCTTTTACTAAAATTTAAAAAAAAATTATAAAGTTAAAATAAAAACAGAAATCCACAATGATTTCCATCAAGTATTCTCTATTTATAGCTATGTATTAAGGTTTTCAGTTACTCCTTTTTTTATGCTTGGACTTTGTTATCAATATTTGTCGCCTTTTAGGGCTAAATTTCTTTGCCCATCTTTTGTTTTTTCTTAAGTCTTACAACAGCGTATTAAGGCCTTGGAGAGTGCTCAAGGCACCACTGTCCAGTCGACATTAATCCAGAAGATCTCTTATTACGGTGGGCGAAGAGTTGAAGACTGTGACAAGTACGAAGCTCTCCGTTATGCTGAAGAGTTGGCTTCTATTTACAATCGTATCCCGCTTTTAAGGTGTTTCGATACAGTTTTTTTGGGACTATACCTCACTTTTAAAATCGGCTGTTAGACAGTCTTTATCTTGTCGGATCAACGTGAAATTTGCACTACTTTTTGGTATTGGATTGAACTTTAGCGCGGTTTACATTTTGTGAAAATGGATATTTCTATTACAACGATGAACAAAAAACATCGAAAACACTAAAATTGAAATTTTGCGCGATCCAGACTTCGCTTTGAAAAGCAAACATCAACATTTTAAACTGTGGTGTATGGCAAACAAAATATACAAGAACAAAACAATCTGTATGTTTGTTTCGAAATAAATCGCAAAAACATTTTCAACCTTAGTTTTTGCATAGTAATAGTAAATGCACCGAAAAATAATCAATGCTTTGATGAAATGGCTCGAAAATACTTTCAAACTGTGTCTTTTACTTACTATTTTACGCCTAGAAAGTTTTGTTGGAACTAGTGTTCGCGATCTCGAGAACGAATTGTTTTTCTAAGATCATTCGTGTAATAATTTTGTGGTAATTTTTGAATTTGAGCGCTTTTGCGAAAATCGTAAGAAAGGCTCGATGGATTTTTTTAAAACATTAAACACGCGTGCTTGACGATGTGACCAATTTTAGTATCGAGTCTTATTAACATTGATTAGCTGGAACACTTTTAGATTTAACGCTAAAAACGACGTATGAACCGACGGAAAAGGTTGCGTTACAAATTCACAGTTGGCAAGTAAATGCTAATATATTCAAAGTAATGCGTAATTCATTGCTCCGTGATTTTTATCTGGTTTCTTTGTTCTTTGTTGCACTGTAGATTACAACGAAAAGTAAAAATCACGGAGGAATGCTTTGCGCATTACTTTGAATATATTAGCATTTATTTGCCAAATGTGAATATGTAACGCAAGCTTTTCCGTCGGTTTCATACGTCCTCTTTAATGTTAAATCTAAAAGTGTTCCAGTGAATTAATGTTAATAAGACTCGATACTAAAATTGGACACATCGTCGAGCACGCGTGTTTAATGTTTTAAAAAAATCCATGTTCTTGTATATTTTGTGTGCCATACACCACAGTTTAAGATGTTGGTATTTGCCTTTCAAAGTGAAATCTGGATCGCGGAAAATTTCAATTTTAGTGTTTTCGAGGTTTTTTGTTTATCGTTGTCATCGAAATATCGATTTTCACAAAATGTAAACCACGCTAAAGTTCAATCCAAAACCAAAAAGTGTTACAAATTTCACTTTGATCTGACAAGGAAAGGACTGTTTAAGGGCCGATTCAAAAAGTTAGCTATGGTCCCAAAAAAACTGTATCGAAACACCTTAAGAAAGAAACGGACCCCCTTTCTACAGTCCCAAGGGATAACTTATAAACTGCTAAACATGCGCAATCGAAACAGTGCGTGCAGGTAACCGAGCTGAGACTCTAACTATGGTTTATATCATCACACATTTACATCAGTTTGGGCAATGAGGTATCTGACTCATACTTTCACGTTTTTTTTTTACAAAATTTTGAGCCTTAATTCGTTCAGTAGTATTCATTTATTTAGTAGGTTTTCAAAGCATCAGAAACTTTCGGAAACATTAGAAAACAAAGCCGGTAATATTGACATGAACGCTTCCATGGAGACCGAGAACAGTGGTGTCTAGAATATACTATTAAGTTATCTTTGTAGGATTAGTACCTCAACTGTATGAAATATTTGTTTTTGTCACCAGTGGGGACCACGTATAAAGACCCATTGACACTTACCGTGTTGCACTGCGCATTGTTTATTTTGATTCGACCGGACATGGGCCGCGATCTCTCGAGAGGAAAACTTACCACCTCTCATTTCCAGGAAGAAATGAACACTGAGTTTGAAATGTCGGCAGTAAGTAATTTTTAGTTTCAACAAGCAGCCTTGTCAGATATCAAAAGCCCGTCAAATACTTTTGCCGAATTTGTTTTGGGTCGCTCAACCCGCCTCTGTGTAGCAATCGCCGAGGACATTTTCTTCGCCTCCATTTATCCCATTTAAAAGCAAAAATAATAACGCCAAGACGCAGGAAAATTGTTCCTACTTTCACCGAAAGTTTGAGATCGATGCGAACGAAATTGAAACCTCCAGCGAGCCGTGAAGTTTTCTGTATAAAAAACATACTTCCAGTCGGCTCTTTTCGGTGCGTTGCTTCTAATTTGCATCGGGCATAATTTCAAATGAGCACCGCCGGCGGACGCTGTTTTTAGCCACTTTCGAGACTCACATCGAAAAAATTTCGACGGCCAGAGACGCGGAAAACCTCCTTCAACTTTCGCCGAAAGTTTTAGTTCGATGCAGAACAAAACGAAGCCGCCAGCGAGCCAAGAACTTTTGTACTTTATCTATATTTTGCCGTGCAGACAATACTTTGTTCTGGTCGATTGGTCACGTATCGATGTTGAAAAACTCAACACACAGTAAACGAGAAAACTAAAAAGAGATAACAAAACGATTCGAGAATAATTTGTAACTTACAGGGGCACTTATTGGCGATCTAATAGACTTATTTCATTTACATGAAAGACCGAATTTGTGAGCCAAACCCGAAGGTTGCAGTTTCTTGCCGGCCTACCCTCGAGCCTTTGGCGGCATCGCTCCACGGAAAAGTTCCAGTCGCGACCAAAAATGGCTTCTACCACATCACAACGCGAAATACCACGTAGAATATATGTTATATCTGTCTTTGTACTTAAAAGGTGAGCAAAATTAGCCGAACATTGCGCGATGGAACCAGATTACTTTAGATCTTTCAAACAGTCGCGATGGCTGAGTATTTTCGTGGTCCACGAAATTCAATTACGACCGCGTTGCATTATGGAAAGTGTCAATGGGTCTTTAAACACCTAACTTTGTGAGACCTCAATAATCTGACGTCAGCAAACTTATCAGATGTCGTCATCAGAGGTAAGAATTTCTCGAGACGTACATCCATAGCTCTATACTGATGTACTTTTAGCACGAACCGATTCATTATTGTTCTAAGATGTATTTAACGGAGATCTTTTGTCCAGCTAGAAACCACACAAAGAATATTCGTATTTCTTAGCTTTTTCACAGATGAAGAGCCATTTCTATTTTAAATGGATACGCTGTGAATAAACCGTTATTATTATTGTTATTATTATTATTATTATTATTATTGTAAAAAAGGAAAAATAAAATAACACAAGCAGAAGAAGACCTGAAGTTATTTTTTTACGGCCCGTAAACACAATAGTTAAACTGAAGTACGGCCCAAAATACTAGTGGGTATAATAGTGGGTATGGTTTTTATTTTTAAAAAATGAGGCACAATACAATTTCTACAGCTTCTGTAGGCACTGTATAGTTTCAAGGGATAACTTCCATTATTACATATTATTAATATATAGATTTAGCCAAGCCTCAAAGCAGAGCCGCGAAGGAATAAACTGGTGTTCGTTTCTGAAAAATAGTCCTGAAACTTTTCGGTCTGAAATATATTTCGGGGCTTTTTTTGGGTCGTTCGCTTTCGAAAAGTGTTTCTCAAAAAGCCTGAAAGTGTTCCGAATTGTCCTCCAATATTTTGGGGATCTGTTCTGTAAAGCCAAGCTCGAAAGGTCGTTCTAGAGGCTGAGCACAGCTTGATTATTTTACTCACGAGCCGTCTAGCTTGGTGTTTGCAATGTTTCCATATCCTGTCATTAACTGTCAAGGCTTGTCAAATCTCCTTGGTCTATTGGCTGTTCGCTTGAATGAACTTGAAACGGCGCTCATTTACAAAAACAAAATAAAAATTATTCGACTGTTTAAATGGGTTAAACACGTTCTAAAATAACTAGGGATATTCTAAAGTGTCGATTTCGGAAAGATATGGACATTATCGCCAACTTTTTTCCAATTTTTATAAGCAAAAATGGAAAGAAATGGCTATTTTTATTTCTTTTTTGACATTTAGTTTTTTGCTCGGAAAAGATGCACATAAAAAAGCTGATTTTGTTCGTAAAAACATACAAAATCTTGATGGCAGGAATTAAGTCTCGTAGGCCGATTTCTTCCATAAGTTCTGCTTCGAAATGTCTTCGGTCAAATTCAGCTAAAAAGCAACCAAACTTGACAAAATAACTGTTATAGCGTCTGGTAAACTCGTGCCAAATTTTTCGAAATGTTTCCATGACTATATTTCTTACTGCAAAATACTACAAGTATTCTACGTTTCTTTCCATCAAACATTTGTCTCTAAATTGCCTAAAAAGTTGAGTTGAAATTTATTAAGATCTTTCCAACTTGAATGGCCTCAGAAATTTCTGAGCCATGAACAGAAAGTACCACAGAAAATACAGGGTGGCATTGGGCTGCAGAAATTTCCGCGGCGCAATTGGACCAAAGAAGTTTCCTGGCGCTGATGGGTCGCAGAAATTTCCGAGGCACAATTTCTTGGCACCGTTGGGCTGCAGAAATTTCTGAGGTTCTTTTGGCCACAGAAATTTCTGAGGCCCTTTCGGCTGCAGAAATTTCTGAGATCATTGGACCGCAGAAATTTCTGAGGCCCTTTTGGCCGAAGAAATTTCTGAGACTCATTGGACCGCAGACATTCCTGAGGCCCTTTCAGCCACAGAAATTTCTGAAGCCATTTCGGCCACAGAAATTTTTGAGGCAGAAATGAGTCGTAGAAATGGCTGAGAGACAGGAGTTCGCAGAAAAGGGCTACTGATATTTCTCTGGTCTCCTCTAACAGCAATTTCAATCTGCAGAAATTAGAAATTTCAAATGGTTAATCTCTCTCCGTAACAAATGGATATCTTAATAAATAGTCCCTTTATTTTATTTGAGTTTACCACTGATTTTCACTTTTTAGTACTTAATAGGCCTATTCAAAGAATACTCAAGAAAACCACTGTCTCTATTTCGTAATTCATACATAACAGTCTTGCAGTAAGTATCATATAATTTCCTTTCTCTAACTGATGGGCAAGGTAGTTTCATATCGATATTAACCAGGAAACACTGTTCTTTGTGCATAAAGCTGTTAAGACACACCTAATTTAGTATGAGGTAATGCTTTCACACTGATAATATTAAGACGAGGCCGATTTACTATCAGTTTGTGAAATTAAACCCGTACTAAACCCGTACTACAGTACCTTTTGACAACGTAAGGAAATTTTGGACGACCATCATCAGCTCCAAAAACAACAAACTTGCAGTGATTATTTTTTTAAATAATACAACAAACAATTATTTCCTTATACTTATAAAGTCCAATTTGTCAAATATCTGGGTTAATATGTCAGTGCAATAATCTTGGACTCATTACCAATCCCTTCAACTCCGAAATTAAATGTCCAAAAGATTTCAAAAAACTGAACGAACCCATTAAAAAAGCACTGTCACGAGAATTCTTGTGATAGAGTTTGTTCTAAATTATGGACAAACCTTGTACGAGCGGCCCCTGCAACACTTACGCAAAAGGGAAAAGCGAAACAATTAATTCAGAGTTTAAAAGAACGAGGCATATAACAAATGTGCTGTTTTGTTATTCTTTTGTTGTCCAATGAGATGCAAATGAGTGTGCGGCGTTTTTCTGCAATCCCGTAACTTAGAGCATTTTTGCAATTTGTCCCAGAAACGATGACAGAACTTAAAACGCGCTAACTTTACATAAGTTGTAACCCTTTTATTGTCTTTGTCCGTGGCAAAATGCAATAGTTTCTTTTCACCTGCTTATAAATTAGTTTTTAACAAAGAAGAATATTAACATTTTTAATTAGTCTTTGGATTTGCCGATATCTCGTGACAGTACCAGTTTAATTCAAGAAACTTTTAGAAGGTTATTTGCCTGGCAGTGAAAATAGTTCATTCATCATGTCTCTATTTCTTCATGATTGGCTACATTGCAGTTGGTTCAGCCTTCTCCTGATCAACCTGGTCTTGTTTTTACTTTTCTCTATTATCATGCAATTGAATCCTGTTCCAACTGATGCACAAGCCGCTGATCCTATGTAAAAAAAAAAGAATAAAGCTATTATGGAGATTTTATCAGACATACTGTTGTTTTATGCGGAATATATAAAACATCTTCTCTAGTTTTATTTTGAGATCAGTTAACACCTCGACTGGTTAAGACGCCAAAAACAAAACATAAAACAAAGCTCTTACCATAATACCTATTCACCAAATTAAATTTAAGGCAAGAACATCTTGCTTTTTAGTTAAGCTGATTTACTTAGGGTCTGTTTAGATGAAGAGGAGCTCCCAGGTAGGTACGGTAACACGCTCAACTGGGGTCGTAAAATCGTCGTCTTTACATGCAATCTGTACAACCCGGGGTGCTTGGGTGAGGTTCCGAAATGCTATGGCGCGGCTGCTAAGTACATATACAGACACAATGGCGGGCAAAGGACGTGTTCTTGTGATTAGTCAACCATCTCACCATTATCATCGCTATTTGTGCCTCGGTTTGCTATTTTATGAAGGTAAACTCGACGAAAAAGTGAACCAAGACGATACTTGTTGGGGTGCAAATTTGAACTTTAAGACCCCGGATGAACCTCTCCTCAGGTAGCCGAGGTACCCCGGCTCAAGCGTTTACATGGAGAAAAATCACCCCAGCTAGGTAAGGTCCCCCGCCCCGGCTGACTGGGCAGGTACCCCACTTCCCATGTAAACACAGAAAAGGAAAGAAGATAGATTATATGGAAAGGCTCGGGACCTCATCTAGCCGTGATACCTCCATGTAAACAGGCCCTTAATTGAACCTCTAATCACACTTACCACATCCACTAAAAACATCCATGACCCAAGTTTTGGGCTTGGCAAATAGCTTGAGGAGATTATTGTACAGAAGAACAGGCTTTTCACGACTGTAGTGAGTTCCCGTCGTTTCCTCTACGGTGGCTTTTGGCTTTGCCACTTGAAAAAGATTCGTGGAGTTCACCTTCCAGCCATGGTCCGTGGAATGAGCCACAAGGAAGTGGTATACAACACTACTCAATTTCGATTGCTCTAAAAGACAATTTTTACAACATTAAATTAGTCATGCTGACTTCAGCTACCCTGCGAGCAGAGGCCCTTCGATCTTCCTAGACAAGTCGGGAAGAGGAAGGGACCTCTGCCAGCCGCCTCGACTTTCTTTGATTCGCCGCTCATCCACCGAAACGGATGAGTCAGTTCGGTTTGAAACCAGTTTTTCCCGTTTTTGCTTAGTGCACATGTGCCTTGTTAGAAGTTGCTGACTAAATACGCGCCCACGGTACGTTCGGTACGCTCGTGCACGCTCGTGAAGTTCACAACAGCGGACGTTTCCCTTTCGAAAGATGTCTTTGACAAAGCCGTGAAAAGTGCACTGGGAAGAGTGAATACTCATGGAATAAGCAATCTCACACAACACCAGTTGAAGGCCTTGCTCAATTTTCTGTGTGGTAAAGATTCTTTTGTCTGTTTGCCAACCGGCCATGGCAAATCGCTAATTTACCAACTGGAACAAAAGAATCTGGGTTGCGGTTGCTTTCGGACCAAAAAATTTTACTTTTGGTTTGAGCGGGAATCGATGCGAAGGGCTACGCGAATGTGCACTTCAACGCTTATTTTTATGCGAAATGACATTTATTTTGGTCAACGGCGAGACAAGCAAACGGCAACAGAAACAATTATTTGCCGACTGGCAGCCGATAATTTTGAAGACGAAACGGTCTCAGTACAATATATAATTTACCGCATGACGGCCAAGAAGTTAAAATACGAAACAAACTCGACACAAATGCGTTTTGTTGAATGAAAGCCGAGAATTTTGAGGACGAAAGAGACTCAACACGAAAATACTTCTGAATGACAGGGACAAAATAAAATAAATATCTCGAAGACCAAGATTTCTACGCGAGCTTTCCGTGACTCGCTAATTGGAAATCACTGGACTGTGACAACACGTTGGCAGTCGACAAATCGCAGTTTCTTGATCAGCAAAAATATTTCGAGGCTGGTAAGTCTTCAACCTGTGACATAAATTCGAAGAGAGTTATTCTCAGTCTTACAGTTTAATTAAAGCTTTCCTCAAATCTCTTGTGTTACGACCGAAGTCAGAATAGTTTGTTGTGGACGCGGCAACATGTTAATTGCAGCGAGACCGACAAGGCTCGGTTACATTTGAATTTAGCGCATGCTCAACAGGGAAAGTCGAGGCGGCTGGCAGAGGTCCCTTTCTCTTCCCGACTTATCTAGGAAGATCGACGGGCATCTGCTCGCAGGGTAGACTTCACCTGACAAAGTAAAAATTCTGAAAAGAAATTATGGAAATGAATTTTTCTTCATAAAAACTCAAAACTTGCTATAAGGTGTTGTTGTTGTTGTTGCCTTAGTGTTACAAGTCTATCCACCCTGAATCTGCATTAATTCTAAATTAACAAACCTTGAGTTTGCACATCAGTATAGGCGTAGTATGCACTCTCAACAGTGTAAAGTTCCTGTCTGGCCGAACTTTGCCCCATTGCCAGTGATTCTTGGGTTCCAAACAAATTATGACATGGAATCCCCCCACACTTTTCCTGCAATTTGATGCCCTGATTATGCGTAGAATACCACTTAAACGATCTGCGTCCATGTCCTTAAATGAAAATGAAACTTGAATTTAAAAATAATCGATTAAAGACTTTCTTCTTCTCCAAGTATATAGACTAAAAGAGATATTAAAATTTTAAATAAAATTGAGGGCTCTCTAACTTATATGCATTCCTGACAAGAACATATTAGGTTTGAAAGAGGAGGCCTACTTTGGGACCTAAAGTTGGCTTAAGTTGCCTAAAGTCGCCCTGAGCCACCTTAACTCATCAGCATCCTTTAATTGCCAGAACATTGCATAATATTTTGAAAAGCCAAAGGGCTGGCAACTCCATGAGAACCATCAGGGAGTTGTATATTTTCTATCAAACAATTTCCCCACCCTAACCACCTACCATCCTTCTGGGGAGGGGTACTCTTTCGGCCACCCCCCAACACTACCTGCCCCCAACAGTGATCCACCTAAGAATAAAGCTGATTGAAGGGGTGCCTGGAAAAAAGGCCCAACTGATATCTTAACATGCAGCTCCTGGTTGTAAAGCCAATGGATAATGTGACTTGAGATCAAGAGTCACTTTTACATGTTGGGCTTGAAACATATTATTTTTGACCCCTCCCACTTTCAAATTTTGCAAGGCAGCAGGTGTGATTGCTCCCTGCTATGTTCAGGTCACTGATGCAATGCATGCGTGTATCACTGTTATAGCCTGAGAAAACAGCCGACGTTTCGTGAGGTCAACACTTTAGCCCTCCCAAAACGACGTCTGAGTAACGAGTGCAGAAATTCCATACTGATGACGTGTCAATACCCAGATCTACGTAGTGCTTCTGATTGGTTGAAATGCGAGGGAATTCCTATTCAACCAATCAAAAGCACTACCTAGATCTGGGTAGTGACATGTCATCGGTATGGAATTTCTGTGCTCGTTACTCAGACGTTGTTTTGCGAGGGCTCAAGTGGCGACCTCGCAAGATGTCAGCTGCTTTCTCCAGCTATCACTGTTTATGATCTTCATGGTACCAAGTGAAACCTTATACTAAAGTATCCCATTATATGCATATTGGTTTGTTAAAATGCTTTATTGGGAGGTTCAACTGTAGCTAGTGAGCCTTTTATTACTTAAAATTGATGCTTAAAATTCCCCAAAGTTGCCTTAAATCACCTAAAGTTGCATAAAATCACAATGGTTTTTGTGTAAAGTATGCTAAATCGCCTGAAGTCCCTTTAAGTCACCCAAAGTTATGGGGACTTAAGCTCCCAGAGTAGGCCTAAGGGGAGGTGTAATTACCTTTGGTATGTCCATAAATACAACAGATGCCCCATTGTAGTCAGACATCTTGTTCAGAAATGTGTTGGAAATGCACTTCATGGCATCATCATTGATTACACGTGCTTGTACTACTTCACCGCTATTCTGCTTAAACTCAATGTCATTCCTCAGTTCCAGTGCTGCACCTTGAGTGGGAGTTGTTTTGGTAGATTCCCACTCTAAGGCCCTAACTATAAAGTCCTTCATGGTTGAAGTTCGCGCCTGTCCCCGAAACCGTTGCAATGTTTCTTCGGAAACCCAATCTGAAAATCTAAAAAAAACAAACAATCGCACCATCGCATATAATCAGAGGCCCTGTGACATTGGGGGGGGGGGGGGGG
Source organism: Siderastrea siderea (assembly GCA_964030785.1). Classification (NCBI taxonomy): domain Eukaryota; kingdom Metazoa; phylum Cnidaria; class Anthozoa; order Scleractinia; family Rhizangiidae; genus Siderastrea; species Siderastrea siderea. The sequence continues at coordinate 3,130,717 of OZ034969.1, forward strand.
GGGGCACAAGGGCTTGGGATAATGCAATTTTGCATTTTGGTAAGCTTAGATTTTCCATGCACTATTGTGGTTTAATGTTTTCCTGTGCATTTGTTTTGCATTTTTTTTGTGCGGTTTTGTGGTCTTTAGATTGTACTAATGAATTTTTAATATAATGTTAAAAATAATTCAATGCAGATGACAGTGCACACACCCATGATGGAGATATACTTTTGATGCAGGATGATCTGGCAACTGAAAGTGATGTTGAAATGGAAAACAGTGCAGTTGTAGTCAAAGATGTATCAGGAAGTGACACAGGTACAAATACAAAACAAGTCCCACTAAAACTACATGTATAAAATTATGTAATGAAGTCCCATACAGGAATTCCGTGTTGGAATTGGTTGGTTACATGCACTGAATTTGCTACTAGTTTACTTCACAAAGCTAGCATTCCAGTAAACTTAAGGAAATTATACTTAATGTTCTAGATGACAGCGATGAGACATATGATGGGGAAGACATTCTACTCTTACAAGCTGAAGATGATGAAACCAGTTCCTGTGAAGATGGAGAACTACAAGGAAAACAAATTGTTCTTCAAGATTCATCTTCTAAAGGTAACTTATGACTTCTTAGTGAAGATGCACCTCACTCTGTTGTCATTCACATGGGCACTTTTTAAAAACTTCAAATTGCACTGTGTCCCTAGGTGAAAGACAGACTCCTAACACTGGCAATACTGACAGGCAACATGTGTCTCTACAAATTGACAGCAGAACAAAATTTAACCCCATCAGGAATGAGGACATTCACATGAGATCCAGTAAAGACAGCAGTGAAGAAGGTAAAGGATGCAAAACTCAAGAACTGTTACACATGTTTAGAAACGTTTTGGGGCAATGTACATGTTGTAGGTGAAAAATACATTCAGGTAAAGAAATTTTAAACCTTGGTTGAATCTCAGTTCCCCTTGCAGATGTTTTAAGCGGTGATCATGAATAATTAGGATTAGGAGACAATTAAGGAAATTGAGATTCAACCTAGGTTGAAATATTTTTACCTGAATTTCATTTTTACTTCCAACAAACATGTAGCAGGAAAGTTTTCAAGTGAATGTTAACAAGTTCATTCACATAAGATCTGCAGGCACCAAGTGGCTTGGAACTAAACAGTTTTTATGAGGTTAATTTGATACTGCATGTACCAAACATGTTTATTGCCCCTAATACTGTAATTACCCCAAAATGCTAGTTAACCTTTAGAGCAGTTTTCAATTCAGTGTCGAAAGTAATTTTGCGTTTGCTTTGGTTTTGCTTTAATGTGCTTCCTGATTGGTGAAAAAATCTCGCGCCACGTTCTCAACCAATCAGACATAAAACCAAAACCAATCATAACTTGTTTGCACGCATTTTACCGCGCTTAACGTTACTTGTACTTGTATTACTTGTATTAGCTTCGATTTCTGATTGGGTTATTTTGTTTTTTGTTCCTGTTGTGATTGGTTAGAGTAATTACTTTGGTTTTGGTTTTACGACACTCATTTGAAAACCGCCCTATATGGAGGGGGAAGTCTGGGTGAGGTAGGAGCATAAATTACACACCATTCTTTTTATTTCTTCAACTTATATATAAGCGGCATGTGCCCATGTACCAATTAAGTTGAAGAAGGGTGCATGCATCTTTTAATAGCTTTAGACTGGAAGCCCATTGAATTGAGATAATGTCCACTACAAAGGGAGTCAAAAATTATAATCATGGTCAGGCTAAAACATAAAAAGTGACTGGCTGAAACCTTATTTTCCCTTACTGGTGTTATTTTTCTAGTGGTTTGCAAGCAAGATGTAGAGAACATAGAACTGAAGAACTCGCACATTTTTATTCACCTTCCAAATGTCAAAGAAGAGGAAAAAGAGACTGTTGCTAAAAAAATGATCGAGTGTTATAATGTGAATGTCAGTGAGTTCTTGAACAAACATGTAAATCATGTTGTGACAAATCTGGAAACATTCAAGAGAAGTATTAAACTTTCAAGGAAACAAGACGTGTCAACCATGCAACTAACCTGTCCACAGAACAGTAGAGCAGCACAGCTTCTTCTCCACGCTAGGAAAAGTAAAGTACCCAGCAAATCAACTTCTGATCCGGTCCAAATGGCAGAAAAATTTGGGATTAAAGTTATTTTGTTAGAAACTATAAACCTTGACATCTTTCATTTTCCTTCTGTACGAGAGCAGCAAATACCTTCAACACATTCAGTAAGAAAGCTTAAACCACCATTTATAAAGATCGAGGACAGAAGTCGCCTGTATAAGCCAGAAGTGTTAGAAATGAAGGAATGGCCCGACATTGAAAAGTTTCTTTTTGACCAAAAAATGCCAGAAAAGGATGCCGATGCACGGCACGCTACTAAACGCAGGATGTACTCAAAATATTGTGAACTTTGTAACTGCAGATATACTACACTGAAAGAGCATTTGAACAGCTCAATTCACAAAAATAATGCAATGGATGACAGTAAATGGGAGGCAGTAGATAAGCTAAGGAAAAAACTACCAACCATTCATGAATTTGAAGAAAGCCTTCTACAAAAGAAACGTCAACACCAGCAAGAGCAGAAATGTAAACTGAAGGAGGGCATTGGCCAGGGGTGTTAACACCATATTATGAAAACAAAAATCTCATGGATTGTAGTACAAAACAAAAAGAAACACTGTAATAGCACACTGATTTGGGATGATACAGAATTTTGAAAAACCAAAATACCACATGGAATCTTGTCCCACACTGCAACACATACCCCAATGTCCCCCCTCTAAATTTATAGGTATGAGTCAGGTTATAAATAGGGGCTTTAATACTAAAAGAAAAGGAACTGCACATCGATGTATTTAAATCAGCCACAACCTAATTCGCATATAGACTAAAGGGAAGAGATAATTTCTTGGAAATGCTAATTGAACATCAAGGAGTTCATGACAAAATAGAAAACACATATCATCATATGTGCAAGATATTTAATCCTACTTTTTCTTGTTTTAACTGATTTTTTTACTCAGAACTTCTGCAGTTTATAATGGAGTCGTATACCCCGAAGCCCCATGCAGAGCTGATCAAGAAGATGTTTGATATCAGGACCTGGATGGCAGATATTACAATTGATCTCCACAACATCATAAACCCACATTGCTTTGTCTTAAGAAAGTCCAGGAAAGGTGATGTTGTTCTAAAGTACAAGAACTGGACAAGAGACAGTGAGTGGAAGCCAAGCAACAACTTGGATGATGGAATGGTTATCTTGCCGGTAAATACAAATTTTCTTGTCTGAAAGATCTTATTGGTTAATTTTAGGGGAAATAGTTGATATATTTACACCAGATGTAAGGCAATGTTAAGGTGGTGTTCCTGGACAGACCTCTGGCAGGTGCTGGGTCTTTTTGAAAGTCGGCCCTGCTCAAGTGTGTATGGCAGCAACAGTAAAGAGTTTCCCATGGGTCAGTGGTAAAATGGATTTATTTATTTATTTGTTTAAAATTATTTTTTAGGCTGAAACTTCAATTCCGGACATAGTGCCAATGCTGTTAGTTCCTTCAAATGAAAGAATTCAGATAGATCGCCTAAAGGCAGACATTCCTAAATTCTTCGACTCGAGGGTGTTTGAAGAGAGCCACAAGGCGGCATGGAATGACTTCCTTGAGGATAAGGAAGGCCTCTACAAGCCACCAGTGGAGGAAACAACATCATGGGCACTGAAAGAACTGATAGCTGTTAAAGGCAGACAGAATGTCGAGAAGGATGATGAACAGCAAAGGCTGGTTAGTGGCATTCTTGACATACCCAGGTCCTGGAACATGCCTACAGAAGTTGAAGCGGCTGTGGCAGCACAGATTGAAGACGTCCCTCAGGTAAGCTTACTAGTATACTGAAACCAGTGCAGGTGACGAATGAAATAATAATTAGTAACCTTTGCTCATCGAGAGCTGAAATTGTCGTGTCAACCAGATCTCTGGTTGATGTGTGGGTATAATGTAAAGAAAATAACTCCCTGGCTCAATCACTTACTACAGGTTTATTCTGGGAGGTATCGTAACCCTCAAAGGCTTCGCGAAGCTGTTCAGGAGGTTGACGATCCATTTGCTGCAATAAAAGAAGGTGTTCTTGTGGCAGTCCACATTAAAGATGCCACAAAGCTACCAGTCATTGGAAAAGTAACAGCTGTAGAAGGAGAATCGGTAGCCATTCACTATATGAAAGGCTCGTGGAGGACAGCTTGGCGGCCATGGAAACTTCGTGGAGGACAGATCTGGTCCGATAAGCTACCAAAAGCATCCATTATATTGTTATACTTTTCTTTAAATGATCAAGACAAACTGAAGGCAGAAACCACAGCCTTTCTAAAACAAAAATATTTAGAACTTTCTTCCTAATGTTTTGCAGTACTAGAAAGGGTAAGGAGCAGAACAGAGAGGGTTGGGCTAATGGGCTTGAACCTCAGTAAGGGCTAGACAATATGTAATGGGATGCTACTTTTAACCTTGTTGCCAGCGTCTCTCTTCTTCCCTTGAAATTTTCTGGCTTATTTTCTCTATTCCCGTACTTTTTTATCAGTCCCTTATGAATTCGAAGAGGCTGGCTAAATTTGGGTATGATTCAATTTTGTGCAGTTTCTCACGACTCACTACGATATCATGATTTTGCAAATAATATAATTTAATACTCATAAACATGTTTCTTTGTGAACCAGGGAAGTTGAGAGTAGTTCTAATGAAGTAACTGAGGTAGCACTTCATGCAATTAAAGCTCTTTCGTTTTTCTCACAAAAATTTGCTAAGTTATAATGTGTGCAGTCGATTTCAAGCTCCCTTAGCAGACACCCTGGGATAAAAGATACATAAAGTGTCCGTGACGTGACATTGGATTGAATTTCGGGCTATCCTTGTAAGCGGCCATAAGCAAAATGAGGTGCAAGTAGCCGCATTACGTTGTAAATACACACCATTTCAATTTCATATGTTCTAGTTTACCAATGTAGTAGGAACGTAGCAACAAACGAAAAGTTGTTGTAATTTGCTATGATGGTGAGCCTGTAGGTAGTGAACTCATCTGAGACTTATAAAGGCACATCCTTCCCTTTCAGGATTTCTTTCATGTATTGTGCACTCAGAAACATTGGAGTGTGCTCTGTTACTTTATTTACACGATCGGGTAACCATTAAAATGTCTGCTGGCGTAAATTATTGTGTCGTTACTTGAACGGTAAGAAAAAAGCGGCAATTGTTAGAACGTAGCTGTTAATAAGGGTAATAGCTTATCGCACCACAAGAGTGAGCGGTTTTACAACAAATTGTGCCTAAGATAGATGTTACAAACGCTTGTATGTTTCTTACCCAGGTTGTATATTTCTATGTTTTGGGGGCCGAATATAATTTTTACATAGCTAGGGACCCATCGAAATTTCTGTGGACTATCTTGTATTTGGAGTAAAGATTTGATGGCTCCAGAAATTTCTGCGGCCCAGTCGAATGTTTGCAATTCTAGGAAGGGCACAGACATTTCTGTGGATTATCTTGTATTTGAAATAAAGATCTGATGGCCCCAGAAATTTCTGCGGCCCAATCAAATGTTTGCATGGCTAAGAAGGGCACAGAAATTTCTGTGGACTATCTTGCGGCCCAATCAAATGTTCGCAATGCAAGAAAGGGCACAGAAATTTCTGTGCATTATTTTGTATTTGAAATTAATATCTGAAGGCCCCGGAAATTTCTGAGGCCTAGTTGAATGTTTTCATGGTTAGGAAGGGCACAGAAATTTCTGTGCTCCTTACTTTTGTGAGCTGGATTTGGCTAATTTTGCTTAAAACCTGACATTAGTAAATTTCAAGCGGTAAAAAAAGAACATTTTAGTGTATTTTTTTCCATTTTTTGTATGACGAAAAGACGTTTGAAAATTTTTTAACATTTCCCAGAGTTTTCTTCCGAAAATTACAACTTTAGAATATCCCATGTTATTTTAGAACGTGTTGTTATCTTCATCGCGTTCGGATGTTAACAAATAACATGAACTGCCACTAAATAAAAATATTAGTCGGGTCAAAAATTTATACTGACAATTACCCGAAATAAAGGATCTGGGGAGCTTCGAAGCACTTGTAATAAACTTATCGAAGAAATGTCGCGTAGGTTTTATCAGCCGCAAAAAAATTCAAGCACTTTGAGGAACACACATTACTTACCGGATAAAATAGCTTTAAACTCAAAACTGCTTCACTTATAGTTACTTAAGAAGTAACCCTTATATTTCGTTCTCTAACTTGAGACCATCAAGATTGAAAACAAAAGAACAAACACCGTCCAAACATTCTTAACTCTAAATGTAAAGAAGATCCTCGCAGCTATTAACGCAACTTATGCAGTTGCGAAAAGAAAGCCTGAAAAAATTAGGCTTGCCGGGATTCGAACCCTGACCTCTGCGATACCGGAGCGCTGCACCGGTATCGCAGAGGTCAGGGTTCGAATCCCGGCAAGCCTAATTTTTTCAGGCTTTCTTTTCGCAACTGCATAAGTTGCGTTAATAGCTGCGAGGATCTTCTTTACATTTATTTCTTCATTCCGCAGTTCAAATATGTGAGTTTCATATATTCATAATTTCATTCTTAACTCTGTTGCATAAGTTTTGCGGCTGCAAATTGTCTGAAATTGGAGCGCTTTAAAAAATGCACCGAACTGTTTTTGGAAGCTTTTCGGGCATAATAGGTTTAAACCGACAACTGCTTCGCTTATAGTTTTTCAAATAACTGTTATATTTCGTTCTCTAACTAGAGACCATAGCTTTAAACCGACAACTGCTTCGCTTAAAAGATTATTACTATTGAAAACTTCTAGGACAAGAAAATCGACAGTTGTACAAAGAGATGGACAGGACAGTCAAAATTGAAAGCAAAGCTTGTGCAGTTGTCTTGCGGCTGTGCTTAGACCTACTGTTATGAATAAACAAACACAAAATAATGGACAGAGAAATCATTTTTGAAAAACGTTTATTCGAAAACCCGTGAGTTTATACTTAAATGCAGTTGGCGTTACACTTCCAAAATCGTAGGTCGGTCCACGCGAGAGAAATTGGCTGAGCATGGCAAAATATTCAAGAATCTGTCACAATTCTGAGCTCGTTTTCTAGCAATTTTTTAAAGTCAAAAGTAAATAACACATTTCTAATGGCATAAATCAAATTTCCATTTCAAACTGACGTAATTTCTTTCATCGTAATACTCGAAATCATGTACCTTAGACCCTTTAAAAACTTCACTTACTCGGTTGTGGTTCAGAACAGGGCAAACTCTCCGCCGTGAAGAAAACAAAGCGATGAAGTCCTTTGAATGCAGCTTTCGTAACTTGAACTTTTCGCCCTCTACCATTGAACTTTTTCTTTCCATTTGTAGATATTAGATGTTTTTTTTTGTCAAGTATAAAACTTCAGTACTCTCGAGCAATCGTTAAATGCTAAAGAAGCTTATGCTTTTAAAGAAACCTCCTTTTCAAAAGCGACGATGGTCATGCGATTTCCCGCCAAAAAAAAGATGGCATTGTCTACCCCCGTCGGGTTGTCTTGGGACTCCCCTCCCCCTCCCACAGAGTCTGTGTGGACGGACGGACGTACGGATGTACGGACGTACGGACGGACGGTCACGTGACTATTACGTCACAACCAAAATTTCTCGGATTGATAGGTTACCATATTTCCTTAGCAATGGAGCTCCGCTGGCGGGCTTTGCCCGCAGGCTCCGCTATTAATTTTCCGTAAGTTTTTTCAAAGAAATTTTTTCAAAAGGTTGAACCAGAATGGAATGCCACTAAGTCAATCAAATGGTTTAGACTGGGTATTGTAGAACCTTACTGGAAACTTCAGAGTGAGCAAAAGGTTGTAAACTTACAAATAAAGTTTTCTGCAAGTTGATGTGCCGTTGGGTGGTTAGTTTCTTGGTTTAAGGTTATAGGATTATTCGCCTTAGCCTAAGAATAAGAGTAAGAATAAGGATAAGCAAGTGAGAACACCGCCGACATAAGTATAACGACATAGACACGTGCTGAAAACCATTTATTGGCGAATTCTTAATACCTGAGCTTCCCTCGACATTAAACAAGATGGCGGACGAAATGAGATATTTCTGGTTGACTGCCCTGTGCTTGAGCTGATGTCGCCGCCGTTTTTACTTAAAAATTTACGTAAAAATTGCGACATAAGCATAGGCATAAGCATAAGAAGAACGAGCGTGTCCGTTCTTTTTGTGCTTATCAGTTATGCTTATCTTGCTGTTTATTATAGTCGCTGGTGTTTTCTACTTGCTTATGCGTGCGTTTGTGTCTATGCTTATGCTGATGTCTAGTGAAAACCAGTCTTGAAAAGTCAACGCAATGAAATGACTCAGTTTGGGTGACGTTTTTCAATTCTTCAACTATCAGTTCGTGCAGAGTAACCTGATATGAACCATTCCATTCTATTTTACAGTCTTTCACATTTACTGCGTGAAATTAGACACCTTCGGTACAGTCCCAAGGGACCACTTATATTACAACATAGCGCGCAAAATCAAATGCAATCTCGCCATCGGTGTCAACTACATTTATATATTTGTACAACTGAACGTTTGTAAAATATGAAAATACAGCTTTCCATGGCTCTTGTATAAGAAGCTCCAGTACGTGAGCGGAATTTGTCAATGCATGTGTTTTGTGCAGAAAACAAAGCTCTGATGTAACGACATGAAAGTATCCATGGAGATTGATACTTTTATTAGGGCGATGTCGCAGCTCTTACAAGGTCTTCTCTGATTTGCTGAGAAAACAATACACCAAACAACAAAACAATGGACCCTAGCCCCTAAAACAATAGAGCTGCGTGATACCAAGGTCCAATGAAATTAGAGGTTGTTAAGAGCTGCGGGGCTACTCTTTTATTATGGGAACACCTGTATCCAAGCTGTCCTTGGGACAAGCCCCGAAATCAAATTAAACGCACGTAAGCATGCCCAGCAATAATTTAAACTGGTTTGGGTCTATCCCTTTCTTCTTTTTTGTTTTGAGATATTTGTTTTTTTATAAGTAAACGCTAGAGAAACAAGGTATTCGAGTTTGACATTTCATGTCAACGCCCGTTTTTCAAAATCTCCTCCCTTGTTTCGTTCAGTGTTACGTTGCAGTCATTCGTTTCAATAGAATAGTTTGAAAGCAAACATTCTTTATGCAGCAAAAATTTCTTATATATAATGGTTGTGGACGTCAAAAACTTAGCTAGGTGGTGAAAACTAGCAAACCAAATTAACTTGCCTTGTCAGTTCACTAATCGAATCATCATGATCATTTTAAGTACGGAAATCAAATAAAGGTACCATTGTAAACTGGCTGAACTGGAAAAGCCAATGACTTTACATTTCATATTTCTTTTCGTTTCAGCTTGCAAATAAAATAATTGTTCATTTGCCAATTTAATAAACGGTGTAAGTGGATAAAGATACATTACAGAAAATCCAGGAAGATTCACTGAGTTTAAATTTGAATAATTAAAGCCTGTTGGCTGTGGTTGATGCTGTAGTCCCGGTATCGTGGGGACACTAGGGAACATTGTAATAATTCCATTTAGCCAGTGGGCTAATTTCTAATTTACTTTTGGTCCGTTCAATGGAGGGCCCTTATTGGAGAGGGGGCCTTAATTAGGGATGGGGCGCTTATACTACTACTACTACTACTACTACTACTACTACTACTACTACTACTACTACTATTACTATCATCATCATCATCATCATCATCATCATCATCATCATTGTTATTATTATTATTAACATGTCAATGTGAAAAACGCAAATTAAAGAAACTGTGCACCACACTGACTGTAACGGTACATATTTGCGTTGTCATACTACCATTCGTTCGTGTATTCCAAGTAACATCTTAAATATTACTATCAGATGACAAAGCACACAGTAACTCACTTAACTAATCAGTCCATTCTATATCAGTCTTCAATTTCACTTTCGCAATAGGGGGCGCTTATTGGAAAAGAGGCGCTAATAGCTAGGCCGGAATGACGCTTAAGAGGGAGCGCTTTCGAGCAGTCACCAAGACCGCTAAATAAGAATACTTAAGACGCATTTTTACAGGGTTAACCTCAATCTGAAGAAAAATATGCACAAATGCCAGCTGGAAGTGTTGAGTTCCAAACTAAAACAATACACAGAGGTGTGATAATTTCACCTTCTCACTGACGTTTGTGAATATTTAACATTAGGTTGAGACTAATGCAGAAATGCGTCATTTGTCTTTTACCCAGCGGTCTTGGTGTACTCGAAACTAAGCTACTGGAACAGAGGGCGCAAATAACAAAAATATGGATTCACTACACTCACCCATGGGTTGAGAAACAGTAACGCAACTGACCACGCCAATTGCCAGTGCAAATGACACCAGTTTTTTCATTTCAAATACCTGAGTAAAAAAGATCAATAGTAAGTTAAGCAGACTAGAACTAAACAAGTAAAATACATGACAAATATAATTTCACATGCAATAAACCATCCTATAATACAAATATGTTTTGCTGTGTGAAATTGGTCCGTCTTGAATCCATTCCATAGTTCTGTGCTTTTTATCTCGTGGTTGCGGTATAGATATAGATATTGTGGTGAAGTTGACCGCATTCCTGAGTACATTCCTGTGGTTATTTTCGTGAGCTCTCGAGTAGTTTCGCTGGAGTTCGCGAAACCTTCGGTATTCCCAAGAAAGGGACTTCGCTGTCTCATCGGGCTATGTCGGAGACACTTGCATTATTCTTAGATGCCGATGTATTACAATGATACTTGTCCCGTTTATCAATGATTTCACGCTCAATAATATTCAATTTGTTGCGGTAAAATTTAAGAGAAATAGCTTTAGATCACAGCGAACAACGATGTGTTTTTAGGAAATGTTTTTGTCAGGAGCATATCGTGATTTTACGTGTGCTAATAACAAAGCATACACAGTCGATGAGAACAGTCGATTTCCGGTTTTGATTTCATAATAATCTTATATGGTGCAATGATTTTGCTGATATGACTGAAAATTAAATGGAATTTTGTATTGGAAAGTTCAATTCACCTTTTGTGTCTTTTTAAGCTTTCCGTGGGCGATTGTTCATTCAAGAGAGGATTATTTTAAAAAAGATAAAACAGAAAACACGAACATTTTGAGATTACTTTTAATAGGTGATATTCTATTTTGATGTAATGCGAAGACGCTTGTTGAGTGTGCTAAAAGATGACTGAAGTGCAGTTGAAAGGCTTTCAAACGGTCAAGAAATAACACAAGGACAGTATTTGATCTGGTATGTAAACTTAATAGGCCATTTAGTGTCATTTTTTGTTTCCTGACTAAAACAGCCACCAAATCCCTGCAAATCCTTATATTTTGCAATGCTCGTGTGCCCGGGTTCCCAGTGCAAAAACCACGAGATCTCGACCGTGGGACGGTTATTTATGTGCGCTTCAGATTGAAAGCGGTATCAAAATTAAATCAAAATTTTGGCAAAATCATGCCAATCAATATTTTTTCCTATTCTTTACCTATCAGTTTACATAAAATGGCTAAATATTAAGGTTTTTAAATAAAAACCAACAGCATTCATGAACATTCACAAAACAAGCCAAAAGTGAGCGACATTCCCGGCACCTTTTATGCATTACACTCAGTTTGTACCGTTGCATTTTCAGTCTTCTTTGCAAACAATATTATTGAAATCAACTTCTGTGAGATGTTTCTGCTTTGGTCCAAGTAGTAAGAGTAGGGGAAAAAATTGTGAGAAATACTCAGCCCCTTGGAGCTACAAGTGAAACCCTTTTGGTTGCTCATAATGCAGCTTTGTTGATGCTCGGCTAAACACAGCACGAACCAACTGTTCTATGCTTGTTTATTTCACGATGACTCCATCCAGCCATGACAGCCTTTTTATACAAGAAACAAAAAGGACGTTCGACTAACTATTTGTCGATAACCAGCCGGAGCCTTACTTTCTAAACATAGCCAATTCTGACTGTGTCAGCGCTGGCAGAGAGGGGGCAAGAAAGCGTGACGGAGTTCTTTTGTATCGTGAATACAAAAGGGTGGATAGCCAACAAAATTAACTACAACAAATTTTGGACTTTGTATTATTGAAAACTCATTAGCTATCCAAAATGAGATTTTGGCTATCCAGTAGAGAGATTTAAATCCAGTGACGATAGAACACTGATTTCTGTTTTCGAAACATAAATTGCCAGCGGTTTTCCTATTTTACCGTTCAAGAAAAGTTTAAGTAACCCTTAGGTGGTATTTACCGAGAGCTTTAGCAACATCATGTATGCAAAATGCCGCGTCACACTTGGGTTTATAGGATAATGGCATGCAAAAAAAACCGTAAAAAGTCCTTAAAGCTTCATTCAAGGAAAACATCTAGCTCACGTTATGGAAAAGCAAAGGTTTCATTTCCGCAACCTCCCTGCTGTTTGACTAGTGAACTGAACTGAACAGACTGTGCTAGCAGATTAAATGTGTCTGAAATGGTCAAACCTCCATTTAAGTAGAAGGGCTCTGATATTTGAGTTTATGAATTATACCTTAATGAAGCGGAAGCTAATCAATTTGCAAAATTAAGATTGTTAATTTTTCCTTGTTTTGACCAAGGCTGTTTTTGAACGGAGAGTAAAACCGATAAGTCACTCAGAAATGGTACAAACTTTGTCGAATTGAAAGTTTGCCTTTTAGTGTCCGTCTTGAAAAACCTTACACGTATTTATGTACAAGGTTGTTATGCCGCTAACATGCAAAAATCCTTCCGAAGTCTACTTGTCAAAGCTCTGTTAGTAGTATACGTAGATATGTACGAATTATTGAAATTATTTAGGTACCAGCTTTTGTAACCCGCGAGGGCAAACAACACTACACTATCTTTTTCAGTACTGACCTTTCCTTAGTTTGTAATCCACGTTAAATGTGTTTGATATCTATTTGTTGGCAACAAACAGAGATGCTCTAGACAGCTACGTCGGCCAGCTACATTCCTTATATGGAATCCCAAGCACTTGAATCTGTCTTTAGATCATTGAAAAGGTTACCAAAGGTCATACTAGAGTTAAACATTAATAGCATAAAACAATTAACAAGTGCTAAAAGACTGTCAACAAAAACACTGATAACAATCGCTACGGCGAAAAACGGAAACTTATTATCAGGAAGTGGGTCATCGAGTATCTAGTACAAACGCCACGTCAAAACTGATGACCAATTATTACAGTCCTTGAGTAATATCAGAAATAAAAACGCCTATGGGGGCTGAAGGTCACCCAAAAGTTTCCAAGAATTGTATAAATGAATAAACTGACCACGAAGTCTTTCACTCTCGGACGCAAAAGGGAAGAAGCATGCCTTTTTTTTAATCAGCACCTGCCATTTTGGGCGATGTAGCAGCTGTCGTAAGGTCTTCCACGATTGGTCCGCTAAACAATAGAACAAACAAAAGAAACAAAGAACGAGGCGTAAAAACAATAGAGCTGCTACATATAGCGGTCCAATGAAAATACAAGCTTTTGAGAGGTGCTACACTACCGGGGCCATTTTCAGTAGGTGTACGCTTATGACTCAGATACATAGGCAAAGAGTGGTGACAATCGCTTGGTAAAGATACGACGTATGAAGTCATAAGTAGGAAGCAGTCTCTTTTTAACAAAAATGCGGGTACAGTGTCACTTCCCCCCTTTTTGATGAATTCTAATTGACAGTAAAATCCAAAATGGCAACCATCTTAGCCTCATTTTGGATGACGTCAAAGCCAATCTCCCTGCAGTGCTGCAGCCCATAATAATTTATATGTCGTCTTATGAGAGCACACCAGTGGGCTATTTATTTTTAAAAAGATAAATTCTTTTCAAATTGTTGGAACTCAACAAAACCAGGAGTGGGCGTGGGTCTGCTTTAAGTACCGTTGTTGACAGCCACTGCCGTGCAGTAAAAGGCGGACTGTAGGACGATTTTCATTTAAATATGCAAATTGTCTAACCTCTTCAGACGAAAGGGGTCAAATTTCCTCAGTATAGCATTCAGTGAATCTGTTGTAGATGATGTAAAATATGTCTTATGTTGTTACTTTAAAACCCACCAAAACACAAGGATGAATACCCGAAACGCCCACGAGCAGTAATGCAGCATGAGGAACGTAATACACGACTGGTTATAAAATATTAACGAGACTTCAAAGATAACAGAACACTGATTCATTAACCAAAAATCGGTGGAGCGTTCACTGAATAATTAAAACTGGGCAAAAATGTTATCTGATCAGATAAAATATCACTGCACGACCTTCTTTAACGCTATAAGCGCCAACATCATGATACAAATTCTCCTTTCTGGTTTCCATATATTTTGTTGAATGCCAGTTGGGAGAACTTGTATAAACATTAAGACAATTCATCTTTGGTAACGACTTCCGGTCCCTAATTCTCATGACCTGCACGTGTTATATTGCACTTATTAGATGAGGAGAAATTTGATGGCGATCACTATTGGGGCTTTAAGGCTAAGTAAGATGCAATGACAATGCTACAAAATGGATTTGCACACTGCAATATTTGTTATGTAAGATGCAATATTTAATTTTACCGTCGGCTCAAACTGTGTAGACCCTGAATGGAATCAGTGGCCTTGTTACGTTGAGCTAAGCCTAAGGCCGAAAAGAAATGTTAAAAAAAGTGATAACTTTTTTTTCTCTAAAAATGGCGAACTTTTTGTGTCAGATCACAAAGTGTAATAAGCGAAGTATTAATTCGGCTTGAACTAAAATTAATTTGTCAAACTAACTTTTAATCTCAAGAACCTCTGAAAACAATATTTGCTAAAAAGCTGGCGTAGCCAAAGCATTTAACAGAGGAACGAAAGAGAAAAAATTACTTGCACGCGGAAATGTCTGCTAACTGGCGTCACCCAAATTACTTTAATTTAAGAATTTGGTTGAGAGAAAACCAACCTAGCGTTATTTATCAGAATTGGTCTTTTCCAAACGGTTTGAGTGCAAGTTCTGAACGCATCAGCCAGGGTTCATTTTTCTTTTGTCATTTGCTGTTTATTTATCAATTTATTTATTTATTTATTTGTTTGCTTATTTATGTGTTTATTTATTTATTTATTTCAATTGCATATGCTACAACAAAAGAACGTCTCGCTTGCTGAGAAAATAATTTAATATTGACCTGCTTTGTCAAATCATGGGGGCCAGTTAAATTAAAGGACATTGTTTCTATAGAAACTGTTGTGCTGCGTTGGTAGGGGAGTGAACCACTTTTGATAAATTTAATTTTATAAAAACAACTGAGTTAGCAAGCGTTACGCTTCGTCAAAATGAATAATCTGGATTCGTTTTGACGAGGGTTTAATGCACGAAATATTGGCTTTTGAATCCCTTTACGGTGGCCAATTTACCTCAGTTGTATGTACTCAGTTGATGTCAAATTAAATTACTTCACGTTACACCGGTCATTATCGCTACCTTCTCAGCACACGATTGGGTGAAGTTTACACATGACGCTTTGTTGAAAAGGTTTCGTGTACTTTTTAAATTATTGAAGAAGGAAGATCTAATAAACTTAACATCAGTGGTAGGTCTGTTTTTTGTTTGCTTGATGAAACCTTTTATGCCCGATGTAAAAAGCATATAAAGTGTATGAACTGAACACAGTGAGTGGTTGCAGTATCAATGAACTTTTTTATTCTTCTTTAAAACAAACGAAAATCAGTTTTAATTATTTCTAGTGTAATTTAGAATTTGCATTTATCTGATGAGTGCTTTTCTGTGATTAGTTTTAGGAGGGCCCGTGCAACATTTATTGGCAAAACGATTTCACCTCAAAAACATCATGACTTTAACTTTTCTATGGGTGTTCTTAACCTTCAAAGTGAAATATTCGCAGGCTGGTAGGTAGATTACCTTAATCGTTTTTTTAATTCCATATCCAGACCAAAAACGAAATTAAACAGTCGCCATGTAAATCCTTTGGTGAGCAGTAATTAAATCAAAATTTCTTCTATAGAACCGGAGAAACGTTGACGCAAAGCAAAGCGCTGTAAGTGATAATGTACTGAATATTCTAAAAATTAAGTGCCGAAACCTTCCATAACTCACGAAATTCCTGAAAAATTGATGCAGTTTCCCCGAAAATACGGAGCTCGAAAATAGCGATCGCTCTCTAAAAAAGCTCAGGTTCAATCAACAGAAAGCTTTCAGCAGGACAATTGCAAATTTGATGGATTTTGGGGGTTAAAAGTCCTTACAACGACACGCCTTTTTCTATAAGGAGTTGTGACTTATGTTTCACACTGATATTTTCACAATCATATCGTATTCATATCGTATCTCAACGTACATCACGGCCGACCTCTGCTTCATCTAGGTAATGTGGACAGTAACGACCCTCGCGTTAGTTAAGAAACAGTTTTCGAAATTTTAGTTATCCTAGCACGTAAAAAAAATGAGAGAGGTAAATTTACAAAACATCTCAGTTTTGGAAACAATTTGGTCCACAGTATAACGGAAATTTTATGGCCGCATTTGGAAGTTACGTGAAAGCCATCATGCCAAAAGGCCAGTGTTGCACTGTACAATTGAAAGCCGCTATGCTCATTTTGCAAATAGGGGCCAGAACATGCTGACAACATGAATTATTACAACAAGAGTATAAAGCTGATATTTGCTCATTCTGTTTGTGCCGCAGGTTCTTGTACTACTTTTTCTGTGTGTAGTTTACCATTTATTCTCCGCACAGCGTCTTTCTTATTCAATTGTCTAACTAAAGTATTTTTGTGAAAACTAAGTTGTTCTTATTATTAATATTATTCTTCTTGTTATTATTAGTTATTTCGCATGAAGAGTACTAGTTAACACTGTGAGAAAAAGTAACTTTTTCTTTTATTTCTGATACGTGAATCTCAGCGTTGTTAACAAAGAAAATTTGACTATATATGTTGTTACAATGCTTAGCGGTGTATTTGAATAGGCCAGTAAAAGTGTAATCGCCCCAAAATTTGCAAACAAACCACACGAACAGTTTGACAAAAAAAAAATACAAATTAATAGTATCGTTGCATTGCTAACATTGATGACGTCATAAGCACCCTCACAGTATTGCCGACTGTTTTATTAGTACCTTATAGATATCTAAATTCTGTTCACACAGTATATGGAAGGCCACCTATTTTAAATCTTTCATCGTTCCGCACAAAGTGAAAAACGCCAACAAGATCCTAACAAGCCTCCTTTAACTTGAAATCACGCTCCACCGTCCCTAGTACCAAATTTCGAGATGGTTATTATCTACTCATGACGTCATAAAACTAACAACCAATTCTCACCAAACATGGCCAAAATCTGCCTAAAAGATAGGAGAACAAATACTGAAAACGGAATGTGCTGATTTAAATCGTTTTTTCAAAACTGGAGAAAAGCCTTTTAAGAGGGTTGGCATCAACTCCCCGTTCTCTTGTACGACCGAGTATGTTCCATGACTGGTAAAGTTTGTATACCTTTTACTTGTCATTCCACGTATTTCCATGAAACGATCATAATTCAACTTAGGCTATCCTCAGAACACATAAAAAGATCTGAAACAATCTATCAATTAGCAACAGTAATTCTGATGTCACTCAATTTTTACAGCTATCGAGAGGTACTTTTATATCACGGTTACCTTCTCTGACATTTCGTGGCGTGAACAATACACAAGTAACGCAAGTGGAGTCGTCCAAATACTCGGTGAGCCCAACGCAGCCATCAATGCAGAGGTAAAAGCAAATCCAGCTCCTTCTCTTAATTGGTTAGAGCTCAAGAACATTGTGCATTGTTTGTGTGTTCTAATCGACAGACAGACAGACAGACAGGCACCTATAGTCATCTTCAACTGGTTTTGTGAAACGGATTTTCCACTGCTGAAGGGGTCACAGCTGAAACGTCTGGAAAATTTAAACCAATGAGCACTTTTACTTAAACACAGAAATTAACACTCCAGATCACCTTTAGTTAGCTGTCGAAGGTTATCCCGTCAGCATTACATTAACACTGCTAAGAATGGGATCCCTGGTAACCTATAAAACAGAATATAAAATAAAATTATGTTTAAACAGCAGATTACAGCAAGAAACTAATAAAAAATAATTAGCTATTCACAAGGAAGTAGATGTTAAAATCTTTAAGAAAAGACATTATTATAAACAACGCATCAACAGTAAAGAAAGCTTTTCTCTAGCGATTCTGTACGTTGTTACTGTCGGCGCACGAAGGACCTAATTATGGTGGGTTACCTTTGGCACTACATCTCTGTATCTCTGTTAAAATTAAGATAATTCATTAAAAATTGTTTAACATTATCAAGCCGTATCCTTTCGATAATTTAAACTTCCGTGATGTGTTTCATAAAAAATATTAGATTTTAGCATTTAGTTTTAAAGGCCAATTAGGTCAATGAGAGTTGAATCTTTGTTGATGAACATCGAACACATAAAACACATTTTCAAGACTTAACAAGCTGTCTCTCACTAGAACCAAGCACACACAAAAACGCCCATAAAATACCAAGTTCTCGAGGTCATTGATAGGAAAATGCCGATTTCGGTGTTAAGTATTCCACATCGCGGCGATAAAGATGACATGCTTCCTTTTTATACCTTCCATCCTGAGTGATGACTTCTGGCATATCGATGTCAATAAACAACTTTGTCGAATATTTAGTTCATAAAACCCTTCGGAAGATGATGATCTAGGCTTAAAGATCATCCTAAAATGAATAGTTGGCCTCGAAGGCAACTGTGAAATTTTGAGGTCAATCGTTCAGCCAAGGGCATTGTCCTTCAATATCAGCCTAGTACCCAGGCGTTCTCCTCCCGGTCACCCGACTCGACTTGGTGCGAAATGTCGTTTACGAAATTTCTCACCAATTCGGGTGAGCGACAAGAGAATGCCTGGATACTAGGCTGCTCCAATATATCAACAAGCCCGTTCTAAAAGGGCCGCGTTTATTTAGTTTATAGCCCTCGGGCGTGCTTTATCATGGTGAAGAAAAAACATGCAGCTAATGATGTTCACGGCATAATTCCGGCTATATACATGCAAGTTGGTTAGTTTGGACGATTTTATTTCACTGTGAATAGACTATTTAAAAATAGTTAAGACCTAGTATCTGATTTTCTTCCAACCTAGGTGTCAAAGTACTTCATAACCAATTAACCTTTTTGCCGATACAGCAGCCATATTGATCTTACCCCCTGGGCATCTCATAGTACTCATTGAAATTTATTTATTATTTATAGTGATAATGCAGCATTATCACAATAATAGAATCAATCCAGTATTATGGGATGCCCCAGGGGGCAAAATTCAATATGGCTGCTGTGTTGGTAACAAGGTATGTTCAGCATCCTGCGCGCTCTTATCCTTTGGCTTTGAATGAATTAACGTAGCAATTAATTAACTGTTATGATTATGATTATCATTATTGCTTGTTTCTAGCTGAATGATGCTTTCAAAGGAGAATCAGATTTTAAAGCGATTCGCCCGATTTACCCTTTGGGTCTATCCAATGACAGTGGAAAAGTAAGGGTAGATCCTTATGTGGAACTCCTGTTTGGAGAAGCTACTTTAAATTCAACGGATCCATTGGTCATACTCTTGCGCATTTTAAAGGACGGAAAGCTAGGAACGCTATCAGTGGACAAACGCTCTGTTAAAATGAGCGAAAGCGTTGGACGTGGAGGTAAAAAACTATTTTGTTAGTTCTTTAACGTCTTTTCGAAAGACAGGTTCCTTGGCTAACTTTGCCGAAAGTGTATGTAAGTATCTTAGGGAGCTGACGAAAACGAAATAACTGTGGACGTCAGTTTTAAGAAAAAAATTGAAATCTATACTGTCACCTTAACAGCTCTTGAGCAATTTCCTTTAGGTTTGTTCTTTTATCATTATCATTATCATTTATCATTATCATTATCAATGTCATTCACAGTTCAGATGGGCACTGGTAATTAGTCACAACAGGGCAAGCCATTTACCTTAGTTAATATCCTGGCAGAAGCTGATCCCAGTAATGTTGCTTTTTGTAACGGTACCGCTCTTACAGTCACTCTGATAAGAAGATAAGATAAGATAAGATAAGATAAGATAAGATAAGATAAGATAACGATCCAAAGTCGAGTCAGTTTTCTCCTTAGTTCTTGATATTTTTCCACTTCTTCGTTCTTTTTCTCCACATCCCGACTATCCCCAGGTACAGCTATGTCGATTAAGTGGCATTGCCCTTGCGTTCAGTCTAATATCAAAATATCGGGTAGACGAGGCTTTCAATGACCCGGTCGGTCTAGACATTAAAATCTCAAAGCAATTTGATGTTATCCGACTCTACTACACCTTCCAGGACATGTTCATACCATCTGCTACGTTGTCATGTCACTGTTTGTACTCGGTTTGGAGTTTGCTGCACTCACATAGAACGTGACGACGTTCTGTTCCCTCCTTTCTTCCCACATTCTACACAGCGGCGAGACATCTTGCTTATCAATGTGCGCCTTAATTCAATTTGTTCTCGGTGGTTGTTCTTGAGCTGCTGTAACCAGACGTTCAGTTTCTTTCTTAAAGTCTCCTTTTTAATTTTATTATATTTTACTTCACTTTTGCTGTCCCATGTCGTTCTAACTTTTGATAATCACTGGCCTAGAGTATTTTCAATCCCTAGTTCTTTTGCCGGTTCTTTTTTTAGAATACAGCTTCGAACCGTGGGAAACAATTTCAGGCGCATGCTCATGGGTCTGTTGCATAAAAGAAGGAGTCATCGTGCAAAATCGCTCGTGCTCGGCCAAAAGATTTCCCTCCTGTTCGGGTGTCCTGTTCAGACGAGAGTTGAACTGCGCTGATTTCTGTGCCTGCAAAGTTGGTATGATATTCTACTTATAGTAAAGGTTTGCTATCAACTTTATAGTGTTTGCATAAATGCGGAGAGCCTCAATTGCTAAATGGTCAGTCTATAAAATCCAAAAAAAGCTGCCGGGAACTGTTATAATGATCAGAATAGCTTACAGCACGTCTTGTTGCACTACTGATGTCAGCTGCATTGAGTCATTGTAATTTGATCAAAAATCAACTCTTTGACTTGCAAGGTGTATTTTAAGACACACGTGATGTGAACTGATCCAAAGTCAAACATGAGGAACACACATGACCTTAAACCAGGAGAAAAGTGTTCGTTCTGAGGCTGTCTCAGCTAGCTACTAAATTAACTGCTTAAACGAGATTTAATGATATACAGTGTGGTATAATTTTAAAACAGACAAACAACAAACATTGAATCCAGGCATTGAGTTTACCTTGCAATTGATTTGAATTTCAAACCATGTTCATGTCAGTCTTTTCTTGTTTTGTGACATTTTAGAAAGGACATTTGAATTCAACGTGACGTTAATTTTAGTTTTCAAAGATGAAGAGTCGTCTGAAATACAAGAACAAATCACCTTTCAGGTAACCGATATCTGCCTGGGTACGTGAACACTCTAGCTACATTTAAAATAACTCCTAACGCAGATCATGAGATTAATTCAGAGAATTTGCAGTTGGGTACTTCTATTTTAAAGAGGAAGCAAAGTTGAAATTTTCTTTGCAATGTCAAGCCTCTGGGAACCAAAGAGAGAATAAACCAAAAACCAAATTCTGATAGGATAGTGGTAAACAATTTGATTAAAATTTGAAATTTTGTTGCTACCCAGGAAAAAAGAGTGAAAAAAATATGTACAGACAGAGGCAAACGATTTCAATTCATAGTAATACTAGGTGAACTAGTGACTATCTCTTCCAGTAAAGGTGGATGCATGGCCACAGGAGAGAATGATCTACCATCAAAGTCTCAGAATCGTTTAAGCAATACTCTTACTGTGCAACTCTTTTTGTTTGTTTGTTTGTTTGTTTTGTTTTGCTTTGTTTTTTGTTTTTCTCAGCTGATCAAAATCTTCAAAGAAACGCCTGATTTCAAACATGGAGTGACTGTCATTCTTCAGAGCGTCGACAGCAAAGTTTACGCTCAGATCATGGCTGTGTTTGATGAGATACAGAATGATTCCAAAGACCCAGAGATTCTGCTTACACTCGCTATCAGTGATGGAAAGCTAGGAGAGCTGCCAGTCGATAGTAAATCTCTCATCGCTCGTGAAAGTGTCGAAGGTATAAATAGTCCTCAATTCTATTTTTATAATTAGGAAAATAAAAGGTGAAAAGTAAATGTTTTAGTTTAGAATCCTTTGGGCACTAGCTTCCAGCGTGGTTTTTGGCGGACGACGATTTTAGCACAATTTTGCCCCCGAATTCTGTAGCACGAAGCGACAAGGAGTATTACAACGTCATCTCCCCCACTCCTGGATGGAATGTTAGCGTTCAGACTGAACTAGTCGCAGGTTTACTGCTTCTCTGATGTGTTCATGGTGATGAGATTTATGACCTACTACACTAACTTGAACACCACTCTGACACATTTAGGCAGACGGCAAGGCTTTTTGGCAAGATGTCTGTGGAGAACATCTCAACCAGTATTTGTTGCAATCTAACGTAAGATATCTCATTCATCATTTTCTATAGGTTATTTGTTCAATGATTGGACGATTTCCGACAAGGAATGCGAGAAATGCTGTGGAGTAGGAGGGCAGGTTACTCAGGAGAGAGTGTGCAAGACTATCGCCAATGAGTCCTGCCGGGGAATATTGGATAACCGACAGGTTGATTGCAGTGATGCTTGCGAGGGCAAGAGGCAATGTTCCTCTGCTGGTAAATAGATGTATATAGGTTTTATTCAAAAATCCCCCGCCTTTTTCCCCACAGCATTCACTATACTAAGTCTTAGTTGGCCAATAAATTCCACGAAAATAATCAAAGTATCTATCTTTACCTCGCGTTCATTAGTTTTATAAGTTTAGACATTATTAGTTTGGCTGTTACGAATTAAAGGTGGCCATTCATTGAGGGCCCGGTTGTTCAAAGAGTGGATAACTCTATCCACCGGATAAGTCACCATCCACTGGATAGTGTGCTGTGTTCTGTTGATATTTATCTGCTGGATAGCGATTTATCCGGTGTTTAGCGTTACCCACCCTTTGAACAACTGGGCCAAGGACTATAGGGCATACAACCTCAGAGCCGCGGATGGACTCTTCCGCCAGTCCGCGCGCTGTGTCTTGTGTTGGAGTGACATGGATGTAAAGGACCTCACATATTTTCTCCTATCCCTTCTCCCTTCGTTCATCCTGGTATATTTGACGTAGTGTTAAGTTCGTGCAATAGCTTACTTTTTCTCCTCTAGACTGTCTAGTATAGATCAGCCTCTCTTCTACCGTCAAGCTTTCCATCTTGAAAACTAGAATGAACAGATCGGCAACAATAGATGCGAAATAAAAAGGGATTTTGTCACATTTCCATTTCACAGGAAAAAGAAGAGAGTCCATCCTACTCCGAATCTCCGCAGCGCTTTCCTTAAGGTAAGATGAAGGCTAAACTGAGTCGGAACGTCTTTCAGCAGTATAAGCTGCGATGATGATGATGACAACAACGACGACGACGACGATGATGACGACGACGACGACGACGCCGACGACGATGGTGATAATGATGATGATGATGTGAATAAGCACATACAGCCAGGTGCATCTTTAAAATAAGTCAATCAAAATTCCAAGGGAAAACATCCAAATGGTGAAAAGGTGACAAGAACTTGCAAAACCGTTTGCAATATTGTTTTTCTTTTCTTTTCTTTTCTTTTCACTTTTCTTTATTTTCACATTTGAGGCACTTCAGATTAAATACAGAGCACCACAATTCAATATTTCCTCAAAAAACTGCGTTGTACTTGGTTCAATCAACGCTATTTTTACTTTGCAGTTTGTTGCCTTTCCAACTAATGACGGAGTGATGACCTAACTCAGGAAAAAGATGATCAACTTGGAAAGCTTCTTTTTGTTGAGACTTTATCATCCGTATTTATCTGGCATTTGTTTTGTTATTGCTATGTTGTGATCAGTTTCAAGTGTAGAGTATGAAAGCTGTAAAATGAAATAACCAACAGTGTACCAAGTAAAGAAACGTTATCATAATTCTCATGAATTCGACTCTTTTTAAATTATTTTGTATAATACACCTGTTTGGTTTCTATAGAAAAGCAGTCATGCCCGAGGGCAGATATGACAGATAAATTCTAGTGTAAAAAATATGTACTTTTTTTGCTGCACAGGCCTCATTTACACTATGTACCAAGCACCCGGGGCACAGCTAATAAATGTATGTGACGAAACTCGGCAAGCCGCGAAAAAAAACTGAATTATCATTCGTCTTCATCCTCTTGAAAACGCTGATCTGTAAGATACGATGTACAGCCAATAAGCAACAAAAGTCAATTAATCACAATCTCCGCGGTATGGCAAGCACAACAGTGACAGTTTTGTACGTTGCCTTGTGGGCTATTCCATGCTGATGAGCCCTAACAAGGACGTGGCTGTACGCATGCGTAATGTTCTTACCAAATAGCATTCTCGACCCCAGAGCCCTCATGCAAAATTGAAGAGAACTAGGTCGAGAATGGCCAAACTTGAATGGCGTTTGCTGGTTTATTAGTTGTCCCATGGAACCTCGACCACCTTGTTAATCCCACCATATTTTTAGCGGCCCATTCACATGAAAAAAACAAAGACTTTATGATCACAGGTATCGAAATTGAGGTGGTGTTGCCGGTTCAAAAGTTGCATCTTTTCTACAAAATGATGAGCGTTTTAGAGTTTTAACAGTATGCTCAATATAATTTTCTGTCGATGGCAAACAGCTCTCATATTGGTCGTAAAATTAGATAACGTTTGTTCATCCATATGTAATTATAATTATTCTGCATAATATTTCAACCGAGGTTGAAGTAAATCCTGATAAATTGCATTTTTTTTCTGACAATTCGTCATGCCATATTGCCTCAAGATCACACAGATTTTTTATAGTCTGTCCAATCTGATTTTTTATTGGCTCGTGTGATTTTTATTGACTCTCTGGAGGTAAACAAAACACGATAAAGCCAACATCTCATCTCATGGCCGAAAACGTTACCTAGGGGATATACAGTATTCAAATTCTGACCGACTTCCTAATTAGTGCCGAACAGCAGCTGCCTATTGTATATTTTGATTTGAATATATTTTTTAGGCGACTGTCTTTATCAGTCTGCGATCCGTGAAAGCTGGTAAGTCGCATTTGCCTTTTTCAAAATTGTTCCCACTCCTCGTGCTTTTGTTAAATACTGAACCAATCTTCTCGGCGAATGTTTAATAACTTGTACCTATATAGGACCTCATAGTTTATGAAAATGAAAAGTCATTGTGAGTAGCGCGTCCGGTTTTGCATGGTAACCGACAGCGTTATTTAATCATTCGTTTTCGCATAGGTCAACAACAGGCGCCTTACTAAAAAAAGTCAGTTCAATATGATCGCTAGTTTTACAGGTTGTTCTAGATTTAAATGAGGACAAATCGGACCTGTAACTAAACATGTACCTGATACGTTTCACTGCTCATGCGTGATACAATATATTTAAGCCACGTAACGTCGTGCCATGCGGGGGAGCAAAGCGGAATATATTTTTAAAACTGCTTAAAATACAGATTTCGTCATATTTATCACTTCGTGAACCGTCTTTTCAAGAGCAAAGCAGTTAAATTTAAAGAAATGGAGGGCGAAAAAAATAACGGGGTCGAAAGAAATCGCTCACACAGTGTACCGATTTTATCGCAGGGAGACAAGGTATTGGATCATCGTAACGATTTTGGAGCCGTAACATTTGGTACAGAAACGAGAGAAAAGACTCCTATTCAAGTTTCTGAAACTCGACCGACAAAAGGGACAACTTGGCAAACGAGGAGAAGGCTTTCCAGTGGAGGATTAATGCGAAAACAAAAGAGAAAACACATCAAAACAGCTTTAATGGAAAGGAAAGAGGAATTTAAATTCGATGAGCAGTCCAGCGCGACGAGTTCTGAAATCACTGACAGTGTTATCGTTACAGCCAACACAGGAGCAATTGAATTTCGTGAGAATTCAAACTGTCGCGATATGGTGCGTGATCTTCATAAAATTCACGCCAGCAGGCTCCAACGTTCTAAATCCCTGCCCTTGTCACAAGAGAAATGTCAAAAGATTAAAACAAATTCAAACGAAGGAATATTTCTGGCACTGAAAGTGAAACAGAACCAATCAACGAATAAAAAGTTGTTCAACAAGATGCTTCATCGGAGCGTATCGCTCCCAGACTGTTTACAATACGAGAGCGAAAAAAGCGAGAAACAAACACAACATCCGGACAAGGTAAACCCATTGAACTTTGATTCCTCGTACTTGAATAACACTGAGGGTTTTATTGTTGACTTCAATGAACTGTCGTTTAATATTCTACAGCGAAGTGAACAGCAAACTGAACAACGAAATGAGCATGAAGGAGAAGAGGAGAGACCTTTACCGCGTCGTTTAGAGAAAAGCAACTTATCACTAAAATTCCCGAATAAAACTAGCAGTTTTCGTGATGGAATGAAAGAAGATTCAGCGTCATCAACGAAAATTCAAAAAATGAAATCACAAAGAAGTCGGTCGTTTCCTTTGACAAGCTTCTCTTCTGTTAAAGAAGTTAGAGGTCCTTTGAGAGAGGAAGTTCATCCTGGGCGGGGAGAGTGTGGTTTCCGTAATCCACTTAAAGAAATTTTGGCGATGAAAGAGCATTCGCAGCTAGGAAAAAACCCTGCCATAATTCGCTCAAAATCTTTACCCGTAGCATTGGACGTTGAAAGAGAAGCAAAACTGTCCCTGAGCTTTGAACAAAAGAGTTTAGAAAGTCACGACAGGTTGTATGTCGCTATAGCAAAGAGCAGAAAAGCAACATCGCTACCGTTTATTTCCCAAGGTCAGTTTACGGACCAAGAGCTTCTATACGAGGCCCACATGACCCAGCATTGCCAAAGTGAAAACTGTGATCCTGACCAAATGGCTGAAAGTAACGAAGCAACCAAGAAAAATAACATCGTAAGTATTGAACGAAAACGGGTGCAGTTGGAACGAGCTAAGTCGTTTCCTTTGAGCCTGACAGGTGGCCACAGTGAGATTGTTAACAGCTCTGTAGATACATTGTGTTCACAGATATACGATGAACATCAAGATAACAGCTGTAGAGAAAGGTGCAAGTCGCTACCAAATATTTTGCAAGAATTACACAGTTTGAGTTTTACGCCTGTTGTGAAGAAACTTCTAGAAGAAGGCATTAATATTCCAGAGATTCAAAACAAAAAGTCGGAAAGTCACGCAACTTTGGAGTGCGATAAATTGCTTAGTCTCAAAGACAACAGTAACATCCCAGACATTACAGCAATTGCAGAGGACAACATGCATGACAAAGTTGACGAAGTAGAAAATGGCGAGAAAAGTCACAGTGAAAGTAAGGGCAGGACTTCGGAACAAGAAGAAAAGAAACCAAAGGAAGAGTCAAATAATGACGCCACTATGGATCGCGGTGAACTAACGAAAGTTATGAAAGATAACAGTGACATCCCTGAGATGGCAATGTTTGCAGAGGGCAAAGTTGATGAAGTAGAAAGTGATGATAGAAGTCACAGCGAGAGTAAGGACAGTGCTCTGGAACAAGAGGAAAACAAATCAAACGAAGATACAAATTTTGAGGCACCTTTGGCTGGCAGTGAACAAAAGAAGCTTCTGGAAGGCAATAGTGACATCCCAGACATTCCAGTGGTTGCATTTAAGGACAATCGATATGAACTAGTTGATGACGTAGATTGTGGCGATGAAAGTCATCAAGAAAGTAACGAGAGGTCTTTGGAACAAAAGGAAATCAAACCAAGTGACGCAGATTTGGGTTGTTGTGTGCAAACAGGCACTAGCGTTCCAGAGATTTCGGTGACTGCACAGGACAGTGGAGTTAAGGACGAGGAATGTGAAGATAAAAGTTGCAATGAGAGTGAGAACAGTTCTTCGGAACAAGACAGAAACATGGCAAATGACGTAATTATGGATGGCAGCGCACTGACCAAACTTCTGAAAGACAACAGTAACATTCCAGAGATTCCAGTGATTCCAGAGGAAAACATACGTGACAAAGTTTATGAAGTAGAACGTGATAATAGAAGTCACAACGAGACTAAGGAAAGTTCTTTGGAACAAGAGGAAAAGAAACCGAATGTAGGGATTCCAGAAAATGAAGAGGTCAACATATGCCACAAAGTTGATGGCGAAAAAAGTGACGAAAATAACCAAACTAAAGAATCAAATAGTCACGCACCTGTGGAAGACAACGGTGACATCCCAGACATTACCGTGATTTCTGCAGAAGAGAACCGATGTACTACAGCTGATGAAGTGGAATGTGATGGACAAAGTCCTAGAGAGAGCAGCGATAGTTCTTCGGAACAAGTTGAAATCAAACCAAATGACGCAGCTTTCGATCGCAGAGTGGAAAACAACGATAACATCCCAGAGATTCCAGTGACTGCAGAGGAAAACATCCGCGACCAAGTTAATGACGTAGAAAGTGATGAACAAGAACAAAGTAATGAACAAGAGGAAAACAAGTCAAATGAAGGATCAACTAGTCATGCAGTTTTGGATTGCAGTGCGGGAGACAACAGTGGCATCCCAGACATTGCAGTGGATCTTGCACAGGACAACCAATGTGACATAGTTGATGACGAAGAATGTGGCGATCACAGTCATAGAAAGAGTAACGACAGTTTTTTAGAGCAAGATGAAATCAAACCAAATGATGCAACTTTGGAAAACAGCAACATCCCGGGGTTTCTAGAGACTGCAGAGGACAGCACAGTTGAGGATGTAAAATGTGACGATGATAGTTACAATGAGAGCAAGGACAGTTCTTCGGAACAAGAAAACAAACCAAATGGAGAGTCGAATAGTGATGCAACTTGGGATTGCAATGTGAAAAACCACATCAACACCCCGGAGATTCCAGCGGCCACAGAGGACAGCATAGTTGAGGACGTAGAATGCGGTGGTGAAAGTTATAAAGAGAGCAAGGATAGTTCGGAACACGAAGAAAACAAAGTAAGTGACGCTGCTTTGGATTGCAGTGTGGAAAACACCATTAACATCCCGGAGAGTCCAGTGACTGCAGAGGACAACATAGTTGAGGACGTAAAATGTGATGATGAAAGTTATGAAGAGAGCAAGGAGAGTTCGGAAAAAGACGAAAACAAACCAAATGACGCAGCTTTGGATCTCAGTGTGGAAAACACCATTAACATCCCGGAGAGTCCAGTGACTGCTGAGGTCATCATAGCTGAGGACATAAACTGTGGTGATGAAAGTTATAATGAGAGTAATGACAGTTCTTCGAAACAAGAAGAATACAAACAAAACAAAGAATCGAATAGTGACGCAACTTTGGATTGCATTGCGAAAAACAACAGTAACATCCTAGAGTTTCCAGTGACTGCAAAGGACAGCACAGCTGAGGAGGTAAAATGTGATGATGAAAGTTACAATGAGAGTAAGGACAGTTCTTCCGAACAAGAAGAATACAAACAAAACAAAGAATCGAATAGTGACGCAACTTTGGATTGCACTGTGGAAAAAAACAGTAACATCCTAGCGATTCTAGTGACTGCAGAGGACAGCACAGCTGAGGACGTAAAATGTGATGATGAAAGTTACAATAAGAGTAAGGACAGTTCTGCCGAACAAGAGGAAAACAAACCAAATAACGCAGCTTTGGATCTCAGTGTGGAAAACACCATTAACATCCCGGAGATTCCTGAGACTGCAGAGGACAGCACAGCTGAGGACGTAAAATATGATTATGAAAGTTACAATGAGAGTAAGGACAGTTCTGCCGAACAAGAGGAAAACAAACCAAATAACGTAGCTTTGGATCGCAGTGTGGAAAACACCATTACCATCCCGAAGAATCCTGAGACTGCAGAGGACAGCATAGTTGAGGATGTAGCAACATGTGGTGATGAAAGTTATAAGAGTAAACACGGTTCTTCGGAACAAGAGGAAAACAAACAAAATGACGCAGCTTTGGATAGCAGTGTGGAAAACAACATTAACATCCTAGAGATCCCAGTGAATGCAGACAGCATCGCTGAGGACGAAAAATGTAATGAAGAAAATTTCAATGAGAGCAAGGACAGTTCTTCGCAACAAAAGGAAAACAAGCCAAATGTCGCAAATTTGGATCGCAATGTGAAAAACAACATTAACATCCCAGAGAATCCAGAGACTGCAGAGGAAAGCATAATTGAGGATGTAAAATGTGACGACAAAGACCACAATGACACTAAGGATAGTTCATCGGAACAAGAGGAAAACATGCCACATGACGCAACTTTGGATGACGGCGAACTGAAGAAACCTCTTGAAAACGACAGAAATAGTCCAGACAGTACCTTGATTGCAGAGAACAACATATTAGTTGACGACGTAGGACGCGAGGGTGAAACACACAAGGAGAATAAGGAAAGTTATTCGGAAACAGAAGATAACAAAGCAAATGGCGAGTCAAATAGTATCGAGACTTTGGATTACGGCGAACGGACAATACTGCAGGGCAACAGTAACACTGCAGAGATTCCAGTGGACCCGGAGGACATGAATGACAAAGATGACGTAAAATGTCATGATAGAATTTTCAGTGAGAATGAAGACAATTCTTCAGAACAAGAAGAAAACAAACCAAATGAAGAGTCAAATGGTGACGCAACTTTCGTTTGCGGTGAGCTGGCAGAACGTCTGGAAGACCACAACAACGCTTCCGAGATTCCAGTGATAGCAGAGGAGAACAAATATGACGAAGTTGATGGAGTAGAACGTTATGATAAAAGTCACAATGAAAATAAAGGCAGTTCGGAACAAGAGGAAACGAAATTAAATGAAGAGTCAAATAGTAACGCAACTTCGGAATGCGACGACACAACAGTTGACACACAGCAACCAAACACTTATTATAATAGGCCCTTCTCCAGGCCGAGAGGCTTTTCACTGCCTCCAACCTTTCTAATGGAAAAAATTCCTGAAGAGCCAAATGAGGTTGAAAACTACGAAACTGGGGGTGTCGAAGAAAAAGAAATTATTAGCGATTGCAAAGAACGTTTCACCGAAGACGACACAATTGCTAACAAACCACCCTCCGAAAATCTTAATTTACCAGATAACAATGACACTGTTTCAATTGATGACGAAACAAACGGAGGAACACCAGATGGAAATCAGCAAGAATCCAGCTACGAACAAAATTTGGCAAGATTTAACGAGATAGTCACAAAGACGTCATCTAGTGTCAAACAACTTGAATTTTCAAGATCTTCGTCTCGTCTTCATCGCGCAGCCGCGGAAGGAGATTTGGAAAACATTAAACTATTGGTGGAGGAAGGTTATGACGTCAATGATGTTGACGAATATGGCTGGCCAGTTATCCACGCAGCAGTTACCACTGGGAACTTCGACTGCTGCGCGTGGCTGATAGAAGCAGGCGCTGACCTTGAGGAATATACAAACTTTGTCATCGATGAATACAGAAGGTTAGCTCGGCAGGTCTATCAAAATTACCAGCTCTTAAATAACTAATTTTAAAGTGGCAACAACGTCGACACGCAAGTGGACTGGGACAATTCCCTAAAAGAAGCCTTTTGAAGCGTTTACACGAGGAGACTTTTTTGTTGTACTGACTTCTCCAATTTGTCGCACGGACTTGTCCAAAGAACAATGCACAAAAGGTAGTAATCAAAGTTTGAGAGAACATGGTCTCAGTATCGAGGGAATTAAGTTAGTTAAGAACTGGCCAGAAGTCAAGGATTCTGATTAAATAGCCCATATCTACGAAAGATATAAAAGAACAAATACTCCACTTCGGGTTATAAATAAGAAAAGAAAAGTTCAAAGAAATCACAGTCATTTCAGGGCAAAATTTTTGTCTTTTATTGGTTTCAGCGAGGTTTTCTTCCGTCACTGTACGATAACTAAAAAATATGTTTTTCCACTTTGTTTCTAAGAATTCCAGTTCCAGCCCTATACCGCGTTTAACTTTTCAAGTCCGACGGTAAACATTCCATTAAAATGTAAAACATGCGTTCAGAACTAACAAGAAACGGTGATATGTGAATCCTCTTGCTATTGCCCACCAATAAAATGCTCTTCTATTACAAATCTCGTTTGTTAGTTTACATCTATCGTATCCTGCCTTTCGCAAATCATAAACAACCGCAGAGAACTCGTTTTGATCCGTACCAAACAAACGGTTATTCGGAAGAACATATTTCATCTGACGTTCTAGTCTTAGTCTCTCGCTCAAATTCATCACACATTGTTGGATTTGTTACAAATCATTTCATCCATCCACGCAGTCTACTTGACTGAAATATTCTTTGTCCAAAATTGGGTAGTATTGGACAGCGTCCGGCGCTGTGGTGGGTTCAGCACAGAGGACTACTGTAGCTCGCAATCTTAGTCTCTGTTTGAGTTCATCGAAGGAGCTTCTGTCTCCTTTCAGGGGTCCCAGGGCGGGTAGGGGCGTCAGCCGACTTCACATGTCAGCCCCTGATAGCAGATGCCCCACACCGCATGGCACCGCTCTTAAGTGAACACTGTTCACGATGAATAATAACAACCAGTGCCTCTGCCGCGCTACACGTATGGAAGTTTAGTTCTAGGGATTGCCAAGCGCGGTTGCTTGGGTGATTTGCCTTTTTTGGCGCGTGGTTTACGGTGCGCTCGACAAGAAAGAACAGCACAATAAATAACAATCAGCGCTGTGAACAACACCACGTACATGGGAAGGGTGGACATCAGACTGATGTGACTCGCAGCGGGGAGATCATCCGGGTCCGATTCAGCTACATCCGGGTACGGAGCCACTCGCTGCACGTGACGTGGTACGATCACAGGTAACTAAACAACAGAAAAAAGATCCAAGAACGTCAATAAAGGACTGACTGACTGACACTAAAAAACGGATAAATGAAGAACATAAAGAACTAAACCAAAACTAAAGCATGACCCTAAAGAGAAATAAGGGACAAATTCATCGCTCACTTTTCAGTTTACCCGGTGAGGTAATCCACAATTCACCCAGTTTGAATCGATCGAACTTAAAGGGACAAGGACACCCTATTTTTGGCAATTCCACCAATCACAAACTGCTCTTGACAAGAGAAAGGAGGCCTACCTGATCTAAATTCACTGACAACAGCCATCTTTGCTTGTGAAGGTTCTCTGGGGCCGTTATATTGAGGGGCTCCGGTTTGCTCCACGCCTGTGTAGGACAGTCTGGCAAAGGAACTGTCTCAATGGCCCCAAGTTGAGTGGGGTCCAATACTTTGGAGTATTTATGAAGGTGATTTCCTAAAATTTCAAAAAGGAAGCAAGCCGCGGTGTTAAAATCGTGAAGACATGAGTTAACAAACGGCTTTGTTGAATACCTGACGCAGGGGTTTTGTGCGTATCGTAAGTAATAGTCTTACATTCTTGACACATCCATTTCATTAGCTGACCTCTACAAAACGACAACACGAAACGACTAAATTCTGGCTTTATGGAGAACGCAAACGTGAAAGAAAACTGACTTTGTCTTCAGTTAAGTAACACACTAAATCCATTATTGTGATTTTTTTTCGGACGGGTGGGGGGGGGGGGGTAGCAGAAGTGCCAACTTGTTCTGTCGCTTTTGAGGAAAGACCACGTGATTTTCATCGTTGGTTATTGATGAAAGATTTCTAAGGAAAAAATCGCGTAGTTCGCGCCACCTAAGAAATCGCTCATGCGTGTAGTTACACAAACTGCCATTGTAACAGTGTGTTTTGCATTCTCACCGTCCATCCTCTCTGGCACTGATTCAGAAGTTTTAGGGGACCCGCTGTTCAAGTCTTTCAACACCGGGGAAACGACCTGATTTGAAGTAAAATCCAGCAGAAGATCCAACAGCCAGAAACAATCTGAGGATTAAATGAACAAATTATTTATCGTGTCAGCCGTGAGCTCAAGGTAGGTAATCTAATTTCGTGGCCTACACAAAACTGAAACAAAGGTCACACGTGACATAAAGATTTGAACGCTTGAGAGAGAAAAACCCACCCACCCAAATACTAGAGATTAAAAGGCGTTCAATGTTTAGCTAAAGGTAGAGTTTCTAACGGTAGAGTTTCTAAAGGTAGAGTTTCTGGTCTCTAACTAGCCAGAAGAACTGTCTGTATTAACGAGATGTCTGTGAAAAAGGTACATACAGTATAGAGTCCAGGTGAGTTTGGGTCTCTCTGGGACCAAGCGAGTTGTGCGTGATAAGGTGGTAACACAGGTATGTTATGAACGTGTCAGAAGTTCAGCGATATGCAAAAATACCTTTTTCCATGTGTGCATTGTCCAGGCAGTTGGAGTCACCATATAGAACAATTCTGCCGCTCGAGGGACCTGGTACCTGATAAAGGCCTAAGACTGCTACGTCTTCCTCGGTCTTAGTCTCCCCAGTTACAACCTCATTTCCCTGATGATTCAGTTTCTGTTTTATCACCAGGCCTTCAGGTGGAAACGAGGCTATGCTTGTCCCGGATGAATATAACACTACAAAAGAACGATTGAAAACCATGTGAGCCACAGCAACAGCAGTTCGCACTGAACTAACCACCATTTTGGATTTATCAACTGAGTTGATAAGGTAAATCGGCCTCCGTAAAGAAATAGAGATGCTGACGTTTCGAGTGTTAGCCCAGAGCGAATCCTCAGCTTCTGAATTACTTTACGATAGCCAATTCACCTTATCAACTCAGTTCACAACCTACGCGCAGACGTCTCTTATTTCTATTTCCTTCGCTACTCAGTTGATAAACTCAAATAAAACTAACCCTTTACTCACCATTTTGAACAAGTGTCAAACACGACCCAACTTCAGTTTGCATAAGATTTGAAAATTGTATGCCGAGGTAGTGATTGAAAGGGCGCACTTGTTTCTTGAGAACAGGGATTTACAAATAAAATCAAAATGTTTATGGTGTTATCTGGTGAGCTGCCTAGAGGTACACGTAACTGTTGCGGTTCAGTTATGGTTTTGGTTTAATGCTAAATTTTCTGACAAAGAAAATAAAATTAAACCAAAACCAAATTTGAACCATAAATCACCGGTAGTCTAGCCTGAGAACGCAGACGTATTTCCGGCTGTCGTTTCTCTCCGCTACCGGTAGTCACTCTATCAGCAAATAGAACACATGTAAAGCTTATAAGGTTGTGTAAGTTGTGGATCAAATTTTTCTTTGGTTGAAAAATTTTCATACCAGTTTAATTTTTTTGCCTGTGTCTGGAAATTAAAAATTAAACAGGTTTGAAAATTTTCCAACCAAAGAAAAATTTGACGCACAACATATATTAATAAAAAGTTTTCGCATTGTTTACGTGACATATTTTAACCAAATCGGGCAATTTTAAGAAACAATGATTTAGACAATTATTTGTATTGAGTAGTAAAGAAGTCAAACAAATAGCACAAAAAAGCTACAGTACAATGACCCTTAAAGGGGCTATGTGACGCTATTTTAGTATCTTTTAAAAAGCTAAAAAGTGTCTTCGTATCAATTGAATTCCAAAAATATCTTAAAAGACTATCTTATGGCACTGAAACTGGTTCCTGTCGTCTGTTGCTACTGATGGAAGGATGGAAATGGATTGAAACTTGAAAAAAATGGCGTTTTGATCTCGATGCTACATGTACAACTGTATGTTCTCAAAAATCACCAAAAATTATTAAGGATAGCTCTCCCTGAAAAAACGTATTTGATATCTTCCGCATAGTTTTACAGGAGCCCTTTGTGATGAGTCAAGGCACCAGATAACGATTTTAGCACAGAATTGACCTAAAATAGCAAAATCCTCGTGATGTAGCCCCTTTAATAGCACTCAGCCTTACCTTTGTTATCTCCAATAGTAAACTCTCCTTCATACACCTGGTCACTAAAAGCCATGTTCCAGTGAGACAGCAGTGTATTGATAGCAGGAACGTTAACCCCGCCAGTATCTGGCATCCACCACTGCCTTGTGTTTTCATCATAAAACTTGATCTTCCTCATTACAGGCACATTAAACCAGTCACCCACAACAATCACTGACAGTCCTTTCTCTTCCACATCTTTTCTCAGTTTGGCGATTTCCTCGGCAAAGTATTCTTCTTCGCTGTCGACAAGAAGCAGCGTACCTGAAATTGAAACAATGAAAATGTTATTCCACAAGACACGTTACAAATTTCCAATGTTGTTTTGTTGACTAAGAGATGGCAGTCAAAAATTAACATTAAGACCCACAATGCCCGACAAAAATTTAAATGACCTCAAAGAGGGCCGTTCACCATTCAATTATAACAATACGAAATAAGCTTATAACTTACTGTACTTTGAGGCATCAAAACATGTAAACGGTGAGCCAAGGACTTCCACAAAATACCCAGCATTTCTGAGGTGCATGTACATGTCTTTGAAGTTTGTGTGAATGTGATCACCATTCCTGAAACCGAGTTAAAAACAGATCACTTTACGTCAGGATACTACACATAAATATGACATGTGCACAAGCAAAACTGACATATCAGATAAAGGTAGTACGGAGTGTCCTCATGTAAGAGGCTTACATGTACATTCCTGCTCTTGTAGGAAATATCAGAAAAAGTCCAGAAACAGAGATAAGAAATTTATGCCTGATGGCACACTTACCAGTCTAATGGGTCATTCCTCATTTTCAAGTTATCTCGAGGAAAATATCCAGATGGGTAGCGAAGGTTGTGATATTGGTCCCATAGCAAACGTTTGCTGTATGAAGAAAAAAACATGAGTTTTACTTTCTGTCTTTCTTCTTGGTTTATACCAAGATTTTAAATCCTTGTAGTCTTACACTATGTATTATTTGTAATGTCCTTTTGTAACTGTAAAGTTGTATGCTTTTTGTATTGCACAATTTTGTAACCTTTTTCACCCAAACTTTGTTTTTGTAATCAGTTTGTTTGTTTGTGAAAAAAGTGTCATGTTATTAAAAACAAATAAATAACTAAAGATTTTAAATCCTTGGCCAGTGATGTGTGGTAAGAAATCTAAATGCGAATGGGCTCACGCAGCTCTCGCACATACACAACTGGTTGCATGTCTTGTTTTGCTTCATGTCTATACTTGGCATATTTAGATTTTGTAACTACAAACCTCCTGGGAGGGGTGGGTATGACCTTGACACGAACTGGCAGCTTGATGGTGGATCTCCTGGGTTCAATGTCAGACTCCTGTAGGTTAAAAACAAACAAGTACAGTATGGCAAAGAAAACAACAAATTGCCAACAGAATGCAGACTGCTATCCCCATTCAATTAATGGAGTCCTACAAATATCTGGAAAGGTGTGGTAAGTGAAATCAGTGACTGTCACTTTCAAAATGTAAATTACCATCAGATTGAAATCAATTGTTCAGGTATACTAGGCTTTAAAACAGTGTTAAAACAGTTGATGACCTGAGAGAAACGGAATTGAAGCCTCCCATAGTTAACCAGCAGAGCATTGTTTATGAATTTAAATGTGATTTGTGTAATACAAATTATATTGGGTACACACGCCGCCATCTATACCAACATGTTGAGGAGCACAAACATTCCGTAATCGGAAAACACCTTAAGGATGAACATAATGTACATGTAAGGCCTTCCAACCTCTGTGAGAACTTCACCATTCTTAAGAAATGCCGAAGCAAGCTTGAGTGCTTAATCTTCGAAATGTTATACACTCGAAAGAAAAGACAGAAACTGAACACTCAAGCGGACTCGATTCGCGCGAAACTTTATGTTTAAATTTAAATACAGGCTAATCATGCTTTATTAAATTATTTATTTCTTTTTTTTTTCACTCTTCTATTTTTGTATATAATTATATCTTTATGTTAATTTTTTCCACATTCCACTTTTGATAATCATGACATGAAGTCATCGAAACGTCAAGTTACATTTTTATTGTTGATTTTCTTGTGGAAATTTCAAAGCAAAATGTAAAATTAATAAAACCAAGAGCACAGATTATAAATAAAGAACACATTCTGTGATTGATAGACACATACCTGTGGCGGCGATACAACAGTGAGTGACACGTGACCCTGTGCAATGCCTTCCCATGATTCTACCTTTTTCGTCGGTGTGATGACAACAGCTAGGTACCCAGACCATGGCCACAGAACAGACGAATAAGAGAAACCAACCTGAAGAGAATGATACACTTCAGTAAAACTACACGACATCCTCTATGAAGAAATATGAAGAATTTACAGGAGTTCCCTACTATGATTTTCAGTTCTGTAAGACACGAGAGAAGTTTGGTCACATAGTTTTAACGTTCAAGTATTGTCGAGGGCAACTTGCTCTGTTTCCAAGAGAGACTACGTCATTCAGCGATAAAGTGCGCGAGAAATTGTCAGATTCCTGCAGTCTCCCTTGGAAATGGAGCAAGTTGCCCTTGACAACAAGGTAACTTGAACGTTAAAACTTTGTGACCAAATTTCTCTTGTGCCTTACACAACTGAAAATCGTAGTTACTAGTAAGATAATTCCCTAAGTTGGTACGAATAAAAAACATTTAATAATTATGTGGGTGTGCTTCGTCTCAGGATATTAGATAAAGAATAAACCAAGATAGCGACACACAAAAGACATTACTCTGTGCAGCTAAGTAAACAAAGAAAGGCAATGAATTGTGCCTTTTTGTTTTTAAAAGGAATTAGCTGCAAAGACTACAGCAGTAAGCTACATCCACTGCTTCCAAAATATTTCTTGAACAATAATTCCTGAAATCTAAGTGTACATTGCAAGATAATAACAAAACAATGATGACCTTACCTGGATGTGGTCTCCATTCTGTGGCAGGTATGGATGCCATGTTGGCTGTTGGTGTAACATTATGTTCACAGTTACGGTCAGATAATATTTGCATTTAAACATCAACAATGCTGATGTTCATTGCTGTGTGCTTTGGTTACAAAAGGTATTTTGGTACTTGTTATGTTAGATAAAAACTGACAATAGTAGTACTTCCGTACAGCTTGCTACATGCACAGTTTCAAACTACCAGGACCATTTTATTGGGAAAGGATTGCCACAAAACTACAACATCCAACCTTTGCAAAATCATGTACTAAACCAATGACCTGCCTAAACCACTTTCAAGTAAAACAAACAAAAGATGATGGCATTAACTGACAAAGGAACAATTATACAAATTTAAAATAGCTCACCT
Source organism: Siderastrea siderea (assembly GCA_964030785.1). Lineage (NCBI taxonomy): Eukaryota > Metazoa > Cnidaria > Anthozoa > Scleractinia > Rhizangiidae > Siderastrea > Siderastrea siderea. The sequence continues at coordinate 3,170,045 of OZ034969.1, forward strand.
CTCCTTCAATTTTTCCAGTTACTCCCATTCCATTAAGAATGGTGATCTGTCGGAAGAAACATCCAAACAATCAAAATACAGAAAATAATTTTCAAAACCTTAATGTAAGAGCCCTTTAGTTAAATCATCAAATTGTGGACTTTGTGACTTTATACAACAGACTTTACAAGCAGACAAAAATATGTTTATCTCTTTCCCACTCCATCCCAAACTCCAACAGCAATCACAGAGTAGAGATTGGAAAGTACGCTCCAGGTTCAAGATTAGTCAAAACACAAGTACTATGTGTGCATGTACTCACATTAACAATAGTTGGCATTCCACTGTAGTAGATAGGCTGTGTACAGTATGGCCACATGTAAGGACACTCAGTCAAGTCTATGTAAGCAGGACTCAGACTGTGAAATAATGAAATTTGGTTAGACTGAAAGTACAGGTACTTTCATGCTAACCTTATCACAGCCAGGAGATTTGCATGTAATGCATTGCACCTCTCTCATGTTTGCAAGAGAAACGCAATGTAACTAGAAGGTGGTACAAGAAGATCATGCGCTGTCAGTAACATTAGGAATATCGTGCTGGATTTCAAAAAATCGTATCTGGACTCTGTCTCTAGTTAACAAGCTTTTTCCAGAGCTTTGTGTTCAAAAGATGTGAAAAAATTTCACTTCATATTTCTTTACTGCTTTGTAAATTATCTGTGAAAAGCCTCTTTGGGGGTAGATAAACTTATTGTAAAGCTACTAGTGAAACTGACAAAAAATTGCAATCATGTTAAAAAACACTGACTGGACAAAAACTTTACCTGGCTTGAGGTTTGTAGTTACTGAGAATTTGATATGCTTTGATGAGATCAAGTTTGCCATGGCCTGAAATAAAACAAAATGAAATAATTCAGATTAGTTAGCAAGCACAAATACTGTACTACACAGACAGTTGTTGGCTAAAAGATTGGAAAGCTGAATATAGTGAGGTAATCAGATTTTATTACAAACTGTCCTTACAGTAAAAATGTAACACATGGTTACACGTACCTTGTTCAAAGATGTTGAATCCTGGAAGACGACGGGCTGAGGCCATCAGCGCCTGCTTGACGCTGGCTGGGTTCACGGTGCTCCCTCGATGCTGAACAGCACTAGTAACAACACAAGTATCACAACAAACATAATAGTGAACAGTCCAACAGACACCTTACAAAAATGAACACCTCTTCTGAAAAGAAACTGAACCTAATCCAGCCCTGTCAAAATGATTTGTAGTAGCAGGCAACAACAAAGAAGAAGTAGGCGGCAAGGACTGGGTCTTTCTGTCTGCTAGGAGGTTCCTCAGGAACTCCAGTGTGAAGCAAGGGGAAAATGATTGCCTACAGGTAGATGGCAAAATTGCCGGCTGCCAACACATTTTGACAAGGCTGCTAATCTGATCATCAAGTGGTCACAATCACCCTTCCAAAGCAATGTGATCTCGAGGTTGGCATCATCAGTGGATATAGGTGACATACAGGTGATGTCAAACAGTACCAGAACGATAGTAATTAGTTGAATCATTGTCTTATTGCGGAGGCATTACTGTGTCTTATTGGCCACAGAGTTTGGTGTTTTATGGCAGCGCCGCAATTGCGGTTTTTGTCCCACCATGGTGAATTTGGGGAAAACAAAATGGCAGCCCACGGGGCTTTGCCGTAGTCTCATGCACAAATAATTTCTATCAGTACATAAATATACATGCCTACTCCCTTGATACATATTGCTAAATTCTGTATGATAATTCTTATATCAGACATTTATATGGTGAGAAAATGACATCTATATAGGCTATCAGACAGATCAAATCTTTACCTCAGTAAAAGAGACACTGCACCAGCAACAACAGGTGATGCAACACTAGTGCCAGATAATGAGCGGCAGCCGCCCCTGATGAAGGATAAAAAGAAAACATGTTTCAGCCAGCCAAACTCTGAGACAAGCAAAAAAAAAATGAAAGAATTTTGTTTGGATTTCTATCTGGAACATTACTCTGTACATACTTGAGGCTTGAACCTCGCACTCCAGAACCATATGTAACGATATCTGGTTTGACTCTGCCATATCCACTTGGAAGCTCCTGAAGGGAACACAAGGAAAAAATAATAACATAAATGAAAAGTGGTCCTCATCACAGGTCACCTAGTTTAGACAACCAGTTAATACATTTACATGCACTTGTACTTTACAGTATTACATGTGCGTCCCTGTATACTGCAAATGTAACCTTATTAATTGTTTCGTGCAGACATAATCAAGAAAGAGGACAGATCAGAAGCCAATGTGCAAAAGCCACTTTTATGTGCACTGAATTGCCCTGTTGAAAGTTTCAAAAATTTGATGTGCATGAACCTTTTCATTTAATTTTGTGTACAGAACAAATGGAAAACCCTAGCTAATGATTCACCAAAAGAACTGTCTTGTTACATGACCCAAAATAAAACACAGCAAGTAAAATAATTTTCTTAAGGAGTTATTGAATTTGGTAATTCTTACCCAAGTAGTCATTCCTCTGGAAGAGAACCTTGCAATGTGATCCTCAAAGTTGATTCCGCCAACACCAATAACATCCATCTGATCAGCAGGATTGTTAAGAGTTCTACAGGATGAAAAGAAAGACAAAACGGTCAACTGATGATGATCAAACATCAAAATTAATGATGATGGCTGTTTCAGCTACTTACTTACAGTACAATATACTAGAAATTAATGAAGTATTAAAAATGCACAGCCAATGTACATGTAAAATACATTTACACAATTTGTAATTTATATGTTTATTACCTGTAAATAACATGTGCATTAATTAATCCAACAGTAAAAGAGCATTTTCACAACTTAAAACTGATGCAAAACTGAACTGCAACTGGACACAAAAAAGTGACTTAAGGTTACTCTGGACCTTCGCGGGTGTCCTCTGGGAAAAAATTCGTATGCACGCCATTTTAAAGGAAAGCACGGCAAACTATATATCTGTGGAAAGCTTAATAAATGTAGATTTAGGAAAAAAATATGAATGGCGACTTTTTTTTAATTCTACAGACGAAAATTGCAAAAATGACTGTGAAAATGACCATGCGTCATTCAATCAAACAAATGAAATTAATAGGGTACAAAAATTCAGCAGATTTATGTGATATTTGGCCTGAACATTCCTTAGATGTTATGAAACAAAAGTGTGTCGGAGATTTTGGAAATTTATAATATTTCACCCGAGGCGATCTTCAATGCAATGCCCATCGCGCACTCTTTGCTGCTCGAACTTGACAAATAAATTAAAAAATAACCAGTCCGAACATCGAAAAATGCTGACACACTTTTGATGATTGATCCTTTGCGATTAACACTGCGCAGTTATTTTGCGAATGCGCTTGGATTTGATACCCTGTTAATTCAACTGAATGACACATGGTCATTTTCGTGGTTGTTTGAGATTTTCTTTTGCGGAATTGAAGAAACGGGCAATTTATATTTTCTTCCGAAATCTACATTTATTAAGCTTTCCAACAATATATAGTTTGCCATGTTTTCCTTTAAAATGGCACGTACATGAATATTTTACCCAAGGGCACCTGGTTTGGTCCGGAGTAACCTTAAGATAAAGTTTGGCTTGTACCAGTTCATGGACACGTCATGGTTCATATACATAGAACTACTAACACTTGAACTGGATCAAACCAGGAGGTGGTAGCTGCCTGTACTAAGACGCAGTAACTTGAAATACAAGTGGTTTCTTACCCGTACAGTGGTCCATCATTGCCAATAGCTGACACCATTACTACACCATTTGCAGTGAGCTCCCAGACCTGGTGACACAATCAATAAACATCATATCATGTTTTATTAAAAACTGGAGTTGTGAAAACACTTGCTGATTTATGGAGTCTAAGACAACACTTTATCACAACATCTGGGATCATAAATCTGAACATGGTTTCATACTGTACCAAAATACATGTACACACTGTACAAGACTTAGCGCATTAAATGTAAATCTCCAATGATGAACATGTGCAGGTTTTCTTATGCCGACAGTTTCAAGAAATTTTATAAAGACTATGAGACTCAAGACTGTTTTACAACGTACATATAAACAGTATACATGTTGTGGTTCAAATTTTTCTTTGGCTTGAAAATTCTCAAACTGATTAATTTTGATTTTCCTTTGTCTTGGTTTATGGTAATGAATTTGAGAGAAAGGAAATGAAAATTAAACTGGTTTGAAAATTTTTAACCCATTAACGTCCGTGCCGGCCTGAGCCGGCCTTGATTTTGCGCGTGTTCGCTTTTAGCCCCAGCCTCCCCTAGAAAGGCTTTTTTGGTCCCCTTTCGTCCTAGTTGTCTTTGGGAATGTTCAACCAGTCAGAATCCACCTACTGTGCATATATTTGAAGGCTTGAGGGGGTCCTAGAAGGGAAGACTTCTTGTCACTCTCCAAGAAGATCACATTTCACTCAAAATGGCTGCCGTGCTCTTCACGCGTGAATTTTCAAGATGGCAATATCTCACTCTCAGAAGGAAGGATTACCTTTTGAAAGTTAAAAATCGAAAGAAGAAGCTCTAAGGAACACTCGACAAGTTAAGTGATGGAATTTAGAGCTTTTAGAGCGAAGAAAACAGCTTTCGAGGACGAACTGCCATTTTGTCACAGCGAAGGACAATCTTCCATCGCAAGAGATTTTTCGAGCTGCGGACTTTCTGGGAAATGCTCAAGCACTTCTACGAGTCTACGGTAGAGTAAATTACACATTTGCTTGTAAGTTTTTACCGAGCTAACTTCTTAATTGAAGGATTCTTTGTATTTCTTAAAGTTTTCGTAAAAGTTTTGAAAAACGTGCACAGTTCGCATCAGTAAATGCTCTTCAAAATAACCTGTACATCGAGCGAAATCGCTTGCGCGTAGCTTCCCTCGAAGAAAGAATTGAACGCGTTTGGTTTTCAGAAAAGAATAAAGGCGTGTATTAATAAATGTATTATTCAGAAAAGCTTACTGTCTCCTCTTCTGTGAATCTTCGTTCATGAAATTTCGAAAAATAGTAATCTGACCTAAACAGACACAAATCCTCTGCTGTGGTTTGATTTCACGCGCGAGACAAGATGCGAAATCTGTTGCATAAATTTTCAAAATTTTGACTTTGAGATTGTATTTTTGGCTAATTCTTAATTGACAGCTGGTGTATTTTGTTCGAAAGTGAGAAATTTTAACTATTCTAGATCAAGTGAGTGTTGTGTTTTCGAGCCTATAAATTGTCGTTTCGTACTGCACATGGGGTTGTTTATTACCAACTGCTAATTTAGCGAAGCGCTCAAAAAACATGCAGCCGGTAATGGGTTAAAGCCACAACATATTTGCGTCCATACATGTACAAAGTTTATTTTGTTGAACTTGCATTTCACATTCAGTCACTAATAATATGCAATGCTCAATATGTGTACATGTAAGCAATGCAGTAGTTACAAACCTTGTCAACAAAAGGTTGGTCCATAAAGTCTGGCCCCCCAATGCTCAAGTTTAGAACATTAACTTTTTTCAAAATAGCATAGTTGAATGCATCAAGAAACCATGAAGTGTATGACACCTGTTGATCAATAGAAACAAAGCCATTTAAACTTACGTGTACATAATCACACTAGACAGGTTGATCCTAAGGGTTGTTTTGGCATTCTGCCAAACAATATAGATTTAGGAAAATTGTTGTTTAGCTTCCTTCACAACCCCCTTGCGCCTGCAACCTGGAGATGTTCAAAAATTCATTTTATTTTCTTTTGCTGCTTTTACAAAGATTACCTGGCTATTAGTAAACACTCTGAAGATGTGAAGCTCTGCATCTGGAGCAAATCCCAGGCACTCACGTGAACTGGCAACTACACCAGCTACAAATGTACCATGACCAAGGCCTACAATTATCACAAATGCAAAAATCAGTGCACACAGATCTGGAATTCAAAGATAATTATTTCACAGAGGATAGCCACATCTCCCACAAATGGTTTCTATAAACATCCATTAAACCTAAGCAGTTGTTATCTTAACCGAGACATAAAAAAGGCATGTATTTTACAAACTCTCGCACACTACTCTTAAAAGGATTTAGAAAGTACAATGTGCATGCACAACATACATGTATCTCAGGAAATGGGAGAAGAGAGGGAGGGAGGGGGGGGGGATCTTTAGGCTAAGAGGTTCACAAGTCTGGACACATATTTTCCACTGTTTGTTTCTGTGTTCCAGGGACTTTTGGTTACCATCAAAGTTACATTGCATGGTTGATTAGCAAAACAAGATCAAGAATGTTCTCTCACCATCATCCAATGTTTTTTCTTCTGTCCAGTTAGTTCTGTCCATGACCTTTCTAAAATGAGGATGATTCTTTGGCAAACCAGTGTCAAAAATGGCAACCTTAACTCCATCACCTTCCACAAAACAAGCAACATGAAATATAAAATAATATTCCAGTGAATTAATAACTTACACATAGAATTAATTACATGACTTGTACAATTATTCCACAAACTGAAGAAGAGTTCAAATGCATCTTTCTAGCAAACAACATCAGAAACCATTTTAAATAACAAGAAAAGTTTTTTTGTTACCTGTGTGACCCATACTCCATAGCACATCAGCCTGTAGCACATGAACAATCTAAAACAACAAAAATTACAGCTTAAAACAACATGCATGTAAACACAAACATGTACCTGTACCAAAGTGTGGGACTACAATGTGTTCAGACTCATGTTATGCACTGTTTCTTATATAGCAAACCTAATTCACCAAACCTTGGTCCCATTTTTTGGCAGTTTGCTAAAGGCTATCCTAGGGTGCCTCTTTTGAAAACCATTACTTAATATCTCATTCTGTTTCCTAGAGTTTTCATGAAAAAAGAATTCTACTGTTTTAATAGTGTGGGGGCACGCTGGTGTAGTGGTTAGCGCATTGGACTTCAGATCTGAAGGTCAGTGGTTTGACACCCAGTCCCTGCCATCGTGTTGTTTCCTTAGAAAAGAAACTTTACCCCACAAATTTGTCTCTCTCCACCCAGGTGTATAAATGGGTACTGGCAACATACTGCTGGGAGTAACCCTGCGATGGACTCGCATCCCATCCAGGGGGGAGTAGCAATACTCTCAGTTGCTTCATATACAGAAACCAAGATAAGCTCCAGCCGTGTGGGCCTCCTTGGCTTGTGTGCAACTTAACCTTACCTAATAGTAACATACATTTACATGTAGTAGAACTAGAATATCCAGTCTAACCTGTCTGGGTACAGATCTGAGAATCCTACGTCCAGGATTATGACGTAATTGAGACTGAATGAGGAGGTTGTGACTCTAAAATTATCAATGTAAAATCCTGATTAATTCACACACAAGTGAATTATGTGAGGTCCACAAGCAAGATCTTTGATGTTCTTACAGTTACCACATAAGATGAAAATTCCATGCAAAAATTCAAATGGAGGAATGACCAGACTTTATGATCAAGCTTTATTTATGAGCAATATTTCAAAGTTTTCCTGTGCAGTCTACAGATCATTATTCAGTGCAACTTGGATTGTTGAAGCTGGTTAGTTACTGTGTAATTATTAACACAGAGACATTAAAGACTCTCTGTCGACCACAATGCAACGCGCGCCTAAACAGAGGTTTCGTGGACCACGAAACCCCATTTGAAGGATGTGGAAATCTGCCTTCATCCAAGTCATCCTTCCGTAGAATGGATAGAGATTTTCTTATGGAGCTATGAAATTTATCAGGGAACTATTGGAGCAGTGTTGATTTAAAAAATGTTTTATTCTTCGGGTCACAAAAGCGACATTCGGACACTCGATGTTTCACACAGCTCTCAACCGACAAGCGAGACCACGCAGAAAGTTTTTATTTATGCCTCATATCAGAATAATGTGGCTATGGACGATCAAGTGAGTTCATAGGGAAAAATAACAGAATTCTTGTGGTTATGTGGTACTGAATGTGAGTGAATATCAAACTGACTACAGTAATAAATGTTTCTGTAGATCGGATGTGACTGCGTATTCAACAAACCCCGCAGGTGACAAATTGCAGTCTTGCAACCGTTAGTGATAAAATAAAGTAATGTCAATTGCTTTTACTCTACACTCCTTTCGAAAATTTTAAAGAGGGGTATATTAAGGTATAAGTGCTGTTGAACATAAATGAATGAGAGAACTCATGACCCGATACACTGAAAACCAAATGCACTATGTCAATTTGAAAATATTTCTCTGACTGCGTAACGTGTAATGACAGTCAATGATGAATCGTATTTTATTACAGTCATCTGAAAGACTTATAAACCATAAAATTTAGCACTTTCTACTGACAAAACGTATACACCTAACAAAGTGAACACCTTCATTTCCTTTCTTGGCTGCTAAAGGGCTCAAATCTAGCCATTTTATCACAATGCTCTCTCTCCAAAGGAATCAAAACATAAACAAACGCGCGCATTGCATTGTAGTCGACAGAGAGTCTTTAAGTGAAGTAAGTTGTAAAATGTGTCTGTCTGCACAACTTGATCAAAGAAACTACATTTGTACATGTAATAATTCAGTTACAGGCTGTTGACCACAATGTCCTAATATTCTTCAAAATGACCAAATAAAACAAAAATAATATAAAACACAAAAATTACCAATGCAAGGCTTGATCGTGTTGTTCTCCTGTAAAGAAACAAAATTTCATCAAAATACTATCTCAGACATTGCACCTTAGCTTACAGAACTTCTTACTAGACATGTTTCCTGGACTGAATCAGTGTAAAATTCCGTGTATCTGTATCATAGTTGGTAACAGAGGAGGGCTATAGCTGAGGAAGATAATAAGTTGCAGCATGTACAGTACATGTGTATGCAGTCTACATGTACAATGAGGATAAAACAATTACATAAAAGAAAATCTGTGGCAGTTTTTGTACCGTGCACTCCACTTTTGAGACCAACAACTAACATCTTGTTCAGCACAGTCGGCATCCCCCTCAATCTGTTTGTCAGATTCACTGTCTTTCACTAAGAGTAAAAATACATTCTCCAGTTACAATTACAAACAAAGTTGTAGACTAACAACTGCATCACCACAAGTGCCTTGATCATTATGCTCACTAAACAAAATACATCTTACAAAAATAGTCATTGACGCACAGGCAATAATTACAGTACCACTCAAAAGTAAGTTACCACACTCTCGCGAGATGAGACACTTGTCTCGCGAGAGGCTGAAAAATAGTGTAAGTGCCAAGGCTTGCCATTCTTGACATCTACATGTATTGTGAAGCGCAACAGTAGACTTGGTTTGTTAACATAGAGTTTATGTTGTTATGTATATGTTGAGGTGACCTTAAATCTTGCAATCTAGTGGCTCTAAACTGATGGGCACTAACCAGGTCTATCATTCTCCTAGAGAGAAACGTAGATCTTTCACATGTGCATGTTGGTGTGTTTCGTCTTGGAAGATTATCAAGAAACAAACCAAGATAGCGACACACAGAAGACGTCACTCTTTGCAGTCATGTATTATAAGCAAGGCAATGAGCTCTGCCTTTTTGTCTTTGAAACAGAATGAGCTGCAATGGCTACCATAAAGGACTGCTTCAGACTTCTAAACCAAAGTATTTGGTTTGCAAGTGAATTATAAAACTTACCTTCAACACTCTTAAGAAATCTTTCCACTCTCTTCTGTGGTGTTACACTTCGAACCTTGGGGTGACTTTTTAATGCATCTACTCCATTGCCAGTGTCTCCTTTCAACTAAAAGTTTAGCAGATATATGTCTGGTTATTTATATTTACTGTATGGTACACCTACTACACATTTGAATACAGATCCATTCAACTTCAAACAGGGATGCAGGCTCACCTTAACAAGGGAGAAATCACTTGGATAGTCACTGGCGGGATTATGCCGAGGAATGATCTTCCAGGAATCAACAGAGGATGAACCAAGGGCAGCCACAACAAAACCATCTCTTGCTGATGTACTGTAGTACCCATTGAAGACCACTATGTACTCTAAAAGGCAAAGATAACATGATAGATGATGATTCTTATTTGTTATGCAACAGTGTTTGAATATTTGCAATGCATGCACATGTACACTGTGGCGTGTGCAGGGCATATGGAATTTGGATTTGTCAGCAATGTCAAAGTAGTGCATCTGGAGGCCTGCTGACCATGGTGGAGACCCCTGGATATCCCAGGCACCAAACCATCCTTGTACATGTACTATCTGAGGCAGCTGGTTAATGGCATTTTGTTCACTGCCTCATGATTTACGACCAAGAATAGTCCAGTTTCAAGTTCATCAGTCTAGTTTTGTTTTTAATAATCAGTAAAAAAGGATAAGAAAGAGTTCTTTTTGATGGGCTTGTTTGTATACACATGTAGGTTTACCAGAGCTTGCGTACAGTACCCAAACCGGCAGTCAGACCCCATAACATGACCTTCGTTCAACTGAATGCCATTTCCGAACCCAACTGAACTCAATCCAATGGATTGAGTTTGATTGGGTTCGATTGGTTCGGAAATGGAACTCAATCAAACACAATCAAACTCAATTGATGGATTAAGTTCAATTTCCGAATGTTTGATTACCTAATAGATACAGGGTTAACAGGAACAGTGGACCTAGGCAGCAAGTGCCCAGTCGCCTTGTCTACTAGGTGTCTGGTAAGCACTAAATACAATGCATTTACCACTTGAAAATAAAAATTCATATCTTCGCGCCACCATGTAATATCCTCTAAATATATGTAAGCAGCTGGATGCCCCATGGTTACCACTGAGTCAACAAATGAGACGGATTAATAATAATATAATTATACTAACTAATAACTTCAGGTCTACATATTTTAGTGATTGAAACTAATTGACATGAAAAGAAATTCACCTATAAAGCTTCCCAACCATATCCATGTCTGTAGCCAATTAGTTCAGGCAAAACAACACCCCCACACTGACATGCTTTTAAACTCGAACTTAAAACTTCAAATGATTCGCAAATCGTACTTGTAGAAACTCTATTGGCCCGCTTTATTTTCATAACGCAAACATTAGTATCACGAGAACCAAGCCGCCAGTGAATTCTCATAAGGTGTCTTCTCTTTGACAATAACTGTTTGTAATGAAATAATATATTGACGGCAACACATGGCGAACGAACTGAGGATTCTGATATTCTTTGAGGCTAAACAGAATTGTTTTTCGTTGAGAGTAAAGAAAGCTTAACAACAAACACGTAAAGAAACAAAGAAAACAAGAAACTTGGATCGGAATTATAAGCTTAAGTTTAAACTCGTTTAGCAAAGGAAATCAAGGCCATTCTACGCTGTACAGAAATTTAGACGATTGCAAAAGGAAGCTCAATAAATGTACCTACCATTCTCAACAACAGATGTCTTATAGTCAAAGAAAGACTCTTTCTTGATGAGGGGAACGGTAGAATTCCTCGAACAGTCGAATGGAGTTACATCGGACACTAAAACACATGCAAGCAAAAACACGACCCAAGTGTGTCGCCTTCGACCGCCATTTTGACTTCCAGAGGCAGGCATGGGCCTAGAGTAACGCTCATTAATTTCCTGTTAAAGCCAATCCATCGTTGAACCACAAAAAGCGAGAAAGAAAGCGAACAAATAGCACATATCCGCTAGGCTTTGCTGCAGACAAACATGAAATGGAGTAACTTTAGAACTTGATCACGTGAGTGCAACAATCGGTTGTGATTGGCTGAATTTCACGGCGCTATGAAACAAACCGACCCTTGTGAAAAATGCAGCGATCAATGAATGGTAGTAAAGAAGTTTTGTTTCTATGGGGAGTTTTATCCCATACAGATCCACTAAAATTAATTTTAAAAAATCGCCAGTTACAAGGCTTAGTTAGAGTTTATAGAGGATAGCGGATAACTTGCGAAGTAACAAAATAATTTTTGTTTTAGCGATACCATATCGGCTTCTACCCAGCCTCGAAGACCTAGGGACAGTAAGTTTTTCCTACAGTAGAAAGTCAGGGACTGGAAGGGAAGTACATAAAGTGGGGAAATGCAATATTCCGTAAGGTCGATTTCCGCCACTCTCTCTGGTCCGGGACTGGGCTCGTTTTCCCCAACAGCAGGCTGGTAATGGAGCCTACAATATCAGCTGAGCCTTATTTATTTTTTCTATTTTATTTATTAATTTTTTTTTTTCACTTAGAGGTTTCCTTTCTTTCTTTTTCATTTTCAACCTTCAAGGCTTTTGTTTTATTTATTTATTTATTCGAAAGACAGGTTTAAGTTTCTGTCACACTGTTGAGGGATAGCAAATTCTCCCTAGGACGGCCTCAAATGTCGGTTGAGGAAAAGATTTAATTCTCTGATTTTTCTTTTTTTGAAGAGTCTGATCAGGGAATTGATTGGATGAATTCAGAAGACGTTGCTCCCTAGCAAAGAAAAGACCGTACTGACCTTGATCCAACCGGCTTGCTCATTTATTTCCCAGTCTAATCATGCCCCTTGGGTGTTTATATCTTGGTTGCAGATTGTTGGTTAATGCCTGCAGTACTACGATAAACCTTTCGCATGATACTTTAATCCCCCGGGGTTGGGGGGGGGGGTACTCCCTTATATTGCTAATACGGGGATGTGCCGCAGGACAGGGTATGGTTTTTGGCCTCTTTGTCCTAAACAGGGTATATAATTTTTTGTGTCTATCCTAAAGAGGGTGTGTATTTTGTCATTTGTCCTAAACATGGACCTAAAACGAAGATGTTGTCCTAAACAGGGTAGGTATTTTAGTGTATTTTAGGGCTTTTTTGTCCTCATGACAGGGTCAGGTTTTCAACCCTCAGCGGCAGCCCTGTTACCCAAACATGGGTCAAGTGCCACCGGGCTCTACCCACTGAGTTACCGGGAGACAGTAGCAGTCAGTAGTCACTACTAAGTTACTTACCATCTTCATTATATGTCCTGTCAGTACAGTGATAGGATGTTTCAGCAATTTAGAAAGCTTCTCATTAAAACGGCAAGTAGAGCGAGGTCGTCTTATAGGAATACGAAATGACATTCCTTTCGTCGTGGTCAGTTTTTCGGCAAGGGCACTGGACGATCGAAGACTGAGATATTTTGACCGTGGTATTCTTGGGGACACAGGATGGATTATGCAATCAGTCCCACTCAACGGTTCGTTTCGGGGAATATCTGTTCGGAAAGACTAAAATCGCCTGAGATTTTCGGATTTAATTACATTAGAACCTCTCCTTTTGTTTTTGGAGGGACAAATGTGTCGTTTAGAGTGCAAAATAAGGTCAGCTAGCATTTTCGGAGAGCCATCAACAGCTCGGAAATTCGGCGGATAGGATTCTGTTTCCTAAAATTTTCTGCGGCCTAAATTTTCAGCTAAAAACGCCGAACAGATTAATCTGTATTAGCTTACACAAATATGCCTTTAAAAAACTCTGAAACAATCTAAGAAAGCAGAAAATGATATTTCAAGTGCTTTGCTAAAATTTTCTCATTGGGTGGCGCTGTGCTGATTAACGATTGCTGGTATGTTAAAGGCCACTTAAAGGAACTACCGTATTTACTCGAATAAGCGTCGCTCCCGAGTAAGCGCCGCTCTCGAATAAGCGCCGCACTTGGTCATGAGACAAAAAAGTTAATAAGCGCCGCTGTCCCGATGCGGCACTTATTCGAGGAATTCCGTATAACTAAACACTACAAAGCAACTCTAAAACAGCATTGTAAATTTCTTTTCATCAAAAGCGATGTTCTTCAGTTCAAAGTGAAGAACATCACTTTGATCAATTTCATTCTGATCCTTGCTTACAATTTTAGTGACATTTTGTTTAAGTGCCGGAAGAGACGAATGGTGACAATCAAAAGACGCTTCTGTTAGTTACTGTAAAATTTTCGTACAGATAGAAAATATTCCTTTAAATTAAAAGAAAAGGTTTCTTTGTCGCGTCCAATTTTTAAATAACCGCCGCCCTCAAATAAGCGCCGCCCTCGAATAAGCGCCGCATTTGAGGCGCGAAAAATTTAATAAGCGCCGCGGCGCTTATTCGAGTAAATACGGTATGGCACAGGTATTTTTGTGTCTTGGGGTCAAAATTCTGCTTAAATCAAAACTGCAGTAAGAGAATTTTCTTATCTACAAAATGGTTTTCTGAGAACTCCAAGCATGTCCAAGGAGAAATAAAGCGAATCGTTGAAAGGAGATAAAATATAATCAGTTAAGAATGGTTTTCGCTAGAGAGCAGCGAAAACTTGAAAAAAATCGGCCCGCTTTTCAAGTTGCAATCCGTTTCCATCCTGACCATCCGTGGCCAAAGGCACTTATTTAAAGTTTAGTGCACAAGTAGAGTAGTTTTAAACACAACTCGGGCCCTTATTTTGGGTTTCCATTATTACAAACATGTCTTTTGGCTTGTCAAATTAATGCTAAAATTGTTGAAACAGCCCGTTTAATGATGAAATAAAAGGAATTTCGTTGTAGTAGGTTTATTCAAGGTCACAGGAGATTAATTAAGATAGATATTTGGCGTGATTCAGAATGTGATTCAATAGCTTTTGGACTAGAAGTCAGGAGGATATCCTTGTTTTCAATTTTCTATACACTATTTTAATTTTATGTAAATTTTTCCGACCTGTCACAGACTTAAATGACGATTTTGAAGACAACGGCATGAAAAAACTCAAGACGATTCCGGCTTCTAGCTCAGCTATCTCCCTTAATGAGAAGTAACAAAATAATCAGAAACTTTCGTGTACCTTTGGAACCTACTGCCGAGTTCCAAGCCGATGTATTTCAAATCGCACAGCAGATTTCTCCTGTAAATATGTTGAACACTTTACTTTGCGATTTTTGCACATAGCTTTCTCGGGATAACTTGAAAAAAAACAAAAACGATTAAAAAGTGGAAAAGGATCGATATTTCACACCTTGTCCGTGATGTGCTTTTCTCCCTTTTGACAGGTTCACGGAGACTTTTTTAATGAAAATTGTAAAATCTACATTAAAATTTGTGAGGTATTTATTGACGTATATCTACAATTGTATTTGAGTAGTCTCGAATTGGATGAAATCTAAGAAACAAACAATGAATGGATTATAACCTTGGTAACTATCTACACCAAATTCGTATCATTCATGCAAAATTACTCAGTAAGACTGACATGAAAAAGACAAAGTGACCGCAGGTCCCTAATCACGGAACGAAGAAACTAACTACTAATGCTTTGCTAACCAGAAAAGGCTGGGCAAGCTTACTTAGCCTAGCAGACAGAGAAAACGAGATTTTTGCATTATGCTTTCTCCGTATTTGTGAGGTTGTGGGGAGATGGAAGGAGTGGGGAAGGGTGGCTAGGGATGATCACCCGTTAATTCGATTTCAAATTGTCTGCAAGACTAGGCAAAGCGTACTAAGCATAGACAGTTTCCTGAACTTCCTTGATTGACTATTTTAAAACAGTAACTATATACAATTCTTAACTCAGTTTAATACTAGTTGCTTCCTGAACGTATAACCAGCGCCACTGGTTTCTTAGTTCAACGACGGTCTCGGCTACCGTCGATTTTCATATCAGAGAGAGTTAAGACCCAGTTTACGGCAAACGCAATTGCAACTGACGGTAAAAATAACCACGTGTCATGATTTTCCCGCAATTTTACACGTTTGGTGCGGTGTTGTGTGTCGTTTTCAACTCGAGTCGGTTACGTGTTCGTCAGCGCAACGCATGTATTCATTTGAAGTCTTTGAATCGTTCTGCTGCGGGCGCAGCAATGTTTTTGTAAAGTAATCGGTCATCAGTCAGAGATTTCACATGCAGATGGGAAGAGATCGGTACGAACGGTGATGTTTGGTTTGGCTATGCAGTACGGCGAAAAATCGCAAGGAAACCGCATTCAGCCGGCGGTAGCCGATACTTCTGTTAAGTTAATAGCGGAGCCAGCGCGCTAGCGCGTCAGCGGAGCTCCATTGCTAAGGAATTTTGGTAACCTATCAAGCCAAGAAATTTTGGTAGTGACGTAATAGTCACGTGACCGTCCGTACGTACGTCCGTCCGTCCGTCCGTCCGCACCACAGGGTTACACTGGATATAACCCTGTGTTGAATCCCGTGTGTTTTTGGCGCGAAATCAGTCGCATGTTGACCCGCGTTGTAACAAAACAAGCAAAGACAACAAAAGTCAAAAACAAATTTGTTAATGGAAAAAAAAGTTCAAAAGAATACTCAGTTGTCTTTTTGGTGAAAGGGGAAAAGTTTAATTTAGGCGAAAAAAATTAGGCGATAAAGTTCAGGCGAAAAGTTCAAATTTGCCTTGTCGGTTCTGTTCGAACTCGGTCGGCACACTGCTTGAGTTCGACTTTTCCGAACATAACATTTACTCGTTAAATAGAATACGACAAAAAACGAATGCGTCCGATGATTTACTGATTAGTCTTCTTCCTTATGACGAAGTTTCGGCTTCCCGCTGTTGGTGAAGGCGCGGAATTTAAGTTTTTTGACAGGTAGGCCAATTTGTCTTTCTTGAAGTGTTTACTTTTGCGGCTCCGTAAATTACATGATCATGTTTACTTAGCTTGTGCGTCGACAAAACGCAACGAGGGGACGAGTTTTTTGAAAAACAAGTTAACAGATAAACTTGTTTCTGCCGTTGTGAAAGAATTTGCTGCAGTGTTTGAAACTTTTGTTTTATTGACTCTTGAAAGATATCAACAATTTTCGCTTATATGGGTCCTTGGTCCGCGACCTATGACCCCAGAGAACTTACATTTCGTTAAGCAGATAAAGAAAACCTTAGATAAATGGAAACGGCCTTTGTTTTTGCTGAATATCTTCGAAATCTTCTTTATTCATGTTTATGAATGGGGTTAACTTCTCTTATATACCTGGAATACATATGAGCTTGTAGTCTTGTAATTATTTTCGACTGCGCTTGGGGCTTGTGTGGGCCCGGAGACTGTTGTCTGAAAAGTAAACGTTATTTCATACTCACAACGACTTTCCAGCAAGACTGTTGCTTAGATATATCAAGGATAAGAAAGAATAAATAAAATATTCTTAAAATTTTCATTCTCCTACGGAAATTATTAGGATTCCCAGGTACTTTTCGTGCTGTTTGCACGATTCGCCAACCATGGACCACAATCGCGGACCAAGGGCCCGCGAGCACGGTCACCTTTTTTCGAATTACAGGAAAAATGTTTCAGTTTGGAACTTGCCACGTTGAAATTATCGCAAGAAACATAAAAGCTATCTTCAGGGAAAATGTCAGCTCGCAACGTTTTGATTCAGGTAAGATATTCAAGATTATAATTTTTACTCGCGGACCAAGGACCACATACTTGTACTTTAACTTTTTTGTGAGTTTACGTGAAGCTTACAACGGAAAACGCCCATATTAAAACAGCAGACCTCAGCTTGACGTTTGCCGTTCGCCATAATCGTAGCACTTGTCAAAATCCCTATATTGTGGGCCATCATTCTCCAGGTGGAAGAAGGTTTTGGTACGAATAGCTTATACAACATGCGAACTTGGGCGGTTTATTGGCTTCAAGAGAATAACACCCCTGGGGGGAAGCAACTTCTCGTAGAGCCTACACGTGCAACTGCCATGAATCTACACTGTCCCAATCACAGGGATTAGAGTAAAACGGTTTTGTACAGTAATGAGATACGTTGCTGTAGCAAAGACTTTGAAAGTGCCATTTTGATTTTAAAAAGTTCAGTTTACAAGTAAGTTGTTGAATAACAAACGTCCCTAGCGATACTAAACGTGTAAATTCTGCAATAAGACTGTTTCATGTGTAAGCAGTAAGACACCCATACATGCTGTGTTAGCTGCTTAGTTTGTTAGGCTACGCCTGTACGAGATCGAGATCATCCTATGCATCAGCATATTCTGATGAAGCTGGTGAAGATTCAAGCGAACTAGTGACGTAACTTGAATAGTCAAGGTTATTATCAGCAAGTGGTCGTTTCCCAGTCTTGGTCTGGATAATCAAAAAGTGCAAAAACAGGTGAATTAGGAATCCGAGGTACATGGGTGGACCCACCTCAAGAAGAATGTTCAGGACTTGCTCTTTGATTTCACATCTATGAATAAAAGAAGGTAGACAAGGTTAACTCTCGGGGGTACAAGGGGGGATAGGGGTTATGCCCTCGATAAGGTTTTTCTTAAAATTTTCCAAGACGATTTATCATTTATACCTGCCACTCTCACTAGCTGTGCACATATCTCTTAGTCACGTTTTGACATAAGTACGAGATATGACGTAATAAGTAGCAGGTGGTGGAGCCATTTTTGAAGAAAAATGCGTGTTTTTTGCTTTTTTTTGGGTGGAAAAAGGTACAGAATGTTGACGAAAAGCAGCAGAGTGTTAAACTATGTCATATTCTACATGTCTGGCCTCAAAAAGTTTCAATTTCCGCCTTTTTTTGATAATTTATAATTTTGGGTAAAATCCAAGATGGCGGCCAAAATATATGGTGGTCAATATGGTGGCTACCTTGGATGACCCCAACAGCGCCGCCCCCCAGCAGGCCCTCAGCAGTGCCGCAATTCATAATATATACCTCAACCTGTAGAGCACTTCGCAAGCTTCTTAAGGTGAACTATTTTCGAAAAATTGTAACACAGCAAAAACCTAAGGGAGGGTTTCGATCACCCCCCCCCCCCCCCCCTTGCACCACGGTGGGGGTGTGACTTTGCTTGTACGTCCGAGGGTTAACACATTGTCCACTGAACCAAAAATTAAGTGAGTCAAAAGGATTAGTAGTGGTGCTTAGCTCGTTTTCTTAGGAATGAAAGAACTAATAACCGGTTACTTCTCCCACAGATTAGGTTCAATCATTTCAAACACAGTACATGTATCATTGCTTCAGTTGAAAAGAAAGATTTTCTCGGGACTGTTACCTGAGTTTATTGTACACTTGTCCAGCGTACTGATCAAGCAAGCTTTCCAAAAACACGGAAAAGATTCCAAGCATGAAAACGGGCACAAAAAGATGATTCATTTTCGTGGTCAGATTTTGTAGGGGTAATGCCCGTGCGTTTACTCTGAAGAACAAGTACATAAGAAATGCCGTGGCGAGCCCGCGAACTGTGAATTTTGCGGCGTCCCAGCCCATGTACGACGGATCATCTATGTCACTTCTCACATGCGCAGTAGCTGCCCAGTACCCGGTGATGGCCGCCTTAACTATCCAACAGATAAAGCCAACAGCACCCAAGCAGCATACCTGTTAGGAAGGTACAATAAGAATTGAACTCAGTCAACTTTATACTATAAACAGAACAAAGCATCTATTTGATTTGCTTTGATAAAAGACGAAAATGACCAGTCAACTGACCAGCGCTTTCGTATCTAGTTGCCACGAACAAATGTACGATTAGATTTCGTGAAACAATGAATTGAATTTTTAATAACATTCGAGCATCTGCACATTCTACAGGGCACACTGTATTTCGAGGACTGGACTGGACTGGACTGGACTGGACTAGTAAAACGCGGACTAGTAAAACGCGGACTGGTAAAACGAGGAATAGTAAAACGCGGACTGGTAAAACGCAACAAATATTCCTCTTTATTTAAACGATAATCTCTCATTTAAAGAACTTCTCAAGTGACCTGATAATTAAGTTATCATTATTTCTAACAGAAACATATACAATAAATTCTGATTTACAGCAACCTGATCTATAACTTGCTAGAAAATGTAATTAGTTGAAATTTTCGAATTTCACGATCGAGAACAACAACCCCAAAATACAGTGAACAGAAACATATACAATAATACTAAGAGCCAGATCCAGCATGTCATCTCATCCCATAAACACATTGCTACAAACAAATGTTGCTGCATTTTAAATCAATAAAAACTAATTTTTTGCAGTGCATCTTATCTTGACTCATCTTTTCTGATTTAAAGTGATCTTTCCAACAGTAACCAAAAAATGAACTACACGACGTCAACGATACTTCGAGCCAGTACCTTTAAATCCCACATGGTCTTTCATCCTATAAATGGAATGCTGTAAAGCAAAATTTGAAAATCAGGGTGTTTGCCATAAACTGCACTTCATCCTTCAATACTTCTTGATTGAAATCCTGATTTGCAATAAACTGTTCTATAACTTGCTAAAAAATGTAATTAGTTGAAATTTGCCAATTTCACGATCGAAAACAACAATCCCCAAACTACAGTGAAAGAATATACCTAAGACATTACTTTACATCAAGATTTCTAATGCCAGTTGTGCTTCCATAACCTGGAATAATTGGCGGTAATGGCAAGGAGGTAAAGTAACACTTTAAGCAAATGTCTTATGTCACATGCTTAATTCATCCCTGCGAGAGAAAATTCGGAGAATCTAGCCTACAATTTCCGTACTGTAACACAACTTAGTTTAGACTTTTTTGCAGTACACAACCAATCCGAGACACTACACAGAGCTCTGAAGAGTTATGCGTCGTCAATAATAATAAAGAATTTATAGGGTTCAATGTCAGACGCTTCCGAAAACTATATAAACGTCAACAGGAATATAATATAGTTCGCGTTTTACTAGTCCGCGATTTACTAGTCCGCGATTTACTAGTCCGCGTTTTACTAGTCCTCCTTTTACTAGTCCGCGTTTTACTAGTCCCTGTTTTACTAGTCAAGTCAAGTCCAGTCAGAACACTGAGGTTTAAGCGGTTTTAGTGACTGTGTGGGTGTCCGAAATGTTGGTTTTGATTTTACGAAGAGAGGTTAGCAACTCTTGACATAAAGGCTTGCATCGGAACAATATTATATAAACTTACCATAATTTTGACTCCAAGTGCTTCCCTATTCTCTCCTTCCTCCAAATCGTTTTTTCGAAGGAAAAATATTCCGACAACGACTATTGCCACGTTCACCATAATAGCGAATATCTGGACTGATGCTCTGATATGAAGGTGCAAGTAAAAGAGGCCACATAACACAGGCGCAGTAAGACATACACAACCAACGAAGTATCCCGAGCACCTCTTAAGTTGATCCCTTGATGTCATATTATTAATCATAAGGCCGTTATCCATTTCGGCGGCTTCGTCGGGAGCCTCGTCAACTTCGGTTTGAATCTCCAGTGAATGCTCAAGGAAAAGCAAACAACATAACAAGCGGTAGTCTATGATCAAAGCCTTGTAGGCAACTGAGAAAACACCAGACCAGCCATCGAGTTTCTCTTGAACTCCACTTAATTGAACATCACTATCCACATTCACCTGAGAGTCTACCCACTCGATTAAGTTAAAGAAAGAGATTATTCGAAAATAAAACTGAGCGCTGTCTCTATATTCCAGACAAGCAATGGTGTTTCATAGATAGAGATAAATGCCTACTTGAATGGGTTTTTGAACAAGGAATAATGATTTGTCTACAATCACAAGGATCCACTTAAGTTCAGTTGTCTCAGTCTTAATGTTGGGCCCATCGGCTGCTGCTAGGACCAGAAGCACAGCTTCCATCGCAAACAAAGGAAATGTTATCAAACTAACCACGCACCCCATCGAAGGCTGTTGTCGACCCAACGTTGCTTCATTTGCGTGTTCTTCTGGTAGTAAAAAAAAAAGTGCAGCTCCAAACAAGGTGAAAGCTATTCCAATTACAAACACAGTGGATGAACGGAAGTATAACTTGACCACGAAGTTATCTGAACTGGTGAAAACATTTACAGAGGCTACCAGTAAGCCAATAAAAAATACGAAAAATGTTCCCCGAGAGGAGCATAGTTTGGCGCAAGGCTTGACCCAAACGCCGAGAATGCTAAGCGCAAACACGACCCTGAAGTAAAACAGCGCTGTACCAGAAGCGACGATAACTTCCGACGCAGTTGCTGTCGTGTTCCGATCATGTTGTGTAATTATCTGACAAGGCCGAACCAAAGCTACATCTGGGTGACCACTTCTCCAGAGTTTTGTTTGATTCATTCCACTTGAAAGGGGCAAGATGATCTGGTGAAAAAATACGCAAAACGTACTCCAATTCAGCTAATAATATTTATGCTTTCTTGTTGTCTCCACGCAATTTAAAATGCAAATTGATACCTCCACAGAAATTGCACGGGTCAGTTGCTACAATTATGG
Organism: Siderastrea siderea; assembly: GCA_964030785.1. Classification (NCBI taxonomy): domain Eukaryota; kingdom Metazoa; phylum Cnidaria; class Anthozoa; order Scleractinia; family Rhizangiidae; genus Siderastrea; species Siderastrea siderea. The sequence goes on from OZ034969.1 coordinate 3,192,178, forward strand.
CCATTAGACCTTGGGACACTTGGTAATATTTCAATGAGAAGTAAGAAAATGTAATCTCCACTGTAATTAGAAGTCTTTTACAGGTTTTATGACTATCTGTGCCACCCCCCCCCCCCCACCTCCCCAAACAATGTTGAAGATCAGTCACCAGTTTCAAATCCTAACTTCAACATTGTACAGGGGGGAGGGGGGCGAGGTAAGAGAATTTTTCAAATGACGCTAACGGGACGCCATTTGAGCAAAGTGTCCCAAGAATTATGGCCATTAAGTTGTCCGAATGAGATCGATGATGAAATTGCCCAGTGTAACTGCAAACCAACCAAACTCTGTGACTTACGTACAGTTTCAGTGGTAAACTGTGGTTGCGGGCGTTTTGCATTACAAATGGCACATGTGACACAAGAATAGTTGGGGGAGGGGTGGGTAAGTGTCATTCCAGCAAAATGTTGGTGGAACGGTTCTTGGTGTGTAAAATATAATACACTCGAGTGACTTTTCTCATTGAAAGACGAAGTTATCACACCAAAACGATACCCTAATTACTGTTAAAAGAGAGAGAACGTACTTGCAACAAATGTAAGGCTTATTTTACGAAGTAATAGCATTGACTGAGCAAGCTTGAAAACGGATTTTTATTGTCCCAACAGCAAATCAATGAGGCTATAGGGTGCCCTTTTTACCCAAGTGACACAATTCACTCTGCATTTGAAAATATTTTCTTTCCGTTGAATGCTAATAAATCGCAGTTCCTCACCAGACACTTCGAACTGGAATTCAAGTCACGCCTATAATACGTCATGGTTAATGAGTAACGCCAACAGTACTCGGCAACAGTACTCAGCAACATTTTCTGCTTTTTCTCGTTCTAGAATAGAAAGAATCCCAGTAAAAGTGGTTCAAATGTATCACTCCTATTAGAATAGTAGTTTAATCAGGTTTTCCATATCAATGATGCTTGTTTTGGTCGACTTTAGCACAGTACTCGGCATATTTGCACCAAAATAAACAAGAGAGGGAATATTTACTTCTTGTCTATAGGTGAGTACTGTTGATAAAATTCGATAGCTAGGGATCATTCGAGACTTTTCAATCTCAGTAAGTTGAAGAAACTATTGTTAACATATTGCCATAGAAAACAAAAGTAAACCTGAATAACCCGTGTTGTTACGCCTGACAATTTGTGTGAGTACTGTCGCTTTTTTAGCTGAGTACTGTTAACGCAGTGATAACATAAACGTGTATGTTTCAACGCTCATATAGCGTTCCTCTGTTAAATCAGACTGTTTGTGAAAATAGCAATATTGCCTGTCATTGAACAACGCTTTTTTATATCAGTAAGGAAACAGAACCCTATAAACGCATATTTTAGCCCGAAAAGAAAATATGAAAAGATGTCATAAATACCACTTCCTGTATCTTCAATTAATAGTCCGCAAAGTAATGCCGCATGTGATGATAAAATATACTAACTACCCAGGACTATGGCTTGTTTGAGCTATTTCCGAAACGAGACTGTCTATTTCTACTAGTCAAAGCTTATATTCTAAGCGACAAACGCTCTCTCTTTCAAACTGGTCTATAGACAATTATGGCCATTAGACCTTGGGACACTTGGTAATATTTCTGTGAGAAGTAAGAAAATGTAATCTCCACTGTAATTAGAAGTCTTTTACAGGTTTTATGACTATCTGTGCCCCCCCCCCCCCACCTCCCCAAACAATGTTGAAGATCAGTCACCAGTTTCAAATCCTAACTTCAACATTGTACAGGGGGGAGCGGGGCGAGGTAAGAGAATTTTTCAAATGACGCTAACGGGACGCCATTTGAGCAAAGTGTCCCAAGAATTATGGCCATAGTTGCAATTATGGCCATTAGACCTTGGGACACTTGGTAATATTTCAGTGAGAAGTAAGAAAATGTAATCTCCACTGTAATTAGAAGTCTTTTACAGGTTTTATGACTATCTGTGCCCCCCCCCCCCCCCCACCTCCCCAAACAATGTTGAAGATCAGTCACCAGTTTCAAATCCTAACTTCAACATTGTACAGGGGGGAGGGGGGCGAGGTAAGAGAATTTTTCAAATGACGCTAACGGGACGCCATTTGAGCAAAGTGTCCCAAGAATTATGGCCATAGTTGTAGGTCAGTAGGTCTTTCTAGGAAACAAATCCTAACCAAGATGGCTTGCCTTTCAGTCAGTTATGTTGCCTTCTTCAGTTCAATTGATGACTCAGTTTATAGTTCTTAGTCTACTTTGTTTTAAAGAGCCAGCTGACAAGGAACAAAGGCCGAAAAGCTCCACTCTTCAGCAGCTTGAAAAATGAGACACTTACGGTCGTGTTGCCTTTCTGCAAACTGAGATTGGTCCCGGTCGCTTGTTTGGTTTTGTTTTCTTTCTCGGAAACGAATCCAAATACTCGAGATATTTTCTTGCTAGAAGACAAATCCGCGACAAAAAATATACGTTTCTTGGAAACACGGGAAGGGTAAGTTATATTTGATAATAAAATATTGACGGTAAGTTTTCATCGATTCAGGTTAAATGGGAACTTGCCGGCATATGAACTATTGCCAGAAAGCTTAAAACGTGTCATGTCCTCAAACATGTAATTCGTTTACACTTAATCCACGAATTTCCATCCATGTCAAACAAAGTATTTTGAAGCTACAAAATCAAACCACTTAAGTTTGTCAAATGCTATTTTTAACTTGAAGGCCTTTAATATGCCTCACTTTTAAGTGAGGCAGCTTTCGGTTTATCCAGAATCGTGGGGGTGGGGTGGACGAAAACGTAAAGTGCTTCCGTCGTTGAACAAAGTGCAAACGGCAGTTAGCATCAGAGAACGCTCTAAACTATTAAGCGAGTTACAACACAGTCACTGAAGTGAGTGAAGACCGTTAATATGGAACACTGGGGCGGCATCTACTCAACTGAATTGGCTCAGGAGTTTCCTTGTCATGAAGCGAGCCAGCGCGATGTCAACACAACCGTGACTGCCTCTCAGTTTATCGTCGCGTCGTATTCCATGCTGTTTTACTTGGTCCTACTGGTCCTGAGCATTCTCGGTGTTTGCTTCAAGTCATGCGTCAAAATCTTCTCGTTCCAAGCCAGGTTTGTGCTCTTTCTTATCGGTGCTCTGATGGTTTTTGTGAATATATTCACCAACTCAGACAACCTCGAGGTAAAGATATACTTCCGTCTAGCTACCGGGTTTCTGGTCGGAATAGCGTTTACTATCTTCGGCGCAACACTGTTCTTTTCAAAACCAGAAGGAGCGCGCATCCAGTGTACTCTAGAACGGCAACAGCCTTCAATGGGGCTCGTAGTTGGAGCGATAACCATCCCTCTGATCATCGCCGAAGTGTTTCTTCTCGCATCAGCCTATGCTTCTAAGAAACTCGAAAAGTCACAAGTAGAATTTCAGAGACTTTGGATTCTTGTTGTATCAGACAAGCTAACTTTCCTCCTGCAGAAGATCATCCAGGCAATCATTTATATTATTCTGCGATATAAGGCCCCTTGTCCGCTCTACAAAGAAAATGCACAGTTTTATTTTAAAACATTGTCCTTTTTTAACTTGATCGAATGGGTAGATGATCAAGTGAACGAGGACAGCGATGTGCAGTTAAGCGGAGCTAAGCTAATCTACGGTGCCTGGTTTGACGTTTTTGCGACGTTTTACAAGGCGTTAATCATAGACTACCGACTTTTATGCTCATTACTTTTCCTGGAGCATTCCTTAGCAGACGAGGCAGATGGCGGCACTGGAGAGAGGGAGGAACCCTTGACCAGAAATCTGACCATATCAGAACGAAAATGCCGAAGTGTGGGGTTTATGCTTGGTTTCTCCAGCCTGTCTGCACCGATTTGCTGCGCCCTGTACTACGTACCTAAGCTTGGTATACCCGCATGGGTTCAAGTATTCTCCATAATTGTCAACCTGGCAATCATTGGATTTGGGGTGTTCTTTCTTGGAAGCAATGATTTGGAATCTGATGAAAGGAATAAAGGTTCCTCCGGTGTCAAAATTATGGTACGTCGTGTGAGTAACATAAATGCGCCCCTCCCCCTCCCCTTTATAGTTTCTTTCTAATCGTGATACGGATGTGTCATGCCAGAACATACGCTTTAACTTTACAAGGTGCCCCGATGATCTGATTTTTAGTAACTTTAAAATAAATGTGGTGCAAATAATAGGGGAGCAATGGCTCAAAAACGATTGAAAACTATAGCACACATGAACATGCACAAAACAGAGTATACAAAAGAAAAAGAATCCTCAGTTGATGTCTCAGACTAAGGGGAAACGGATAGCAGATAACCTTGTACTATAACCCGGAAACTAGTTCATTATGCATACATTATGATGAATATTCTCCTTATTTGTTTTGCGTTCAACAGTCCATGGTTGAATAAATATTTCGTGAAGTTGAAATTTGACGTTTCATTGGATCTCGTATAAATTAACAATACAAAAAGCTTGTTATAATGTCGCGGCCAAGCGCCCCTACTGTCTGATATAAACAATCCCATAATTCGTGTCTAAATACGCAAATTTAACTAACAAAGCATTTTAGGCCACTGGTGAGAAACTGGTTCATCGGTATTCATTTATTTGAAGCGTATGCACGAAGTGCGACGAATGGTAGCGACATTGCGCGAAATATTCATGAATTGGCTCTTCAGTACAACTTTCGGTCCCTGAATCAATAATTGCATGTGCGTTAAATCGTGTGCCATAAAAAAAATAATAATAATAGTTCAAAACAATATTATAATTATAATAAGAACCTTCCCAGAATGCTTTGCACCAGAAAAATTTCAATGCAAAATAACTTAGTTAATTTGTGGTCGAAGAGAATGCTGTACCATGTACTTCGTGAAAGTTATCCCTCATATTAACTTTAGGGTGATGACGTCATTATTCACGTGACTAGGGCAAAAAATTTGTTTTAGCTCACTGCAAGAACAGGCCTCCATCAATTCAAAAGCAGATAACGTGCCCTGATAGTCATTGGAATGGGCAATTTGGAAATTGCCAGTTTACATCTGGCATTTGAAAGTTAAGGTGGTTCTGTACAGGAGCATTTCCCAGGGGACTGGTAAGGAGACAGTAGCTGTGGTAGTTTAAGGTGGTCTTATACTCAAAAAAAGATGATGTTATGTTGCAAAAGTCACTTTTTTTAAATGGCAAAATTGTAAACTTTAAACACTTGGGAATGCTGTCTTGAAATAATCTCACTCGATTTCCAGCATTAAAGCAGCGAGATTTAAGAAATCTAATCAGCAGTATGCGACTTTTTCCATAGCAACAGCCATAGCAACAATTGTTTACATTTATTAAATGCGCACAAACAAGCCTCAATAAGAACATTACCCCGCCTCTCTGTAAAATGACATCTGGTACTACTGTGGAGAAACACCTGACTGAGGAGAGAGTCCTGAGGTCCGAGTTTTAACCGACAAAACATGACACAAATCTTACAGAAATGATGGTTTTTGCATCAAATTACCGTTCAGCTTGTATTTTAGTGTGGCAACTTGAATTTGACAATAGTTTTAGGATAATGAGCGACGGATAAGCTGTCCAGAATCTGTTCCCTTATCTTTAAGACTGTTTTTCTCCAAATTTCAACATTCTGCATGCCAAATCTTGAAATTTCAAGATTTGACATGCAGAATCTTGAAAGTTTAAGATTTGACATGCAGAATCTTGAAATTTCAAGATTTGACATGCAGAATCGTGAAATTTCAAGATTTGACATGCAGAATCTTGAAAGTTTAAGATTTGACATACAGAATCTTGAAATTTCAAGATTTGGCATGCATAATCGTGAAATTTCAACACTTGACATGCAGAATCTTGAAATTTCTAGATTTGTCATGCAGAATCTTGAAGTTTCAAGATTAAACGTGCAGATTCTTGAAAGTTCAATATTTGACCTGCAGAATCTTGAATTTCAAGATACACGTCAACTTGACGTCCAAATTAAATTGACAAGTGTACTATATCTGTCTGTTCTGGGGCACGTGGGTGCCTCGACTAAACAGCATAGGGACTCCATTCGAACGAATCATTTTGTGTACCACTGTATAAAGCTAGAGAAGCCTAGAGAAGCGATTTTCATCAATCAGATTGGACAAACTTGACGATGGCTGATAGTATGTAAAATGACAGGCCAAACAGAAACACGACTCCCGCTAGTCGCTTAAAGGTCAAATAAACCCAAATTTTGATAATTCCGCTTTAGCCGTTTAAACGTGTCTTGACACAAAAAGAAATCATTATAAAGCCAAACTGGACCGAAATTTTCCTTCCTGAGACCTTAAAAGGAGTAATAAAGCCAAAAGTACGAAGATATCCGAAGGTTTCACGAAATCGTTTCTGAAATGACCGCGCGCTTAAATGGAAGGAATGGAAACGATCGCTGATTCTGTGACGTCACTGTTGATCAGCTGGTTGATGAGCAAAGAAAGTTCAAGATCCAAAGGCGAGTATTGAAGAGTATTGTTGTAATTTTTTGGAAAATTCTCTGTTTTCACCCGTTTTCTTTGCGTTGAAAATGGCCGAGTAGCTCAAACCTGTGGCATTTAATGTAGAGCCATACCAGTTTGAGCTAATTGCCACAGAATCGGACTGCAAAATCTCAGATGATATTCGACCGACAGCAATGGCTTCGAAAGTAAACGACGGAATTGGTAAAGTTTAATGGTGAGCGTTTAAGCTTATTTATTCATTACACTGTAAAAGTTCGCCGTATAATCGTTAATAAATGCGTAACCACTTTATTTGAGGCATTTTTGTACCTTTTGTACCCTTTTGTACATGCGTACACTTATCATGATCGATGTTTGTTGTTATGCCTTACTGACTAGACTGACTAGAGTAAAGCAAAGCTTCTTATACATGTATCCATATTTATGGTTCCTGTGTGAGTACGGTTTTCATCCTCGCGGCAACAGCGGCAGGAAATCCAGCTCAAATTTTGAACATAGCCGAAAACAGGTTACAGTTCTTGTTGAATGTATTTCAGTCTCGTTGAATGTATCTGTCTACATCGCAAAGTGTTACTAGTGACTGTGTTTGTTTGTTGTTTTGCATGTGTACAATCTTAGGCTCAAAATTGGGGGGAAATAAAATTTTGGCAACTGTGTACTAATGCCAGCTGGGCGAGAAAGTGTTTTGCTGTCGTGCAATTCCCAAATCCTGTGATAAGATACCACCTGCTATGTCCTAGAGACAGATGAAGAGAATTTTTTAAATCCAGCTGTCATTGAGACAGATTATAATCAGTATTTTGAAAATGAAGGCCGGAGTACGCACATATTAACGTAATTTTGCTTTGGGCTCTTTTTTTTTGGGGGGGGGGGAGGGGGGCAGAGAAAAAACTCCATGTATAGATTGGTGCAGCCCAAATGAGTATGGTTTTAAAGCCTTTTTGGTTCTGAAAATGGTTGTTGACTTAAAAGTCAGGTCTGGAAATGGTAATTGATTTGGGAGTGACAGTTATGTTTTGTCAGTTCTGAAAATGGGTGGGAAAAATTACACATCTGGTTCTCAAGATGGGTAAGGAAAATTACATGTTTGGTCTGACAGTGGGCACACTGAGAGCTGCTTTGTGGTTGAATTTTGTTTTGGAAAAGAGAAAGAAAAACCTCTGGGAGGAGGGGAGGAACCAGGGGACCAATGGGGAGGGAAAATTACATCGTTTGGTCTGAAAATGAATCACCTATAAATTGTGTTCATGAGAAAAGATCCTTCATTAATACATGATGAGATGTTGCAATGCTTATGAGGTTGTGTGCTAAATACTAAGATATTTGACAAAAGGTGACATAAAAGTAGTAAAAGATCAAGGAACAATAATGAAATGACGATTACAAAAACCATATATACATGAATGAACATGATTACATAAACAGTATACCTTGTTAAGTTCTTAGCAACCTTGTGCACCTTATGACTCCTTTGATGTATATGGTTTAACAAGTATTGGGTTTACAATCAGTTGTACTACCAGTACAACATATAAGTAATATAATTTTTAGTTGAAAGCAAAAAAACTCTCAAAGTTTAGCTTAAACAAATCAAATGTGATTTCATTATTTCTAAGACTGTGAAATCAAGTTAATGTTGTTTTTCTACTTTTGTTACTGGTTAGCTAACCTGTTTATTTATTTAATATAGATTTATTTTTGTAGTTGACATATTTATTTAATCCCTTTACTGATGAGTTACCTTTTACTCATCTGTGTATCTTTCTTATGAGTCTGTTGTTTCCTCTTTCGTTCTCAGAACGTATACAGTAATGTTGCTTATAGGCAATACACTTAGTGGATACGTATGAAGCTGGGACGACAAATCCCAGTAGCCATTCCATCTTGTGTGGTTTTAAAAATGAGAGAGCTTCTTAAGTAAAAGTGTCCATTAACAGCTTGGCGGTCTTGCTAGATAATATTAACATCATATTTGGTTGACAGTTGTACTACTCTTTGAAATGGTTCTAAACTTTGTATTTTCTTCAATTACTACAGAGTGGTACTTAACCTAGGAGGTGAGAGGGGAGGGGCTCCCATGGTGTAGTGAAGGGGTCACCGTGATTACAATTCATGCTTTGGTACCACTTAGGGTGTTTGAATTAAAAATGACCATTGTCAGTGTGTTTTGATACTTTCTAGGGTTTTAAGGTACTATAATGTCAGAAATTCATGATGGCAGGAACAACTTTTCAAGAGGCATTTAAGTACTTCTTGGAGTGACAAGGAACACATGTGACACCCACAAAAGAATTTGTTTTTTTGTTTTAAACAACAATCAATTCCTTCAGTTTTTATGGGTCAACCATTTCCCCCTCCTGAAAGTACTTAGATAGCAGCTGTACGAGGGGTGGACCCCATAATTATATTAAGTGATACACCTGTCATAAACTTGATAGGGGCATGTTCGTCTTGATATGATGTCATTTCTGCCTCCCCTAAAAATCATAAACATGGAATAGCCTGGAACGCCTACTTCCCAGGGGGGTACTAAGGATTTCAAGTGACGGGGATGATCGAATGGGGGCAAAAATCAAAACCCAAAAAAATCCCTAGGGCCTCCAAGGAACCCAAAAAATCCCTGGACCAAAAATTAACCCCCCAAAATCCCATGCCGAATTTTCGAGCCTCAGAAATTTCCAGAAAGGATTAACCCACAAGACATATGCGAAAGATATCAAGAATTCACTACAGCAAAAGGGAATTCAAGTAAGGATAAAGCCGGGTGATAAACACGATGGATGAGAAATCAGTTGAATGAATTGAAGCCTTGTGAAAAATACACCCAGGACACTTTGCGGACTATTGTATAGCCAGTTTTATGAAACAGATGCAATGTAATGTGACACCATCGTTAAATATAATTAAAACAACCGCAAAACAAGTTTGGTTGTCAGTACCTAATATTCGCAGAACTACGCGGCCAGGATACACAGGCACTACCACAATTCTTCAGATTGTTTTGAATACCCAAAAAATCTCTACTTAAATCAAGCTACCAAAAAAATACTTGCCAAATTTTCCTACCCAAAAACATCCCGGGATGGAAAATTTCAACACCCCCCCAAAAAAATCCTTCGATTATCCCCGTCACTTGAAATCCGGAGTACCCCCCCCCCCCCCCCCCTTGGGACCTGCTTGCCAATGGAAAGCCACAACACTTTCCAAACTAGGCCAGTTTATTAAATCTGGGTTTATGTTGTTGGTTGTCTTGAGTGTTGGCTTGTGAGAGGCTTAAGAAGGGCGTGCAGCCGCTGTATGAAAGCGATAAAACTCAAATATTTTAGTGTGTGAAAAATATTATATTCAGAGCTCGAAATTTACGTTTGTTTATCATTATTGAAGCTTAATTTATGCGCCAAAACTCCGACGTTATTGTTAGTGCTTAGTAACTGCTATGACTTATAATTCTCAAATAAACCTAGCTGAAAGAGCTAACAACCAACAGAAGATACAAGTTAGTCATAGTCATGTTGAACAAAATGCAAACTTCTTACCTCTAAATTTCTACGTTGTGCAAATGCTGAACACGCAATTGGAATTCCCGTGTGAAGTTGCTCCGTTCTTGGGCGGACATGGATGGTTTATACCGCTGTAACTTACCGCTCAAAACAACCTCCACAAGCTCGGAAAACCGGCAAAAACACAGCAAACACATAACAGGTAAGGTTCTTCAAACTTTATTTGGATTTTTAGGTATTTTCCATGGAAAACCGCAGATTATTTTCGATCGAATCGCTTTGGTTACCTGTGGTGTAAACTGGTCTGCACAGACACGTGAATCAGTGTTTTGTGTGTTGAAACGACCCTCCTTTTATTTTTTGAGCCATTCTTGAGGCAGTTCTGGATCTTCTGGAAACTTAAAATTACTTACTTTACTCTCATAGCAGCACAAAAACACCATGATTTTCCGCTGAAGTCCTCACACTTCGAATCCCCGCAATTTTCCAGCTCGCCAACAGTGACGTCACTAGTGTTATTTCCGACAATTTACCGACAAATTTCCCGACCACTCTACGATTATGAAGGCCAAAAAGTAGCACTTTTCACGTGCCATTATCTCTGTGATCCTAAGTCCAATTGACTTGAAACTTCAGAATATGTTTATTTGATACCAAATCAACACATAACAAGTAAATTGGATTGAAAGAAAAAATGTCGAAATTTTGGGTTTATTTGACCTTTAAGTTATTCTAGCCTTAAAATAGAGCTTTCTTAGTACATTCGCAACAGCTTTGTCCCTCTGATCAAGGTGATCTAAAGGCGACACAATTGCGCCGGTAAATTGTACGGTTGACCTGTTGATCAAGAGAGTACTCAAGCTGTGATATAAACTGTTTGGAGGGTTTTATGTTACGTTCCTAGAGCCGTTTTAAGTCTCTGTGCCGTTGTGTGTGCTAGCTCTTTGGCAATTAGTTAGCTTTTTGGGCTCAGATTAATTGCAAGATTCCTTAAAGCCGCTTTAAAGAGTGATGTTTTCTGAAAGGATCCCAAGTTTCTAAGTGCGTGATTAAATGTCTGGTTGCGGTTATGTGCAAGACATGTAACTTTCTTTATCACGGATGAGGTAGAGTGTCTAAAGGATCCAAGTTATTCTGAGACTATTGCAGTCTCCTTTGATCATTTGGAAACTACGGCTTCTTACGCTGTCGTTTTAACTCCACTTTCATGGTTGTGGTTCTAAAAATAGAATTACTTGGAGTTAAAACATTTCACCTCCATTGTCTTGTGGCATTACTAGCATCCGACGGATACATCTCCAGCAGTTTAATTGCACTTAGCAACTCTGAAAGAGGTTATTGTTTCATCTTCCTCAGTGTCACGGTCTGTTTGTAAATCGTAAACGATTTTCTAAACCTCCATTTGTTAAACCTGCAGCAGTTAAAAAGCTGGTTCGAAAGACTCAAGGATGCTTCACGTGAATAAGCTGTGTTATTTCGCAAGCGAGACTAGTAATCTTGAAATTTCAAGATTCTGCATGTCAAATCTTGAAATTTCAAGATTCTGCATGCCAAATCTAAAAATTTCAAGATTCTGCATGCCAAATCTTGAAATTTCAAGATTTGACATGCCAAATATTGAAATTTCAATATTCTGCATGCAGAATACTGAATATTGAAATTTCAAGATTTTGCATGTCAAGTGTTGAAATTTCAATATTTTGCATGCATGCCAAATATTGAAATTTCGATATTTAGCATGCAGAATATTGAAATTTCAATATTCTGTATTCTGCATGCAGAATATTGAAATTTCAATATTTGGCATGTCAAATCTTGAAATTTCAATATTCTGCATGCCAAATATTGAATTTTCAAGATTTGGTAACTCACCCGTAATTAACTCACCGTGATAACTCACGATAAATAACTCACCAGATTGGCGGACCCGTGAAAAGGTGTTTTGCTAGAAATTTGGTAAAGAATTGTTAATGGTTTCTTGGAAAGAGGACAGCACTTCATTTTTCGCTGCATTGCTCATGTCAGGTACGCGTAATTATAGCTTTTTATTGTCTTCGGTAAACAGCGTAATATATATTAGCAAGGCTTTACCGATCCATCATTATAGTTTGATGTTTTATATTTATCGTTAGTCCAGTGCTTAAAAAATTTGTCATTTTCGTTCCGGTAGCAAAAAGCCGAAAGATAGACACTTAGGTTGGTAACTAAATTTTATGAAGTTTCGTAAGCCTTTAAATAAACGTTATATGAAGTGATGTGGTTTTTGTACACTCGTCTGTGAATCGTATGTTATTTGTTGGCCAAGTGAAAGGGTAGCATCGCATCCTTTATGTTTTCAGTAACTTTAATTACAGCGTTGCTGTTAAAATTAATGTTTCAAACAGCTATTGCTTAAAGCAAGAAAGTCAGCCTATTCTCCTAAAGCTGATGTTGGCAGATAAGCTTAAATTCTTTTGTGTAGCATCATTTAAGCTTACGTGTTGTAAACATCTCATAACAACATAACATAACACATAACATACTTTATTTTATCTCCAACTCCATTTGTTTATTAGCTGGGCTTTTCTTCACTGCTTGCAAATTATTTATATACATCTAATGACTCACGAATGTTTCTTAGATCAAGTAAGGTTCAAAGCTATAGTTGGCATGATTTGATGACAAACAACAAATTGAAATTTCGAATTGGGTACATGTAAAACTTTTATTAAAAGTTATGTGTTGATCACTTTTGGGAAAATATGCTTAAGATAATCGAGTTCAAAGCAGGTGGATGTAATCTTTTTGTACATCTCATTCTCTACTTTTACTGATTAAGTTATTCCATAATTTGCAGGGTAAAAAATTAACTTCCGCGCTTGAATCATTGAATTGCAACTCGGGCCAGTATCCTTGAATTCCAACCTCATCCCCAGGGTCTTCTCGCTTGCTCACTTAGTATAGTGGACCAGGCCATTTAGATAAAGTGGCTTTCAAAATCCTCTAGTCTAAATCAAAAAATTTAAAACCATATTTACTTGAATAGACCCCTCCCAACCCGGGTGAGAAGTAAGTCTTTTATCCAGGGATTTTGCCAATAATCATGTGGAAAAAGTACCACATACTGTAGAACTCTAAGTAAGACTGGAGTCACAAGTCAATAAAAACAAACCTCAACTTTTAGTGGCCCTGGTCAGTTTTAAATCGCTACTGGCAACCAGGAGACTGTCAATTTTTAGCCCTGAAGTCATTGTTTTCACTGATCCTTTTTTATCTGTACTAGGCATGTATATGTCAGCAGTGATCAGTGATTCAGCTTTTCTTACAGTGAAGGTATGCACATGGAAGATATCAATCATATAATTATCCCAGCTTACATACTATCTTACTGTTCAGTAAAATGAACTGGGTCAAATGCAATGATTGGTTTAATTTGGGTTCAGTAGTTGAACGCAATTAAACCAATAATATGCATACAGCAGTGTTTGATTCCAATTTCTGAACCCAGTCAAACATAATTAAGTACAGTTAAACAGTTTTAAAATCATTCAAATATACCAGATATTTAAACCATCTGCCTTTAAGAGTGTGAGAACAAGCACAAATTTCTTTAGTGTGGAATTTGAGCATGATCTGTTTTATATTGTCATGTAAACACATAGAAGACTTGGTGGCTAAAACAGCCTTTTCGGAAAAAGAAAATTTGGCAATCCTAATACTCACAAAGGAAAATAAAAATTGAACCAAGGATAAAATTAAATCACAACATTTACATGAGTGTTCCATCAAGACTTCCATTGGGGTAGGTGATGAAAACCTTATACCCACGTAAGTTACAAAATCCATTTTTCACGGTGATGTAAGATTTATTCTTGCAGATGGTTAAAGGGTTAAAACGTAATGCAGAATGAATCAAACAGTTATACCATGTATGGGTTTCCGTACCACAGTGATAATTGTGAGCCAGTACCACTACTGGGGCAAGCTCACACAGGTATGACTTGTACAGTTATGAGATTTTGTGCTGTAATCATTAAACAAATACAGAGAAACAAGAGGAAATCGGGACGAACTTGTACCAGAATGAAAATCATGCTGGTATTATGCAAACACCCCCTTAGCCTAAAATTGAGCAGCTCTCAAGAATGTTTAATAACATCCTCAGAGACCCAGGGGCAGTAACGCCCTGATTTCATGAGACCGGTGCAAACTCAGACTGGTACAATTTTGTTTACATGAGACCGGTCTGAAAGTCAGACTGGCATGAAGTGTTAACATGAGACCAATATAAACTCTGTTTGTGTTAATATGGTCCGCAACCATCCCATCCTTAAAAATCCAGTTTATCTATTATCCAACAGCTTGGAATGCTCCAATGCCACTTATTAAATGTACGTAAGCAAAACAAATATCTCAGACCAACTGGAACCCTGTTCATGTTTAAGTGGCTCCCCAGTCTGATTTCAAACCATTCTGAGTCAATCATATTGGTTCAGCAGCAGTGATGAGTTAAACCAGCCTAAGGCCCTGTTTACATGAGTGACTTCATCCCAGGATGACTTTTGTCTCATCCCGGGGTGACTTTCATCTTGGTGTCTGGTCATTTACCTGTAAATGTTTACATGATTTGGAGCTGAAATGTGTTCACCCTGGGACGATTTCATCCCGGTCTTCAGCAACTGGATGAAATCGTCCCGGGGTAAACACCATTTCAGCTCCAAATCATGTAATAACTTACAGGTAATTGACCAGACACCGACATGAAAGTCATCTCGGGATGAAATCACTCGTGTAAACACGGCCTAAGTTTATGTTTCATGTAAACAGAGGTAAGCATTTGGAGTTGATCTGAAGTCGTACCAGCCCAAGTTGGTACCATTCTCATAGACTGCAAGCAGTCTCTCATTTTTCTCTGGCGCGTGCACACCAACTGTCCTACTATTGGTAATTGCGAATCTGCTTTGTTTTTCTTACAGGTTTTTATTCCACCAACCTGATGTCAGGAAAATATGGCAGTTTATTATAAGGGTTTGGTTAAGAAATTTGTACTTTTAGCTATATTCCCAGACACACTTTATCGATTCAAATAAAAAATTTGAAGAGCAGTTTTGAAATAAGGTTATATATTTTTTTGTCTTTTTCTGCTTAATATTTTGATGTCATTGATTAGTTTGACTGACCCCTCAGTACTACTAAGTGGATAATGTATGAAAATGGAGTGAATCCTGGAGTACACCTTTTAGGGCTCTACTTCAAAATATCTGATGAGCACACCCTGCCCCATATCTTTTTTGGGGGGAGTATCCCCCCCCCCCCACTACTATCCCAGGAATGAAGAGTCTGACCTATTTGATTGAATTCTCTTTATGGGGAAAACTATATTGATTGACTGATTCACCACAGTCTGATCCCTTTTTGTCAGTTCATTGCCTGTTAGGTTTCAGACTATTCTGAAATGATTTAGGAAGAGGCTATTCCTTTTGTTTTTCTTTGGTACCAGATTATGGCAATCAGTAACAATGCTTATTGGTGACAAATTATCAAACCAAAAAGAACTAAAGTCTCGAGATCTACTGCCATCACGGTCTGGGGTAGTAAGAGAGTGAGTCATAATCTGTTCATCAAATAAAGTCATTAGTCATTACTGGACCATTTGTTATTTGCATTGGCAACACTGAAGTCACAGATTGATTGATTTATTGATTGACTGACTGACTGATTGATTGATTGATTGATTGATTGATTGATGGATCGATCGATCGATTGATTGATTGATTGATTGATTGATTGATTGAATGATTTATTTTTTAATTGGCTGATTGACTGATTTATCAGCCAGTTGGTTGAGTGGTTGATTGATTGACTGGTTGGTACTTAAAATAGATGAATGAATTGATTCACCTGAATTACATGTAAGTAATTACATGCATAATGCTGCACTTCTTCGCATCTTGCTCTGGCAGAAAAATAATCTCCGGCATAATTTTCAAGCCCCAATGTCATGACATAATTGTAAGCAAATAACTTATTTGTAATTAGCAAGTAGTAGGTAAGAAGGTGTATTAGAGAGCAGGACTTATTAGAGCTTTTACAGTAATTTAAATTATATTTCATATTAACTCCAGTAAGCTACTCTTTCTGAGTAACTACCACTATTGGACAGTCAAGAAAGAAAGCAATGCCCTGGGATGTTTTAGGGTCCACTACTTCCTACTATTAATTAAACGTCCTGGGGAACTAATACAAGTAAATAAGGTACATCATCATCATCATCATCATCATAATCATCATTATTATTATTATTATTCAACTATAGTGTCATTTTACCATATAAGGAAAAAATATGAGTATGAGAGCGTCTTACACTGTAGAAAACGTATTGCACTCTAGTATCCCGGTTTCAAATCACTTATGGAATAAAGCATTTCAATTGCTTAGATAGTTAAGTTTATATTACCTAGAACAAGGGCTTATTTAAAATTTATGAAACACTGGTTCTAATTTGATGGGAGGTGTGTTACTAATGATTAACTAATATAATATTGTTTTCCGGTCTCACTTGTAATAATAATAATAATAATAATAATAATAATAATAATAATAATAATAATAAAATAATGTTGAAGTCCGGCTTTTTTTACGTTCAAACGTCAATAAAAACTTTTTAGAAGTTTTCTAACTAAACAAAAGAAAAACTAAAATAATATTCCTTATAGCTAACACAGGGCTTCGGCAACGCTTATATTCTTCAATCCAAATATTTACGATCTATAAATTGCAACGTACTGTTCTTTTCTGGACAGTGAACAATAGCTGATAGAGTTTGATTTCCATAATTTGCATAATCTTACCTTAAAGTGGTACTACGATCAAAAAATCACTTTTATTTTTTCTTCGGATTTCGAAACTTTGTTTACTAAACACTCCCCAAGCGAAATTTTAAGCCTTAATTTCGACAAGAAGACTGTTTATTTAAACTGCAATTTTCCGATTTAATAGTCCGCCATTATTACACCAGAAAGGACAGAATGACATCATTCACTCACGAGTTTTAGAATGCAGTGTGTGTGAAAGTGCCTTATTTAGTATGCAGCACGGGAGTTTTGAGCTTTCACACTCTCAAACTCGTGTTTTGCATAATTTGTAAGCCGCGTTCACACACTACATTCTACAGCTCTTGAGTGTATGACGTCATTGTATCCTTTCTGGTGTAATAATGGCGGACCATTAAAACGGAAAAGTGCAGTTTAAATTTAAGGTCTTCTTCTCAAAATTAAGGCTTATAATTTCGCTTGGGGAGTGTTTAACAAACATAGTTTCGAAATCCGAAGAAAAAATAAAAGTGATTTTTTGATCATAGTACCACTTTAAACATTCGTATTTATTCGGTAAGCCTCCGGAAGCCCTAAAACCACCAATTTTGTGTCCAAGAACACAGCGCGGATATAGAATTTCCTGAACTGAAACAACAGGCAGATAAACTAGGTGCACTGTAGATTGTCACAACAGAAGCAATTTTTTCATAGAGGCGTTTTAACAAAATATTGAAGGCTTCAAATTTAAACAAGGACGGTTTTACTCATTTAAAATCTTACAACTTTCAATGGAACTCGAAATCCTATAATCGGCCTCTGTTGTGACACAGTAGAGGTTTTAACTGATCAAGGAGTGGTAAAATTAAAAGGTGTTGTCTTCTCCACAAGGAGAAAACTTGCACACGGAGTCGCGTTTTACAACTTAACTTTGGGAGCTCATAACATCGCAAACAAGCGGAATCTATCAAACGAAAAACAAGCTTGTTGCACTTCCACCATTCCTTAAGCTCTCTGTTAAGTTTCAACGGAATCGGCCCCCAAACGGTCAAGATATAAAGTTTTTCTAACGTAAGACCACCACCAAAATTTAGCCTTATAAATTCATTCATGAGCAGCTTGTCACCCGCGGCCTTAAGACACCAAACGATGTCAGTTTGTTGTACCATCTAGCCATGTAGAACGTTCGTTTATTATGAATGTTACCCTCCGGTGTTTGAACTTTGTCTGCATTTAGTGAAAAATATAAAAAACGGCCATGGTCATGCAAGTCATGTATTAGTATTATACATGTACTGTCATACCGTCACATTTGGATCCGGCATTACAAAATGTGAAAAGTACGGCCCGTTGCATGTTCCAGATAAAGAAATATGATGTTTTACTCTACGCGTAAAACTTCCAACGAAGTGAAATTTTAAAACTTTTGTTCGCTGTTTTGATACTGTCCTCACTGGGTTTGAATAGACATCTTAGACCTCAAAAAGAATTTGTCGGAGATCCTATACGCCAAGACCGTTTTCTTCTATCTCAATACTGGAGCGATAATAAGATCTAATCGGGAAACAATAACTTACAACGCTACTCAACTCATCCGTTTTGTCTTGGCAGGTATGCTGTTTGGGTGCTGTTGGATTCAGTTGTTGGATGGTAAAAGCAACCATCGCCGGTTACTGGGCAGCTACTGCGCATGACAGATCCGACATCCATGACCAGTCCTACTTTATTTGGGTAGCGCCCAAATTTTTTATACATGCGATCACTACAGCTTTTCTGATGGGTTTGTTCCTGAAGGTGGACGCTCGTACAGTGCCCCTAAAAAATCTGGATGTGAAGCTGAATCATTTTCTGGTGCCATCTGTGATGCTGACGATACTTGGAACGTTTTTAGAATGCTTGATTGATCAGTATGTTGGACCGCTGGACAGCAGGCTCAGGTTTGTGACATGATGTAGAGCTCGTGACAAATGCCTTCCTGTTTGGCGACTAGAGCGGTGGGATAATGATACGATGGCAGTTACCCTGACCTCGATCTTTTCCATTCTGAATATAAACCTCACTCAACGTTTAAAGAGGGGGGGGGGGGAGGGGCAAACATGATGGGAATACAGTGGAGTTTACACCAGAATCTGATGATAAATGGTCTTAAATAATCACTGGAAAATTTGATTTTAGTAAGATAGCTGACAAAGAATTTTACATCGATCAAATGTAATCGACGTGTTTATCTGTATTTTAATTTCCGTGAATTAATTTCTTATACAGCCACTAAATTCAAATTCTTAAAGAAAAATTGTTATGTCCATTGAAAGCACGACCAAAATCGGAAAGACAAGAACTACCGGGTCTTGATTATTCACTGTTTAGTGTGTACATGTAAATGTGTTTTTTTCCTGTCTGCCTATTTGTCTGTCTATAAAATGCTGAGTTTGTGATTAGGAAATAAACCGAACTGCTGAGCGAGCAAATCGCCTTTTCAGTCTGACTGAACTGAGCTGTCGGAGAATTCGCTGAGCTTCACTCTAATTTGATACCAAGAGTGGTTAATTGGCTACGGTAAAGCCGACTTTTAGATCGGTAGCTCTTCTTCAATGTGAATTAAGATCAGTGGTAGTTGCTGGACGACTCAGCAAAATCAGACTAGGCCAAATATTGTTGCCATTTATGAGCTTGTAGTGAGCCATTGGCTAGTCGTGAGGAAATTAATTAATTAGTTAATTAATTCAAGTTAATCCGTGGTTCCGTTTCTTCACAGGTGTGAAATAAAAGAACTGAGTCTGGATTTTCTGTTTGATGCTGGTCCACCCATGTACCTCGGGTTCCTGATTCACGTGTTTTTGCACTTTGTTATCATCCAGACCAAGATTGGGAAACAGCCTCACACTGGGCCGAATCCTAGAGGAATTCCAAACTATGGTGCTCTAAATAATAACAATAGCTACAGTGTTATCAGTTAAAAGAAGACGAAGGGCTCGAGCCCCTGAAAGGAGCTCTTTTTCTGATCATGAGTCACTTCGTTCCTTGCGAAAGGGGATTTACAACCCTTTTTTATAACAATAATAAAAGAAGAATATAACCCTTTAATATAATGAAATAATAAAATGTGTACATAATTTCCAGTAATATTTGAAATCTTTGAGGACACCCAACGAACTGTTTTTAATAAGTTAAAATGTCAACGTTCAATACTATTAGCTGAGATTTTTGAACGTGTATGCTCAATTTTTTTTTTACGTTTTTAGATTTTTAATGCCATTTTAGTGTCCCTAATTTCGCGAAAGTTTTTAACTGCTGTTTTTGTAATGACACTTAAATAAGGGTATTGTTATTGTTATTGTTATTATTATTATTATTGTTGTTGTTGTTGTAACAACAAGTGTCACCCATTGAATAGTGCGTATTTTAAGCTACCACTAATGCTGTCCTCTGATTGGCTACGCTACTCACTATCTATTCTGTAGTGAGTAGAGTGTTTTCCGCGCACGTTGTGACCTATTTATATCATTTTTCAATAAAAACATGTAGTGTCTGCTGTTAAGTTTTGAACGTCTAGTAGATTTATACTAAAACAATGAGATTATTCGCTCTCGATTTCTATCGCGTGATAGTTGATGAGGCCGGAAGCTACTTTAAATTTAGTAGTTTTTTAAACCGCGGCTTACGCCTTCAACCAATGAGAAGTTGACCTATCGCGAGAAGATCAAACCATAATGAGTTTTAAACGATTTTTGTAACATGTACACACAACAGCAGAACTTGAAGTTGGCCCAGCTGTTTCCATCCTGGCCATCCGTGGCCAATGACACATTAGTAGTTTTACCCGCATCAGCGTCTTTGAGCAAAAGCTGGACCATTATTTTTAGGTTTTCTTCAATGTAAAGGTGAACGTTTGGCTTTCAGTGTTACGAATAAAAGCTGATATCGTTCTTTTAAGAACTTGTTACTTTCACTCGCTCAAAATGATGCTGCGATTTCTTTTGTCATAATCTAATGACGTTATGTAGTTCAAACGGGTGTTTGAAACATTTCATGAAAGTATAACAATAAAAGACCACTTAAGAGAACGCACTCTTGTCTTTCTTTCGATGTTGTTTTCAATTAAATCAAGATATACACAAAAACAGTTTTGTGCGCCACCTGACTGTTTTAAGCGATCTTAAAATTTGCATATTTCTTTCTCCATCATCGCAGAGGACGCCGTTGACATTGCCGATCCTAGCAGTTTGCAGGACGCGTGTCCTAATGAACCTAGTAAATATGACCTCGCTCGCCACGAGTCTCTCAGTAGCTCAGTGGTTATAATTAGAGCGTCCGACCGGTGTACGGAAGGTTATGGGTTCAATTCACGTCAGGAACTCATTTTTCTTTCTTCCTCGCTCGTGACAAACTGAACATTCTATCTTTCGTAAAGGACTTCTTTTCTAATTTACCCGCTAACTTAATTAAAAACTATGTTTACTGTGAGTTGTTGTAAGGCGCGCTACCACAATACAGAATCGAGTACTTTAATCAATTCAATTCGGCACTTTAGCTAAGCAACAAATTAAATCAAAGGAACTGCATTGCATGAACATCTTTTTGTGGGGAATTAACTTCCATTTCAATTCGTGACGAGTTTCTATTTCCACTTATTGTGAAAAGATGTTACCGACTTTTGATAAGTCGGAAAGGCTCTTAACAAGTTAAAGGGGCTCTGTCACCTGTTTATAGGGTTACCTTAGAGAGGTAAAAGACATAGAAGAATCAAAGGAAACTCAAAATGATGGTGCAGTTTATTTTCTAAAATTACGAACTTTACTAGTTTTCTAGAACTATTATTAATTGTGTTTGGCTGGGGATGGTTCGGGTGGAAATGGATTGCAACTTAAAAACATTAGGCTAATGTTTTCAAATTTCTTCCTTGAAATTCGATTGAAATATCCAGAAAGTGATTATGATTTTTAGAAAATCATTCAATTTCTTCTTTTCCGTTCACGTTTTAGGAGCAATTCGTGAACAAGGAAAGGAATTTAATCTGAATTTTGGCACATTTTTACTCAAAATGTGAATATCCCGCGACGTATACTGCCCCTTTAAACTCTTGGATGTAATACCTTCGAGTCTTAGCATTAAGTTCAAACGTTCACGCTTGTACAACTCCCACTGTTATACGGCTCTTGAAGTGTCTTTTAAATTCTTTTCTCTCTTCTAGAATGTTAGAGGTAACAGTTTAGTCATAAATTCTCAGATAGCTTGAGGCACCCAGAACGCAAATTAACATAGCTAGCCCGCTTCGTGCCTTGCTAAGAGAGCTGACACCGTATTTTCTCGAGTAAACGCCGGGGGCGTTTATTTATAACTAGACCTTGTAGACCCTGCGTTTAGTTAAACCCGGCATTTATTCGGGGCCCGGTGTTTATTGAAAATGAGGTATTTTTGATCACTTTTATAGCCTTTATTTTTGGGATTAAATACTTTAAGTTCACAAAAATTACAGCTAAATATAGCACAAGATAAGTAAAACAGGAAACAAAACATCACCGATCTTGTTCTGTAGTCGATAAAATTCAAAACAAGGCTAGGCGGGAGAAGTGGGTGCTCAGTAGCGTGTAGAGTTTTAGGCAGTGTACTCATTCCATCTATGGTATGGATTAGAGGACACTGGGAAGGAGATTGTGTGACAAGAGTGAAAGTAGCTGTGGAAAATTGTGCCGGGGCACCGTATAGTATCGTCCCTTTTAAAGGAATATAACTACGCATAGCTCGAGCTCGCTTTTGATACTGTATCAGTTCTTGCTTAAAGTTGTTTTTGCGTAAATAAAATAACAAGAAACTCAATTTGTTCCTGGGGAAAATACTTAAGAACTGAATTTGTTTCCGAGAAAGAAAATAATACGGCCAAAATAAAGTGACCCAGTCAATTTCGCGGAGATATTGACTTACAATATAAATAATGATAGGAAAAAGAGAGCGTAGAAGCCAACATTTTAGCATATTCACGAGCACACACCATTTAGTCACCGAAAACTTCTGGAAAACTAATGGAACTTCAGAGCAGTAGCTTCCCAGACCTGTCTGATGCCGACCACTGCCTCGTGATCAACGAGCATGACGAGAACACAACAATAACTGCGTCTCAATTTATCGCCGCCCCTTGAACAGGATTGTTCTATCTTGTCATATTTATGCTTAGCATTCTCAGCGTTTGTTTCCAACCATTTGTAAGGGTGTCCTCGTCTCACGGAACGTTTTTCGTCTTTCTTATCGGTGCACTAGTAGCTTCTGTAAATGTCTTCACCAATTCAGACAACCTGATGGTAAAGTTATACTTCCGTATATCCGCAGTTGTTGCCATTGGAATAGTATTTACCGTCTTTGGCGCTGCACTTTTCTTCACTAGACCAGGACAACAGACAAATGAACCCACATTGAGCAGACAGCAGCCCTCGATGGGACTGGTGGTTGGAGCGATTACATCGCCTCTGATCGTTATCGAGATTGTGCTCATTTTATCCACTAACACTTCCAAGAATTCCTACCAGCATTCAAGCGAAACCTATAAATTATGGACCTTTGTCATCCTAGACAAATCAGTTTTCCTCGCTCAGAAGTTTTTTCAAGCGGTTATTTATCTCTATCTACGGAACAAGATTACTTGTTTGGAATACAGAGGGAATGCCCAGTTTTATTTCCGAATAATATTTTTCTTTAACTTAATCGAGTGGGTCGACTCCCAAGTGAATGTGGATAGTGATGTTCAGTTAAGTGGAGTTCAAGAGAACCTCGATAGCTGGTTTGAAGTTTTTGCTGATTTTTACAAGGCTTTGATCATAGACTACCGCTTGTTATGTTGCTTACTTTTCCTTGAACATTCATTGGAAATACAAACTGAAGACGATCATGAGAATGTTCAACAAGTTCAAACAGATGATGTTGCCAGCGAGCTCGAAGGTCCTGTTACCAGTTACATGACACCCGGGGGAAGGGAAAAAAGTTGCATTGGATACACATGTGGGTGTCTGTGCCTCATCGCCCCTTTAGTCTGTGGATTGTTTTATGTTAAAAAACTTCATATCGGTGCATGGGTCCATGTATTCGCTTTTATCGTCAACTTCGCAACCGTTTGTTGTGGAATATATCTTCTTCGTATTAATAACTTGCAGGAAGGAGAGAATAAGGAATCAACTGGAGTCAAAATTATGGTACGTTTATGCAGTCAGTGTTTCAGACACTTTAATTCTAGATGGTTTAATATCCTGGGGAAGTCACTAAACCCTGTAGCCCCCAGCCGCTCAAACAATCTCACAGACGTCCTGAGCATTGAAAAACATCGTGATGGTAACAAGAAAACCACTGTCTTTGCAGTGTGCTATTTACGAAAGGATTGCTAGTAATGACCATCCCCAGGCAAACCGGCCTTTCAACTGGACACGGATGGAAAGGTGTTCTCAATGACCAGCAAATCGATCAAACCCGGTTAGTTTAAATTGGTTATTCCCGTCCCCTCCCCGCTCCTTCCATCAGTGTTGCGCTCCGTCCAATTTTCGCGCCGCCAAAAAGCGAAAAATGCCTAGGCCTCGAACGGGCTGAAAAACCAACGGAAAAGCTTGCTACGCAGCCTATGTTCTCCCCCTTCTCGCCCTTTTTTGGGCTGGTCCCAATTTTTGCGCGTTCAAGAAGTGAAGAATGCTTCAAACCTGCGGAAAGCCCTACGGAAACGCTTGCTACGCAGGCTAAGTAGAACAGGACCTAAGTGTTTTTTTAAACTGCCTTTGTAGCTAATTGTGCATCTGCTAAATCCTAAATTGGCGTTTTGTTGCATTTGTGTCGCTAACCTGCTTCCCAGACTACCCAGTGGCCTTCGTAGAAAGAGTGCACCGAAAAAGTCTCAACGTGAACAGCGAAATGCGAAAACTTATTCTTAAGAGAGAGCAAGAAATGGCTTTGAGAGAGAACCGCTTGCTGGAAGAGATGTGATAGCCACAAATTTCGGGAAAAGTTTAATTTTACAATCTTTGCCATTACCAAAAAGAGCAAAGAACAAATTATTTTCGAATTACGGCTTTCTCTCTCATTAGCTGATTTAATTAGATAGGCAAAGGTGATAAAAATGTTCAAAAATCTTTAATTCTCCCCTAGGTGGTATTTTCTCATCATGGCTTACGCAGTACATGGCGTTTCCACCGTCACAACTTGAACTTCGCGCGCAGACAACACCACCAGCTACACAGCCCTAGTGAAAATCTTAAAAGGATCTTTGAAGATCTTCAAAAAGACCCTTGAAGATCTTGAGGAGGATCTTCCAGGATCAAGGATCTTTCAAAGATCATTTAGGTTCCTACAACGATGGCAAAGATGAACCTTAATGGCCTTGCAAAGATCATCAAGGATCCTTGTGGAAGATCATGTGCAGGGTCCTTAGAGATTTTGCAGGATCCTGAATAAGACCTCAAGGATTATTGGCATTTAGGATCCTGGGTAGGATAGCCCAGAAAATGAGCTCTTGAGTCAGTTTTCTGCAAAATATCCTTGAATTTGGATTGGACAGTCGTTATTAGAAGTGGTCCCGCTTTTGCGCGCCGCGCTGTAAAGTCATTTTCAGGATCTCTGAACTGGAAGTTTTTTATTCTTAGGTGCCAGCTTTCCTTACCTGCTTTTGTTCCGGTTAATTAGCATTAAATAGTATGCCCGCAACTGGGTATACTATTCCCGTATTCCCGCAACTGGGGGGACTAAAAATTATCATGCGCAGACGAACCTAAGCAGACTAGCTGCAGAAGAACCTTAGCAGACTAGCTGCCAGCAAAACCAGCTAATGAGCCTGGGGAGTCGGTCTAGTGAGCAGAGTACGTGTTTCACCCTTTTTTTAAACCATAAAAAACATAGTCGAAGTTCACCCTGCCAGGTTTCCTTGCATAAGTCTTATTCGATACTAGCCTGACAACTGCAGGTTGGGGAAGTCAGATCGGTGTCGCATGTTAGTTTGTTACCATAGTTAATCCCTCAAATAACTATGCTCCAATGTACAGGTATGCTGTTTGGGTGCTGCGGGATTCACTTGTTGGTTGGTAAAAGCAGCCATCGCAGGTTTCTGGGCAGCTACTGCGCACGACAGAAGTGACATAGACGACCCGTCATACATGGTCTGGGATACCGCAAAATTTACTGTACTTGGGCTCTCGACAGCCTTTTTCATGGGTCTCTTTATGAAAGTAAACGCGCGAGCTTTTCCAATACAAAATCCAACGAACACAACAAATCACGTTCTTGTGCCAGTTGTCATGTTTGGGATATTATCAGTGTTTTTTGAAAGCTTAACTGATCAGTATGTTGGACCGCTGGACAAAAGGATCAGGTCAGTTATCCTCTCTTGGTTAGTAGTAACCACGTGACAGATCTGAATTAACCTTATTCCCAAGCTCTTTCTTCTTTTTATCCCATGGGGCAGAAACTGGAGACAGGGACAGTCTGGGAACGAAATTGTGTTTGAATGAGAAACAAAGTTATGAAATTTTACTGATGGATCAGAAAATATTGGGGGCTTTCTATTTGTATGACAAAACCGGCGAGAACTTTCCACCAAATGGATCAGTACAATTTTTCCACACACAGGTGTGGAATAGTCATATGGTCATAGGTCATATAGTCAAATCAATAGTTTTGTTTTACTTAAGCTTTAAGACTTTAGGGCTTTGTTTTTCGATAGCATTTTATGCACATTTTAACGTTTACCTACACTGGCCGAAACTATTAAGGCCCTGCTCCTAACTAGAAAAGGACAGGTGTAATGCCAAGGCTGCTACATAGTATCGAATAGTACAGCCTTTACCACTTGCTATGACAGCAGATATTGTATAGGAGGACGAAAGTTCAAGCAAACTGTTCAGTTTTCACTGTCAATTTAGCAAAACATTTCCCCTCCCTCCCTCCCTCCCTCCCTCCCTCCCTCCCTCCCTCTCTCCCTCCCTCCCTCCCTCCCTTTAGAGATGGATTGGCTACATTGTTTGTGCTTTTAAGGTCAGTCATTCTTGTGTGGTGTGACTTCCACCAAGCTTGTGGGCTTCTTTGCCGTTGTTTACCGCCTGCTAACCAATACTCTTGTCCGATTCAGTACGGGCTGTGTAGCATTCAACTCAACTCAACTCAAACAACTACTAAGCCAAGTTTCTTTCCTTTGTAGATCTGAAATCAAAGAGCAAAGCCTGAACATTCTTCTGGAGGTAGGACCACCCATGTTCCCTGGTTTCCTGATTCACGTGTTTCTGCATTTTGTTATCGTCCAGACAAAGATCGGTATACGAGCTCTTGCCGATACTGACAATTCAAGTCAGTACTGGTCAGCTCGTTCGTCAACGACTTCAGAATATTTCGAAGCAGAGGAGGACATCGTAGAACGCGCGTAGCGTCTTTACGGTGGACAATTGTCCAATCTGCGCAATATTATTTCCATAGACCATGTTCACTTAGTCAACATTTATAAAATGCGCGAGTACAAAAAGGAAAAATAGGGTATTTTGAGGCCTCTATAAGAAATGACCACAATCAAGATCCTGCTGTTTTTAAAGTAATTAAAATAAACTATAATGAAAAAAGCAGCAAAGAAAAAACGACGAGCGAGTTGGTTTTCCCGATATTTCGGACAGTCAAGCCGTCCTTCTTCGGCGGATTTAATGAATTAAAAAAAAAACGGCTTGACTGTCCGAAATATCGATCGGGAAAACCAACTCGCTCGTCGTTTTTTCTTTGCTGTTTTTTCATTACCGTATTTACTCGATTAAGCGCCGCCTTCAATTAAGGGCCGCATGAGAGCAAAAATATTAAAGAGCGCCGCCCTCGAATAAGTGTCGCATTCATTCACAACAATGCGGCGCCTAATCGAAGCATCTTCAAACTGAATTATTGGAGGAGCCAAGCTAAAAATAAATGTGGTACAACGCAATCCTGAAACCAGCCTCGGAAATTTATTCTCCTGTATTATTATGCTTTTCAGTTCGAAGTGGGTATATTTCATTGTTTTTTCTTTGTTAACATTTGCTTGTTATCATTTACAAATATTATGATTTTTTAAAGAGCGCCGCCCCCGAATAAGCGCCGCATCTGAAACGCTAAAATTTAAAGAGCGCCGCGGCGCTTACTCGTGAAATACGGTATAGTTTAGTTTGAGGCCACTTAGCTTAAACGGATCTAAGGAAGGCTTCCCTCCCAACACAACCTTTTTTTAATGAAATGAAGGCTAGGAGAGTCTTACGAATAACTTTAAAATTCTGATATATTTTAACTCTAACACCCTCTCCCCCCTCCCTCCCCCCTCTCATCCCACTTCTTTTTTCTAGCACAAAGGAGAACAGTCTTCCCCTCGTTACTTACCCTTACCCTTCCCTTAACTTACCCTCCCCGTTTTGCAAATTTCCCTGATTCTGCTAAATAAAACAATAGCTTGCCTTCTCGTCTTGTTGAGCAACTAACCAATTTGCATTGGCAGCAGCTATTAATCCCATGTGGTAATTTCAGGTAATTTTTGTCTTTTTAGAAATACGGAAAGAAACCAAAGACATCGAGCAAAAATAAGATTGCTTGTATATGCATCAAGAGCCGGGGTAGCAAACTGTTTATCTTACGCTTCCTGTCCATTGAAAGTTAACAATGACTGGGTTTAAGTCTTTTTCAGGGCCTCGAAAAAACGTTTCTTTAAGTTCGCCATCTTTTTTCTGCTTATTTCACTTCCGATCAATTAATTTTTATGAATATGCCCATGCCTCAGGGAACTGAGGGACTAAATTATCATATGCAGACGAACCTTGGTAGACTCCCACCAGCGACACTGAGTATAATGAGGCTGTGGAGTGATCTGAGTAGACCTGACTCCGTCACTAGTATCCTTCAGTCACGTAGAGACGTTTTGATTTCTCGTGCTACTGATCCAAGAGGGTCTCGCATACAGCCGTACATTTCGTGAAAACGAAATTTGTAAATATCTTTGTCTTTGTTGCAAGTCAATGTAGCTTCTTGGGTCTCTTCATTTAATGAGTTCGGTTTCTATTAATTCTAATTAGGCACCTCAATTTTAATTGCTTTCTGTCGTAATACGGCATGTTTGGCGAGAGCAGTGGCAATAATCGAGAGTACATTGCCTCCTTCTGAGATCTGATTAGGCCATTTCCGAGTTGTCTTGTACCTCAATTTCAAAGCGAGTCTTGCTACATCGCCTTTCATATGAAAATGAGTTTTCATTTACATGCAGATAAAACTCATTTTCATATGAAAGGTTTTGCACGAGGCCTCGCTTTGAAAAAGAGGCACAAGACAATTCGGAAATGTCCTATTCTGTCAGACTTCCCTAATCTACTTTTATGGGAAATTCACCGCTGGTGGTACCTTATCGTTTATCATAAAAAAAAATTTCCAACTTGGCCTGCGCAAGCTTTTTTTAACTTCAATTTATGTTTGGAATCACCACACCAAACACAAAATCAGCAGAGTCAAGGCAATTCGAAATAGAAGCATCTTGATTTTATTCTAAAGAACAGTGACCTACAAACACACATATAAAATGCAATACATGCAAAAGTACCGTAAATCTATACGAAGGGCATGGACATTTGTCAAACGAGAGTCAACCGAACTCTGCCGAGTATTCAATTCTAGGAGAACTCGGCAGTGTTCGGTTGACCCTCATCTGCTGTTTGATAAAGATAGAACACTTGGCAGCGACTGGACACTGGGCAAGTGCAGTTGAACCTTGGCTTCATGCTTTCGAATTTCAAGATGGCGTCACTTGTAGACAACAATGAATAATATAAAAAGTAAACTACTCTTTAAAAACACTAAATGGTAAAAACACAAAGAGTGTTCAAAAAGCAGTTTTTCCTCATCAGATTTCATTGAAATGATGTAAGTTTTTGTTTTTCTGTTATGTATTTCTAAACAAAACTAGAACTGCTCATATCTTCTCACTTTGCAAAAGTGAGAACAAGTCTTTACACTTAAGGCCCTAAAAATTACGTTGTTTTTTTCTATCACGTCCTTCCATGAACCGACCAATAGTAGTTGCAACTTTCGAATATCATTTAGAACAAAACAATATGAAATGAAATGGTGTCCACCTAATTTCAAAAACCCATACTAAACGAAGATGATTCACCGCAGTTCAAGGCTTGAATTCTGTTCGGTTTCCTTCACCAAAGGTTGCAAACTAGTTTTCACTGCTGTTTGAAGAGAACCTTGGGAACAATAGTTCTCCTCACATGCCTCAGGTTGAACGCTTGGAAGAGGTTTCTTAACTAACTCTTGCAGACTAGACGAATTAAGGATTGGCAGAGCTTGCTTTACAATCGGTTGAATGCTCGGCAGTGGTCGGCTCACCATCGCTTGAATCCTCGGCTGCCTTCGTTTCATGTTCGTCCGTGCGCTCGGCAACCCTTTCTTGGTCGTCGGTGCTGCCAGCGGCTTGCTAAATACCGCTGAGTCTTCTTTGGGTTGAATACTGGGTAAGGCTGGCTTCACGGTCAAAATACCAGTGTCTCTATCTTTCGTTGACGGCTGAGGCCCTGTCTGATTTCTTGTAAGTTGAAGACGTGGCAACATTTCAAACTCTCTTCTCTTTAGGTTCAGCAATGCATAACTATTTGCCGATAAAAGGCTCGTGCGATTTCGATTTACCTTCGGTCGACAACTCGGCTTTTCTTCGTTTTTTTGTTGCTGAAGTTTCTGCAACGTTGCTGCCGATTCTCGCCACCTGCGACTCAGCAATGCATAACTATCCAACGATGGCATGTTCCTTCTTCGGGTTTGGTTGATTTTTGAGTGAATGCTTAGCATATCTTCTTTTTCGGCGCTCCGATTATGAATCTGGGGCACTTCTCTTTCATGCCAATGGCTACTCGCCTTATTTCCCCTCATTACCGATGGCCGTGGAAGGTTGTGATCTAGTTTATTTTGAGGGCTCGGGAAGGCTTCTTTCTTTCTTAACCTAGGAAGTTCTTCTTTCTCTCTTGATCGTCTACTTGCCGTAAGCTTGATTGTCGCTTGTAAGCGTGGTAATGCTCTGTCTTCTGTCGTTTTAGGACTGTCCTTTGCTCGTCTTTTTACTGAGGATCTTGCTGGCTTTTGATCCGCCGTTTCTTCATGAATCCTCGGTATTTTCTCTCTATTCATTCGTGTTATTTCAGAGTTGTGAAGATATCCCCTATCAGTGTCTATCTGTTTAAGGCCCGGCCGTTCGTCTTTATCTTCAAGTTGGATGCTTGGTTGGGGTCCGTTAGCGACTTTTTTTGTTTTTCGTCGTGGCTCAGTTTTCGTTGGCTCAGGACTCTGAAACTTTTCCTTCCGGCTTAGTGACTCACCTTTTTGTTCTTGTTGAACGCTTTCCAGAGTAG
This sequence comes from Siderastrea siderea, assembly GCA_964030785.1. NCBI lineage: Eukaryota > Metazoa > Cnidaria > Anthozoa > Scleractinia > Rhizangiidae > Siderastrea > Siderastrea siderea. Next base: position 3,223,321 of record OZ034969.1, read on the forward strand.
ATATTTGTATCGGCTGTAATTTGGACAATGTCGACTCTTTCTTTCTCGGTGCAAGTGATACCTCGTTCTCTGCAGCTGCAGAACTTTGTTCGGCTGCTTTGCGTGTGGTCTCATCCGCGGGCTTTGGAGACATTTGCTCGTCTATTATTGGTAGGCTGGGAAGCATTGGTTTGCGGCGTTCCCGTCTGCGTTTAGGTAGCGGCTTAACTGCAGTCGGTTGGATATTCGGTGGGGTTCGCGTCCCCGTCGCTGGAATACTCGGTGGAGTTCGCGTTTCAGTCGGCGGAATACTCGGTAGAAGTCGTCTCACTCTTTTTACCCTCATACGTACCTTAGTGTCAGGCAATTGTACGCTCGGTAGACTTTGTTCTTCAATCGTTGGAAGGATTTGTAGCTGCGATGCTGAAGCTCCAACTCTTATAAGAGTGCTTGATTGACTTTTTGGAAGAGTGAGATCATCGATCCTTGGAAGGCTTGGTAGAATTCGTCTCTTCGCAGATCCAGGTTTCGGTCGTGCTTTCCTTTTCTTTGTTGGACTATTCGGACGACATTGTTTTGCGATGGACTGAAGGCTCGGAAGCGTTCGCTGAGCGCATGGCAAAGCTTGGATCACCGTTGGTTGAATAATCGACAGATGTAGATTCTCTGTAAGTAAAATACCGGAAGATTTGTACATTTTTGCTTCAGATTTTCCTTCTGAGTTAATCTTCTCAGCTTTCCGTTCTTGAAATCTGCAGTCACTTTCACGGGGCATTTCACCTTGCAAACGCATTCTTGTCGTTTTCCAATGTTGTTTTCGAAGGAGATGTGCACAATTTATAATTTTTGCGCGGAACCATTGGTAGTGTTTACAATCGAAGAACTGAACTTCCCATATGGCTCTTCTGTGACATAACAGTGCGGAATTGATGACGAGGCGTGCGCGCGCGTTATGTTTTTTTTTGCCAGTAATAATGTTCGGGAAGTAATTTGCTGCTTGTTGATTGTATCCAGGAGACAAGAATTCCTTCCCTGATTCGCTACTTTTTGCGGGACCAAAGCTAGAAGGGGAATCGTTTGCTTCCGTAACAATGTTTTCTAGTTTTCCCCAATATTTGTTTTCTAAAATTTTCGCTCACTTAACCACATACTTTGTTTACGGTGAACTGTCGTAATCCCTGGGTTTTGGTGCTCGCTATCAAAGCTATTTATCCGGAAAATCTTTTTTTTTTTTCGATCGCGGGAAGAGCAGAGATTGTGCTCTCTCTCAGTACATGCACATCTTACCATTTGTGAACTCACCAGTTTTAAAGCAACAGATGCTTAGGGGGACTGTGTTACAGCATTCTGGTCCAATTTCTTTAGTTTTTCCAATTACTCACCCTTACTTGCCATGGAAAATTACAGCTTTGTGACAAACAACGTGTATCGCGAGCGTTATATTTAAATTTTCCAAACAAAAGAGATAAACTTTGAAAACTGTTCAACTTAACAGTTTTTCAAAAATCCAATTGCAATCCATGTTAATCTTCTTCAATTTGGCCCATCGGTGCCTTCTTTTGTATTTGCTGTGTTATTTAAACCTTTCGTTAATGTTTTAAGCGGTTATTTCCATGTTTAGAGTAATTTGGTGGCCAGGTCCTAGTGGCTGAATTTGGCTAAATTTCGTGGCGCAGCTCCTTAAAGCATTGCACTTGTGCATCAAGAAAAGGTCTTGGAAAAGGTCACGCCTATATTAAGACGATCGGATCACATTTGTTAGAGTTATGGAGATGTGTTCAGGACGTTTTCTCCTATTATTTTTGACTTTAACAGATCATTCAATTCCGGCAGTTCCCATCACCCCACGAGTATTATTGTGGAAATTATCGACGTGTGGTAATCCCGCCGGGCATGTGTTAATAATCTTTGCTGGGGTGGAATGCAGTAGTCTACCCTGAGTCCACATCCTCGTGATTTTGACTGATCCAGGAACATGCTACGAGAGATTGGAAAACAACTGTGAGAAAACTACGAGATCCATAAACAATTTCGTGTTCCAAGAACAAATGAGTGGCAGGGACTGAGTGTTGTCCTTTTCAGGCACCGTGCTGTGGGAGACTTTAACCGTTCGTTTGCCCCGTAATTGTGGGGAAATAATTGCCAGACTTGTCAGAAAAAAGAATGCTTATCCTCGAGGGATAGCCAGTGTGAGCGACAGATACTCAAGATTTATCGCCTCAAAAACGAAGACTGAATTCGACGATAGGGCTTTATGGCATGATTGTACGGACGTTTTCTTCCCACTGTAAACGAACGGACAAGCAAGGACTCTGAACGCTTCGATTTCTGTTCTACTGTCAATGGCAACTATTGGGTGGCATTAAACTCAAACTGGACACTCACTTGCGTGAAAGAGCCGTTTCGCTCTTGGTACTATATGTATCAGAATATATAGCCTGCGAGCAGGCTTACTTAGCGTGTTATTCGCGCGAGTATATTGGCGGCGGATGCGAGCCGGCGAGAAGAATGGGGCGAGGACTTCTCCTCGCCCCATTCTTCTCGTCGGTTAGCTTCGCTCGCCGGCTCGCAAATCGCGGCTTCGCTAAGTGAGCCTGCTCGGAGGCTACAGAATCTCTACTTACAACTGGACTGCAGCTAGCCTGTTGAAATCTCCAAGATAGTAGCGAACACGCGTGGAGGATTAGGAAAGATGGAGCATTGGTCCATGCTTCCTTCAGAAGTACTCGGTCTTCACACGTTTTATTTTTCAACTGATTTTTCCACCACTATCTGAGAGCATGGAACAGGCTAGGAATGCAGCAAATAACAACGACTCTGGGTTTTGGTTCCAACAGCAGTTTGTTCTTCTCTAGCTGCAGCATAACTAAAAGTGATCAATACATCAGCAGTTGAGCAGAAGCCAGTCTTACTTAACAGGTAGCTTATGATTCACTCACCGAGCTTATAATTTACCAGCTTTCTTAAAATTTATTTATCATCAAACAAGACGGTTTGGACATTGCTGATCCTAGCAGTGTGCAGGGCGCTTGTTCTCATCTCCCAGTAGCTCAGTGGTTAGAGCGCCCGAACTTGTGTACGGGAACGGGCGATTCCCGTCAGGGACTCGGATGTTTTCTTTGTCCCACGCTTGCGACAAGCTAAACATAACATCCTTCATTATTCTCATCATCATCATCATCATCATCATCATCATCATCATCATCATCAACATCATTATTACTAATCAGTAAAAACATGAAAAAAATAAAATAAACGAGAAACTTCTTTAACGCTAAATGTGGTTAAAGGCAAACAATTTCGTCGCCCAGGTCTCACTTGTAACAGCACTTGCTTGACCGTGGAATATCTGGATAACAAATTACGTGCAAATTTACATCAAGTAGTAAAAAGTGAAAAAAAATATTTTGTCGAGCGAGAGGTAAATGCGAATAGATATATTCGTTTAAAGAATAAATACAAATGAAAAATCCGAATTTTTCCCCCTGATTATTTCTTGATCGAAAAAAAAACGGTTGCGTTATTGATCCTAAAACTGGCAATAAATATATTTTCCACTGTTATTTTAGCTTCGCATTCTTTCTTACAGTTTGTCGCCTTTAGGTGTCGTAGCGTGCTTATCGTAGCTTCCGATTGGCTCGTTTTTCCTATTTAAGATGCTGTTTTCAGTTTGTTCTCTCTCTCTCTCGCTTGCGACCTTAGCACTTTAGAGCTGTTTCTGCTTCGGACGTTTAGATCTGGCCCCGCCCACCCTCCCTTTTCTGAGGTTTCTACGAGTGTTTTTTCTTTTTATCTGCGTTTCATACTGCTTTTATTTCATCTGTTTTCAGGCGGTAGAGATGCTTACGTGGACCGCGCGAGATGCTTTAAATGTCACAAACTCGGCCACTGGGCAAGAGAATGCACTGCCTCCTGGGATAGCCCACGAAGTGTTTATCGCGGAACCACAGTCACCCCAGGATACTCATACAGCCCCTACAGACCCAGACACGGAGCCCACACTCAACCCGGTACAAAGCAGTAATGTTTTTGATGAGGAGGTTGCTGATATCGCTCAGGTACATTGCGATAGCGAATTGTTTGAGTTTGAGTCAAGTACTAGTCCGCCGTGAGTCAACGTCAAGGGAAATCTTCGTAGAAACTTCAAATTTTGGAAGCGTATTGGAGCCCCTAGTTTTATTCTTAACGTTATAGAAAGGGGATATTTGTTACCTTTCGTTAGTTTTCCGGAACCAGCGGTTTTCAAAAACAACAGATCGTCTCTTTCACATGCCGAGTTTGTTGAGGAGGCTGTTCAAGATTTAGTTGAGTCGGGTCGTGTTGTGGAAACCAATGTACCGCCCCGGGGTGGTAAACCCCTTGTCTGTATCTGTTCAAGCAAATGGAAAGAAGAGGCTCATTCTTGATTTAAAATACGTCAACAAGTTTCTTCGTAAGATGCACGTTAAATACGAAGACTGGAAAACAGCCATGTCTTACTTAGCGCGGGGTGCATATATGTTTTCCTTCGACCTGAAAAGTGGGTACCACCACGTTGAAATTTTTGAGGGCCATCAAACATATCTTGGTTTTTCCTGGAAGCATTCCAATTCCAGTCGAGTGAAGTTCTATGTGTTTACGGTTTATTGTCCGCCCCTCACGTGTTCACATAAATTCTTAAGCCTCTTGAGAAACATTGGAGGCATCAGGGCATTTGTGTTGCTGTTTTTCTTGACGACGGATGGGGTATTGAAAAGGATTCTCAAGTGTGCAGTATTGTAGCGGATCCCGTTAGAACTGACCTTTTTAAGGCGGGTTTCGTTACTAACGAGGATAAGTCAGTGTGGATACCTTGCCAGAGGCTTGATTGGTTGGGTATCACTTGGGTAGCGCTAGTGGAACCATTGAAATTGTGGATAGGAGGGTTGCCAAAATAACTAGTACCATTGACAGTATTATCGACTCCGATTTTGTTCTTTCTGCAAGAAGATTGACCTCTTTTACAGGGCAGATAATTTCTACAGCGCCTGTTTCCGGGAACATTTCTAGGATCATGACTAGGCAATGCATTATGTCTACATTAAACGCACAGCACTGGGACTCGAAAGTTAAGATGGATCCCTATTGCATTGAGAAGTTATATTTTTGGAAAAACAACCTTAATTCCATCAAAGTGCGCGACTGTTTTCTCTTTAATAAGCCACAGCGTTTCGCTTACTCTGATGCCAGTGCGACAGGGTGCGGTTCAGTTATTACCCTTAATGAGAATTGTGTGTGTCACAAGCTTTGGGAGCCTTCAGAGCGTTCTAAGAGCTCTACTTGGAGAGAACTTGCAGCCATTGTTTTTCTCTAGAGTCTTTTGCGCCAATTTTGGAAGGTTCACTTGTCAAGTGGTTCACTGATAGCCAGACGGCGGCTAGAATTATCGAAGTCGGAAGCATGAAATTGGATTTGCACAGGCTTGCTATTAAAATTTTTCAGTTTTGCACAGAGCACAGTATTCGTTTAGAGGTGCAGTGGATCCCACGAACTAAAAATGAGAACGCTGATTACATCAGTCGCCTTCTAGACTTTGATGATTGGCAAATCAGGCATGATCTCTTTCTAAGTTTGGAAGAGTTATGGGGCCCACATACAGTTGACTGCTTTGCTAATTATTATACAGCAAAGTTCCCTAGATTCTTTTCGCGTTTCTGGAATCCGGGTGCGTCAGGAATTGACTTCTTTGCCCATGACCTAAGTACCGAGAATTGTTTACTGGTTCCTCCAGTTCTCTTGTTGCTCGCGTGATCCATTATCTGAGCCTACAGAAAGCGATGGCTACTCTTGTAGTCCCATTATGGCCTTCGTCCAGTTTTTGGCCTCTTCTAACGAGCAAATATCGGTCGTTCATTAAAGGATGCTTTACGCTGAATGCATCCCAAGCTCTCACCCTGGGAAGAAATTTAAGTTCATTCCTTGGTTCTCCTCGTTTTACAGGCGAGGTTGTCGCGCTTAGATTTGAATTTTTGTAGGGATTATCCAGCTTTATTGCCCTTCGAGTAAGTTTCTGAACTAGCTTTTAGTGCTGGTATTCGCAGGATTTGACACTGGTCATTAGTTGCATGGACAGCCGTGTCCAGGGTAAATGACACTGGTCACGTGAAGGGACGACTGCGTCCGTTGGAGAAGATTTCTGTCGTCTTAGAGTTTTGTTAGTAGAACGAGTTTTCGAGTTCTTTCGACATTGGGAGACTTGTTCACGTATGGAAAATTGTGTCCTTTTTTGACACTGGTTCGCGAATCATGACTCAACCTGCCATTCTGGGCAAGGTTTTTCACAAGGTTGAACTGCCTTGTTCTTGTTGGTTTAGGTTATTTACCTTTCTTAATCAAGGCTGTTACTTTCTTTTTGCCGATTGTTAGGTTCTTTAAGTGTCCGAGCTGACTGTGTCCTAGACAGGGTGTTTCCCTACTTTATATTCGTTTGCTCGTAGTTTGTAGGGCCTTTGGGGGTTTAAATGATCTACTAGAGCAAGTCGCGTTTAGGGTATTTATGCAGTTATTACGCGTTTGTTATTTAGTTTTCTTTGTAGGTTATTCGCTAGGCCTTTTGTTTAGGAGCTACTTTGCATGCCTATTTTGCCCCGGAGAGGTCGGTGTAGTTTCTTACTATTGTGCTGCCTGCAGACATTACGTCATAGGCATAGGGCCGCTTATTATAATCCCTGTCATCGCTTGCGTCACAATTGCTAAAGCCGCTATCCTGTTGTTGTAAAATTTTGGTGATATAATTTTTTCTTGCAGGTCGTAATTGCAAGTAAAGCATGGATGGTGCTCCCTCCTGCTATTAGGCCGGATTTCAATTCTTTATTTAGTTGTTTACTTAGTTCCAGGGCAGATTCTACTGTGAAGAAATATTTTAAGGAAATAAACAAGTTTTTACTGTGGTGTAGGACTAGGAAAATTGCGCTACAGTTGCCATTTTCTTCTTCTGTTGTCGCCCTTTATCTATTTGGCTTAGATCAACAGCTTAGGTCCCCGGCCGCAATGGTTTTGGTCCACGCTGCGCTGAAATGGTTCCATTCCTTTGTTCCTGATGATGGTCCCAATCCTTTGGATAACGCTTGTTGCAAGAACTTGATCGAGTGCGCCAAGAGGACAAGGAGCAATCCAGTTAACAAGAAGAAGCCCGTGGACCCTGCCATCATTAGAAGCATTATTGACAGGCATGGCGCTGAGGAAGCATCTTTAAAGGACTTACGTATTGCCGCAATAAGTTCTTTAGGTTTTGCAGGATTTTTTCGTTTTAACGAGTTGGCTAATATTCAGCCAAAGCACCTCACGTTTTGCGATGGTTTTGTTAAAATTTTTGTGCCAAGCAGTAAAACGGATGTATATAGAGAGGGCAACTATGTTTATATCGCTAAGTTAGAGAACAAATACTGCCCAGTAGCTATCTTACGTAGGTATATTGAAGCAGCCAATTTGGATCTGTCTAGTCACTTGCCTTTATTCAGGCCATTAACGAAGAACAAGTCGGGTTATAGTCTTAGGAATGGCAAGTTATCCTATACTCGCTGCAGAGAACTATTTAAGACTACTTTGAAAGATTTGGGCTATGACCCCAAGGAATATGGCCTACATAGTCTGCGTTCTGGGGGCGCTACAGCTGTTATCAGTGATAACGCTTCCAAAGCCGTTTCTGAGAGGTTGTTAAAACTTCATGGGCGCTGGAAAACAGGCGAAGCGAGAGACGTGTACGTTTTAGAGACAGAATGTAATCGTTTAAGAGACATAATCTCTGATTTTGAGACAATATTAAAAAGTCGCGGCCACGGTACCTCACCGATTTGGCTGAAATTTTGCATGTAGTATTGGTTTGGGACCCTAACCACGAAATAGATGTTTTTAATTTTTCTAAATTTTTACTTTGGGAATTATGAACATGGCCGGTCTTGAAGGGCTCCGAAGGCTATCCAATATGGCGGATGAAAGGACTTCTTCTCAATTTACCTCCGCGCATACCAAAAACTCTTACCAAAAATCAAAAACAATGGCCTAAAGAGCTATCTTTAAACGTTTATTCTGTTACAAATGTTGTTTTCAAAATGAGAGTTTCGCAATGAATGAGCAAAATGTTCTAGCGTGCTTCTTCGTGAGTCTTAAGAATGATAAGTTTACCGTAAATCGAGGGGCCGATATCTCTCATGGTACATCGATCGAAAATCTGCCACACAGCCTGAGTGCAGGGTATTTATAGGTTGTTCGATAACGCAAATAAAAAAATAGGCAACTTTATTTGCAGGCGAGAAAAAAAATCTTCAAGTTGTCAAGGTTCGGCTATAAATATAACAATGGGAGTGAATAATGATGGCGGCGAAGCACTGATGAGGCGTTTAAAATAAATGCTATAATCAACAAATTGCAGCTAAATGTAAGCCTGTTGCTTCCAAAGGACTATTTATGACTATATGTAAGAGGAAATATTTTTAATCATCGTTTCTAAGAAGCTAAGAGGAGTTTGATCGCTTATCATGAAATGTTCAATTCTCATCGATAGTAAAGATCCAAATTATGAGGTCCTGATGAAAACATTATAATTAAAATATCAGCAAAACGTTTCATTCTATCCACTGAATCAACAAAATAGCAAAAATATGATAAGAAGATATATTCAGTTGAATGCAGATCTAACAATGCAAAGGTAATAATGTTAGCATAAATGTAAACAGAGACAGGGAGATCAATCAATATATTCTTGTCTCACATTGTACACGTACGTTTGTTTAAAACTTTTTATGTAACTACATAATTTTACGGCTTAAATCATTGACCTTGCGTTATCCACAGCTGAGGCTACCTCACTTTGTTCAGTTATTACTCTTGCATTACTAGGCACAATCCACAACGACGGTTTTGCGTGTTTACGTGTTGTGTGACATTGTTACTCATTTCAGGAGTGACGTGAAACGAACAACCTTGACCGATCATTTTTTTCCAGTGGGGTCGGGAAGCGGGGGAAGCGGGGAGGGGGGTAATTCCTTAAGTCGTGCGAACAATGAACAAAAACAAAACAAAATACCGACCCAACCTAGCTGGCATTTTATGAGATAATGGAATGATTAAATAGAGATCTTACTTTTAACAGGAAAATACTCTTGCAATAGAGGCTAAAAAAATTCTTATAAAACTAACCCACTCCAAGGAGGATAAACAGATAATTTCTGTCCCTTTGCGACCAGTTACTAATGAGAAGCAGTTTTATCTGTATCGATTTAAAAAGCCAATAACAAATCGATAAAATAAAGAAAAACAACAGAAATAAACATGGTTTCTGTTGAAAATATTACGCAAGTTTATACAACAATATGGCAATCACTTTGTAACTTTTACTTGCTTCCCTACGATCGGGAAGTTCACTTCATACATGTTCTGATACGATCAGAAATTCTGTCTGGGTTGCAATCTGTCTACTCTTTTTGAACTCAGTTTTCTCCAGCTATAGGTGCTTTGGAAGAACAAATTATGGACCGACTACAGTACTCTTTGTTACTTGTAAGATGGTGATGTAATTTTCTCATAAGAATTCCCTGGAATAGACCAAGAGACTGTTGACTCTACTGTGACCAGCTAATAATCCCTTTGCACAGTAAGAACGTTTTATCTGTGTATCCAACTTTCAAACAAGCCTCCATCCATATATCCCAACTGGATCATGGAGGAGGCGGCTGCCGATGGAATAGGTAGAGAGGAGGACTGGGTAGAATGAGACCAGGTGGCTCAACCCTATAACCTGCGATAAGGCGTTCTTTATTCGCGGTGGTAGGAAATAGAGAAAAAAACAAGAACGGCTTTTTCTTTTAAATTTCGCCACAAAAAAGCGCTTGATAATTACAGGTTACTCTACCCCACATTACAATACACCTATTTGTAGACGGCACGCGACATAATTAAATGTTGTGCTTAGTTCGCAGTTGGCGCGTCGAAGCAAGAGCAACCTCGCACATGTTTCTCCAACATCTCCACGTATGGTGCTTTTCGGCGGGGTATTTGCTGTCCAGTGATTTCAAGTTCAAAGTGGGAACACATTTCTCGAAGCACTGGTAATGTTAGCTTACTTAGCTTTTTCTTGGCAACAAGATCACATAGATCATGTCCGTCAAAGGTGAATGGATGACTGGCCTGTGTTTGTGCTAGCACTTCATTTCGCACGGTTACCATGGCATCTTCAACTTCGGCTACCACGAAATCTTCCTCAGCTTGTATATCCAGCCGACTCTTAGATTTTGCTTTGCGGGAAAAGAAGCCTTGAATCTGCTTGGCAGACAAAAGCTCCTCTGGTGTGAACAGTCGCTGCCCATCGCTACCTCTGGTTACTCTCATTTTTCGTGCAACAGTTACGGGATCAAGTTTTCTTCCCGTCGTCTCGCCGATTTTGAACTTTTCCTCAAGGAAACGTCTCTGTTTCTCACTGAAAGGTTTCGACGGTTTGGTAGATCTCAACGCCCAGCCCGGATTCAACATATTGTTTGACGATGATGCTGAGTGAACGGTCGCCGTTTCTATAGTTACCATAAGGGTATTGTTATCACCTAACAACTTTTTACTATACATTATTTTCGCTGTATCTAAAAGTGACTCCCTCTCAGGTTGAAACACGCACTGACCATACAGTGTGTGGTTTACCATCGATCCATAGCGTTGGTAAGTTTTGACGCAGCCTTCGTTTGGACAGGCAAACAATTTACAGTTCTCTGCATTTTCAGCTGTAACCTCTGATGCCATATTATCAGCGTCATCGTCGCTATCGCTTCCCTTATCCTCCGAGGGCTCGATGGTTTGGCTACTGCAGGCTGTTTGACCTTTCTTAGATTTTCTTGGCTTTACCGGTCTGAATCTGCCTTCAGAGAATGTGAAATTAGTGGCGTCTGTCGTAGAAATATCTACATCTAAGACGGTCAAAAGAGCATAAAGACTTTTGAGAGACCTGTATCTCAGGGGCAGATCTAGGGGGAGGGGGGAGCGCACCCTCCTCCTGAGATTACCTTCGGGTTTCTTATATAACTAGTATTCTGCAGCATTTGCGTACGTCACTTGTCAGTTACGTCATTCCTTAGTGGTGCACCCCCCGGCTAAGATAAATCCTGTATCCGCCCCTATATCTGTTCTTTGTCACGTGGCATTACAACTGAATGTAAGCTTAACACTAAAATAAGTAAGGGTTGTTTGAATAAGAATAAGCAATCGAACGGATTATTATTTAAATCTTCATCTACATATTTTTACCCGATTTCAGTTTAAAATCAAGCACAGCAAGTACGGATATGTTAACTGTGCAAAAAGTGACAGAGCGGATAACTTGTGTTTTTTTTTACCTTCGAATTGTGACCATGAGAATTGCTTTCCTTCACCAACTTGGTACGCCCTCCAGACTTTAACTCCGTCACTGCTGAACTCGAAGTTGTTTACTTTACTGATGCCTGGGAACTTGCAAGTAGGTTTGTCACACAAAGGATTTGGAAGAAAAACAATTCTGGCCCCAGGAACTCCTCTTTTTGAGAGCATTGCCTCCTGAAACTGCTCAGCTGTGATTACGTCATGGCCTTCGTTTACGTAAGCGCGCACGTGGTTTTTCATAGTGGCGGCAAAGCGGTCCCAAGGACCTTTCCCACCTTGTGGATCCGAGAAGTCCAGACGTCGAATGAAAACACCAGTCCGCTTGCTGATGTTCTTGCAAGCCAGGACTGTACTGGAAGAATGATAACACCCTGCATTGTCCATACGAACGAATGCGTTTTCTATCTCGGGGTTCTCTTTCTTCAGTGTTGCTAGAACGTGTTCCATGAGTGTCACTACGCACGCACTGTCTTGGGCGCGACATTCCACTATATGGATAAAGGCTTGCGTTTCAATTTCTTCCTCTTTCTTTCTCAAGACGACTGCAATGTGCCACGAAAGGCCTCTTTTGCCAAACCATTCCCCTTGAGACTCCCTGTACAGTCTCGGAAGAAATTTCATTGCCCAGTCTTGAATAAGCAGTATGTTTGTCTCGTTTAGGCAGTCGATCACGTCGCTGCGCGCTCTATCCTGATTAACGACACGCAGCTGATGCGCTTTCCAATTGTTGATAGCTGTCACAGCCTCTTGAAACACATACTGGGCGTCGTCTTTTTCGTTTTCTGTTTCAAAGGAACCATTAGAAATTGCCGCCTCTATGCCAGATAGCGTAGTTTTCAATTCCTCGCGTCGCTCACAGAGAAGATCATGGTCGTGGTCGCAGTTGCTTGTAAATCTTGAATCTTTGGGATCACTCAAAGCATAAGTACTGCAATGATCTGGAACACGCGAGCTGGAAATGTTGATCTGTTTAAAGAAAAAACATTACAAAAACATTACAACAAAAATTAACTAAGGCATGTTTGCGAATGAACCTACGGTCTTAGCTTCATCATTTTTTTTTTGGCCTGAAAAAAAGCTCATATCACCGAGGAGGGCTACCTCAGACCCTGATGTCATGAGCGTTTTAAGGCCGTAGACCCGCATGTGATTTGTGCTTTAGATCGTTATATTTAGGAGTTTCAGTACGCTTATACACATTTTTTTTCATACGGTGTAAGATCTTAACCCAATTACTTTTAAAACCAACATTTACCCCCCGACAAGGAGCTCTCTAATATATGTCGGTAGACAGAATTAAAGCCCTGTGAACAATAATGAGGCCTTGTTATTCCGGGGTGTTTGGTTATCCCTTATCCTTATGACACCAGGGAGCGGTTATCCCTTATCCTTAAAATCACCGAAGTTGTAATTATTTTTATTATCCTTAAAACTATCTCATTTTATCCATTATCCCAGTAATTTTTTAGTATTTAACGTTATCTCTTATCCCTAAAATAATTTTGCCCGTTATCTTTTATCCCTAAAACTCAAAACAGGGCCTCAACTGAATGATATTATAAACCAACTCACTGCTTATAACCGAAGGAATTTGTCTCTTGGTTGCGGTAACACTCCTTTTGTGCACGAATTTTCGTATAAATAATTATATCGCCTGATACTTAGATAAAAATGGCCAAGGCCCAGTTGGCTAAAAACATACAATATCTTTAAATTCTGAGCAGAAGACGTACTTTATATAGTCACTTTTGAGATAACTTTTCGCTGACTTGAGCGCTCTTTGAAGATCATGAGCATATTTTGATTGGATTCCACAGTCGATAAGCTTGTCAACTAACTTCAGCAAATCGTCAAAGGCCTTGCCTCCTTCTGAAATGAAGTAGTCAAGCCCTTGAAGGGATTTTCGCACTGATGCGCTGCAAGCGGACAGGACGCGGCGAAGCGTAACTCTACTGAGCGGGGTCATTTCACACTCTTTGCAGTACTGTAAATACTGATCGATAATTCTTTCGTTAACAGACACTCTGATGACGTTTGGAGTGTGAATTTCCTCTCCAGATGACAACTTTAGCAACCGCTCGCCAAATGGCAGGTCCTGTGCGATGTTAGGGCTAGTTACAAAATTGAGAAAATGATCCAACTGATTGACGTCAAATCTAGTACGAACAATGGCCTTTTGCACGACGGGAGCCCCGCGACCGCAAGTCAATCGGTGCTTTCTTGCTTCACAAAACATATATTTAGTTAAGCCTGGAATATATTTACGGATTCCCTCAAGGGTGGTGAGGTCTGCTATGATGGAAAGAACCTGTTTCTTGACATTTTTACTGGACGCATTCTCATATGCTTCAACAAGGGCCCTGATGTACTTGTCACTACTTTCACTGTCAGGCTTCTTCTGGTCAAATTCAAGTTTGGGGAGATTGAAGACCTCGCGCATCTTGTTTGAGGCTGTGAGTGCCTCCCAGAATTCCGCGGCATGACTCGGCGACAATGTTCTAAGAACCACCTCTATCACTTCCCGCGTCTCAGCAATATATCGCCTCCTGGACCGCTCGGAAACAGAAGATAAATCAATATCTACCTCGCTTATTGGAGGTAACCCACAGCTTTCAATGAAATCGTTAAGTTTCATTTTCCTATAGCTCTTGATGTGCGATCTGAGAGCATCGGCCATCAAGCTCTCGCGATTCGATGTACCATCGCTATGTGGGGTAAAACTCATGTCTTGTGCCTCAGGGGAAGTAACCTATAAGTAAGCAAACAAGATCTCAGATCGCTTAGAACGAGCGAACGCCTCTTTTTGATGGCGAATTTCACAGGCTAAATTCAGTTGTACGGTACTTTTAACCAACTTACCACCTAACAGTACAGCAGCAGGCTCGCGAAAGAACCTAAACGTACGCGAATGTGAAAGTTTGCGATGGAGCGATTGAAAGGGAAGCTGAACAGCTTATTGTACGAACACAGCGTGTACTAAACTGAATCAACCTCAATTTTTCGTCTTTAGAAGTAAATATTAAATAACTGTCATACAGCTTTCTCGTTGATTTCTCGCTACCGTATTTACTCGAAAGAGCACCCCGGCGCTTATTTAATTTTTAGCGCCTCAAATACGGCGCTTAGCCGAGGGCGGCGCTTATTTAACATAAACTGGACGCGACAAAGAAATCTTTCCTTTTTATCTGTGCGAAAATTTTACAGAAACTATTCGTCTCTTCCGCCACTTTTAAATTACTTTATAAGTGGTGTCCTCACTCAGCTACGATCTCAGTCCCTTTCTACAACATCGCTTTGATAAAAAGAAATTTCCAATGCTGCTTATAGTTGCTAAGTAGCTGTGTTTTAGCTCAACGAAATTCCTCAAATAAGCGCCGCATCGGGACCGCAGCGCTTATTAACTTTTTGTCCCAAATGCGGCGCTTATTCGAGGGAGGCGGTTATTCGAGTAAAAACGGTAAGCACGGAGTTTTTTATAGCGTTTTGTTGCTAAACATCAGCGTGCAGATGACGTAACAGTTAACCAATGAGGCATACATGGCTTACCGTGCTTCCTTGGTATTCAGCTACTGACTCTTCCAACCCGGACTCTGTTTGGACAGGAATTGCTTGCAGATCCATTTCATCGAGCTTTTTTTGAAGATAAGAAATTTCTTCCTCAGGAAAACGATTCTTTTGCTCATTCTCTTCTTTCTCCACTTCATCCTTTTCATTGTCTTCCTCTTCCTTTTCATTTCCATCTGCTCCGGGGTCTTCCTCCTCATCATCATACACTTCCTGGTTCTCACTGTTTTCGTTACCAGCTTTTGCTATCTGGCTTATTTTTTGCCTGCACAGTGGGCATATTGCTAGATAATTAAATGAAGAAAAAAATGGTTATTTTAAAAGGTTTTTTTTTTCTAAATTCAAGAACCGGCATCAATTCTGTTACATGTCAAGGCATTTCGGTTAGCAACCTATCTATTCTCGCTAGCCCTGGCATCCTCATTTCAATGACGATGATGATGATGATGATGATGATGATGATGATGATGATGATGATGATGGCGACAAAGACAGCGTGAGGTGTTACTAACCCTGTTGTTAGCATTCTTCAAATTATATGTTAAGAACTTACGCGAGCCAATATGAACAACTTTTCCTGTTTCCGCATATAAGGTTTTAGCTTGAGCTAGGGTAACACCACGACTCCCCTTAGGTGGCTGTGATGAATGTCCACTGAATTCCTCCTGAATGCAACAACGCGTCTTGTTACACCTCCAACGTATTCCGTAACTGTCACGATGGCAAGTAATCTCGTTCCCAGATCTCGCGGGAGGGTGAAGCCGAAGGCGAGATCTGGTCAAATCCGATTTGTACCACGTGATTGCCTGTCAGGAATGTGGCAGGCAAGTCAATAGCGCATGCCCGAGACAATTCTAAGAAAATGGCAATCAAATGAATAACCAACGCTTAACCAAATGAATAACGAATGCTTAACCAATCTCGTCTTTCCTGGAATGATATCTAGCAAAGTATTTTACTAAAGAATAAAGCAGAAGGCAATCATCAAAGCTCAGTTCGGGTAAATAATGTTTTATTTGATTAAGTGTTCATTCGGCGGCTACATGCAATGACTAGACATGTCTAGGTTTTATGTAAATTTCATCGGGTCACGTAAATATTCTTACGGCGGATTCTTAAGGCGGAACACCGTTATTCGTTAGAAATAGCTTTATAATGCTATGAAGAACTGAGAAGAAATCTTCTTGACTTTTGAGGCCGACTGTAAACAACGAAATGTCCCAAGAATGCATATATTATGATTGCGTGCACAATGTCTAATTTGCATAAAAACAGACATTGAATTCCCTAGAGGCCCTGAGAAGCCTCGCAACGCACGTTCAAATTTTAGCGCTGTGACAGCCATGTTTTGAAACAGCCAATCAAAAAAATCGAATTTTCTTACTTGACCAGATCTCGCCTTCGGCTTCGCCCACCCGCGAGATCTGGGAACGAGATTAGATGGCAAGGACAGATTGTCACGCGCTCGTGTTCATCAGTCAATTCAAATACACCTATGGAGAGTATTTTAACACTACTATTACAAATAAAAATAGTTGGCAAGGGGTCCAGTTCTTTGTTCATTTTTTCAGACAGATAATAGATGAGCAACTCTTTACAAGAGGAAGCTTTAAAATATCGATACCGGGGTTTTGAGCCCTAAAAAGGGCCCAGGTTCCAGCAGCTTCTTCCCTCTCCCCCTCCCAAAGGGATCTAGAAACTATAACGCGACACATTCCCCAATACGAAGAAAAGAAAACAAGTAATTCATTTTTATTATTATTGCTATGTTAACAAAAAATTCTAAATAGTTATTCCGTTATAATTACTGGCTCTTGCAAAGATCAATCGCATCTCGTTTCCAAGCGCGGCGTCGATCACTTTGAAAGCTCTCAAATGCGGCTTTATGTCTTTATTGCACTCCAAAAGCGTAATGCATTCGGCTGTGACATTAGATGACGCACTTTGACCACAAGAGTCGCCAACAAACTTCGAAAATCCACACTTTACCATAACAAAGTACTTTCGGTTCCCCGTTTGAACTGATAGTCATAAAGTGACAAACACCTACATGAATCACGTAAAAGTTGTTAACCGAGTAACGTCCATGCTCGTTCAAACATCAATGTTATTGTCTTTTACGCTGTACAGTCCTTATTAACTAAACAAGAGGTATAAACTGTTAAGAAAAAATACATATATATTGGAAGAGCTTACCTTCATGACTCCGACACGACAAACGGCAACTGTTCTGGGAAACAAATATTCTCGATCGATGGAAAAAGTGACAGGGTTGTTCGTTTCAGTCGTGGGAAACGGCGAAAAATTAGTCTGCTAATAAAATAAATTGTTTTCCACAAAATATATTTTTAGCTAAAATAATGCAAAGCTATGAAGGGAGAGATTATTCTAAGTTGTTAGGTATGTTATTGACAAGCCACAATGTTTTTTCTTTCCGTAAAGTACTTGTCCGTCTAATAAAGGTATTTACAGATTTAACCTGACTCGGGATATATGATTAATTAGTTTGTTTGTTTGTCTGTTGTTAATTTTACATTCGCGTGCCAATACGCCCCCAAAGTACTTTTTCATTGGTAGTATTTATGTTAAAACAAGTTATAATTGTAAAAATTGTTAAAATTGAAGCGAAGGGGAATTTTCCACACTATCTTGAATCATCAAATTTGCAAATTAGTTTTAAAAAATAGCTACATGATTATAATTGAATTAGCGTTGCAGACAGAGAATTGCGACATTGATCTTAGCAAAGATTCCAGTTTACCAAAGATTTTACCATTCGCAGATTTGATTGTCCGTGTCAGTTTTATATCACACCAGTCGAAATACAGAAATGTAACCAAGTTTTCAATTTTGATTGTCCTGCAATTACTTGTCTGAACGCTGACGACTGTTGGAAATCATCACGGAGACTGAAAACATCCTAAATGGTCAACGCATAATCGGCTCCGGTATCTCAGTAGAACCCGCGGTAAGCAGTTTCGAACCAACTTTAACATTGTTTACTATCTGTACATGTTTTATATGATTTCTTGTTACTGCCTCGATAATGAAGCAGCTCAAACTGTAAAAATATAAATACGTTTCTTGATATGTAGTCATTGGCGTAGCGGCCGAACGCGCGGCTTACATACGGGCGGGTTGAAATAATATTCCAATCAAGGTTAATACTCAATTTTAAAACAGTAGTAGTGATCCTTCTTTGAAATATTATATTCAAGCGATATTCCTAGAATGTATGAAAGTATTTAACCGTTGTTTAAAAGCAAATGCTTCTTAATTCAACTCGATCGTTTAACATGATCAAAACTCTGTCGTTATCTTGTAATGTCGAAGGCCGTACGATAATCACAATTTAATAGCAACTTGCTGATTTTTTTTCTCTCGTACCACTGAAGTTGCCTATTTTTTTATTTGCTTTATTAAAACAGCTATATAATAGCTACATTCAGGCATCATAGCTAATTCGTTAATCGATGTACCATGGGAGATATTTATCTTTCAATATGCAGTAAATTTAGGTGTCCCAATAGCAACCTTGAAGGACATTAAAACGTTTCGCTCGTGCATTACCAAACATTTGAAGGTTTGCAATGTAATGAATGAATGATAAACAGCAGTTAAAGGATAGTTCTTTAAAGTGGTGTAAACCCGTTTTGCTAAAAGTTTATGGTAAGTTTGGAGGAAGAGTGACAAGAATTCCTTTGATCGGCCATATTGGATTCCCTTTGGAGGCGCTCAAAACGGGTCGTGTTCATAATTCTCAAAGTAAAAATCGGTGGAACTTTAAAACATCCATTTCGTAGTAAGGACTCAAAACTAAGACTACATGCAAAATTTCAGCCAAATCGGTGAGGTACCGTGGCCGGACCTGGTTCGAGAATCTGAGATTATTACTCTTAAGTGTGACGAAATATTTAGATATTTAGCTCATATTTAATATGTTATCTGTTTTTCCTTGACCAATGCTGTAAGGGGCCGACCATTTAACTCTTGAAGGGGGGGGGGGGGGGGGGGGTGGAAGATTTCTGGTCAGCAAGCTTTTTTTTTCTAGCAACCTGGTGGGCAGGATATTTTTTTTCCGTCTAAATGCTTTGCAGAATATTTTTTTTCCTCTCCATTTCTCTGCAGGATTTTTTTTTCCTCAAAAAAGTGTCATGTGTTTGCATTTACAGAATGTATTTACATTTACATTGTGGTTATTGTTGTAATAGTTCAATATGGAGCTGCAAAGCCTTAAAATGTTGTAAGCTATACAAAATCATGCTATACAAAAACATGTTTTTTTGGGGGGGGGGGTTATTCTTTTTAGTAGTGTTCAATTTGGGCGTTTTGGACGCATAAATTGAAGACGAATTTTTTATTATAAAATCAGCTATTTCAAGACCTTATTCGGAGATTTTAAGAACGGTTTGCTGTAAGAACCGACTAAGGGTATGCAAGATAGAAAAATCCGATTTTCTCAATATCTGCCAGAATAAAGGCTTTGGTGAACTAGTTCTAAAAATACAAGTTTTGTCGTTTAGGTTTTTATTTATTTTTTAGTGAATATTTTCGTATTTTGCCCTGCGCGGCAGTCAAAATCAACGCCAAAATCGTGACTTTTCCGGAAACTCCTGTTCAAATATTCAAAGCGTCCTAAATAAGATTAACCCGGGGAGTTAAAAGATCTTATTTTCTCTGTTTATTAGCAGTGTCAAAGCTTCATGAAAAGCGAACGTGAATTTTTAACAGAATTTTAAAATTTATACCCAACAACGGTCGTTAGCGACAACCCAATTTAGGCTAAATTCAAGGCTCAAAAAAGCACTCTGGTACATGGCTTTACACAACGAGACTATACTCTGGGAAAGAACAATCACTTCAACTAAACATCGGCCGAAAAACATTTTGGGACAAACGAAACGGGAAATTTTGAGAGCGCTTTGAAAACAGGCTACTTGAGTGATATGAGCGACCCTTTGACCTTTCATGTCAACGGAAATCAACACACAGCAGCTCTTAAAGTTAAAATGTGACTTTCCTTCGCCAGAATACGAGTTTGCTTGTTTTTCTAGAATGTTTTCAAATAGAGGAAACTAGGATTTTGAATTTGGAGGCCTTTGTTCCCAATAATGAGCGAAGTTGGGCAATTTAGAGAAGTATGTTATGAAATTGACCTACTCTCTTTATCACCGAATTATACATTCAAAGTCTGTTTACAACGGGAATGCGGAATCAATAACGAAGTAAAAAACCGATTCTTGAAATGTTTAGGAAATAACTCTTACCTAAGTGAGCTTTTCCTGGCTGGAAACTGCAACTTTCATTGCAAAACACATAGCAAGATCGCCGAGCCGTGTTGCACGTAAGTTGTCAAACGTTTCTACAGTGCGGCCGAGGTTCCCTATGTTGACGATTAACCAGATTTTAGGCCCGCATAGCGTGCGGTCGCAAAACAACACTATGGTGACGAACGCTTGTGCTTGATAGGAAAAAAAGTAGGGGAAAAAGGAAAAAGAGAGCTTTTATTACATATATACTTATTATTACATATATTTTTTTTACGTTCAAACCGGTGACACGTACTACTAAGCAAGTTCACCCAATGTCGGTGGCCTTTAGGGTTTAATAGAGCCTTACAGTGCTAGCCCGCTTGCTGACGTCTCCTATTTCCTTTGCTTCACAAATGTCTTTCTCACTGCTCGTGTTCGATGATACAGCAGCCACACCCGTAGACAAGCCTTTTCATGCTGTCTTTCCTATACATGTCGCACAGGTTCGAGTCAGACATATGCGATGAGGTTGTGAAAAATTTAATTTTATACTTAAAAAAGTACTTCATCCAGTACAATCTGGCAGGTATCACAGAGATTTTTCTCACTTAATATCTCCCGTTTGGGCAGCGGTACCTCTGCCTGTCCCTGGAAAAATGCTGAATACTCCGCAAATCATCAGGACAATGATTCTCAACAAGCTAACATGCTTTACTGGTAGGAAACAGATTTTACTGCATTCCGCACAGTAACCATATGTTAAGACCCTTGCCCACCTGCATTGCGAGAGCGAAAAATAAAAACAAAAACAGAAGCAACAACTGCCCGTGTTGCCGACATCACAAGAGAACTTTGCTGTATAACTCAAGGGATCAAGAATCCCACGATCGACACCGCTATCCTACGACGTGAGTACGCTGGGTGCTATCAACTGCTGTGTAGCATCATGTACTCTGAAGAAGGCCAATACCTGGACGGGTGTCTGCAGAGTTGATTTCGGTTACTCAGAAAGAGAAAAAGCGGCTTGTGACATAGAGGTAGACACTATCGAAACCCCAGCCTGTGTAGCAAGCGTTTCTGTGGGCCTAGGGTTTTTCGTACGTTCGAAGCATTCTTCGCTTTTTGGCCGCGCAAAAATTGGGCCGAGCGCAAAAGAAGTGGGAGAAGGGGCCGGGAGAAGGGAGGAAAAAAATGCTTGTCCACAAACCACGCGATTTTGAAAAACCCGTACGCCAAAGAACGTCAATAAAATCAGTTAAGTTAATTTGAGCGTGACCGCATCAACACAACTAAGTGTTTCTCTCTCTTTCCATGGTCAGGTTTGACTCTAGAAGATGGCTGTTCGGTGGCTTCAAATCTCAGGGACTTTTGGGAAGCTTTCTCTTTCTATAAAGACTGTTGCCTGATGGAGGTTTGAGCAGCCGTTTAGACAAGTTGATACGCTGATTTGGCGGAGCTTGGGAAACAGGAGACTCGATATACTTATTGCATTAAGAATAACTTCGAATAATGCCCTTCAGTTCCTTATTTTTCGAGCACAAAGATTGCAGACACGTTCCGAAAATAGCTATACAAGTTTTCAACAACTTCCACCGTAACCACTCCGAAGATATCAGCAAGAATTGCTCCTTAAGAATCCTTTCTTTCCGACGCTTTGAAAAGGTTCCCGAAGAAATAAAACCGATTTTCCTAGCAGAGATAAATTTCCAAATTTATTAACTTTGAAATTACAACGACAAATCCTGAAGCGCCCCCCCTTTGAGTTTCCAACTTTCGAGGTTTCGACATCACATCTCCGAATGCTTCGTCTCTGCAGTTCGTGGGTTTGACTTACGTGGAGCATGTTTTGATTTCGACGAAAGTAAATTTGTAACATCCGGTGATCTGTTATTTGTTTCTTTATTGTCAAGCTGTCACGCTATGAATTCACCAAACCTTGAGTGCTAAAGGGACGTTTTTCAAACTTGTGGCGTTTGCGGGCAAGCGTTTCCTTTTTTTGCCTCTCCTGCCCCCTCCCCCCCCCCCTCCCCGCTCCTTCCTTTTTTGCGCACGCCTTAATTTGGCGCGGCAAAAACGCAAAATGCCTCAAAAAGGCGGAAAAGTCTTCGGAAGTGCTTGCTACGCAGGCTATCGGAACTCACGAACTTAGACATATCAATGATTGTCACGATTCACAAATAGCTTGCGACTGTCACTTGCAACTTCCTCAAGTAAATTCGACGGTGTAAACATGCTAATCAATTTTGAGTTTTCTTGTGACACGGCAACAGTTTGGAGAGCGAGCGTTTGACGTTAGCAAAGGAAAATACTGGCCTAATTTTTTTACTGAAACATTTGCCATGAAAAAGAGACTACTAATCAAAGTTGCGCAACAAACTGGGTACAGGCAAGAACTTGACATATATTCGAGTTGCTAAGAAAGCAGATAGGTCGAGGTTGTTGTTCAGGTACTAGTTCCTCACTGCACGATGGATGAGTTGTTCTCTTCGAGAATAATTTATAAGCTGCGTCACTCTGATAGGCGAATTGGCTTTTTACTTCGCGGTAAGCGTTTAAGTCATAGTGCTGCGCTAGAGAAGCAAAAGTTCTATACCCGATAGATTGCATTAGATCGGGCTTGTACAGTTATAGCACGCCATCGCTTACAACACAGACCTGAACTTGTGCGACTTGCATAAGAAAGGCAGCGTGAAAACGCTAAGCATACCCATGCTTAAGAGTGTTTTTTTTAGTATTTTGGCTTGAGCAGATGTATTTCTCGCATGGCGCAGGGTGCAATATCTTTCTTCCTTAGCGGACATTAGACCTCCTAATTAAAGACTCTTAGCAAAGAAATAAAATGCGGCCAAGTCCATGGTTGAGTTATGTAACCAAGGGTAGGGGGAAGGGGCTAAGAACAGTAGAACAGTAGTATAAAATTATTATTATTAATTTTTTTTATTAATTTTTTTTTTTTTACAATCTTATCGCTTATGACAAGTTGAACCTGTGCGACATGCATAGGAAAGGCAGCAAGAAAAGGCCGAGAACAGCCGTGCTAAAGACTGTTTGTGAGTATTATGGCGTGCACACATATGTATCCCATGCAAGGCACAAAACACAGCACCTTCTGCCGTAGCGGAACCAGTCGAGGGAAGTGGCTGCTGTTTTATGGAAAACTAGAGAAAGACATTCAGTCTGATTTTTTGGGTTTTATGTGTTTTATTTACCAAGAGGTAAAATGTTTCACTAAGAATGGGAGTTCGAAGACCCTTCTGGAGTGAATAATTGAATGAATTTTGTATGTTTACTACGCTTCAGTCGCTTGTTCAACAAGACGCTAACCTTTTCTACTACAACGCTAAATTTTAGCGTGCTCCATTTGGTCGAAATCGATCACGTGACGCGATACTGTCTCTCCTCAGTAGCACCTATCAACGCATAGGCAATTTTCGCTCAAAAATTAGCGTTGGACGATAAAAACAATAGAGAGATTCTGTCTCAGGCCCTATGTGTGATAGGTTCCCTGCGAAATTTGATGTGCAAACTTCATATAAGCCCTCAAACTACGTTCTTGGACTAATATCTGTTGTGAACATCAAATTTCCTCGGGCAACCTATCAGCAACAGAAGAACTCTATTGTACGTGTCACCGGTTTGGATGTAAAAATATATAAAATATATATAATAATAAGTATATATGTAATAAAAGCTCTCTTTTTCCTTTTTCCCCTTGTTTTTTCCTATAAAGCACAAGCGTTCCTCTCCATAGTGTTGTTTCCGACTGCACGCTATGCGGGCCTAAATCTGGTTAATCGTTAACATAGGGAACCTCGACCGCACTATAGAAACATTTGACAACTCACGTGCAACACGGCTCGGCGATCTCGCTATGTGTTTTGCAATGAAAGTTGCAGTTTCTAGCCAGGAAAAGCTCACCTAGGTAAGAGTTATTTCCTAAGCATTTCATGAATCGGGTTTTTACTTCGTTATTGATTCCGCATTCCCGTTGTAGACAGACTTTGAATGTATAATTCGGTGATAAAGAGAGTAGGTCAATTTCATAACATACTTCTCTAAATTGCCCAACTTCGCTCATTATTGGGAACAAAGGCCTCCAAATTCAAAATCCTAGTTTCCTCTATTTGAAAACATTCTAGAAAAACAAGCAAACTCGTATTCTGGCGAAGGAAAGTCACCGTTGTTGGGTATAAATTTTAAAATTCCGTTAAAAATTCACGTTGGCTTTTCATGAAACTTTGACACTGCTAATAAACAGAGGAAATAAGATCTTTTAACTCCCCGGGTTAATCTTTCTTAGGACGCTTTGAATATTTGAACAGGAGTTTCCGGAAAAGTCCCGATTTTGGCGTTGATTTTGACTGCCGCGAGGGCAAAATACGAAAATATTCACTAAAAAATAAATAAAAATCTAAACGACCCGAAACTTATATTTTTAGAACTACTTCACCAAAGCCTTTATTCTGGCAGATATTGAGAAAATCGGATTTTTCTATCTTGCATACCCTTAGTCGGTTCTTACAGCAAACCGCTCTTAAGCAATCATGTCTGTGATTTTTAATCGGAGAATTCGAAAGAATTCTTGGTAGAACACTTTTTTTCGTATTGATAAGCAATAAAAACAAACAGCACTTGAAGAGCACTACAAGCAAATATGGAAGTCGGTAGGCTAACCGGAATGTTGTTTTGGCTAAACCAGAGTGTGATTTAGGCTAACTGGAGTGGCTCGCTGGCTCACAGATTGTCGGACCTTATAAAGCTAAGAATGCATTGCACATTCTGAGGCATAACCAACTCCAGAGTTTAAAGGGAGCAAGGGAAGAATTGTTGCAGTTTTGCTGGGATTTTGTAAAGTCCCCCTGGAATGATGAAATAGCTTTGCAACATTTTTTTTTCTTGCTTGCAGCAGTGCAAGAATTTTTTTTCTATTTCATTTGTGCTGCATGCAATTTTTTTCTTCCGACAAGGGCTTGCAGGAAATTTTTTTTCGAAATCATCCACACCCCACCTCAAGAGTTAAATGGTCGGCCCCTAATTCATTAAAGTGTTAGGGTTCGCACGCGATCCACCCATATCTGATTTCGCCTGGTTTTTTGCGGTTATTTAAGCGGTAAACAATTTACGTTCGTTTGAGCGAAGCGAATTAGAAGGTAAATGATGACGCCTTCGGCATTTTACAGCCGACGTGATATTATGACTTTAAAATTTCCGTTTATTGCGCTTGAAGACCCTTTCAAAGGCACTCGTACTCAACGAAAGTCGCTTTCCAACATAAAAACACGCAGAATTTGACACCATTCTTGTCGGCATGTTTGTGCTATGTAAGGGGGTAAGTTGAGCCTCCCCTCTGTCAACCGCAGGTAATTATCGTGACACCTAGGTGTTTTTAAATCTCCTCAGACCGGAAAAAGTTTCCAAATCATATTTTGGCTTTTTTCTCGAAACTAATTTTGCAAGAAATTGGGCGTACATTTTAAGTTCGCGTTCAGCGAGTTTTCAACCATTTTAGCTCAAATTTGGCGGCAATGTTGCCACATAACTTGACACCAAAACGGTGTCTCCGAATTTTATTTTTTGCTTTCATTCAAAAGTTATGAGCCGTAAAAGAAAGAGGAGAGGTGTTTCGTCGAACTTCAAAGTTTAACTGAGTGCAGAAAATAAACCAGGCCAGATACAAAAATTCCGAGACACGGTTTTTGAGACAAAGGTGTGAAGAATTCGGCGCGATGTTCGTCTTTCTCTCCAGATCATTCTCGACTGGAGTGGAACTGATTTTGTGAACGATGTACTTTTTAAAAACGTAGTCTCTATTTTCGACACAGTTGTCTTTTTTCTTTATCTAAATACGTTTTCGTTATTTTCAATTATTAAGTTTTTAGAAAATATATAGTTTGTTAGGGTCCTTGTGAAACGCCTGACGCTCAAACGGTGAAAACGCAATGTTGTCATTTGGGGTACCCTGATACCTTAGGTCGATTTCCGCTGCTCTCTCTGGTCCGGGACTGGGCTCGTTTTCCCCAACAGTGGGCTGGTAATCGCGCCTACAATATCAGCTGAGCTTTATTTATTTATTTTATTATTTATTTTTTATTTTTTTTTCACTTAGAGGTTTCCTTTCTTTCTTTTTCATTTTCAACCTTCAAGGCTTTTGTTTTATTTATTTATTTATTTATTTAAGCAGGGGCGTTCCTGCCTTTAAGCGAAATACGCAAATGCGTACCAGAATTTCTCGCTCTTAATATGATATTTCTTTATTTGACGGTTTTTAATAGAGAAGAAGAAATTAAGAGTTCATATCGATGAGTACAGAGGGTAATGTTGTGCAATTTCGATATTGGCATTTTCTTCCACATACTTGTACTTTCAAGTAAAACCGACATAAGTGCGTACAATTGTATAACAGGGGTCAATTCAATAAAACGTTTACACTTGTAGTTTACAAGCTGAGCCCTTGTTTTTACAAGCGCACGCAAAAATGAGTTCAATAAACATCGTTACAAGTCCTTGTTGCAAGTCTCCGACTTAAAATTTCAGGTGTAGCGCTACACTTGTGGAATTTGGTACTTATCCAATTCAATAAAACTTTTACAGGAGTCCGACTTGTATTTATACAAAAGTCCAACTTGTAAACTACAAGTGCAAACTACAAGTGGTAAATCACTTGTAAGCTTAAAGGGACAGGTTCACGGCTTGGGCAATTGCATGAATCAAATTACTTTTTCCCGATTTAATAGTAATTCTATCGGTTAATAATCCCACTCAGCGATCACATGCTATAGTAAGCCCAAGTAGAACGGCGGAGGACTAAATTCGCAGGAAATATTAGTGGATTGCACCAACACTGCCAACGTTGAATTTATTGTTGACACGAAGGTTTAATTCCATGGTTGATGAATTTACCGCTATTTGCGCGCGCTTTGGTCAAATGGCTGCCAGGGGCGCGTGCAGATAGCTGAGAAATCATTAAACGCGAAACTTTGGCCACAGGCTTACCATCCTCTGTTTGTGTTGCGGACCTGTGTTAGCTGAATATTATTAATGGCCGCTTCGGGTGTGTACAAAGGATTTTGTGAATACGATAATTAAGGCTTTTTGAACGGAAGAAAGTCAAATAAAAACGCTTAGAAACATGAACACTGTGTTAATGTATGTTATTGTGTGCTTGGTTTGTCGATTTAGAGCTCCGGGAGGCGGTTTTAGAAACTTAAAGTTTGACCCACTCTATAAATAAATATATATATATATATATATATATATATATATATATATGTACTCACAAGGCATGCAGCTTCAAGAACCTCAAATTTCCCACCAGCTTGGGATTTCGCCAAAATTAACACACGCGCGTGCTGCCACGCATCGCAGGGCAACAATATGATGATAAAAATAAATTTAAATGGTGAAATAAATTTTACTATTTCCTACAATTTGCACGTGTTTCTCGTGTGCCAAACAGGCCGCTTGGGACTTGCGAGTTCAAATTTGCATCGAAAACTGCATTCCTGAGATGCCTTTGAGTGCAGATCATAGGCAAAAACAAATTTTCCATCAGATTCGAAAGTTTGTGCTGGATTTTAAGGGTCAGTTCGCGGACTCGAATGAGTCAAAATCAGGCCAAATCAAACTACAAAGACTGTTCTTTCGGAAACCGGGATTCTTTTGTCAAAAGTACAAGGTTAAGTGTATTAATTTTGGCGAAATCCCAAGCCGGTCGGAAATTTGAGGTTCTTGAAGCTGCATGCCTTGTGAGTATATATATATATATACATTTATAGAGTGGGTCAAACTTCAAGTTTCTAAAACCGCCTCCCGGAGCTCTAAATCGACAAACCAAGCACACAATAACATACATTAACACAGTGTTCATGTTTCTAAGCGTTTTTATTTGACTTTCTTCCGTTCATAAACCTTAATTATCGTATTCACAAAATCCTTTGTACACAACCGAAGTGTCCATTAATATTCAGCTAGCACAAGTCCGCAACACAAACAGCGGATGGTTAGCCTGTGCTTTGGCAAGAAGATTTCACACCCGAGCAATCGTCTCGCTTCTGATTGGTTCTTTAACAATGTTATGAAATAACATTGCTTGCGTACTCGCTACAGCGTGCACACAGGCGAAAAAAGAGTATTTAGATTCATGAGCATGCGCTAAACTGTGAACCCTTCCCTTTAACATAAGACTTGTAGAAAGAGTATTTCAAAACTTCAATTATGTCCTCG
Organism: Siderastrea siderea; assembly: GCA_964030785.1. Lineage (NCBI taxonomy): Eukaryota > Metazoa > Cnidaria > Anthozoa > Scleractinia > Rhizangiidae > Siderastrea > Siderastrea siderea. The sequence goes on from OZ034969.1 coordinate 3,251,697, forward strand.
TCTGGCGAAGAAGAACTTGAAGAGCTATCGAGACACGGATTTATTCGGCGGCTTAGAAAGTTTGAGGAAAGACGGATCAGTTTGACACGGGAAATCCAAGGGAATTTCGGGAGAAGTTTTGTCTGTCTGTGGACACTTTTGCTCATTTTCTAGAATTAATAAACCTGCGAATAGAGAATACATTAGCATAGATTAAAGCAGAGAGATTTGATTGCACACTTGTAACCTATAAGTGCATTCCAGCGGAGTTTACAATTGTAAGGCTACAATTGTTATTTACCCTTGTATCTGACTCGTGCTACACGTGTAAGTTCCAGAGTAGAAAACTCTTTTATTGAGTTCTTGTATTTACAAGCTGGACTTTACACGTGTAAATTACACGTGTAAAAACTGCAAGTGTAGTTTCTTTATTGAATTCACCCCAGGATATCCAAACACCACTGGAAAACGCGATTAACTATTGCTTAAGTTATAATGCGAGAATACGATTAAAATGATAAATGTTTTCTCTGACTGTAATCATATGTGTAACTATGTTTGTCTCCCTTCGGCTAAGTATCAACCTGACTTTTTGCGTACTGCCAAAAAGTGTCCGGGAACGCCCCTGGTAAGACAGGTTTAAGTTTCTGTCACACTGTTGAGGGATAGCAAATTCTCCCTAGGACGGCCGCAAATGTCGGTTGAGGAAAAGATTTAAGTCTCAAATTTTTTTTTGAAAAGTCTGATCAGGGAATTGATTGGATGAATTCAGAAGACGTTTGCTCCCTAGCAAAGAAAGGACCGTACTGACCTTGATGCAACCGGCTTGCTAATTTATTTCCCAGTCTAATCTTGCCCCTTGGGTGTTTATATCTTGGTTGCAGATTGTTGGTTCATGCCTGCAGTACTACGATAAACCTTTCGCATGATACTCTAACCCCCTGGGCTTAGGCCCTTATCGATTGTGCTAGCATAATTTTTGGTATAATTTGGGAAAACGAGCATAATTTTTGCACTTTTTATAAAAGTAGCACTGCTAGCATAATCGGCATATTTTTAGTTTTTGTGAAGGGAACATTACCAGAGTCATGACTTGCTTGGTCTCTAAGATTGATTAGCTCCATGTTCTGTCCATGGTTCAGCCTATTTTCATTCGTCTGGGGGAGGGGGAAGAAGGTTACTGCAATACTGCGTCGTTCGTCCTCCAGAGGACTGTGCACACCAGAAGTAAAGATTGCGTCGGTCCCAGTTCCCGCTTTCACAGGCAACAAAATGCCGTCAAGCAACTTGCAGATACGAGAAGACGAACAGCCACCTGAAGCAAACCAAAAGCAAATACAAGACCAGAGGGGGGGGGGGGGGGGGCATCTGACGTGAAAAAAGTCCTATTACATCTTGATCGCATCAATCAGTTTCCCGGTCAGTATCTAAGTGTTCTAGGCAACACGATGTTTTGCACTCCTTGCAAAGAAGTTGTTTCATCAAAGAATGCATTTTGTCATCCCATTGTGCCATGCCATTGTGTCCCGGAACATATTACCTGACACTAACATCGTACATTTTGACACAGTAAGTCACCGCTTCTAGTCTGGAATGAAGTGCAGTAGTTAGTTGTGTTTTATTATAGCAAGTGTGTATCTCAAGATAAAGAAGATGTCATGCTTTAGTAACAATAAATATATAATTTTCGACTTGTTTTGTGTTTTTGTTGAAAAATGATTCTGAAAGAAAAAGTAGCATAATTTTGAGCATAATTTGGAAAAAAATTGGGCACTGCTAGTAGCATAATATGCTACTATTACTAGCACAATCGATAAGGGCCTATCCTAAAGAGGGTGCGTATTTTGTCATTTGTCCTAAACATGGACCTAAAATGAAGATGTTGTCCTAAACAGGGTAGGTATTTTAGTGTATTTTAGGGCTTTTTTGTCCTTGACAGGGTCAGGGTTTTCAACCCTCAGCGGCAGCCCTGTACCCAAACATGGGTCAAGTGCCACCGGGCTCTACCCACTGAGTTACTGGGAGACAGTAGAAGTCAGTAGTCACTACTAAGTTACTTACCCTCTTCATTATATGTCCTGTCAGTACAGTGATAGGATGTTTCAGCAATTTAGAAAGCTTCTCGTTAAGACGGCAATGACATTCCTACGAAATGACATTCCTTTCGTCGTGGTCAGTTTTTCGGCAAGGGCACTGGACTATTGAAGACTGAGATATTTTGACCGTGGTATTCTTGGGGACACAGGATGGATTATGCAATCAGGCGCACACAACGGTTCGTTTCGGGGAATTTCTGTTCGGAAGGACTGAAATCGCCTGAGATTTTCGGATTTAATTACATTAGAACCTCTCCTATTGTTTTTGGAGGGACAAATGTGTCGTTTAGAGTGCAAAATAAGGTCAGCTAGCATTTTCGGAGAGCCATCAACAGCTCGGAAATTTGGCGGATAGGATTCTGTTTCCTAAAATTTTCTGCGGCCTAAATTTTCAGCTAAAAACGCCGAACAGATTAATCTGTATTAGCTTACACAAATATGCCTTTAAAAAACTCTGAAACAATCTAAGAAAGCAGAAAATGATATTTCAAGTGTTTTGCCAAAATTTTCTCATTGGGTGGTGCTGTGCTGATTAACGATTGATTGGTATGTTAAGGTGTTTCGATACAGTTTTTTTGGGACCATACCTCACTTTTAAAATCGGCTCTTAGACAGTCTTTATCTTGTGGGATCAACGTGAAATTTGTAGTACTTTTTGGTTTTGGATTGAACTTTAGCGCGGTTTACATTTTGTGAAAATCGATATTTCCATGACAACGATAAACAAAAAACCTCGAAAACACTAAAATTAAAATTTTGCGCGATCCAGACTTCGCTTTGAAAAGCAAACACCAACATCTTAAACTGTGGTGTACGGCAAACAAAATATACAAGAACAAAAAAAAACTGTATGTTTGTTTCGAAGTAAATCGCAAAAAAATTTTCAACCTTAGTTTTTGCGTAGTAATAGTAAATGCACCGAAAAATAATCAATGCTTTGATGAAATGGCTCGAAAATACTTTCAAAATGTGTCGTTTAATTACTATTTTACGCCTAGAAAGTTTTGTTGGAACTAGTGTTCGCGATTTCGGGAACGAATTGTTTTTCTAAGATCATTCGTGTAATAATTTTGTGGTAATTTTTGAATTTAAGCCCTTTTGCAAAAATCTTAAGAACGGCTCGATGGACTTTTTTAAAACATTAAACACGCGTGCTTGACGATGTGGCCAATTTTAGTATCGAGTCTTATTAACATTGATTCACTGGAACACTTTTAGATTTAACGCTAAAAAGGACGTATGAACCGACGGAAAAGGTTGCGTTACAAATTCACAGTTGGCAAGTAAATGAGGCCTGACAACACAAAAAGGGTCTTAGGCCATTCCACATGAGTGGTGAAAAAATGAAAATTTTTCAATCCAGTGACTAGAGAATAAAATTGAAGCCATTCAACAGTATAAACATCCTTCTGTTCAAACTTGTATGTTTGGTTAAAACTGTTGTCATGGTGACTCCACAGGGGGCTCTTGCATTTTGACATTTAAGAAGGTAGATGAGACTGGTGACAAAAGCTGAAACTTCACGTTGAATGTATCAAGAGACCAGGAAAAAATCCAGATTGTGAGTGCTAATATTCTAGCAGCCTTTAGTCCCAGTTTTCACTGGAGAATGAAAATTCCAGCTTTGGATTACTGCTACCAGATTTTTAACTTGTTAAAAATTGCAATGGCATCTGTTGGTAAATTATGGTAATCTGTCAGTTATATTACTTCTGCTGCTCTAATAGTTTGTTAACAGCTTCATTTTAGTCTTTCTTATTTTACTTTAATTAACTTCTTTATTTAGAAAAACAGGATGTAAGGTCTGCAAAAGAAATAATGATTAGTTTCTGTTCTGGAGGGGAAATTTGGTTGCTAAGGGGAATGCTGCTACAGGGAGGAAAAGTGTCTGAGGAATATTAATTTTAACTTAGATGGCTGGCAAAAGAGATCATTTTCTATCACAATTTTACAGCCTTTTCTTATCTCACATCTGCATGTGCACCGTGATGGTACATTTGCACTCATGCAATGCCTTCGCAATACTGTGGAAAGACCCTTGTCTAGCTTAGATTAGGGACTCATCATGCAGTTTTAGATAAGACTTAATGTCTAAATTTTTTGGCAGGTTGACATGGCCTGCATGAGGAACATTGGCTGGCACCCATTCTGAGCTGTTTTCCATTGGTCTTTCAGGTGAGAATGAAGGAGAACTTGCTGCTCAATGAAAATCCTTGTATAAGCTTAGATTTCTTGTCAGACTGAAGGCAACTAAACATGTTCTTGCTGTTGTTAAATGTCACCATTCTCACAAGTGAAACACTTTCAGGTGTTTTTAACCTTAAAAGGGTATCACCCTCCTATAATTATGGACAGAAATTGTTACATTTGATTTTGTTTCATGGGATTGGGTTGCAGGTTGGCAGCCTTGGGAAGGGCAGGGGTAGGCATATTTACTGGGCAGAGAGATATATCACAATGATGAACCTACTCATGGCTCCTATTGATTGAGATATGGTTTAAATTCTGGGAGTCACTCAAAGGAAAAGTGACAATTCATTATCTGGTCAATCTTAGGGACTTGTCAGAAATTAGCAGGGGGGAGGGGAGTGTAAATAGGTCCCTGAAAAGGGAGAGCCATGAAAAAATAGGCAGTGAAAGAGCTAGGAGGGTCACATGAATTTACAGTGATGTGATCATAACAGGCATTGTGATGTAATGTTATATTATGACAGGAATAGCAAATTAATATACAAAAGATCATCATCATCATCATGATAATTCTCACTCGTGGTAAAGGGCAGATTTTGCTTGATAGTGTCCTGTGCTGCCTTGGTAAACAGTCATTTGTCAGTGGCAAGACAGATGCATGGCAATTGTTTCTTTGTTATACCACTTCTTCCTTCATAATGGAGTTGTGAGTTTGCCAATGGACTCTATACCATCTTAGCATAACCCACTGACCATCTATTAGTTAATCGCACAATCAGATTATCTACACAGGTGCCGTCTACTGATCAATAGACGGCTCTCAGAGCGGTTGCTCAGATTTTCACTGAATTTTATCAACCAAAAGCTTCAATAAATCAATTCTAGCGATATTCTGTGTTTAATAGACCGGTCAGTAGGTTATGCTAAAACAATTAGACAGCTCACTCTCGGTTTCTATCCACTTTGATAGTTGGCTCGGGGCTTGGCCCCTTGCCAACTATCAGCCGATAGAAACCTCGAGCTCGCCGTCTAATTGTTAATTAGTGTGTAGTGGCTGAAGGTTGTCTACAGAATGGGGACATTTTCTTGTTTCTCTGAAGTTTCAGAGGAAGTTTAGAAATATGGTTGGATAATTCAATTTCCAAGAAGACAAAAACACATGAATATTCACCATCGCACGAGTTTAAAACGTCAAGATTACTGAATGAACTGAAGTTTTAAATGACAATTTAGTCTAAGCATGCGATTTGGCTAAGGCGGAAAGTTTAATCTAGTTCACATTGTAGAAAAAAGGTTAAAAATTATTGTTTCAAGGAAAATGAGTTAGAGTTCTACTAAAACAATTACATTATTCACTATCGATTTCTATGAAGTGGTTGTAGTTGATTCGGCCAAAATCTTAAGCTCATAATCTTATTGTTAAATATGACTTATGTTGGGGTGCAGTGGTTTCAATTAGTAACTTACAGTTTGTCGGCATTCTTGTTTTTCTAGCCATCTTGTTTTGTTTCTGTTCCTTTTTTTCTTTTACTTGGCTTAGAACTCAGATTTTTTTTTTATTTGTTTGGCCTTCTCCAATATTACCATCGGGAATCAGGGTATAATTGCTGACAAGAACAGCTCCTGCTATGGCATTATTGGAGGTATAATCTGTGCACATGCAGGGGGGGGGGGGGTCGTGATGTTTGAGGCCAAGCCCAAGGGGTCAGCAAATTTCATTCCCATCAACAAAGAGGGTACTTCATTTCATTGCTCAATTTTAAATCTCAACCCCCCTCCTCCCCCTGCTAATTTCGAACAAGTCCCTTAAACATTTTTGTTTTTGTCTCTATAGGTCTCCAAGAAGAGGTTTTCATTGTTTTGTTTTGGTCTTCTGTGCTCATTGTCCTTGTGGAATAGCCTACCACCCGACATCAGTTAAATGATAATAATAATAATAATAATAATAATAATAATAATAATAATAATAATAATAATAATAATAATCACTAATACAGGTAGTTAAACACAAGACACATTATGTGTGCATTTTTTTGGTTCAATAGCGAAGCGCGCGAGTGACGTCATGACTCAGACAAGACTCAGACAAACAAACCGGAATGGCGGACGGTTTTCCTAAAACACTTTCTTAAACAGCTGGTGTCCGTAAAACATTTCTTTAAAACGAAAACTTCACCTAGATTTTCTCCATTTCTTTTAGAACACGCTCATGTTGTCTGAGCCTGGGGGGAGTAATCATTTGCATTTTATTTTTAAACCCTGCGCGCTTTGCTATTAAAAAATGAATTTTACGAGACAACTCTTGTACAGCACGACTCGCTTAAAGGGAAAATTCTTGATTTTTGTTTAAATGGTTGGTTGAAGACTGCAATTCCTTAATGTCTACCAAAAATATTAGTCTGCGAGCCCGAGTTCTCCGTTAACAATAGTCAACTGGGCTGTGCCTCGTTGACTACTCACTCATGGAAAACGCGGTCTCCAACTTTTTTTATCTATTATTATTATTTTTTTTTGAGAAAGAAAGCAACATCCAGGATTTTTTGAGCAACTTTTTGACAAATTTCGAGCAACCTGTTCGTGCAATTCCGAGCAACTTCTCAAACAGCCATACGCTTAAGCCCATACTTTTTTTAGTGCATAGCCTTTCTTAGTCCTTTATCACTTGGGACAAAAGTTCATCTGCACCAGAATTTTTTTTATTCCATTATCTGATTTTAAAAGCAACATTCAGCACAAAGCTGAGTTTTACATAACAATCGCATAAACGCATGTCCGATCTCTGACACTTTAGTACATAGTTGCTGCTTCAGTGGGTCACGACTGTTCGTGTCTCCACGTTGGGGGCAGTTTCCAATCAAGGCCGTCTCTGTTTTTAACTTGTATTAGGACGTTGAAATCAAAGTAGTTCTCATCGTAGTGGTTTTGAACGTCTTGCCAATGCATTTCTTGAAGAGTCCTTGTTTCGGCGACTTCTTCTGCGCTGGTAGAATGGTTTATTACCATTTGTATGCTGTCGCATTTTCCACAAGTATCTTTTCTGGGTTTTCGGAAGCTTAGATTATAACTGAAGAAAATCTTTCTAAAAGAACTTATACTGAGGGGAGGCTTGGCAGCTGTCCCTAAAACATGACCTTTTAGGTTTAAAAAATCGTTGTAGATCTTGGTCAAATTCAGGGATGGCTCCAGATATCTCTTCTCTGGTGCTTTATGTCGCGTATAATGTGATTGTTCCGGCTCATATGACCAGATGTGTTCTACAACCTGTGTGAGGAAAGGAAATGGGTACAACAATAAGCTCAATCGATCAAAACACAACAAGAAACGTACTGTCCCTTTACTGTGTGTATTGTGTTTTCCTCATTCTTTTGTTGGTGCTGTAACTAAATTTGAATATGTTTTGTAAACTAAATTTAATTTAAATTATGTTTTACGGCGATCGTGCGTTTTCTGTAGCTGGCCCGAATTTATGGAATACTTTACCTCTAGAGATTATGAAGTCAGGAAATATATTAAATAGTTTTAACTAGGCTTTGAAAACGCACCTTTTCAAGCAGGCGTATAACTTGTAGAATATTTATATTTTTAGTTGAGACCTGCATGTAATTTTTCTTTTCAATTAGTTTTTCCTTCTGTAATGTAATAGTTTTATAAATCTTGTAATTTAGTAGTTTTATACCTATTGTAATTTAATTAGTTATGTAGAGCGCCTAGGACAAATCGTGCTTTGGCGCTATGTAAAATATTTGAATTAAATTAAATTAAATTTTGTTATTGTGAGTCATGTGTTTGACCAATAGAAAACTAATAATAATAATAATAATAATAATAATAATAATAATAATAATAATAATAATAAGCTCAATCAAGCCGGCCTCATAAAGAGCAATTTCAATGCGTCCCCCTCATCTGATTCACAGCCATCCTAAAAGTCCAACAAATACCCCCCTCGCCGCCCTCCCTCGTATTCTCCGTATTCAACTGGAACTAGCGTGCAATGGACGCTAATGCGGAGGAATATCATTAAAAGAGCTTCATGTGCATTGGCTTCAATTGCAAGCTAGTTACAGTTCTACAACGAGAATACGAATATGGTCTATCGAGAAGCCGAAAAGGGTGGCCGCTTTTGATTCGCATTCTTTCCTGCAGTCACGGTCCAATCAAAAGTCACCTTCTAATTGGATTATACGAAAGAATGAAAAATTTGTTAATAGTGGTCACATTTTGGGCTCCTTGTTTACAATTGACTCAGAACAATCTTCCTGCATGGAGCCCTTACCATTACAGTTTTTACAACAACTGACAGCATTCTCGAGCGCTCATTGGTAGCAAGTTTTAGGGGATGAAAGTGCAGACCGTGAAAATTTATAGCGCTATTTCTATCGCTATTCAATAGCGCCTTGCAAAATCGACAACAAGAAAAGATTCTCTTAACAATATCATAGTTAAAAAGATCTGTCGGGAGAAGTTAACATACCTCTGCTTTCAGTTGAGGGCTCAAGCGTTTTTGATTACTCTGTAAGACTCGTCTATCTTTTTCTACAGCTCCACTGAATGGCCTCCGCTTTTTAAGCAACACTCTAAGTCGTTTCTTTCCGACTCCGTAAATCTTCATAAATGCTCTTTTGCATATTTGTAGTTTCTGATTCGCGTTTCCAGTGGTGTAATATCGGATTACAGTTCTAGGATTATCCACTCGGTTCTGCCTTCTCGCATTCGTGGTTTCTATACGCGCGGCCAAATGTTCGTTCTGTGCTTGATAAGCCATGCGGTCGAAATCGTTTCTTATCTGCATTACAACGTCTATTCCAATATTCAACAGACAGGTGGTACTGCAACATTCCAACCGCATTTCACGAACAAATCGAAATGGTCTGTTTTTCCTTGGTCTTATTTTCTTTTTGATGACTTTAAGAATAGGCTCTCGGCGCCGGCGCGTTGCAAGTTCGTCTGCTCGTTTTCTCTCCCGGTGGGAAACCACTTTTTGTTTCTCGAACTTATAGTGAAAACCTTGATCCATAACGACGACGAAAAAAGATTCGACGGACGTACGTAGCAGAAAAAAGATGACGTTTCAAAACCGCACACGTTGTAATTGCTGTTGCCGTGCGCGCACTATAGTTACAAATGGTTTGTTCACTCGCGCGAGACGCCTAAAGCTACGCGTGCGACTTAGAAATTAAAGCTTGAACGTTAACAACGTTAACCCGGGGAAGAAAAGATGTCACGGGCGTCAAATGAACCAACTCATGGGGTGTCAGTGTTTCACATGGATTTCCACAAGAATGTAATGATTCCTAAGCTGACTGCCCAACAAACGTACTACTTGCGAAAGATTAAATTGTATGCTTTTGGGATCCACAGTGCAGAAACGAACAAAGGGACGACATATGCTTGGAGCGAATGCACGGCTGAGAAAAATCCAGAAACTCTTGTATCCTGCCTCGATTTACATCTACGTCAGACAGAATCCAACAATCGCAAGTGGAACATATTTTGGGCTGATAACACAAGGTCCCAGAACAAGAATCACACGGTCGTTTTTTATTTTGACTATCTCGTGGCGAGTGGATTCCGTGTGAGAATCGATTACAAGTTCCTCGAAGCAGGCCATTCCTTTGGCGCCGTAGATCGCGATGGTGGCTTAGCGGAAGGCTTGTTCAGAAATGCAGAACATCTAGAAACACCTGTGGACTACGCAGAGACAATAAACAACAGTTCTTTGTTTCCAAAACTAACCTGGATTCTCCCACCGCAATCGGCGTTCAAAAGTTACGCCACGTGGCTTCGTAAAACTTACAGAGTAAGGAGGAAAGACATTTTCAATCAGGCCTACCGATTTAGCGACACCATGTATTTTAATTTCGGGATAGGCGAGCGTGTTGATCCTACGGACGGGATCGTCAAAACTTTCAGGCACCCCAACTGCGTTTGGCTAAGAAAGACGCTAGATGATCGAGAACAACCTATCGAAGTGGACTTTAGAAGACGAACTTTAAAACGAACTCGCTTCCGCGAAGAAGACCTCTCCGCCTTAAGTACCGTTTCCATCAAACCAAATGAGAAAACCTCTCAGGACTTAGAAAAAATGTTACCATATCTTAGACCCGCTGGAAAGGCTTACTACAATAGTATTTTGTCTTCAGACTAACCGGTGATCAGTGACATCAAAAGGTCAGCGCGAATTCTTTTAGTGCAAAGGCGCGTGACGATAATCAACATTCATTTGTTAAGTTCAGTAGTTAATGACAACATTACAGTAGAATCCCGATCACGGGGTCGAACCCTCGTTTCCCTCTGTAATTCTACCCCCGATTTCTCGAAGAAATTTCCATTTCCCGTGGAGGTTCGAAAAATCGGGATTCTACTGTATTTGCGACAACTTCCTTGTGGTTCCATACTGCAAGTTAAGACTGAGTCCCATTTGTATGACTACGGTGATTTTATTTAATCCGTGAATCGACATCCAACAGATTAATGAGTAATAGTCCAAACTAAACAAAAGAAATCAATGGAATTAGTGTGTAATAGTATTTGAAAGTTTAGTTACTATTTCACGGGTTAAGTAAAACCAGTCTATTTTCATGAAATGGAACTGTTACATTAATTGTGTTTGCTTTAACCGACGGACAGAGATCGTGGACTGCGGCTCAGGTGACGCCTGTCGCATCTTTTCTTCCTAGTTATCCAACGTTGCGAATTTCTTTTTTTTTTTTTCGCCTAATAGTTTTTTTTATTGCAAGACACGTACACGTTACATTACTTACATAACGGTATGAAACAAAACACTAAATACATTACATTACATTACAAATCCTACACAAGAGCGCTAGTTATAGTATAACACTTGCATTACTCCACTTACAATACTCTATTCTAATTGCACTTAATGGATACGATAATAATACTTTTTTTGTTTGCCCTACACAGTGACACATACAAACCATGCAGATGCCCAATTAATTCCCTTACAAGATTAAATAGCAATTTCCTAGCACAAAAAAATATTAAAAACTTAATTTACCCGGCGGACTTCCATTTTTTTCCTTGTAGTAGACTAATATAAGATTACAACAGAAGCTCCCATCTTGTATAAAAATTGCGAAGCTTTCGGTTCTTAATAGCAATTAACTTTTCAACTTCTTGTTTAGCTTCAACCTTGTGCAGAAACAATCAAAATTTTGGAAGGTACTTATTTTTTCTACTCTCCCAGATAGTTATCTTACCAAGAATTATCAAATAATTTAATAAATCGTTCCTCTAAAGAAAGCCAATTATGATGTCTTTTAAAGACAAAGATAAATTTTCACAACTTATACCAGACCACCAGACTGTAAAACTATTCCAGAACACCTGCACAAAGGAGCAGTTAAAGAAGAGGTGGTACAAATCTTCCGTATAGGTTCCACAAAATGAGCACTTATCTGAATCGCTTAAACCTATTTTGAATAATTTATCATTTGTAAACAAAATGAAAAGACCAAACATACGTTTCGCTTGCAGCTAGATGCGGAATAGAAAAAGCATCTTGTGGATTTATATTTGAGAGTTTAAAATCAGCTATCAACCTTTCAAAGCTATTCGGAGTTTTCGCTTTAGTTGATATCATCATTGAATAGAATTGTTTGCACTTTGCCGTATACACATTAAAATCTTTAGCATTATACTCAAAATTCATAGGATCGAATTTTCCCACTGTTAGGAGATTGGAAGAATTTTTTGAATTCATATTTATGATAGCAGACCTCAATGCTGTCCATGTAAGGAAATTAGTATTAAGACCTTTTTGTTTAAAGGACTCAAAAGAACGTACATTATCAATATTAAACTGTAAATCATTCAAATAAATTATGCCCTTATCAAAGGACATTTTATAAAACACTGGTCTGTTATTTATCCTTATGTCCTTATTTTTCCAGATAACATTTTGGGAATAATTAACATCGGAAAAGGAACTTCTAAATTCCACCCACCTGTCCACCTAAGGAGCTCTAAGTAAAAGTTACTAACGCTTAAATCAAGGTCATTGACATCATAATTGCATCTAAGAACCCCTCACCCTCTTTTTTCCATTCCTCTCAGTAACTTTTCTTTCATCTTAATTTGGACAAAAATTTTATCGGTCAATATCGAAGTATTCATTTTCCAAAACCCTGGGCCTCGCTTGCATTCCTCAAGTTCCTGCAGGTGTAGAAGAATTGCCGAGTGATCAGTTCTAATTGCAGCAATAATATCAGCGTCTTTAATTAAGTCCTGAAGTGAGTTTGAGATAAGCCAATAGTCTAATCTACAGAAAACAAAAGGAGACTTTTGTGACCAAGTAAAGCTTTTCGTTTGAGGGTTTTTTTTACACGCCAAACATCATGTAAATTAAATATTGCTTGTAATTGTTCAATGCGATCAGTAATTTTTTTCCTTGCTACCAGTATACCGCCTTGTTTGTCAAGAAGTGGATAAAGGGCAATAAAATTATTGCCCTTCTTAGCTGTCCGATCAGCCTTGCAATTGGTTTTTTGTTTTATTCAACATTGCTGATCCTGATCTACACCAAGATCCGGCTTCACCTCGCTACTGTTTGTCCAAGTGGTCCTTGCATCGAGTTACCTGATTTGGCGTTATAACATACCATTGAATAGCTAATTGCATCGCACTACACAAAGATACGCAAACACAAACACAAAAACACATACACAAAGTACATATTTTACGCTGGAAAACAATTTTAAATTTCAAATTTTTCTCCTCTTTCCTGAAGGAGTGCAGCATTCTTCCTCGCTCCCTCAGCCGTGCCCGCTCCTAGCCGATACACATTAACTTAAATACGTTGAAATTGAAATATATATGGCTTCTTATAAGTCTATCTTTGCCAATCTACCTACCAACAAGGTATTTAAGAGCAGCACTCGACTTAAAAAATAAAAGCTAAGTATTTAACAATAAATAAATAAATAACGTGTGCAAACCATTATATGGAGTGAAGGTTAAGTTTGCGGCAATAATAAACACGTTGCGAATTTCTGATACCCCGTCTTTATAGGGTAGCGTAGGGTTTGTGGGCGGGGGGGAGGGAGGGGGGAAGGCGAGTATGGAGTCGTGACCCGACCAAGTCCAGGGACAAATGTTTATAAAATCCGCGTGCCAAGCATAGAGTGATTTCATTTAATCCGTGAAACAATATCTCACAGTGTGTAATAGTCCAAACTAAAGAAAAGAAAACAATGTAATTGGTGTCTAACAGATCTGAAAGTGTAGTACCTATTTCACAGGTTTAGTAAAATCACTCTACTTTAACATATTTAGTTTAACTCACGAAACACGTTTCTCTTCTAGCTTATATCTCCACGCGTCACGGTCTATTTTTCTCTGGGAACTTTTGAGGAGGGAGGGGGTGGGGCTTGCCGGAGCGAGGGACAGGTTTATTTAAAATCGTGTACAGATACAGTCATATCGAGTATCAGAGTTTTGGCCATCAATCACGTGACTTCTATATTTAGAAACCAACATTTGCGAAAAACATCGGGTTGTTCCAAAAAATTAGTATCAGACAAAACAAACTATAATAAGTAAACGTGGTGGATGATTGCCTTTAAGCAATTAAGTTGGAGGTGAGCGTGGCCTAGTGGTTAGGGTGCTGGACTTGTAATCTGGAGGTCCCGAGTTCAAATCCTCCTCCCTGCCACTGGATGAATTTGTCAGTCGGTGGTCCCGAATTTAACTCCTCCACGCTTTGTAGCGGAATGTTGATGTTCACCAGGGAGCTATTAGCCACGTGCACATGGTCTGAAATTGATAAAGGCGATAATCTGTCAGAATGACTGTGCAATCTCGACAAAATTTTAGAATCTTGCCATTTTCTAGTCTCCTACGCAGCCGTTTTTAGATGTTTTGGGAGCGTTGCGTGACGCCACTAAAAACGGCTGCGTACAGGAGACTGGCCATTTTCTCTGATTTTCTTGTATTTTTAGAATCTTGTCAGTTGAATTTCTGTAGGAGAATGAAAATTTGAACAATATTTCATTTATTCTTTCTTATCCTTGATATATCTAAGCTGCAGGTCTTGTTGGAAAGTCGTTGTAAGTATAAAATAATATGTTTACTTTTCAGACAACAGTCCCTCACACAAGCCCCAAGCGCAGTCGAAAATATTAAATTACAAGACTACAAGCTTATATGTATTCTAGGTATACAACTGAAAAGTTAACCGCGTTCACAAACATGTATATAAAGAAGATTTTGAAAATATTCAGCAAAAACAACGGCCGTTTCCATTTATCTAAGGTTTTCTTTGTCCGCTTCGCGAAATGTAAGTTCTCCAGGGTCATAGGTCGCGCACCAAGGACCCATATGCGAAAATTGTTGATATTTTTCGACAGCCGTTAAAACAAAAGTTTTAAACTCTGCAGCAAATTCCTTCACAACCACAGAAATTGGTTTATCTGTAAACTTCTTTTTCAAAACAACACGTCCTCCAGTTGCGTTTTATCTATGCGCAAGCTAAGTAAACATGACCATGCAATTTACGGAGACGCAAAATTAGAAAGACAAATTGGCCTACTGAAGTGTTCGATAAACCTTCAAGGACAGTTTCGTCTAAATACATGGTACGACAAACCCAGCAATGGTCGTTGGTTGTTTGTTCTTGCACTGACTGCAAAAATATATAAGCTTACTGGACATGACAGAACAATTAATTCGGCCGGGTGAGCAATACAAACTAGAAAGTGCGCCAATCAATGTGCTTGGTCTAACTCGTATGGGAAATGGACGATGCATTTGCGCTAAGAGAAATGAAACGGAGGGGAATTGAGCGGCATTTCAAACTCCACGTTTGCTGAAGCCACCGGTTGCAGAGGCCTGGGTTTTTGCCCCAAACGGGGCAAAAACCCAGGCTCTCGCGGCCAGAGCTTAAAATAGGGTATTTTCTGCCAATCCCATAGTCCTTAGCACTGCGGGCATGGAAGTAACTTACCTACCCCAGGAACTTTTAAAACCTTAATTTCACCAACTTAAAACCACGCGCAGCGCGAAATTTGTCTCCAATACATATATTCCCACAGTTTTTCAAACGGCCACAATAAAACCCCTCTGAGATATAACGGTTCAAAGTTGTCAAACTCTCTCGTTCCCAATCCCCCTACACCCTACGCGAGCACTGGAGCCCAGGCGCTACACCGCCAAACATATGAAGACTGTCATTTTGGAAACACTTCAAATATGGCCATCTTTACGCCATGATTATCTCCAAACTACACGTCCATTTCCGCTTCAAACACCAGTTTCGCTACGAAGAAACATTACCCATAGTTTTTCGCTGATCCGGAAGACCTCCAAGGAAAATGACAGCTGTCCAAAGATTACCGCTTGTGACGGTATGAACTGGGTTTGTTTGTTTTCCATCTCCTGATTCCATTACACAGTTCCATTTCTCCTCAACAAGCTTCCAGCTGCAAGTAGCTACGTGCTTACATCAGAACAAGCAGGTTTTCAGGTAAGAAATGGGTCTGGAAGAATGACAACGACGGAACCTGACAACACAAAAGGGGTCCAACAGAATAAGACCCTTTTTGAAAAATGGCGCCTCAAATGCTAATATATTCAAAGTAATGCGTAATTCATTGCTTCGTGATTTTTATGTGGTTTCTTTGTTCTTTGTTGCACTGTAGATTACAACGAAAAGTAAAAATCACGGAGAAATGCTTTGCGCATTACTTTGAATATATTAGCATTTATTTGCCAAATGTGAATATGTAACGCAAGCTTTTTCGTCGGTTCATACGTCCTTTTTAGCGTTAAATCTAAAAGTGTTCCAGTGAATCAATGTTAATAAGACTCGATACTAAAATTGGACACATCGTCAAGCACGCGTGTTTAATGTTTTAAGAAAATCCATAGAGCCGTTCTTAAGATTTTCGCAAAAACGCTCAAATTCAAAAATTACCACAAAATTATTACGCGAGTGATCTTAGAGAAACAATTCGTTCTCGAGATCGCGAACACCAGTTTCAACAAAACTTTCTAGGCGTAAAATAGTAAGTAAACGACACATTTTCAAAGTATTTTCGAGCCATTTCATCAAAGCATTGATTATTTTTCGGTGCATTTACTATTTACTTCAAAACAAACATACAGAATTTTTTGTTCTTGTATATTTTGTGTCCCATACACCACAGTTTAAGATGTTGGTATTTGCTTTTCAAAGTGAAATCTGGATCGCGGAAAATTTCAATTTTAGTGTTTTCGAGGTTTTTTGTTTATCGTTGTCATGAAAATATCGATTTTCACAAAATGTAAACCGCGCTAAAGTTCAATCCAAAACCAGCAAGTATTGCAAATTTCACTTTGATCTGACAAGGAAAGGACTGTCTAAGAGCCGATTCAAAAAGTTAATAAGCGCCGCGGTCCCGATGCGGCGCTTATTCGAGGAATTCCGTATAACTGAAAAAAACACTACAAAGCAATTCTTAAACAGCATTGTAAATTTCTTTTCATCAAAAGCGATGTTCTTCAATTCAAAGTGAAGAACATCACTTTGATCAATTTCATTCTGATCCTTGCTTACAATTTTAGTGACAATTTGTTAAAGTGCTGGAAGAGACGAATGGTGACAATCAAAAGACGCTTCTGTTAGTTACTGTAAAATTTTCGTACAGATAGAAAATATTCCTTTAAGTTCAAAGAAAAGGTTTCTTTGTCGCGTCCAATTTTTAAAAAAGCGCCACCCTCAAATAAGCGTCGCCCTCGAATAAGCGCCGCATTTGAGGCGCGAAAAATTTAATAAGGGCCGCGGCGCTTATTCGAGTAAATACGGTATGACACAGGTATTTTTGTGTCTTGGGGTCAAAATTCTGCTTAAATCAAAACTACAGTGAGAGAATTTTCTTATCTACAAAATGGTTTTCTGAGAACTCCAAGCATGTCCAAGGAGAAATAAAGCGAATCATTGAAAGGAGAATAAAATGTAATCAGTTAATAATGGTTTTTGCTAGACAGCAGCGAAAACTTGAAAAAAATCGGGGCCACTTTTCAAGTTGCAATCCGTTTCCATCCTGACCATCCGTGGCCAAAGGCACTTATTTAAAGTTTAGTGCACAAGTAGAGTAGTTTTAAACACAACTCGGGCCCTTTTTTTGGGTCTCCATTATTACAAACATGTCTTTTGGCTTGTCAAATTAATGCTAAAATTGTTGAAACAGCCCGTTTAATGATGAAATAAAAGGAATTTCGTTGTAGTAGGTTTATTCAAGGTCACTGGAGATTAATTAAGATAGATATTTGGCGTGATTCAGAATGTGATTCAATAGCTTTTGGACTAGAAGTCAGGAGGATATCCTCGTTTTCAATTTTCTATACACTATTTTAATTTTACGTAAATTTTTCCGACCTGTCACAGACTTAAATGACGATTTTGAAGACAACGGCATGAAAAAACTCAAGACGATTCCGGCTTCTAGCTCAGCTATCTCCCTTAACTAAAAGTAACAATTGAAAATAATCAGAAACTTTCGTGTACCTTTGGAACCTACTGCCGAGTTCCAAGCCGATGTATTTCAAATCGCACAGCAGATTTCTCCTGTAAATATGTTGAACACTTTACTTTGCGATTTTTGCACATAGCTTTCTCGGGATAACTTGAAAAAAAAACCGATTAAAAAGTGGAAAAAGATCGATGTTGATCAGCATTAAATTCGCATTTTGTCCGTGATGTGCTTTTCTCCCTTTTGACAGGTTCACGGAGACTTTTTTAATGAAAATTGTAAAATCTACATTAAAATTTGTGAGGTATTTATTGACGTATATCTACAATTGTATTTGTGTAGTCTCGAATTGGATGAAATCTAAGAAACAAACAATGAATGGATTATAACCTTGGTAACTATCTACACCAAATTCGTATCATTCATGCAAAATTAGTAAGACTGGCATGAAAAAGACAAAGTGTCCGCAGGTCCCTCATCACGGAACGAAGAAACTAACTACTAATGCTTTGCTAACCAGAAAAGGCTGGGCAAGCTTACTTAGCCTAGCAGACAGAGAAAACGAGATTTTTGCATTATGCTTTCTCCGTATTTGTGAGGTTGTGGGGAGATGGAAGGAGTGGGGAAGGGTGGCTAGGGATGATCACCCGTTAATTCGATTTCAAATTGTCTGCAAGACTAGGCAAAGCGTACTAAGTATAAACAGTTTCCTGAACTTCCTTGATTGACTATTTTAAAACAGTAACTATATACAAATCTTAACTCAGTTTAATACTAGCTGCTTCCTGAACGTATAACCAGCGCCACTGGTTTCTTAGTTCAAGGACGGTCTCGGCTACCCTCGATTTTCATACCAGAGAGAGTTAAGACCCAGTTTACGGCAAACGCAATTGCAACTGACGGTGATTTTCCCGCAATTTTACACGTTTGGTGCGGTGTTGTGTGTTGTTTTCAACTCGAGTCGGTTTCGTGTTCGTCAACGCAACGCATGTATTCATTTGAAGTCTTTGAATCGTTCTGCTGCGGAGGCAGCAATGTTTTTGTAAAGTAATCGGTCATCAGTCAGAGATTGCACATGCAGATGGGAAGAGATCGGTACGAACGGTGATGTTTGGTTTGGCTATGCAGTACGGCGAAAAATGCCAAGGAAGCCGCATTCAGCCGGCGGTGGCCGATACTTCAGTTAAGTTAATAGTTAGACACGTGGTCCTTGGTCCGCGACTTTTCCGAACATAACATTTACTCGTTAAATAGAATACGACAAAAAACGAATGCGTCCGATGATTTACTGATTAGTCTTCTTCCATATGACGAAGTTTCGGCTTCCCGCTGTTGGTGAAGGCGCGGAATTTAAATTTTTTCACAGGCTTACCATCCTCTGTTTGTGTGGTGGGCTGTGCATTTATAATGGCTGTGTCGGTTTATCAAATTAGCAAAACTAAAGCCGAAATTTAGGAGTTTTAAAACTGAGGAAAATGAAATAAAAACTCAACTTTTGAGCGAGTCCGACCGTTATTTTGAAAAAATCGCCCTCGCGAGCCCTAAATCGCCAAAATAAACACAGAAACACAAATCAAAACACCATGGCAGCAATTTTATGAGTTTTTATTTCATTTTCCTCAGTTTTAAAACTCCTAAAGTTCGGCTTTAGTTTTGCTAATTTGATGAACCGACACAGCCATTATAAATGCACAGCCCACCACACAAACAGAGGATGGTAAACCTGTGGTTTTTTGACAGGTAGGCCAATTTGTCTTTCTTGAAGTGTTTACTTTTGCGGCTCCGTAAATTACATGATCATGTTTACTTAGCTTGTGCGTCGACAAAACGCAACGAGGGGACGAGTTTTTTTGAAAAACAAGTTAATAGATAAACTTGTTTCTGCCGTTGTGAAAGAATTTGCTGCAGAGTTTGAAACTTTTGTTTTATTGACTCTTGAAATATATCAACAATTTTCGCATATGGGTCCTTGGCCCGCGACCTAGGACCCTAGAGAACTTATATTTCTCTAAGCAGATAAAGAAAACCTTAGATAAATGGAAACGGCCTTTGTTTTTGCAGAATATTTTCGAAATCTTCTTTATACATGTTTATGAATGGGGTTAACTTCTCTTATATACCTAGAATACATATAAGCTTGTAGTCTTGTAATTATTTTCGACTGCGCTTGGGCCGGCTTGTGTGGGAGACTGTTGTCTGAAAAGTAAAACGTTATTTCACACTCACAACGACTTTCCAGCAAGACTGTACCTTAGATATATCAAGGATAAGAAAGAATAAATAAAATATTCTTAAAATTTTCATTCTCCTACGGAAATTATTAGGATTCACAGGTACTTTTCGTGCTGTTTGCATGATTTGCGGACCAAGGACCACAATCGCGGACAGAGCCCGCGAGCACGGTCACCTTTTTTCGAATTACAGGAAAAATGTTTCAGTTTGGAGCTTGCCACGTTGAAATTATCGCAAGAAACGTAAAAGCTATCTTCAGGGAAAATGTCAGCTCACAACGTTTTGATTCAGGTAAGATATTCAAGCTTATAATTTTTACTCGCGGACCAAGGACCATATACTTGTACTTTAACCTTTTTGTGAGTTTACGTGAAGCTTACAACGAAAACGTCCATTTTAAAACAGCAGACCTCAGCTTGACGTTTGCCGGTCGCCACAATCGTAGCACTTGTCAAAATCCCCATATTGTGGGCCATCATTCTCTGGATGGAAGAGGGGTTTTGGTACGAATATTTTATACAACATGCGAGCTTGGACAGCTTGGGTTTACTGGCGTCAAGAGAGCAACACCCCTGAGGGGAAGCAACTTGTCGTAGAGCCTACACTTGCAACTGCCATGAATCTACACTGTCCCAGTCACAGGGATTAGAGTAAAATGGTTTTTTCCAGTAATAAGATACGTTACTTTAGCAAAAACTTTGAAAGTGCCATTTTGATTTTGAAAAGTTCAGTTTCAGTACAAGTAAGTTGTTGAATAACGAACGTCCCTAGCGATATTAAATGTGTAAATTCTGCAATGAAACTGTTTCATATGTAAGCAGTAAGAAACCCATACTTGCTGTGTCAGCTGCTTATTTGGTTAGGCTACGCCACAGAAGTCATTGACACGTTATACGAGATCGATATCATCCTCTGCATCAGCATATTCTGATGAAGCTGGTGAAGATTCAGGCGAACTAGTGACGTAACTTGAATAGTCAAGGTCATTATCAGCAAGTGGTCGTTTCCCAATCTTGGTCTGGATAATCAAAAAGTGCAAAAACAGGTGAATTAGGAATCCGAGGTACATGGGTGGACCCACCTCAAGAAGAATGTTCAGGACTTGCTCTTTGATTTCACATCTGTAAATAAAAGAATGTGGACAAGGTTAACTCTCGGAGGTACAAGGGGGGATTGGGGGTGATGCCCTCGATAAGGCTTTTCTTAAAATTTTCCAAGGCGATTTATCATTAGCACCTGCCACTCTCACTAGCTGTGCGCACATCCCTTATTTACGTTTTGACATGAATTACCTTTGATATAAGTACGAGATATGACGTAATAAGAAGCAGGTGGTCGAGCCATTTTTGAAGAAAAATGCGTGTTTTTTGCTCTTTTTGGGTGGAAAAAGGTACAGAATGTTGGCGAAAAGCAGCAGAGTGTTAAACTATGTCATATTCTACATGTCTGGCCTCAAAAAATGTCAATTTCCGCCGTTTTTTGATAATTTATAATTTTGGATAAAATCCAAGATGGCGGCCAATATATATGGTGGTCAATATGGCGGCTACCTTGGATGACCCCAACAGCGCCGGCCCCCAGCAGGCCCTCAGCAGTGACGCAATTCATAATATATACCTCAACCTGTAGAGCACTTCGCAAGCTTCTTAAGGTAAACTATTTCGAAATATTGTAACACAGCAAAAACCTAAGGGAGGGTTTCGATCACCCCCCCCCCCCCCTTACACCACGGTGGGGGTGTGACTTTGCTTGTACGTCCGAGGGTTAACACATTGTCCACTGAACCAAAAATTAAGTGAGTCAAAAGGATTAGTAGTGGTGCTTAGTTCGTTTTCTTTGGAATGAAAGAACTAGTAACCGGTTACTGCTCCTCCAGATTAGGTTCAATCATTTCAAAGACAGTATCATTGCTTCAGTTGAAAAGAAAGATTTTCTCGGGACTGTTACCTGAGTATATTGTCCACTTGTCCAGCGTACTGATCAAGCAAGCTTTCCAAAAACACGGAAAAGATTCCAAGCATGAAAACAGGCACAAAAAAATGATTCATTTTCGTGGTCAGATTTTGTAGGGGTAATGCCCGTGCGTTTACTCTGAAGAACAAGTACATAAGAAATGCCGTGGCGAGCCCGCGAACTGTGAATTTTGCGGCGTCCCAGCCCATATACGACGGATAATCTGTGTCACTTCTCTCATGCGCAGTAGCTGCCCAGTACCCGGTGATGGCCGCCTTAACTATCCAACAGATAAAGCCAACAGCACCCAAGCAGCATACCTGTTAGGAAGGTACAATAAGAATTAAACTCAGTCAACTTTATACTATAAACAAAACAAAGCATCTTTTTGATTTGCTTTGATAAAAGACGAAACTGACCAGTCAACTGACCAGCGCTTCCCATCTAGTTGCCATGAACAAATGTACAATTATATTTCGTGAAACAATGAATTGAATTTTTAATAATATTCGAGCATCTGCACATTCTACAAGGCATACTGTATTTCGAGGACTGGACTGGACTGGACTGGACTCTACTAGTAAAACGCGGACTAGTAAAACGCGGACTAGTAAAACGAGGACTGGTAAAACGCAGACTAGTAAAACGCGGACTGGTAAAACGCAACAAAATATTCCTCTTTATTTAAACAATAATCTCTCATTTAAAGAGCTTCTCAAGTGAGCGGATAATCAAGTTATCATTATTTCTAACAGAAACATATACAATAAATTCTGATTTACAGCAACCTGATCAATAACTTGCTAGAAAATGTAATTAGTTGAAATTTTCGAATTTCACGATCGAGAACAACAACCCCAAAATACAGTGAATAGAAACATATACAATAATACTAAGAGCCAGATCCAGCATGTCATCTCATCCTATAAACACATTGCTACAAACAAATGTTGCTGCATTTTAAATCAATAAAAACTAATTTTTTGCAGTGCATCTTATCTCGACTCATCTTTTCTGATTTAAAGTGATCTTTCCAACAGTAACCAAAAAATGAACTAAACGACGTCAACGATACTTTCACCTCTCATCTTAAGAAATTAAAAATTTTTCACTGTTTTCCGGGATCTTTTCCGAGGTTAAGAATATTTAAAATCGACGTTTCGATCAGTTTCACTGATCTTCTTCAGGCTGTTGTTAAAAATGACAATATGGCGGATTGTTTCTCATGTTCAGCTTGGTAACCGCATCAATAAATTTTAATTTCTTAAGATGAGAGGTGAAAGTTTCAGAAATAGGATTAGAGATCGGTACGGGAGCCGTTATTTGAAACTTGCGGATAACTTGCAGAAATCAACAACCAAACTTGCCAGACAGACAAACCATCTGAAGTTTCTAAAGCGATGCAGAAAAGACGACATCATACCAAAAGGCCTCAGAATATATTTACATGGAAGTGATTTGAAGAACAAGAGTGTTATGCGATTGAAATCCAAACTGGAGAGTGCGAGAGTTCAATCGAGGATAATGGATGTTAGACGAAAGATTTACCAAGGGAAACACCAGGTAGATGGAGTAGCGGTCACACTGAAAGAGATACTTGGAAACACCGATTTTCAATGGTTAGAGAAGGTAGTAAGTACATCAAAGTTAAAAGAAGACGGAATTATTAAAGAACGACAAAAAAGAAAGTATGAAATATTGCAGAAGGAAAAGAACCAGACTGAGCAACGTTTGAAAAAAGAGAGAGATGACTACCAGAAGATGAAGAGAGATAAGATCAAGGTAGAAGTTGTTGACCTCACAAAACAAGGTATCGATGAGGATATCAAAAGCTACTTAGCTCTTGGTCCTGATTTTTGTGAAGCTCCAACAAAGATACCTTATGAAAAGATCATTGCTGAGACCGAAAAGATGTGTTCTACCATCAAAGAGGAGGGGAAAAAGAAGAAAGTCAATGAAAATGAAGTTGACAGAGAAATAGACGAGCTTAGAGAGGAAGTGAAAGAGATTCTAAGAAAAACGAAGGATAAGAATTACACCACGAATTTAACAAAAGAGGAAATGAGAGGAAAGAAAAAAGCCATGAAAGACAAAGAGAAAGTGTTCCTACCTGCGGATAAAGGACGGATAATGGTCGCCATGGATCGATATGAGAGCAGGGGGCGAGGAAAGTTACGAATACAAGATGAAACAAGTACTTATCGACCTCAAAGCGAGACCCTCAATAAGAGCAGGAGAAGACTGGGATCTGACAGACAAAGTATGTCGAGACGGAGGAAAGGTTATAGACAGAATAGTCAGTAGAAAGGAGTTAACGGAAGATCAAGGCAACCGCTTAAAACCAAAGAATTGCCATGCACCGAGACTCACTGGACTGCCAAAGGTCCATAAAGAAGGAGTACCAATGAGGGGTATTGTGTCAATGGTAGGATCCCCTTTTGAGAAGGTTTCAAAGACCCTAATCCCAATATTAAGAACTATACAAGGGAGGAGTGGCCTTTATGTTAAGAACTCCAGGGAACTCAAAGAGAAAATCAAAGATTGGAGAGTAGAGAGAAATGAGATTCTGGTCAGCTATGATGTTAAGAACTTGTACCCTTCCATACCTATTGACAAAGCGTTAGAGCTAGTGGAAAGATTGTTGAACGAGAATGAGGACCTCGGAGAAACAACCACAATGAGTGTAACATCAATAATGGAGTTGTTAAAGTGGATGTTCGATCTGACCTATTGTGAATACGGAGGAAGTCATTTTGTTTTAGACAGTGGACCAATAGGCCTTGGTGCCACGGGTGAAATTGCAATCATATACATGGAAGACTTCCAGTTGAGAGCTATGGAAACGTCTCCATATCCCCTAAATGAATGGTTCTGGTACGTAGATGATAGTGAGACCAAATGCAAGGAAGGAGAAGCTCAAGAGATACTAGATCACCTCAATACCATTGAGCCAGGAGTAATTGTGTTCACAAAAGAAGACCAAGAAGGAGATGTTTTACCAGTACTTGATTTAAAACAGACCGTAGACAGGAAGACCAAGAAGATAGAATGCTCTGTCTATTACAAGAAGACTCACACAAACATAAATGTAAAGGAAAGGTCCAATCACCCAGAAAGTATGAAGAGAGCGATTGTGAAAGGTTTTACTGACAGAGCGAGGGCCTTATGTGATGAAAAACACCTGGCAGAAGAATTGAACAACATCAAAGACGTGTTTGTAGCGAATGGGTATCCAAGAGAGACCGTGAGAAGAGGTTTATGGAGCAAAGACATCAACAGACAGACAAGAAAGAACAGGAAGAACAGGAAAGTCGTGGAGCCGTGACCATACCATATTTAAAAGGGTTGTCTGAGCGGTTCAGGAGAACTGCTAACCGACACTCTTTTCGAGTTGCTTTCAAGCCTGGAAGAAAGATCAAAGAGATTAAACGTACATGTCAAGAGCCGCTTGGTGAAAGGCAGAAATGTGTTGTGTATAAGATTCCGTGTACCTGCCAGAATTCAGTGTATGTAGGAGAGACATGGCGCCTGTTCCAAACACGAAAGAAAGAACACATGGACAAAGTCAGATTAACAAATGAAGACCTTCAAAAAGGAAACACTCTATCGGCCGAAAGACGAATGGGCAAAGAAGATGGAGGCCTAGCACGACACACTATTGAGTGCCAAAGAAGTATTGACTGGACAAACGCAAAAATCGTAGCGACAGAGAGAGGGTTGAGACAAAGGAAGGTTCTCGAAGGAATTGAATCACTGCGACAGAAGCACCGCGGAATGAAAGTGCTTAACAGTTTTGACCATGTTGAAACATGGAAATCAATCCTGAACTCCTTCTTCGATCGTGAGAGAGACTGTAATAGTCAGTGAAATATCACAAATGTGAAATTACTTGACAGGCCTCGTTACATTTTCCCGCCCTTTTTTTCATATACGTCGTATAATAGTCACGATTTATTGGTGCGGTTACCAAGCTGAACATGAGAAACAATCCGCCATATTGTCATTTTTAACAACAGCCTGAAGAAGATCAGTGAAAGTGATCGAAACGTCGATTTTAAATATTCTTAACCTCGGAAAAGATCCCGGAAAACAGTGAAAAAATTTTAATTTCTTAAGATGAGAGGTGAAAGTTTCAGAAATAGGAATATTATAATTATAATAAGAACCTTCCCAGAATGTTTTGCACCAGAAAAATTTCAATGCAAAATAACTTAGTTAATTTGTGGTCGAAGAGAATGCTGTACCATGTGTTATTTACAACTTCGTGAAAGTTATCCCTCATATTATCTTTAGGGTGATGACGTCATTATTCACGTGACTATGGCAAAAAATTTGTTTTAGCTCACTGCAAGAACAGGCCTCCATCAATTCAAAAGCAGATAACGTGCCCTGATAGTCATTGGAATGGGCAATTTGGAAATTGCCAGTTTACATCTGGCATTTGAAAGTTAAGGTGGTTCTGTACAGGAGCATTTCCCAGGGGACTGGTAAGGAGACAGTAGCTGTGGTAGTTTAAGGTGGTCTTATACTCAAAAAAAGGTGATGTTATGTTGCAAAAGTCACTTTTTTTAAATGGCAAAATTGTAAACTTTAAACACTTGGGAATGCTGTCTTGAAATAATCTCACTCGATTTCCAGCATTAAAGCAGCGAGATTTAAGAAATCTAATCAGCAGTATGCGACTTTTTCCATAGCAACAGCCATAGCAACAATTGTTTACATTTATTAAATGCGCACAAACAAGCCTCAATAAGAACATTACCCCGCCTCTCTGTAAAATGACATCTGGTACTACTGTGGAGAAACACCTGTCTGAGGAGAGAGTCCTGAGGTCCGAGTTTTAACCGACAAAACATGACACATATCTTACAGAAATGATGGTTTTTGCATCAAATTACCGTTCAGCTTGTATTTTAGTGTGGCAACTTGAATTTGACAATAGTTTTAGGATAATGAGCGACGGATAAGCTGTCCAGAATCTGTTCCCTTATCTTTAAGACTGTTTTTCTCCAAATTTCAACATTCTGCATGCCAAATCTTGAAATTTCAAGATTTGACATGCAGAATCTTGGAAGTTTAAGATTTGACATGCAGAATCTTGAAATTTCAAGATTTGACATGCAGAATCGTGAAATTTCAAGATTTGACATGCAGAATCTTGAAATTTCAAGATTTGGCATGCATAATCGTGAAATTTCAACACTTGACATGCAGAATCTTGAAATTTCTAGATTTGTCATGCAGAATCTTGAAGTTTCAAGATTAAACGTACAGATTCTTGAAAGTTCAAGATTTGACATGCAGAATCTTGAATTTCAAGATACACGTCAACTTGACGTCCAAATTAAATTGACAAGTGTACTATATCTGTCTGTTCTGGGGCACGTGGGTACCTCGACTAAACAGCATAGGGACTCCATTCGAACGAATCATTTTGTGTACCACTGTATAAAGCTAGAGAAGCCTAGAGAAGCCTAGAGAAGCGATTTTCATCAATCAGATTGGACAAACTTGACGATGGCTGATAGTATGTAAAATGACAGGCCAAACAGAAACACGACTCCCGCTAGTCGCTTAAGTTATTCTAGCCTTAAAATAGAGCTTTCTTAGTACATTCGCAACAGCTTTGTCCCTCTGATCAAGGTGATCTAAAGGCGACACAATTGCGCCGGTAAATTGTACGGTTGACCTGTTGATCAAGAGAGTACTCAAGCTGTGATATAAACTGTTTGGAGGGTTTTATGTTACGTTCCTAGAGCCGTTTTAAGTCTCTGTGCTGTTGTGTGTGCTAGCTCTTTGGCAATTAGTTAGCTTTTTGGGCTCAGATTAATTGCAAGATTCCTTAAAGCCGCTTTAAAGAGTGATGTTTTCTGAAAGGATCCCAAGTTTCTAAGTGCGTGATTAAATGTCTGCTTGCGGTTATGTGCAAGACATGTAACTTTCTTTATCACGGATGAGGTATAGAGTGTCTAAAGGATCCAAGTTATTCTGAGACTATTGCAGTCTCCTTTGATCATTTGGAAACTACGGCTTCTTGCGCTGTCGTTTTAACTCCACTTTCATGGTTGTGGTTCTAAAAATAGAATTACTTGGAGTTAAAGCATTTCACCTCCATTGTCTTGTGGCATTACTAGCATCCGACGGATACATCTCCAGCAGTTTAATTGCACTTAGCAACTCTGAAAGAGGTTATTGTTTCATCTTCCTTAGTGTCACGGTCTGTTTGTAAATCGTAAACGATTTTCTAAACCTCCATTTGTTAAACCTGCAGCAGTTAAAAAGCTGGTTCGAAAGACTCAAGGATGCTTCACGTGAATAAGCTGTGTTATTTCGCAAGCAAGACTAGTAATCTTGAAATTTCAAGATTCTGCATGTCAAATCTTGAAATTTCAAGATTCTGCATGCCAAATCTAAAAATTTCAAGATTCTGCATGCCAAATCTTGAAATTTCAAGATTTGGCATGCCAAATATTGAAATTTCAATATTCTGCATGCAGAATACTGAATATTGAAATTTCAAGATTTTGCATGTCAAGTGTTGAAATTTCAATATTTTGCATGCATGCCAAATATTGAAATTTCGATATTTAGCATGCAGAATATTGAAATTTCAATATTCTGTATTCTGCATGCAGAATATTGAAATTTCAATATTTGGCATGTCAAATCTTGAAATTTCAATATTCTGCATGCCAAATATTGAATTTTCAAGATTTGGTAACTCACCCGTAATTAACTCACCGTGATAACTCACGATAAATAACTCACCAGATTGGCGGACCCGTGAAAAGGTGTTTTGCTAGAAATTTGCTAAAGAATTGTTAATGGTTTCTTGGAAAGAGGACAGCACTTCATTTTTCGCTGCATTGCTCATGTCAGGTACGCGTAATTATAGCTTTTTATTGTCTTCGGTAAACAGCGTAATATATTAGCAAGGCTTTACCGATCGATCATTATAGTTTGATGTTTTATATTTATCGTTAGTCCAGTGCTTAAAAAATTTGTCATTTTCGTTCCGGTAGCAAATAGCCGAAAGATAGACACTTAGGTTGGTAACTAAATTTTATGAAGTTTCGTAAGCCTTTAAATAAACGTTATATGAAGTGATGTGGTTTTTGTACACTCGTCTGTGAATCGTATGTTATTTGTTGGCCAAGTGAAAGGGTAGCATCGCATCCTTTATGTTTTCAGTAACTTTAATTACAGCGTTGCTGTTAAAATTAATGTTTCAAACAGCTATTGCTTAAAGCAAGAAAGTCAGGCTATTCTCCTAATGCTGATGTTGGCAGATAAGCTTAAATTCTTTTGTGTAGTATCATTTAAGCTTACGTGTTGTAAACATCTCATAACAACATAACATAACACATAACATACTTTATTTTATCTCCAACTCCATTTGTTTATTAGCTGGGCTTTTCTTCACTGCTTGCAAATTATTTATATACATCTAATGACTCACGAATGTTTCTTAGATCAAGTAAGGTTCAAAGCTATAGTTGGCATGATTTGATGACAAACAACAAATTGAAATTTCGAATTGGGTACATGTAAAACTTTTATAAAAAGTTATGTGTTGATCACTTTTGGGAAAATATGCTTAAGATAATCGAGTTCAAAGCAGGTGGATGTAATCTTTTTGTACATCTCATTCTCTACTTTTACTGATTAAGTTATTCCATAATTTGCAGGGTAAAAAATTAACTTCAGCGCTTGAATCATTGAATTGCAACTCGGGCCAGTATCCTTGAATTCCAACCTCATCCCCAGGGTCTTCTCGCTTGCTCACTTAGTATAGTGGACCAGGCCATTTAGATAAAGTGGCTTTCAAAATCCTCTAGTCTAAATCAAAAAATTTAAAACCATATTTACTTGAAT